>OW240913.1:48354370-48584714 GCA_933207985.1 Pelobates cultripes | reverse complement strand
AAATTGTACAGAATGTCCAGGATAGTTTTCCAGGGACAAATGTTGTCGCCTGTTGAGCGAGGTGACCTTGCTCGGGTCCCAGGTGTGCGGTTCCTAAAATGGCTGCCATATACACGTCCACTGATAGGAGACGCGAAAGGTATTAAACTGATCAGAACAATACTAAACACACCACAAATAAGGTTTCTCTCCTGTATGGCTCCTCAAATGATACTTAAGATTAGAAGCGGCTGAAAAGCATTTCTCACACTCCGAACAAAAATATATTTTTTTAACATTCTCTCCACTTTGAACGAAATGACGTTTGGGAAGAGATTAACGTAATTAAACACAGGCAGTAAAAATACAGTTTTTAGCCATACCCTGTAACTTTAAAACTACACATCCCATCTTCATAATTACATATTTGGAATCAGCACACTTAAAACATAAACATAACCAAAAATCAGCCAAATCCATCCAGGGGTTAAAAAAGTTAGCTGGAGGTCCCTTTATGACCGACCGCAAGCACATTTTCCTGCCCAAAACAGTTCCATAGATTTGGGCTGTGAGGTCGGTCTATTTCAGGCTGAAAAAACGACTAAGTCCCATCGCGAATGGGACTTAGTCTCTGCAGCTGAAATAAGGCTGAAAAAAACGGCTGAAAAAAAGACTAAGTCCCATCGCCGAATGGGACTTAGTCTCTGCAGCTGAAATAAGGCTGAAAAAAACGGCTGAAAAAAAGACTAAGTCCCATCGCCGAATGGGACTTAGTCTCTGCAGCTGAAATAAGGCTGAAAAAAACGGCTGAAAAAAAGACTAAGTCCCATCGCCGAATGGGACTTAGTCTCTGCAGCTGAAATAATTTCCCATTTACTGAACCAAGTGGGAAATAGCAAGGCAGGCACAAAGGGTTTGCACCAGGTCTGGGGACACGGCCTTAAAGGGGCAGTGTCCCAATCTTCCTGATGTCCCAAAAAAGGTGTTTAAAGGGCCAGCACCAGTCACATAAAGAGTCCATAAGCCCCAATATGCCCACCGACAGTCTTAAAGGGCCATACACACCAAATAAAAGTGCATACATTTTCACAATCTCCCAGGGGCCATAGTCATGCGGGAGGAGGCTGGCAAAGAGGCTTCTCCACAACCCAGGGAAACAGGGCAATTTGCCATTTAAAGGGCCCGTTACAAATAGCAGTTTGTAACAAGGTGTCAATCCATATCTGCCAAGTGACCCGATGTAGGGGGACCAGTCCCTATTCTGCTCTGTGTCAGTGTGTATCAGGGAACCTTAGGACAGGTGTCAATCCATATCTGCCAAGTGACCCTATGTAGGGGACCAGTCTCTATTCTGCTCTGTGTCCGTGTGCATCAGGGGCTCTGAGGACAGGTGTCAATCCATATGTCAAGGTGTCAACATGTCATATGTCAGGTGTCAATCCATATTGATTGTGATTTAGGAATGTTAGGTGATTTCTGCCCTTTATGGATTAAAACCAGACTCTGTATCAACTGTGTAATTTTCCATGGGAGTTTTGCCATGGATCCCCCTCCGGCATGCCACAGTCCAGGTGTTAGTCCCCTTGAAACAACTTTTCCATCCCTATTGTGGCCAGAAAGAGTCCCTGTGTGTTTTAAAATTCGCCTCCCCATTGAAGTCAATGGCGTTTCGGGCGGTTCGCCGGTTCGCGAACATTTGCGGAAGTTCGCGTTCGCCGTTCGCGAACCGAAAATTTCGGGTTCGCGACATCACTACACACCAATATTAAGGGCTGCCTCAGTTAGGGGTAAGGAGAAAAGGTTACAAATACCAATAGGAAATATTTATATTGTAGAATAAAGCACACATATACAAACCATGGATATATTAACACAAAGGGCAAACACTAAATAAGGAGGTATATATGAACTATCGCTTGAATGATCATCTGATTTGATTCTGCCTATGGATACATAGAAAATACTGTTACTACCCCTTGATTAGCATGTTCAGAGTGACAGGTGAAGTAGATATATGCAGGATGAACCTTTTAACATTGCAGGGGTGTTTACTAAGGAGGTGACTAAGAAAGCTCACGTATTACTGTGTTACATTTGAGTCACTGATAATGTGGACAATAGATGTGGGAATGTTAGTAGTAGTAGGCAGCAAAACATGGCCAGGAGGTTGAAAACCAATCAGTATTTTTCCAGCTGTAACAAGAAAAGATAACAACCATATTTAACAGCCACACTATAAACAAATCTTTCGTTTTTTATCTGGGTGATGACCAGCTCTGGAGCAAACGGGATAGTACATATTCTTTTTTGTTTTCATTAATTTTGCACTATTTATTGTGATTTAATTACAGATAAGATTATGCTTTTTCAAAATGTGGAATTTGGGGTATTGTTACTGCTTTTACTCCTGGACTTCAAACTTTTTAATTATCCAATGGACACATATTTGTACTGACTTCTGTTTTCCCAGATTTGATTTTTTACAATTTTCTTTTGTTAGCCATAAGCTCCATATGTTACACCTCAGTGCCTGAATATTGAATTATAATAGAATTAAATCTGTGAGGTTTATATTTTTTTGCTTCTTTTACACCCCAACCATGATTTATCAATATGCATAATGTTTTTTTTAACCACAATGGTTTTATTAATATTTCTACCATTTACTTGTGACAGAAAGAATTTCTGTTTCACAACCCTTTTTTTACACCACTCTAAATTTGATAGTCTTCTAAAATGCATATTTTAGAAAACTGACAGAATGTACTGTGATAGAAGCAGACACATTTTAGACAGTTTAATAAATGTGATCAAAATAATGACAGAATTTAACCCTTTCGCGACTGCGGACGGTTCAGGACCGTCATCAGTATTTTACCGCTGAGGACCGCTGACGGTCCTGAACCGTCATAATGATAAGATGTACTTACTTGATCGCTGTCGTTCCCCCGGCGGTGATCGGCATTGCTCCCGGTGTGGGGAGACTGCCTGCAGCCCAGGCAGTCTCCCTGCGATGAATTAGGACCCCAAGGGCCATGTGATCGCTCAACAGAGCCGTCACATAGTCACAATAGGTGTCCAAGAGTCTGCCTGCAGGGGGACTGTCTGTGCTGACAGGCAGTCTCCCTGCAAGTGTAAAATCAAAATAAATAAATAAATGTTAATGTTAATAAAAAAATATAATTATATGTGTGTATATATATAGATATATGTATATATATATATAATGTCATATTAAGTGTATTTTTATATTAATATATACATATAGTAATATAAAAATACACTTATAATTAAATTACACACATATATATATAATATATAATAACAATATATATTGTATATATATTGTTATAAAATACAAATAATAAGTAAAGTAAAATAAATTAAAAAAACTTAAAAATAATTTAAAAATGAAAAACAAAAAATTATATATATGAAATTTTATTCTAATTGTATTTTAATATTAATATATATACATTTATATCAAAATACACTTATAATTTAATTATAAATACATTTATGTATATATAAATAAATAAAAATAATACGAAGTATACATATGTCCATATACAAAATTACATAAATAATTATATAAATATACACATAGACTTCAAATATATAAATATGCATATATATTTAAATTCTATGTTCGTATTTATGTAATATTTTTACATAATTAAGTAATTTTATTGATTGCAATTTGAGGGACCTGCCTGACAACCCAGGCCAAAAGTCCAGAGAATTTAATTTGCTAGCACTGTATTTTACCCTGTAACTTTCTATGATACCCTAAATCCTGAACATGGGGGTACTGTTTTACTTGGAGACTTCGCTGAACACAAATATTAGTGATTCAAAACAGTAAAACATATCACAGCAATGATATTGCCAGTGAAAGTGACTTTTTTGCGTTTTCCACACACAAACAGCACTTTTACATTGAAAATTGACAGGTTGGCTACCTTGCCTTTGAGAGTGTCAAGTAGCCCAGGAATGAGAATTATCTCTATGATGGTATACCATTTGCAAAAGAAGACAACCTAAGGTATTGCAAATGGGGTATGTCCAGTCTTTTTTAATAGCCACTTAGTCAAAAACACTGGCCAACATTATCGTTCAATTTAGTTTTTTACTTTTTTCACACACAAACAAATATGAACACTAACTTTGGCCAGTGTTTGTGCCTAAGTGGCTACTAAAAAAGACTAGACATACCCCACATTGAATACCCTGGGTTGTCTACTTTAAAAAATATGTGGGGTGTGATTCAGAGATTTATGACAGATGATAGTGTTACAATGTCACTATTGATACATTTAAAATATATATATATATATATATATATATATATATATATATATATATATATATATATATATATATTTGAAACAGCAATTTCCTATTTGTACTTATAGCCCTATAACTTGCACACAAAAAAATAAGCAAAAAAGCATGTAAATACTGGGTGTTTTTAAACTCAGGATAACATTTTGAATCTATTTAGCAGTTTGTTTCATTAGCTTTCGTAGGTAAGTAAAAGGTTTTTCAAGCAAAAGTTAAAAAAAATGTTGTTTTAAATTTTTCACCATATTTTATTATCTTTTTTAAAGTAAATTATATGACATGATACAAATAATGGTATGTAAAGAAAGCCCTTTTTGTGCTGAAAAAAACAATATATAACTTGTATGGGAACAGTAAATTAGAGAGAGGAAAATTACAGCTAAACACAAACACCACAAAAGTGTTAAAAGAGCCCTGGTCCTTAACCTACAACATGGCCAAAACAGGCCGGTCCTGAAGGGGTTAACCAGGTGCCACTCTCGAATGGCTGAAGGCATGTCGGGACAGCGCGAAGGGGGCTTTTTAAGTTGAACAGAGGAGAGGACTCCCATACACACATTTGGATCCCCCTGAGGAAGTCCTGCATCAGACGAATCACGTAGGGCCAGGAGACCTACATAGTGCTGAACTCTTGTATTGCAAGTTAGATATTTTTTTTACTACTTTAGTGTTACACAAAAAAAAATGTTTCCTTCCATTACATGTATTAACGTGGGAAGTGAGAAGAATAGAAGGCTTTTATCCTTAAAGATACTGTGATGAGCCTGCAATCAGTTTATTTTTTATGAGTGCAATATACAGGGAGTGCAGAATTATTAGGCAAATTAGTATTTTGACCACATCATCCTCTTTATGCATGTTGTCTTACTCCAAGCTGTATAGGCTCGAAAGTCTACTACCAATTAAGCATATTAGGTGATGTGCATCTCTGTAATGAGAAGGGGTGTGGTCTAATGACATCAACACCCTATATCAGGTGTGCATAATTATTAGGCAACTTCCTTTCCTTTGGCAAAATGGGTCAAAGAAGGACTTGACAGGCTCAGAAAAGTCAAAAATAGTGAGATATCTTGCAGAGGGATGCAGCACTCTTAAAATTGCAAAGCTTCTGAAGCGTGATCATCGAACAATCAAGCGTTTCATTCAAAATAGTCAACAGGGTCGCAAGAAGCGTGTGGAAAAACCAAGGCGCAAAATAACTGCCCATGAACTGAGAAAAGTCAAGCGTGCAGCTGCCACGATGCCACTTGCCACCAGTTTGGCCATATTTCAGAGCTGCAACATCACTGGAGTGCCCAAAAGCACAAGGTGTGCAATACTCAGAGACATGGCCAAGGTAAGAAAGGCTGAAAGATGACCACCACTGAACAAGACACACAAGCTGAAACGTCAAGACTGGGCCAAGAAATATCTCAAGACTGATTTTTCTAAGGTTTTATGGACTGATGAAATGAGAGTGAGTCTTGATGGGCCAGATGGATGGGCCCGTGGCTGGATTGGTAAAGGGCAGAGAGCTCCAGTCCGACTCAGGCGCCAGCAAGGTGGAGGTGGAGTACTGGTTTGGGCTGGTATCATCAAAGATGAGCTTGTGGGGCCTTTTCGGGTTGAGGATGGAGTCAAGCTCAACTCCCAGTCCTACTGCCAGTTCCTGGAAGACACCTTCTTCAAGCAGTGGTACAGGAAGAAGTCTGCATCCTTCAAGAAAAACATGATTTTCATGCAGGACAATGCTCCATCACACGCGTCCAAGTACTCCACAGCGTGGCTGGCAAGAAAGGGTATAAAAGAAGAAAATCTAATGACATGGCCTCCTTGTTCACCTGATCTGAACCCCATTGAGAACCTGTGGTCCATCATCAAATGTGAGATTTACAAGGAGGGAAAACAGTACACCTCTCTGAACAGTGTCTGGGAGGCTGTGGTTGCTGCTGCACGCAATGTTGATGGTGAACAGATCAAAACACTGACAGAATCCATGGATGGCAGGCTTTTGAGTGTCCTTGCAAAGAAAGGTGGCTATATTGGTCACTGATTTGTTTTTGTTTTGTTTTTGAATGTCAGAAATGTATATTTGTGAATGTTGAGATGTTATATTGGTTTCACTGGTAATAATAAATAATTGAAATGGGTATATATTTGTTTTTTGTTAAGTTGCCTAATAATTATGCACAGTAATAGTCACCTGCACACACAGATATCCCCCTAACATAGCTATAACTAAAAACAAACTAAAAACTACTTCCAAAAATATTCAGCTTTGATATTAATGAGTTTTTTGGGTTCATTGAGAACATGGTTGTTGTTCAATAATAAAATTAATCCTCAAAAATACAACTTGCCTAATAATTCTGCACTCCCTGTATTCCCTATTGCTACTTGGAGCCTATAATATTATACTATTGTGTTCTCGTTTTTCTATTTTCGTTTGTATATTTATGTATTTATTCAGAAGACAAGAGGGGTCTTCTTACAATCTGTAGTGCATTTTTTTTTTCAATTTGTACTTTTATTGAGTTTTTCAGACAAGTTGGGGTACAGAAAGGAAGAGGGGTGGTTGGGGAAAAGGTAAGGAACAGGTACACACCGTAAACATACTTATACAATGGTGCATTTCAATTTACAGAGACAGCATAATTCCAAACTGGCATGGCTTGATCTTGTAATTAATGGTAGGTTATTTACACATCAAACATAATATAATACCAGTCACATATAATACAATACAAGTCAAATGCAATATAATACCTTCCTATCCTGACGGTACAGGGGCACATGTAAGTGGGCTATCGAGGAACGGCTTTGGTTAGAGAGTATAGCTGTTTATTAGCTCGTGGGGCTACTTCCGCCTAAGTTTGGGCATTTCGGTCTTACCCAGTTGTGCTGCCCCTTAGTATTATGGGTTTTGCTATACCGCTTCCTCTTTCTGTGGGAATTACCAGCGTATGTGCGAGATGCAAACTCTAGGTTATGATATTAGTTATGGTACTAACATTGGGTCATAGGCTATCCACTTCTGCCAGTTATTTTGTGTGGCCTTCCCATGTTTAGTCGTAGTTGTGGATAATTGCTCATGTCTAAGGTATTGCCGGATTTTACTATGTAGTGTCTGTGAGGACGGACTGTCTTTCCGCTTCCAATAATATGCTAGAAGGTTACGCGCTGCCATGATTACCAGAATTATTAGTTGTTTGTCCTGGAATGGGGTGATTGTAGGTAGTAGAAGAAACAGACCTATCTCAGGTGTGATCTTACCCCTGAGTACATGTGAATAGCAGGATGTAATACCTTTTAGCGCTAATATTGATCTCAACCACTGATCTTTAGTAAAGCGTGTGGTTTGTTCCCTATTCCACTGTGCTATAAAGGAGAATTCAGGCATCATGGAATTGTGTCTTAGGGCTGCATAACTGAGAGAAAGTGAGCGGGCCTTGACTGGGGCCTTACGGCATCTATCATACAGCGCCAATCTCTCTTTACTAGAGTGATCTGCCAGTTGTGGTGCGAGCAGAACCCTCTCTTTGATTATGCTCTTAAGTTGCATGTATGGAAAGATGAAGGATGGTGGGAGGTCGTGTGCTACTTGTAATTCTGGGAACGGAATCACTTCCCCTTGTGAACACAGAGTGTCGATATGGGTGATTCCCTTTTCTGACCATTTCGCGAACGATAGCCATGGAGAGATAGAATGTAGCGCCCCTATGGGTGCCCACTTTAGAAATTTATTGCTAGCTGTTTGTGACCTGTGGAATTGGTCCCATACTTGAATGGTGAACTTAGTTAGGGGTAAGAAATCTTGGGATTTGTCCCGTAGGTTTCTAGGCATCCACATATAGAGTGTAGCTAAGCTTCTTGCATTATATTCATTCTCCATATCTACCCATTGCAATGTATTTTTGGGGGCATGCAATTTAATAGCAGTTTCTAGTACTGCGGCCTTATGGTACTGTAAGACATTGGGAAAGCCCAGCCCTCCTAAACTCACTGTGGTTTGTAATAAGGATAGCGGAATGCGGGGCTTTTTATTTTCCCACACAAAGCTCGATAACAGTTTCTGGATTTGGGTGCTTATCGAGGGTGAGAGTGGTAGTGGCAACATTCTAAAAACATATAGCAATTTTGGCAATATCATCATTTTGACAGTGTTTATCTTGCCTAGCCATGTGATCTGTACGTCCTTCCACTTGTGTAGAAGTTGCTTGCACATTTGGGGGAGTGTAGCTATGTTGTGCATGGCTGTTCTCCTAGGAGTGTGAGCAATTTTTACTCCTAGGTATGTGATGTGAGAGTGTCTCCAGTCGAAGGGGAATTGGTGTTGCAATGCCGCCGAGATTGCGGTTGGCAGTCGTATTGGAAGTGCTTGTGTCTTGGTTTGATTCAGTTTGTAATACGATATTTGTCCAAAGTTATGTAAAGTATGCATGAGATGTGGTAGAGATTGTGTAGGTTGAGTCAGGGATATTAGGACATCATCCGCAAACATGGCCAGTTTGTATACCTCACTGTTTAGCTGTACGCTCCTGATGTTCACGTCCTTGCGGATTATGTGTGCTAACGGTTCGAGGGATAGTACAAACAACAGGGGGGACAGCGGACATCCCTGACGTGTTCCGTTTGTTACCCTAAAGGGGATTGATATGAAGCCACCACTGGAGACCCTGGCTGCGGGGTTGGAGTATAAGGCTAGTACGCCTGTAATGAACAACGCGGGGAAGCCAAATTTTTGGAGTACCTGTTCCATGTACTTCCAATTTAATCTATCGAAGGCCTTTTCAGCGTCCAGCGCCAGTAGAAGACCTTCGGTTTTATTGGCTTCCATATGGGCCAGTATGTTAAGGATTTTCCTGGTGTTATCTGACCCCTGCCTGTTTCTAACGAATCCCGATTGATCGTTATGTGTTATTCGGGTGAGAATGTCTTTCAATCGTTCAGCTAGCGCTTTAGCGTAGATTTTTGCATCGCTATTGAGGAGAGAGATTGGGCGGAAGTTTTGACATAAATTAGTCGGTTTGCCGGGTTTGGGTAGCGTGGAAATATGTGCCAGTAACATCTCCGGAGGCATAGACCCTTTGTTAAAGTAGTGATTTAGAAGGTTTGTTAGATGGGGTATCAGGAGGTCTGAGAAAGTCTGATAGTATGCATTGGTAAATCCGTCCGGGCCTGGGGCTTTGTGAATGGGCAGTTTATTTATAGTGTGCAGTATTTCTGTGCTAGTGATGGGGCGAGTAAGGGTTTCGATTTCTGCTTCTGTAAGTTTAGGTAAGTCAACGTCCGCTAGAAAGCGTTGTATTTGAGTTCCCGAAGGGACGTGAGTAGTCTCTTGTGTCTCTAAATTATAGAGGGAGCTGTAATATTTTGCGAATTCTTCTACGATATCCTGAGGATTCATTAGTTTGTGCTTATCTGAGGAGATAAGATATTCCACTCATGAGTGGATAGTACGTGTTTTAAGTTTAGAGGCGAGGATTTTCCCTGATTTGTTGCCTTGTGCAAAAAATTTGTGTCTATACCTTTGTAGGATGTGATTGGTTTTGTTTAGTTCCACTTCGTTGAGCTGGGTTTGTAGTGTACGAAGTTTGTCATATTGAGCCTGTGTGGGGTTTTGTTTATTGGCGTGTGTGATGGCCATGATTTGTTGGAGAAGATTATCATAGTTAGCCGTCCTCACCTTTTTGGCATAACTGCCATGTTTGATTAAGGAACCTCTGATGACCGCCTTATGGGCTTGCCATATCGTGTCTGCAGCTGTGTCTCCTGAGCAGTTTATGTCAAAGTACGATTTAATGTCGTCTCTAATGTGTTGAATAATTTGTGGGTCTTTTAATAGGGACTCGTTAAGTCTCCAGGAGCCTTGGCCCCTGTTTGGGAATTTCTCAGTAATTGTGAAGGTGATAGGTGCATGGTCTGACCAAGTTATCTGTCCGATGTTCGTTTTCTGTACTATCTGAGTTAAAGAGCGAGGGATCAGGAATCTATCAATTCTGGAATAGGAATTATGCGCCTGGGAGTGGAAAGTGAAGTCTTTTTCTGAAGGGTGCAGCACTCTCCATATATCTAACAGGCCTGCTTCGTGTACGCGGCCCCTAATCCGGTGTGTAGCGGCAGATCATTTCTTAGCAGTGGTGTGTGTCACTGTGGTGTCTGATGTGGTATCTAGGTTACTGTCCAGGAGAAAATGTGTGTCTCCCCCTATGAATCTGTAGTGCATTTTAAGGGTAATAACCACTTTTATTATCTTACCACTATATGGCCCCTGTTGGTGTACACTCTGTTATATCGAGTATTGTTTTTTATTTTGAAATTTTAACCTTCACTTTTACACATTGACAAATATGTCCCTATCTTCTGATGTCCCGTGCTGCTATCTCTAAGATGATGCTACTCTTTTGACTGCCAATGCAATAATTTTGTACTATAAATCCCTATTATTTTAGCCTCCCTGCTCTTCTTATATCTTTGGAAATCAACCAAAGAAAAAAGGCAAGAGGTAAAAAACATTGGGGTTTAAGTTCATAGAGATATAATTTCAAAAGGACTTAAATGAGATGTTTATTGTTAAGACATATTATGTTTCTTTTAACTTTAGATTAATTTTCCATATAACCATCTGAGATTTGTCAAGGCTTAGTCAAATAAAAACAATCCATGTAAAAAAGGCTTCAAAGGTATATTTTTCTATTAGATTCCAAATTAAAACCATAGCTTGTTTTACAGATATATCACCGGTATTGTTTTGCCACTGTGGTCATTGTACTGATTAAATAAATAGAAACTAGAGAATCATTGCACATATTATAAAACCAATGTATGTGATGACTATTTCAACACAAATTGTGATAATCTCATATACAAAAAAAACAACAACAATGTAGATGTTATTTTGCCAACCCAAGAATAAACATAGAATACTAGAATTTAAATGAATACGCCAAGCACCTGGTCCAGTGGTTATGTTACCAGGACAATATGAGTACATTCTCTCCAAACTTTGTAAAAAATAAATAAATAAAGTTTGACAAAAGTGCAAAGGATTCTCCTGCCCCAAAGACCATCCCTCAGCTCTGGAAATAATGTAAGGAAGTTTCAGGGTCCTTCACATGTATTTAATATATCTGCATTATTAATTCAGAGTTGGCTCTGCCTAATTACTGTTAACCCTCTCAACGCTGTCAAACTGACATAGGGGTGCCAAGGAACCTGTGTCTATTCAAGATAACCAAAAGGTTATACAAAAGTGACTGTGCTCACAGATTGTTTGCACCAAAGCCACTGCAATATTCTGAATGGTCCATGTCATGTCTGCAACTCCAAAAAGTATAATATGAGGTCGCCTAGATGATGTGTTCAGAGCATAGGTGACATCACATGATTTTAAATAATTTAAATAACATAAGGATGCCATTCAAGCGGGCAGCATCCAACAAACTCAGAGAAGTAGCTGTTGTCTACTGAATTCAGCCAGCGTGAACCAGGAGGAGGAGTTGTTCGCTGGCACTGAATTGGTAAGTATAACAGCATTTTCTATCTCCCATTTCAGATCATGCAGCCATGTGGATTGTGCCATCCTCGCGACATGAGAGGAGAAGTGCAACCACATGGAGCTGTAGGCTTGCGGGGCCCGAGGACGGCAGCAGCGTGGGTGTGCGGAGCATGTAAGTTTGTCACAATTACTACAGTTATTTTGAATAACTGTTATTGATGAAAAACTTTCAGATTTAACTTATTAACACATTTTATTGAATTACTACATGTAGCTACATTGACAACAGTTATTTCACTTGTATTTGGAGAATTTAAATGTTACTTAGATTGACATAATTTTGTAAACTTTTTTAGAAGGTTCAGCAGTACAAACGGTGGTGGAGAATTTGGGAATCTCTGAGAAAGCTTTTTTTTATTATCATTTATTTCCCATCACATGGGGTGAATTGGGAGATAATGTGATTGTGGCTTGCTATAGTATTCCACCAGTGGCCGTGTAGAGGCAAAACATGGAGGCTTATTTATTCATCCCTGCACCTATAAACATGTCCCTTAGGTTTATCCTGTATTTCGACTGTAGTAAATATCTGACAGTTTTTAGTACTTATAGCAGACTGAACCTTACAATCAAAGCAGAACTATATATGATACTGTATTCGATGTGTTCCTCCAAACAGTATGCAGAGCATCCTTATTATTTATCAAACACAAAAAATGTTGTTCCTGTTGAGTAGTAATATCTTACTCATAGTTGCCTATAACAAGTAGCAATATCCTCATATAAAATTGAAAGCAATTCCAGGAACCTCTTAACATACTTTTCCCACAGGTAGTTTATGATTTTTTTTCCTTACAGTGGCGCCTGACTGTGAGTCTTTTACTGTACTCCCCAGGGCTACCGAAACATGAATCATTACTTTACCTGCGTTTGAATCATCCATGAGGGACTCAGTCTACAGCTTGCTGTCTGATTCAGTTTGTCCTAAATGCATGACTAAGTAGATTGTGTATGTCTCTTCTTTCATGTCTAGTGGACTGATTCAAAATCTGCATCATTTCTTACATAACATTCTTTTTTTTACTGAAGCATTACAAAACATGCATATTGCAAATTTTTATGTCATAAGAGAGACATATATGGTAATGTAAATAATGAAATGCTTTAAACACAATTAAAAAAAAATCTGGATTATTTTATATGGTATGTATATGGAACGTAGGTATATTTTAAATATTCAACTTGGAAACATTCGCATTCCCATATAAGACCAAACCTTATAATTTGTCTATATAGATCAAGACTATCCCCTAAAGCTGGGACTTTCAGAGAACTGGCACAGGAAGAAAGTTATTATAAGCTAAAATAAGTTACTTAAAAGAAAAGTTTTGACTGAGCAATTTTATTTTTTGTTTGGCTATTTTTTGCCTAAAATGATCAATTATATTGTCAGCAGCCTGTAATTGGTGATTTGTGACATACCCACTATAAAACGTCAATGTGAGTTCCAGTTGCTGTACTTGCATTCTGAGAGTGGGTTGCGCGTTGTATATGGTACTCTATCAGTGGCTGCTACATCTTTCAATTGCCTGATTGAGTGATATTTAGTTTATATAAAATAGAAAAAAAAATAGAAAAAAAATTGAGATTTCATTTTGATTCTCAATAAACCAAAACAAAAAACAAATAGTAACAAAAATAAGTTAACGAAAAAGCAATTAGGAATCAAGTAAGACATCCCAGTAGTGTTTATTTTACATGTGTACATAACCAGTCAAAAATTTACAGAAAGTTTACTTAATACACTTATTGAATAAACATCAATGAAACATTAGTGATAGTTAAATGAAAATCAGAAAGTTACAATCACATTAAAGACCTAGCTCTAACCAATTAAACAAGCATTTGTTTAAGTGAGAACCTGCAATGAATGTTATTATATAACAAAGTCACAAACCGAGTGGAACATTGTAAAGGGGTTTAAGCTGACAGTATACTAGTACTTAAAGAAAAAATAATTTGCGCCTAGCAAGGGATTGTTAGTTTTGCAGACAGATGTGAGAGTTACTTAACACATTTACACTGTGTGATTTAACCCTTAACCACTTCACTACCCAAATCAAGTATAAAAGTTTTTATTTTCATGTATTTTGCAGAATGAAATCTAGTCCATAAAGCCTCACTCACGTGGCAGAACTACCGTAATTGCAAAGGTCGCATGGCGCCCACAACTCATATCATTTTGTAGGTTGACTAGATAGGTTCCTGGTTTAAACAGATAGTAATGTTCTCACAGCAGTAACTTAACACATTCACCTTACTCTTCATCATCATGCGCACAAGCAGAACTTTTGGGGAGGTTTTCCTGAAGAAGTCTATATCAGAAGAAATGCATTGGACCTTAAAGCTTTTATATCTGTTTTATGCCTTATATTATCGATAAATATTTGTGGTTGAGCCATCCTGTAATTCCTCTGAGCTGTTAAAAGCTATTGATCATGTGGGTCCTTCTTACACCCCATAAAATTGAGGCACCATAGAGCGTTTGATCAAGCTTCCATAGTGTGCGTGGATTCAAGTATTTGATTATATATGTGGTATAGCAATATCGCACTATTGTATTTACTACCTTTCTCATTTTTGTGCTGTAGCCCCTGTCAGTGTTCTGGTATCTTTTGGGTATATATATAGAGTACTTACTAGGGTAGTCTTCTAGGGAAGCTGCTACATATAAGTCATAGAAATATTTTCTATATTTACTATAAGTGGTGGAGGTGTTTTATAATTCCCACAGTTTTTTTCCCCACTGACCATGTGGAGAAACAATGAAACAGAAGCTCCTCTCCACTCAAATAGAGGCAGTCTTGCAGACCTCGAGGGAGAAGAAGGGTAGACAGGTCTATCCATACCTGAGTAAATATAAAGTAAGAAGACAGTGGAAGTGTCTATACTGCCTTTATAGTGTCTCTTTAAAGTTATGGAATCCTCCTATGTCCTGTAAGATTCAATTAGCTCACTTTGCAAGCCCCTGGCAGAGGCAGGTCCCACATTGCTGTTTACTCCTCTATTGCCCTTTGCAGTCATGTGCAGCATATGCCACAAATGTTTAATGTAGGGTGAACTGCTGTTATTGCAAGCCCTGTCCATGTCAATTAAGATGTGATTAGCTGGAGCAAAATATACCCTCTTCTTCTGGTGCAGCCAAACTGATTGCAAATTTTTAACTGAATTCAGGTCTATGCAAATCTAAAAACCACTGGATAGGATACACATTGTACTTATTAAGAATAACCAATGAGAATAACCCAAATAATACTTCTAAAAATAATTACGGTAGTGGTAAATAATACTGAGGGTTTAGTTTGCTAATTACAGTTTATTATCAGTGGATTAATGACCCCTTTGTTAAGGTGAGACATTTATTATCATGATATTTGGAATTTCTTTCTTGTATATAACTTTAAATAGAAAAGCTTGAAGAGTAAGACCCTGCAATGGACATCAAAAATAAACAAGTACCATCTAACATTACTTTTCCAAGTGACATTTTATACACATATACTTGGGTTCCAGCCATTATTGTCATATAAGTCATTAATAGAGACATACTGCAAAAAATATTTAGGACTGCAGAAAAGTGAGATCTTTGTGGTCAAAGGTCTTTTTATGTTTTTAAAATGGATTTTTAGGATTTTATAATACTTGTAGATTCCATAAAAAACATAAATCAAACCACAATGATCATTTGAAAAGTTCAGAACTGACTTTCTGACTTATCGATGACATATCTTTTAAGATGACAGCATAATCACAACACACATTCTTGACTCATACTTTCTGAGTATTATGATCTTGTTCATGTTGAGCTTATCTTAAGGATCATCCTAGAGATGTTTTTGTTAACACGTTGGCTCAGACCTATCTACTTAGTGATTACCGTAATGAGTAGTCACTCTAACCTTTGAAGATTTCCAGCTTCTAGGTGATATAATCTTCTAACTATGTATGCCAGAAAATTTTTAATAAAGTAAGAGATGTTTACTTTTCAATAAATGAAGATGAAGGGTTGTAGACTTAAAGAGATACTATAGTCCCCAGAACCACTACAACTTAATGTAGTGGTTCTGTGTCTAAAGCATGTGCCTGCTGGCTTATTTTTTAATTTTTTTTATTAATAGTTTATTGGCATTTTGTTTTTGTTTTTCTAACAGAGATACATCCAGTAATGTACAATCATGTTACACAATCATGTTATACACTTAGAAACAACTGGGTGATATGGTTTCAATTGATGCCAAGGTATACGAAACGCAGGAAAACAAAGAAAAGGACAAGAGGAGAAGAGAAAGAGAGAGAGATAGAAGGAGAAATCAACTTATTCACAACAGTTCAAAACAATGTGTCACACTCCAAAGTTATTGATGCAAATTCTGATACCAAGCTGCATTAACATGGTGTGATAGCGAGGATATCTGTTCCCAATGTATTTATTTATTTTAATTTTTTTCCATTTTTCAGATTGGTATAAGTTTTCTTTTGTGTTCCTCTTGTCTAGCACGTGCCTCTGTCTAATGTTTTGTGTCTCCATAAGTTCCATGCTGTAGTAGAAGTCCACCCTGTCTTTTTTTTTTTTTCAATTTTTGTATGGGTGGTGAGTGGGTGCTCTTCCAATCTAGGGCTATAAGATGACGGACAGCCAGTGAGACAAATTTGCATAAGGCCCTTTGGAAGAATAAACCTCTGTAAGTGGGCATAAAGAGAAGATAGTTACTGGGAGTAAGAGGTACAGGCGGAATTTCCTTTGCCTCGATATGCTTTTCTGCTTCTAGCCACAGTGGTCTAATGTTTATGCATGACCACCATATATGTAGCATGGTTCATTTCTCCACTCTGCATCTCCAGAATTGTGAGGGCACTGAAGGATAAATTTTATGTAATCGAGTAGGGGTTAAATACAACTAATAAGCTAGTTTACTGTGCGCTTCAAAATAGTGGTAAGACTGGGTCACTGCCTTGAGGGCATTCAGAGATTCTCGCCAGTCATCCTCTGAAAAGGTTATACCACAGTCTGTCTCTCATAACTTCTTAAAGGAAAACCTATTTGGCGGCACTTTCTGCTTATAACAAGCAGAAAGTGATTTGGGCTTTAATGGATACTTCCAACATCTATTGATGAATAGTTTTAACTGGGGTGGAACTTCCCGAGGGGAGTGAGGTGATGTAGCTAGATGGGAGTGTAGGAGGCCCTTTATCTGTATATACATAAATATATAGCTGGGCAGTAGGGTGAGCAGGGATGTTAGATTTGGAAACGTGTTGATAGATCTGCTGTTTAGCAATTGTGAGATTTGAGTAATCCCCACCTCATGCCATTTATGGAGTTGTAACCACGGTGAGAGTGCGTTAAGGGACAGTAGGGGTGCTTCTGGTAGATATAGTTTTTTAAGACCGTACCTATGTATTGTTTTGTCTCAAATGCTTATCGTGCTTATCATGAGCTTGGTGGTAGGGAATAGGGTTGGCGCTGTTCGTCTGTAAGAGGATGGTATCCACAGATATTGTATGAGAGAGGGATCTGCTCTGCATTGTTTCTCCATGTCCACCCAACTCAATGTCCCTTCCAGGGCATGAATGGTGGCCACTGACTGTAACATAGCCGCCCTGTATATATTCCAGTGAACTCTCTGTGAAAGACAGCATATAATGATTTGTATCACAAATTGCTCAATTGATTTGAACATTTATGAAGGACAGACTATGCATTTCCATAACACTGACAAGCAACACACAAAACACATATTGACCTATTTTATGTTACGTATATTTTAACAATGATTTGAGCTTTTTGGTAATTCAGCGGAGATAAAGTCTTTTTAGAAATCAGTGCAATATATTAAAAAAAAAAAAATTCTCAATTAATCTGAGGATGAAAATGATCGGTTTCATTATAACCGATAGAAATTAATTTTGAACTTTGCTGCTCAACATGTAATAGTGAGTGTAAACATCTCCATTAATATTGAATTATGATCGATTTAATTTGATTTGATAGGCTTAATGATTATGTAAATAAACTCTGCATTGGATAGCAGTGGGTGAGTTATCTCTGTTATTGGAAAAGGAGCTATGTATCTTGATCCTAGATTCTTTCAGAGACTTTTTAATTTAATAAAAAATATAGAAATTCATACCTTGTCTCCTGTCTTGTATTTGGGTGCAGATTTGCATCTTCTGTCAGCAAAATATTCTGGGAGAGGTTCTTTTTAAGTATTGAAAAAGTCCTTATTAGATCAACTCTGGGTAGCAAACTGATAATAGGTGAACCAGGCATCATGGTATAATAATATTCAGAATTGGTGATGAATTTAGGCATCATGGTAGATCTATGGATTTGATTATTGGCAAAGTCAGCGATATGTAAATATTTATACCGACCATCTTGATAGGTCATATAGCAATGTACATGTTGTTTCCCTTGTTTGATTTGTCTTTTCTGTTTGTCTATTTGATTGTGGATGGAAAGCTGTAGACAAGGCACATTGTATAAATAATCATTGGCAAAAAACTATCCAGAATTAAAATGTGAGTTGTAAACCACAATCTAATACCATGTTTTCAGCTAATCCATGTAAATGAAATAATTTGGTAGTAAAAAAATGGATGTGGTGATTTTGGTGGCAGTTCTTTGGTTGGTATAGATGTACTAAAGTAATATACTATAGCCATTCTAGTGTTATATCCCTGGTAGGAGGGTCATTCTGTTATAACGTGTGTAAGGAAACCAAGTACATTTAAACCTTAATCGGTAGTTTCCTCCCGAACAGCCAGAGCCCAGTGAATATAGCCCTCCGTTCGGTAGTTATAGTAGACGAATTCCCAATTGTAAATCCAATAGTGTTCCTGGATAATTCCCACAGTAAAACACACGAACTCCCAAACAGCATACATAGTCAGAATAAGGGAACAAAGATGAACTGAAGGTTTAATGACAGGCATGCTCTTTTTATGGAATTCAGCCCATGCAAGGGAGCCTCCCATATAATTAGCCATACATCCAATCCTAACAATATACATACTGTACATCTCCTCCCCTCAGATAACCATTAAACACAATTAAAACGTAACAGAAATTCCCCAAAGTTTGGATGTACCCCAAGGTGTCCCCAGATGGCTATTGTCTGGGAGACCAACATATTAAAAACTCAGTCCATTCGGTTCAGCCGTTCGGGAGATATAGGACTTAGAAGTTTTGACCGACTGCACGGGCAAAGTAGCCGAAAACAGTTCCATGAATTCTGGCCCTGCAGTCGGTCTTAGATTGCATGAAAAACCTCCCGAATGGCCGGCCATCCAGCTACCATCCTTGGTTCGCTTGATTCCCCATCTGTTGGTAAGTCTTTCTACCGAACGCCCGGTCGTTCGGTAGTTTGGAAGGGGTTTTACCGAATGTCTGGAGGCTTCAGCGGTGTTCACCTGTTTGAGTGTCCGTTTTCAGTTCCAGACATTGAAGGGTAAACACCGCTGTTCGGGAGCTAAAATGGCCGCGAACACGAGGAAGTCCCGAAATGGCGACGAGACCTGCCGTTCGTGCAAAACTTCTGCCGAACGTAATCCAGCCAGCAAGGGGTATAGTCTGTATACAGGGGTGACAGGGTGGTCTGCATTCGGTAGTTTTACCTACCAAATGCCATAGGGAAACATTGCTATTGACAACAAATACAAGAAGTGCATATACAGTAAAAAAAGGCATTTCTTCACACTGCTCCATAGGTCGGCATACCCGCCAAGACCCTGACGGGTTGGCATGGGGATGTCCGAGGGGAAACAAAGAAACAGTCCAGGTTATGTATCCAATTCCGTTTGGCGGGACAAACCGTCTGCATTACCATTTTGTTTGCCCGGACGATATTGCATAGTGAAGTTGTACGGTTGAAGGGCTAGGCTCCACCGTAAAAGTCTAGGGTTGTCGCCAGCCACCCGGTTTAACCACACCAACGGGTTGTGGTCGGTCATCAGAGTAAACGGCCAGCCGTACAAATAAGGTTGGAGTTTCTTAAGGGCCCACACCAGGGCTAGGCACTCCTTCTCCACGGTGGCATAGCTGACTTCCCGGGGCAACAGTTTACGACTTAGATAGGCCACCGGGTGTTCCATGCCGTCGTCTCCCACCTGGCTTAACACTGCTCCCAGCCCAAACATGGAGGCATCTGTGTGGACAAGAAATTGTTTAGAGTAGTCTGGTGCTGCCAACACAGGAGCCTCACTCAGTGCTGCTTTCAGTTTCTGGAAGACTGCCGCGCACTCTGGGGTCCAGGTAACCTGTTTGGAAAGGGCCTTTTTTGGTGAGATCAGTAAGGGGTTTGGCCAGGGCGCTATAGTCGGGGACAAATTTCCGATAATAACCGGCTGTTCCTAAGAAGGCTAAGACCTGGGTCTTAGTCCGAGGTTGGGGCCAACTAGCTATGGCCTCTATTTTGGCAGGCTCAGGCCGCTGTTTACCTGACCCTACCCTGTGGCCGAGGTACTGTACCTCCGCCATACCCACGTGACATTTGTTCAGTTTCAATGTAAGCCCTGCTTGGTGAATTCTCTCGAGCACCCTGGACACGTGGCCTAGGTGGTCTCCCCATGTGCGGCTGTAGACAGCAATATCGTCTAAATACGCACATGTGAAGTCCTGGAGTCCCTCCAGGAGCCTGTCAGCCATCCGCTGAAACGTAGCCGGGGCATTCTTCATACCAAAGGGCATAACCTTGAATTGGTAAAGCCCAAAAGGAGTGACGAATGCCGACTTGGGGATGGCGGTAGACTCCAGGGGGATCTGCCAGTACCCTTTGCACAAATCCAGAGTGGTCAAGTAATTACCTCCGGCCATACGGTCCAGTAACTCATCTATTCTGGGCATGAGGTAGGCGTCTGTTATGGTGCGGTCGTTGAGCCTCCAGTAGTCTACACAGAAGCGTGTGGTGCCGTCACGCTTCGGTACTAGTACTACCGGAGAGGCCCAAGGGCTTTGAGAGGGTTCTATTACCCCTAACTTGAGCATGTCGGCAAGTTCTGCCAGCATGCTCTCACGCACGGCCTCGGGAATGCGGTAGGGCGGCTGCCATAGTGGCGTCTCTCCCTGGGTATCTACCCGATGTACCGCAGCGGAGGTATAGCTTGGGATGGCAGAAAACATGCCCTGGTATTCCCGGAGTAAGCCGGCCGCTTCCTGTCGCCTTATAGGTTGTAGGTTCTGACCAAGACTGACCTGGTCAATACTGCAGGGAGAGGAATCTAACAGATCGGGGAGTGGGAGTCCCTCGCTATCTTCGGAAGAGGGGGCGCATACAGCGCCAACATCTTCCGTCTGTTCGTAGTAAGGCTTCAGCATGTTTACATGGAAGACTTTGGTCAGTCTCTCATCCAAACATTTGCTTACAATGTAGGTGGTATCGCTCATTCGCTCCACCACCTTAAAGGGTCCCTGCCAGGCCGCCTGGAGCTTATCCCTTTTGGCGGGTCTCAAAGCTAATACTTTTTGGCCCAAGTCTAGGACTCTGTCTAGGGCACCCCTTTCGTAGCATCTCTTTTGGCAGTCCTGGGCCGCCTGCAGATTCTCCCGAACTGATTCGGTGAGAGTTCGCAGCCGGTCGCGGAACTCCAATACGTATTGGACTATAGGGATCCCCCCATCATCCGTGTTGCCCTCCCAGTGCTCCCGTACGAGATCCAGGGGGCCCCGAACTTTTCTCCCGAACAGGAGTTCGAAGGGGGAAAACCCCGTGGATGCCAGGGGCACCTCACGATAGGCAAACAGAAGATGGGGAAGATACTTCTCCCAGTTCCTGCAGGACTCTGCGAACGTTTTTAGCATTTGCTTGAGCGTGCCGTTAAAACTTTCACAGAGACCGTTGGTCTGGGGGTGATATGGGGCGCTAAAGAGGGCTTTCACTCCACAGCTCTGCCACAACTGTTGTGTCAGGAGAGCTGTGAACTGAGTCCCTCTGTCGGATAGGATCTCCTGGGGGAAACCTACCCGGGAGAATATTTTGACCAGGGCCTCGGCTACCGTTTCGGCCTCTATATTGGGAAGGGCTACGGCTTCGGGGTACCGAGTGGCATAGTCCACCACGGTGAGTATGAACCTTTTACCCGACTGACTGGGCCAACTGAGGGGTCCTATTAAATCTACCGCTACCTGGTGGAACGGCTCTTCTATGATGGGTAACGGGTGGAGCTTTGCTTTTTGGTGGTCACCCCGTTTCCCTATTTTCTGGCAAACGTCACAGGTCCTGCAATAGTATTTGAGGTCTTGAGTGATCCTGGGCCAGATCTGTGGGAAAAACAAAGTGAGAAAAATATATAACAAGATGAAGAGCACCTAACTGTTTATGTGTAGTGTAAAAAATGGAACATAAAAAAAAATTAACTAAATGCAAATTAAGTGAAAGAGTAAACATACAGTGCAGCTACAATCACCTGTTAACTAACTACTCAAATTTCACCAACAGATCAAATTAATAAAACAAACAAAATTTATCAGTGCACATAAATACAACAGAAAAATAAAATAAAATAAAAATAAAACATGTACATTTTCTTAGTCTTTGAGATAGGCTCCAGCAGCTGTTTCAGGAGTGTCTACTTCCATGCAATATGAGTGACCAGAGATGGTATAATCTATAAAAAAAAATGAAAGTTGCAAACTCCAAGAAAACATTGTACACCTTTATAAGTAAAAGGAATTGGCCGTGAAGCAATAGCTTCTATCTCTTTAGAGACCATTTTTATTTTTCTGGGAGAGATGATGCAACCAAAAAACTATAAATTTCAGATGTTGAATACACATTTCTTGAGTTTAGCATATCATCGATTTTCTTGTAATATTTTTATTACACTTTTTAGAGAGTCTGATGTCCCTTGAGGGTAGTAGAATAAATCAGTATATTGTCCAAGTAGACTACTACATATATATCCATAATGTCTCTGAGGATGTCATTGACAAAATGCTGGAATTTAGCTGAAGCACTGCATAATCCATATGGCATTACTAAATATTCATAATGCCCGTATGTGGAACTAATAGCAGTTTTCCATCCATCATCAGCTCTCACACATAGTAGATTACATGCTCCAAGTGAATCAATTTTACTGAATATACTTGAGATCCCTAGACAATTCATCAATTCAGAAATCAAAAGTAGAGAATTTTTATTTTTTATTGTCATAGCATTAAGAGTATGATAAGCCATACAAGGCTGTGTTCCTATTCCCCCAAAAAAATATTCCAGCTCCTTCAGGAGACATAGAGGGTTATAAAAAGCCTTTATTTAGATTGTCATCAATATAGTATTTTATTACCTTTAGTTCAGGTTATGATAATGTTTATATATGATCAAAGGAAATAGCAACTCCTAGTAAATCAATAGGACAATCATAGCTGGTATGAGATAGTAATGGTATCTGCTATTTTTGTCTTAAAAATATCACTATATTCTTGGTAAGCTTAAGGTCTTTTAATTATTTCTTTTAGTGCAGGTTCAAGCACAGAATTAATAGTTTTTTATAATAATGTCAATCCCAACACCAGAGGAATTATAGAGGAACAGATGAAATCAAACACAATAGTCTCTGTATGACATGACCCTATCCGTGCTTTCAGCGATTTAGTCTCTTTTACAACAGGTCCAGATAAATAACTTCAATCAGTGAATTGGATGCAGGTAGGTCTCTCTTTATCCGCAACAGGAACTCTTTTTGCTTGGGCTAAAGTAGAGTCTATAAATAGCCCACTGGATCCTGAGTCAATCATAGTAGATAAACTGATGGCTTCTTTATTGCACTGTAGAGACACCATTAGATGAGGTGGTGTACGTACTAATAGCATCTCCAGAGGTAAGGAAAGTAACATTTGCTTGCTTCCTTCAGAATCAGAATGTTCAGAATGTCCTGGTTTTCCACAGTAGAGACACAGGCCTTGTGATCTTCTGCTTGCCTTTTCAGCTTTAGATAGAGGTACCTTCATGGGCTTCTCACTAAAAGTGCTAGTAGACACAGGAGGTACAGAAAGAGCAGGTATATTCCCGCTCTTTCCTATAACTGCTCTTTCTGCACCTCCTGTGTCTACTAGCACTTTTAGTGAGAAGCCAATGTAGGAACCTCTATCTGAGGGCCTATGTCTCTAATGTGGAAAACCAGGACATTCTGGACATTCTGATTCGGTAGGAAGCAAGCAAATGTTACTTTCCTTACGTACATTATTACGTACACCACCTCATCTATTGGTGTATCTACAGTGTAATAAAGAAGCCATCAGGGGTACTGCATTGTTGCCATCTGAGTCTAGGTGTGTAAGTATTGGCCTTTTGTGTTCTTTCACAGAATCAGCAATCAATTTGTATATATAGAGTGATCAGATACTCTAAAATGGAGAGAAACCACATTTCACATAGAAGTTGGAATGTGAGTCCTCCATCATTCTCGATGCATTAGATGATGCTGAAGATGTGGACTGCAACATAATCAACAAAGAACCTGTAACATTATTGCATGCTCTCTTAAAACTTTGTAGACCAATATGCTGGATGCTTTAGGTAGAAAGGGGGTACTGACATACATACTTATGTTGAGAGGTATTACATAAACCCCTACCATAATTTTCTGCAAAAGCAGGACAGTAGGTAGGAGCTGAGGTATTCTTCTCCTATTATTTACAATACCCACACAGACTCACTCTACACTGTTATTGCATTGAGTTGAAACTGTCTACTACTATCTTATTCTACCAGGGGTTACCACTGAATTCCAAGAATTGCAAATCTACTAGGTGCTAAGTGTCCGGGGAGTTTTGTGCTCCCTGCATCATGAAGAATTTTATTTTATAACAGAAACAGGTTGTATTTAAATCTATAGATTAGCAAAGTGAGTGCAGTCGGAGTTGGCGGGTGTGCATATAAAAATACTAAGTGTATCAATCTGCAGTACACACTCAAATTACAAGACACAATTCATGTTTTACAAATAAAAATAAAAATTAGCAACTGCTACATCACATGAATGGTTACATTTTGCTTGCCAAGATTACTACTGCATAATTTAGGAAACGCATACAATGAAAAAAGTGCACTGAAAGATATAAATATGAACAGGAAAAAAAATAATATATTTGCATATTAAGACTATTTATCATACAGTATTAAGTAAGGTTTGTATTTATGATAGAACTAGTGGGTTATAGCAGAAAACACTGAAGAATGAATTTGCACTGTTTTATTACTTTTTAAATTACTACTTAATTTAAAGTTATTGCAGGGATCTATATACTATATAATATTAAGTACACCAATGATGGATTAATACATCATTAGAGCTGCTGAGTTTTAATTTGTTGCTGAACAATTAAAGGGTTATTCCAACCACCAAGGCCACTTTTGCTTTCAGAAGTAGTCATAGTGGTAGGAGTCTGGATGTGCAGTATTTCTGCTTATAACACTGCACATCCAGAGTTATTTGCAGGGAGCTTGTTATTCTGGAACTCTGTACAGGACTGCCAAATGTCAATTCTGTACATATTTTATGTCTGTCATCAGCGCTCACTGTAAACTGGCAACAGGTGTTCTTTGCTTCTCCCTTTGCAGGCAGAACTTGCCAGGTGAAGCTTGAGTCTCCTGACCCTTCCTCCTTAACTGAAGCCCTCCTGCTTCCCTATCCTAGCCACTATTTTTTTCTCCTACTCTCCCTACTTCTTCTTTCCCTTCCCATTTCTTCTCCCCCTCCCTTTGCTGGATTAAAGTGTGCATATACTATGAGCCAGTTAAATGGTCCACCAATCAAAGGCTTCTCTGTACGATAAAAGATACCTTTGATTGGACCTCTGGACTGCCTTAGTAATATCACAAGGGGACATCCTGAGCAGCATGGGAACTTCAACCTGCACTGGATTAAGGTAAGTTAACTCATTTAAAAACTTTTTTCTGCATTTTCTTTGGTGTGGGGGGGAGGGGGGAATAACCTAAATAATAATGGGCAATGGTGAAAATTATTCAAACAGAAAAAAAAGTGTTGGCCCTTCTAACTTTCACTTATCTTTCCTGCTACTCCCAAGCCAAACATCAGAAGGCAGGATAACGTATTACTGGAGCACTGGTCTGTTCCTCAGCCTCGCTACATCTTACATATATCATGTTATCCTGCACTAGCTGCACTGTACTGGTGCTTGCAGGTCTAACTGGTACAGTGTAATACATTTTTTAAAGTGTTGTAAACTGAAAGAGATTGCATATGGTGCTGCTACAATCACCAAGTACAAAAGAAAAGACAATGGATCAGCACATAATAACCAAACAAAATAGAATGAAGGGCAGCACACCTGAAGGTAGGGGGCTCCCTCAAAAATCCCAATAGATCTAAATGGTAAAAGTCAAGAATAAAATCAGGATGTGCCAAGAAATATCATATAAATAGTATTAACCACAGATAAAACTAACTTTGATAATTAAAACATTGAATGAAGACTTAAGTCTGTGATGTAAATTACCAAAGTATTTATATTGGGGTATGAGATTAAATACCACTCAAAGGAAAAGTACAATCACCAAATGTTCAGTCACCCCATACAACACACAGTGTAATCCCAAAAGCAAAAAGATTGGTGAGGTCACACAGCAACTGCAATTAAAACAATCAATAGAAACTAATCTAGGAAAAAGTAATACTCCACTCTTTCCAAAATATGAAACATAGAAAAAGGTCATGCAATATATTGTATATTATATACAAAACAAGTGGTCATTTAGTTCCACTCATATGGTGCTGAGCCTAATGTAGCAGACTCAGACTTTTAGGGTGCTAGAATGCTGTAACCACTTCCAACTAAATCAGCTGTATTCACTTTGATGCAGGACAAAAGGCAACTGGATTTAAAATGCTGGTATTACTTTTATAGGGCACAAAATAGGTATTTTTCAAAGTGCATGTAAGCCCATCCTATGTGCTTGCCTTTATATAGAAGAACCCTCAGGTAGTTCTGGTATCCGTCCCTAAATTTCTCCTGTGATTTCACCAACCTCCTGCCCTTTGTTTTCTCATACATCATTTCGATCAAATGTCTAAACGTCATTGCTTCTATTTGTATGTGGTAATTAGAGTTTTATCTCGGAGCAAACACTGAAGAATGAATTAGACTATACGTTGTTTGGCATGCACAGATCTCTTTTATGTATATATTTAATTATATGCTTATATTTGTATTGCACATATATATTATTTGTTGTCGGGGCAATATTGCCGTGATGGTAAGATAACATATAATTCCTATACAATAAACATAGTTGATAACAGTCGGTTGTGGTGTGCCGGTACCGACAATGCAGTAGGCCTGTAATAAAGAGGGTCTACCTTAGAGGGTGAAGTGAATAAAAGGAGTGGTAGGAGGGGTAACTTGCCAGATCAACAACTGTAAAGTGGGAGAGGATTGGCAGCCCTTTTAAAATGGATCGAAGCCCCTTCCACAATCACAGGCCCAGCCTTAAATTTGTGGTCGGGGCAATATTGCCGTGATGGTAAGATAACATATAATCCTAAACAATAAACATAGTTGATAACACCAGTCAGTTATGGTGTGCCGGAAATGACAATGCAGTAGGCCTGCAAATAAAGAGGGCAAAAAATTGTATTCATACTACAAAACATCAATCAACTGGGTTTAGTATGTATGAAGTGTAAGCAGAAGATTTCCAGTGTCCCATAGCTTTGATTATATGAGCTGGAATGTGGTTGGAGGCAGCAGATGATGCTGCCCATATGCAGAAAGAGTGTCCTGAGTAATGATTTGCATTTATGCCAAGTCTAGTCAACAGCGTACAGACATAGAGCATAAATTTAGCAGTGGTGAGAATGGAACCGTGTAGTTCTAATAGTGGTTGGTGTGGTTGTTTACGGAAAGTGTTGAAATATGTTTCGAAAACCTTAATTGGAAAACGGGAACCATTTGCTATAAGTAGGGAAAAAAGGTATGTCAACTGTGTGTCCCATCTGGCTAGTTTTAGAGTCATGAAGTGAAAGAATGTAATGGTCTACAGATTTGTTGATATTGTTTTTTTTAATGTTGTCTATGGCCATTACATTACTGGTGATGAATTACCTTGGACGTAAAAATCCATAAAATGCTAGATATATGGCTGTTTTAACTACCATATTGGTTATATGTTCGAATGGAGCTGTATCTAACAAGTCGGATAATGTTTGGACTATTTTATTGTGGATGAGTAGTCTTTGAGGGGGTAGATGTGTATTTATTTTTTGGATTCCCTTCAGTAAAGTCTTTATCTGGTATGATGAAAGGAATCCTGTTTTCAAGACCCAAGGTGCAGACTGTGCAAAGAGGCCTCTGAGACAGTCCAGCACCTAGTAGCCAGATGCAAGATGTTAGCAGGAACAGCATACATGGAGAGGCATAACCAAGTTGTGAGGATTGTGTACCAAAACATCTGCACAGAATATGGATTGGACCTGCCTAAGTCCAGATGGGTGATACCACAAAGGGTAGTTGAGAATGACAGGGCTAAGATCCTGTGGGACTTCAAGATTCAGACAGACAAGCAAGTGCTGGCCAACCAACCCAACATCGTGGTGGTAAACAAGGAACGGAAGACTGCAGTCGTGGTGGATGTGGTAATACCCAGTGACTATAACATCAGGAAGAAGGAACATGAGAAGGTGGAGAAATACCAAGGACTGAAAGAAGAACTTGAAAGGATGTGGAAAGTAAAGGCAGCAGTAGTCCCAGTTGTGATAGGAGCACTCGGGGCTGTGACTCACAAGTTGGGGGAATGGCTTCAACAGATGGGACATCTGAGATCGCCATCCAGAAGAGTGCAGCTCTAGGGACAACTAGGATACTACGCAGGACCCTCAAACTCCCAGGCCTCTGGTAGAGGACCCGAGAATGAGGAATAAGCACACCACCCAGGAGGAGTGAGAAAATCAATATATACAGAGAGTGCAGAATTATTAGGCAAGTTGTATTTTTGAGGATTAATTTTATTATTGAACAACAACCATGTTCTCAATGAACCCAAAAAACTCATTAATATCAAAGCTGAATATTTTTGGAAGTAGTTTTTAGTTTGTTTTTAGTTTTAGCTATGTTAGGGGGATATCTGTGTGTGCAGGTGACTATTACTGTGCATAATTATTAGGCAACTTAACAAAAAACAAATATATACCCATTTCAATTATTTATTATTACCAGTGAAACCAATATAACATCTCAACATTCACAAATATACATTTCTGACATTCAAAAACAAAACAAAAACAAATCAGTGACCAATATAGCCACCTTTCTTTGCAAGGACACTCAAAAGCCTGCCATCCATGGATTCTGTCAGTGTTTTGATCTGTTCACCATCAACATTGCGTGCAGCAGCAACCACAGCCTCCCAGACACTGTTCAGAGAGGTGTACTGTTTTCCCTCCTTGTAAATCTCACATTTGATGATGGACCACAGGTTCTCAATGGGGTTCAGATCAGGTGAACAAGGAGGCCATGTCATTAGATTTTCTTCTTTTATACCCTTTCTTGCCAGCCACGCTGTGGAGTACTTGGACGCGTGTGATGGAGCATTGTCCTGCATGAAAATCATGTTTTTCTTGAAGGATGCAGACTTCTTCCTGTACCACTGCTTGAAGAAGGTGTCTTCCAGGAACTGGCAGTAGGACTGGGAGTTGAGCTTGACTCCATCCTCAACCCGAAAAGGCCCCACAAGCTCATCTTTGATGATACCAGCCCAAACCAGTACTCCACCTCCACCTTGCTGGCGTCTGAGTCGGACTGGAGCTCTCTGCCCTTTACCAATCCAGCCACGGGCCCATCCATCTGGCCCATCAAGACTCACTCTCATTTCATCAGTCCATAAAACCTTAGAAAAATCAGTCTTGAGATATTTCTTGGCCCAGTCTTGACGTTTCAGCTTGTGTGTCTTGTTCAGTGGTGGTCGTCTTTCAGCCTTTCTTACCTTGGCCATGTCTCTGAGTATTGCACACCTTGTGCTTTTGGGCACTCCAGTGATGTTGCAGCTCTGAAATATGGCCAAACTGGTGGCAAGTGGCATCGTGGCAGCTGCACGCTTGACTTTTCTCAGTTCATGGGCAGTTATTTTGCGCCTTGGTTTTTCCACACGCTTCTTGCGACCCTGTTGACTATTTTGAATGAAACGCTTGATTGTTCGATGATCACGCTTCAGAAGCTTTGCAATTTTAAGAGTGCTGCATCCCTCTGCAAGATATCTCACTATTTTTGACTTTTCTGAGCCTGTCAAGTCCTTCTTTTGACCCATTTTGCCAAAGGAAAGGAAGTTGCCTAATAATTATGCACACCTGATATAGGGTGTTGATGTCATTAGACCACACCCCTTCTCATTACAGAGATGCACATCACCTAATATGCTTAATTGGTAGTAGGCTTTCGAGCCTATACAGCTTGGAGTAAGACAACATGCATAAAGAGGATGATGTGGTCAAAATACTCATTTGCCTAATAATTCTGCACTCCCTGTATATAGTCTTTCTTTTCAGTTTATGGAGAAGTATCCCTGCAGGTTAAAATAAATTCCTAAGTACCCCTGCCTCGAGTAAGTAATTTATATTAATTTAAATTCCAATGAAATGTGTAGACACCGATATTTAAGTTAATCTTATTTTGGAGAACAAGCTTGATTAAAGGTAGTAAAGAATGGTTTTAAAATATGTATTACTTTGTGTGAATATTGTGTATATAAGGAGAAGTGTATAAACTATGAATCTGAAGTGTAAAATCACAAAATGAAAATTAAAATACGACACACATATTAGTTACTTAAGAAAGTACAATGCATAAAATATAAACTGACACATCAGAAGAAAAGCAGTTGAGGATTTTGCATGGGAGCCCATTGCCTATATATGACACTTTCAGTAATGTTGAGTTTAAAGGTATCAGTTCTGACATGTTACATTTACCATAAAATAATCCTCTTTGGATTTTATCTATACATTGTGCAAGCCAAATTGCTAGCAAATTGCTAGATCTCTGTAAAAATCGCCCCTAAATTTGCGATCATCCTACCTCCTGTCAGACAGACTGTCAAATCTTGCCAATGTTTGTCTGTGTGTGTACACACCTGCAGGCACCAAGGTGGGTGGGGGGAAAGACTGTGCCAGATGCAGGGAAGACATATATATCAATAATAGGAAAACTGGCACTTTTCCTTAAGGATTTATTTTTTATTTTTTGTATATATTTTGCACTGGCGAGGGTGTTGGTGATCAAGTGGCATTTTGCTTTTCCACAGAGTGGAGTGGATAGACTGGAGTGGATTGACTATTAGATAGCTGTAGACCCATCCCCCAACCTCTTGTTAGTGGAGACAAGGGCTTAAGGCTTCAGAATACCTGAACTACAGAAGGATAGACGGATGCAATCATTCAATGAAGTGGAGTTCTGCCAAAGCAGGCACAAAAATGTGTTAATTGTATAGAAAACTATTCTGGGAATAATATTAATAATACAAAAGGATCATTGACCTTGGAGACCAAATTGAGTACACCTACTTAGAATTGATCATTGTAGAAAACCTTTATCGTGTCTTTCAGTTTTATATGATACAACCTTTAATTCTTAATTATTCCCTGCTAGAATATTGGTATCAAAATGGTAAGTTTAAAATCTTGTATATATTCAGCTACATTAGAATGGTGCGTATTCATTAGATTATCATTATGGTAAAATTCTAGGAACATTCTTTGAGATCTAGTATACGGCAATATAACCTTGATAAATAACAAGGCATCCTGAGAGACTGATTGTAGACCACTATATGCTCTAAACTCAATTGATAAACATGGTCTAGCTAAATTCTGTGAACATGGTATGCAGTCACTCTTCAACTCCACTAATTCCTCTCCTTTCCATTGATCTTACCACCAACCACCCTTAATTTCTATCCAAACACTATCTGTTTCCACTACAAAGCTTTAAAAAGCTTGACTATGTGAAATAGCAGACACTAATCCTTTTGTCCTTATTATATGGTCTGCCAAAACCAAAATCATTTTACTCTCACTTCCCCATAAAGCTTAGTAGTCTATTTTATTAGCATTGTTTATTGCTGATTATACTGAAATATTAATTGCCTGAAGATACTTACTTTTGTTTCTACTTTTACTTTTTGTTGACTCTTTTTGCATAAAACTGACAAATGTTGGTCAATAAATATTGCAGAAACCACTGTACCACCCTAACCAGAGGTTTCAGTGGGATCTACACTTTAATGGTATCCCTAACAATGAACTATATTACCGCTAATACTCACTGGGAATATAAAGATGATTATCCTAAACTGTGCTCTTAGAACCTCACTGCAATGATGCTGTGCTCTAACAAAGTTAATGCCCTTGCAACAACGTTTTAATGGTGCTTGACATTTTAAATTGAACCTGTTGCTCAAATTTAAACTTTCTTTAAATATGTTTTTTTTTTTACAATTGCTGAAAATTGTGTTTATTTGTATTAACTTTTTAACTTTTTTTCCATTTTTTTTTACTTACCTTCTATGGAGCTTCATTGAGTTTTCAAGCTTGTAGCGGATCCAGCACTGCCATTAGCCCGCCTCCATGGGCTTTAACTATACCTTTGTAATGCCTCTGTTTCGGAAATCTACCGTATTTTTCGCTCCATAAGACGCACTTTTTTTCCCCTCAAAAGTGAGGGGAAATGTCTGTGCGTCTTATGGAGCAAATGTGAAGCTTGACTTACCTGTCTTGTAGCGTGGGCCGGCAGCACAGCGCGCTCCATGGTACAGGAACTTCAAGTTCAGGTTCCGGTTTCCGGCGGGACTGAAAGGAAGTGTGCACACTGAGTGTGCACTTCCTTTCAGTCCCGCCGGAAACCGGAACCTGAACTTGAAGTTCCTGTACCGCGGAGCGCGCTGTGAAGCCGGCCCACGCTACAAGACAGGTAAGTAATTATGTGACAAGGGGAGGGGGTACTCTATGGGACAATGGGGGGGGTCACTATGGGACAAGGAGAGGGTGGGACAAGGGGAGGGGGGACACTACGGGACAAGGAGAGGGTGTGACACTATGGGACAAGTAGAGGGTGGGACACTATGGGACAAGGGGAGGGTGGGACACTATGGGACAAGGGGAGGGGGGCCACTATGGAACAAGGGGAGGAGTGGACACTATGGGAGGGAAAGTGCACTTTGGGACAAGGGGGGGGGCATTATGGGATGAGAACACTATTGGACAAGGGGAGGAGGGGTTAACAATCACTATGGGACAGAGGAAAGGGGGGTTAAAATAACTATGGGACAGGGGAGTGGGGTTAAAGATCATTATGGGACAGGAGAGGGAAAGTGCACTTTGGGACAAGGGGGGGGACATTATGGGATGAGAACACTATTGGACAAGGGGAGGAGGGGTTAACAATCACTATGGGACAGAGGAAAGGGGGGTTAAAATAACTATGGGACAGGGGAGTGGGGTTAAAGATCATTATGGGACAGGAGAGGGAAAGTGCACTTTGGGACAAGGGGGGGGACATTATGGGATGAGAACACTATTGGACAAGGGGAGGAGGGGTTAACAATCACTATGGGACAGAGGAAAGGGGGGTTAAAATAACCAATGGGACAGGGGAGGGGGTTAAAGATCATTATGGGACTAGGAGAGGGTGGGACACTATGGGACAAGGGGAGGGTGGGACACTATGGGACAAGGGTAGGGGGACACTATGGGACAAGGGGAGGGTGGGACACTATGGGACAATGGGAGGGGGGCCACTATGGGACAAGGGGAGGAGTGGACACTATGGGAGGGAAAGTGCACTTTGGGACAAGGGGGGGGGCATTATGGGATGAGAACACTATTGGACAAGGGGAGGAGGGGTTAACAATCACTATGGGACAGAGGAAAGGGGGGTTAAAATAACTATGGGACAGGGGAGGGGGGTTAAAGATCATTATGGGACAGGAGCGGGAAGTGGGTGGTAAGGAACAAAATATTCCTTAAAAAAAAAATATTCTGAACAAACTGTCCCATAGTAAGAAACACTATGGAACAGTTCAGAATATTTTTTTTTCTGGGTTTCCTCCTCTAAAAACTAGGTGCGTCTTATGGTGAGGTGCGTCTTATGGAGCGAAAAATACGGTAAATGTCTTCCCTACATCTGGCACAGTCACTTTCTCCCACCCCCCTTGGTGACTGCATGTGTGTACACACATAGACAAACATTGGCAAGATTTGACAGTCTGTCTGACAGGAGGTAGGGTGATCGCAAATATAGGGGCGTTTTTTACAGAGATCTATATATTTGCTAGCAATTTGGTTTGCACAATGTATAGATAAAATCCAAAGAGGATTTATTTTATGGTAAATGTAACATGTCAGAACTGATACCCTTGGGCTCCCATGCAAGATCCTCGACTGCTTTTCTTCTGATGTGTCAGTTTATATTTTATGCATTGCAGTGGCGGATCCAGGGGGGGGGACAACGGGGCAATTGCCCCCCCCCGAGAATACCGACGGTCTCCCTCTCCCTCCCCTGCCAGCCCTGCAATGTGCCTGCGGACCGGAGGGGAGCCGCCCCATACACACACACTGCCCACACTCACACATACACTGCAATACTCACACACACACACACTGCAACTGTTACACACATACTGTCCCACACATACACTGCATCCCTGACATACACTGCCGCTCTCACACACACTCACACACACACTGCACCCCTTACACATTGCACCACTCACACACACTACTTCTCCTATGCACTACTACTGCCCCATTTCCCAGCAGACCTCAGGTAAGTTGTCAAACTGTTCTTAAACGGTTTGACTACTTACTTTGGTAGGGGATCCCGGCACTATAGACACCATAACCACTACACTGAGCTGTAGTGGTTATTGTGTCTGGATTATTTCTTTAAATAATCTACAAGTGCCCCTCCCGAGATCAGGCTCTGGATCCGCCACTGATGCATTGTACTTTCTTATGTGTGTTATATTTTAATTTTAATTTTGTGATTTTACACTTCAGATTCATAGTTTATACACTTCTCCTTGTATACACAATATTCACATTAAGTAATACATATTTTAAAACCATTCTTTACTACCTTTACTCAAGCTTGTTCTCCAAAATAAGATTAACTTAAATATTGGTGTCTACACATTTCATTGGAATTTAAATTAATAGAAATTACTTTCTCGAGGCAGGGGTACTTAGGAATTTATTTTAGACCTGCAGGGATACTTCTCCATAAACTGTTAAGAAAGACTAAACTATTATTATTATTATTATGATATTTATAGAGCGCCGTCAAATTCTGCAGTGCTTTACAATGGGTGGACGAACAGACATGTAGTGTAACCAGACAAGTTGGGCACACAGGAACAGAGGGGTTGAGGGCCCTGCTCAATGAGCTTAAATGCTAGAGGGAGTGGGGTTAAATGACACAAAAAGGTAAGGATAGTATTAGACTAATGACAGTTGCAGAAGAGGAATCAGTCAGGAGCTATTAACAGTTTAATTGATACGCTTTTATGAAGAAGTGGGTTTTTAATGATTTTTTGAAGGAGTGGAGACTGGGTGAGCATATTGTAAGGGCCTAGACGGGACATACTTGTGTATAAGGGCGGATAGATAGGTGGGAGCAGCATTATGTAGAGATTTGAAAGCAAGAACCAGAATTTTAAATTGAGCTCTATATTTTATAGGAAGCCAATGTAGGGATTGACAGAAGGCTGAGGCATGGGAGGTGCGGGCGGACAGGAAGATGAGCCTCGCTACCGCATTCATTATGGACTGTAAGGGCGCTAGTTGGGAGCACGTAAGACCACTGAGAAGCGGATTACAGTAGTCAAGGCGAGAAAGGACAGTGGAATGGACCAATATCTTAGTCGCATCTGGCGTTAAGTAGGGGCGGATGCGCGCAATGTTTTTGAGATGGAAATGACAGGATTTGGCGATAGATTGAACATGAGGCTTGAAGGAGATGTTGGAGTCAAAGAGAACACCTAGGCAGCGAGCCTGCGTGGTGGAGCTGATGGTAGCACCGTTGACTTGGACAGACACAGGAGTAACAACACTTGAGGGAGGAAAGACTAGAATTTCAGTTTTGGTCAAATTTAGTTTAAGGAAGTGGGCAGCCATCCAGTAAGAAACAGCAGAGAGGCAGTCAGAGACACTAGTCAAGAGAGGGACGAGGAGAGATCAGGAGAGGACAGGTACATTTGCGTGTCATCTGCATAGAAATTATATTGGAAGCCAAAGGAGCTAATGAGTTTACCAAGGGAGGCAGTATAGATGGAGAACAGTAGGGGACCAAGGACTGAACCTTGGGGGACACCAACAGAGAGGAGTTGGGGAGAAGAAGCAGAGCCAGAGAAAGAAACACTGAAAGAGTGCTGGGAGAGGTAGGAGGAGCACCAGGAGAGAGCAGTATCTTGTAGATCGATATTGCGGAGGATGAGAAGAAGCTGTTGATGATCAACAGTGTCAAAAGCCACAGACAGGTCAAGGAGAATTAGGATAGAGTAGTGACCACGAGATTTTGCAGCGAGTAGATCATTTGATACTTTGGTCAGTGCCGTTTCCACGGAGTGCTTAGCGCGGAAACCAGACTGAAGCGGGTCTAGCAGAGAGTTGGACTCGAGGAAATCTGTCAATCTCTCATACACAATTTTTTCAAGGATCTTGGATGCAAAGGCAGTAGCGAGATGGGACGATAGTTGGATAGGGAGTTATGGTCAAGATTGGGCTTCTTTAGAATTGGGGTTACAGTTGCATGTTTGAAGGGCAATGCAAATATACCAGAGGAAAGAGAGAGATTGAGAATTTTAGTGAGAGGTAGAGAAAGAAGAAGACAGAGTACAGATGAGATGCAAGGGAATTGGATCTAGGGAGCAGGTGGTGGGGCGGGAGGACTGGAGCAGAGCAGAAACCTCTTCCAATGTAGCGGGTGCGAATGAACATAAGGGGGAGTGAAGTTAGGGGAAGTATTGTAAGGGGAAGAAGAAAGATGAGATATCTCTTCTCTGATTGTAGAGATCTTGTCAGTGAAGTGAGTTGCAAAGTCTGAGGCGGACAAGTTAGTAGGTGGAGGAGGAACAGCAGGGCGAAGAAGAGAGTTAAATGTGTGAAATAGTCATTTGGGTTCACGGGAGAGTGTGGTTATGAGGGTATTGAAGTAATTAACTTTTGCAGAGGAAAGAGCCAAGCTGTATGAGCTCAGCATAAATTTATATTGCACTAATCTGCAAATTAAATTGGTGTGTTATTATTATTATTGTTGGTATTTATATAGTGCCAACTAATTCTGCAGCACTTTACAATATTATGAAAGAGGGTGCCATTTACAATAAATGAGACAATTACACAGTGACACAGGAACAATAGATAGATGAGGACCCTGCTCAAACAAGCTTACAGTCTAGGAGGTAGGATACAAATACACAACAGGGCAGCAAGGGTGACAGCCACCAAACAAGGTTGAAAAGTTGCCTAACAGGAGGAGAGAGTGGAGTATGGCTCTTTAGGAGAGCAAGAGAGATTAGATAAGTTACTCTGGGAGTCCATAAGCATTTCTGAACAGATGTGTTTTGAGGGACTTCTTAAACAATTGAAGACTAGGGGAGAGTCTGATGGGGGTAGGCAGGCTGTGCCAAAGGAAGGGAGCCACCAGCAAGAAGTCCTGCAAGCTCGAGTTAGCAGTAAAGGTGCAAGCAGCGACAAGAGGTGGTCACCGGCAGCACGGAGAGAACGAGAAGGGGCATATCAATAACTCAGGAAAGAAATGTAGCAGGGGCTAGAGTTAGTTAGAGCTTTATAGGTAAGGGTTATTATTTTGAATTGACACCTATAGGATACAAGAAGCCAATGTACGGATCAACAGAGGGGCAAGAAAGATCAGCCTGGTGGCAGCATTCATTACTGATTGTAGTGGGGCAGTTCGAGCATGAACAAGCTCCTTGGCAGCATCTTGCGTGAGAAAGGGTCGGATGCGGGCAATGTTTTTAAGGTGGAATCGACAGGTTTTAGCAAGATACTGGATATGTGGCGCAAAGGTGAGACAAGGATCAAAGATAACACCAAGACAACGAGCTTGCAAAGACGGACTGATACAATTACCATCAACTTGCAGGGAAAGCAAAGGAGGAGGATCAGCATTATGAGGGGGAAAAATAAGAAGCTCAGTTTTAGAGACATTGAGTTTCAGAAAGCGGGAGTACATCCAATCAGTGATTGAAGAAAAGCAAGCAGTGACACATTGTAGAAATAGCTATTATCTATATTTAATAAATAACATTACTAAAATAATATATTTTAACAATATATTTTCGAATAATAATAATAATAATAATAATAATAATAATAATAATAATAATATATTTAAATTTTATAGAAATCCACTGAATCATTTTTCCTGATGAGACATATTCTATTGCATGTATTCCTGTTTTCAAAAGTATTTTTTAAATTATATTCTACAAACCTAAAGTGTTAATTTACAAGTATTATGAAAATAGGCACCACCAAAACATTTTTTTAAGGATTGCAATTTGTTTAATTTTTTAAACTGGTTTATGAGATAAAGAAGAGAAAAAGTAAACCACGCTGTTTTAAGCTACAGTTAAAACTAGCACTTATATATATTTGTACTGTATTGCACTATTATTATTTTTTTTTATTCCGAGGTTCTTTCGACTCATTGGAAGTACCCATTACTATATGTATGTACTATTTATATTTAAAACAGCGCGGTTTACTTTTTCTCTTCTTTTTCTCTATTGAATCACAAGGTTTTGGGAATCCTTGTTTTGTATACTGCTGCTTATCTGTTTATTTCTATAGCGAGTGCCTATTGCCTTTCTCTTTCTTACTGGTTTATGAGATAGTATGAACAAACCACCACTTGGTTGCTAATCCAGCATGCATGAAACCCAAGCAATACAGCTAAAAGCACAGAACATGAAAACTGGAAGTGACGGTTAATCCCGCCGACCGGAAGTGACGTCACATGCTGTACCGATCACCAACAGCCCAGATGCAGCTGATTGAGAAGATAAGTAGCAGGATACTTATTACAGGGAACACCACAGGACCAAACAGAGTCATTGAAAAAAACTACAACAGTCGAAATGTGTATGAACTCTGCAAAGACTTCAATTTAATTTTACCTTTACCTTGTTTATGGGATTATTGTTTTAAATCTTTTTGTCCAACACTTTTTTTCTATATCTGATCCTGGTGTTCCTGATACATCACTGGATCCAGCAGCCATCTCTCAGTGGCACCCTTAGCCTTTTCAGGCACCACTGAGTGCAATAGACAGAGACCAAAAACTGCCTTTAACCCCTTAGGACACATGACATGTGTGACATGTCATGATTCCCTTTTATTCCAGAGGTTTGGTCCTTAAGGGGGTTAAACCACTCGGTTGCTAATGAACACATGGAACGAGGTGCAGAAGTCATTGAATGGCCATTAATCTCACAATCCCAACATTCAACCCAAAACACTGGATAGACAGAGGTATAATGCACGTTCTGCAGTTGTATCAAAAGGATTGCCTCAAACCATTCCCACACTTGCAAGAGCAATATAATCTCCCTTCCAGAGTTATATTTGCCTACCTTCAGTTAAAATCACTCCTATCAAATAATTCACCAGTAAGGCCTACACAAAACGCCACTGATAACATATCAGAATTCAAAACCGCCTGCATGACACCCAGATCTTTTCTAAGACCGTTGTCTAGATGCTACAATCTACTGTTACACATTCAAACACGGACATACGAGTCATACAAGGAGTCATGGAATAGAGAAGTGGGGTTTGTGATCAGTGCCTCACAATGGAAAAGGGCGTTCACAATACACAAAGGCCTTACATCCTGTGCTCAGATTCACGCCTGTACCCACCTATACACACACCCTCCTGGCGCGTCCCCTGATCCCTCTTGCTTTACATCTATCCTGCTACTTTCCCTGTCTCCTCCTTGGGACAACTGTATGCTCCTACTCTGATCTTTCTTTCTTTTTCACATTCTGCTGTTTAGTGAAAACACATTGGTTCATGTAATGTGAAGATAATCAAGTATTCTTTGATCCATATGACATTTTCTTGCACCAATATCAAATACATGTTTATACATGGCAATGTCAGCATTGAACATCATGTTGTATGTTGATCTTATCTGATGAACCAATAAAAATTGTCAAATTTAAAAAATTAAAAAGCTTAAACCAACGAGTGATGGGATGTATTTACTAGAGAGGCATTGTATTAAAAAGTGTAGGTGATGAAAAGTAAAAAAAAAAAAAACTAAATAATAATATTTCAATTTGAATATTTTTTTCCTTGTTATTGTGGAAAAAAATCTGCAATTATATTTTCTTTTCTGTACAATCCTTGATTTATTGAATAAAATACATCAATATGCTGCTCTATATTTTATACTTTGGGAAAAGTAAAAATAGTTTTCTGTCTCTGCACTTGCTACAATGTCATCATCAGGACTTTATTTTCAGTTAGAATAAACATTCCTTTTGGAACCAATTGCAAAACAGCACATGCAAAAAATATTAAGCACATGAGATTTTCTTATAAATATTGCTGTAATATAATTAGCCTTTAATTAAAGCTTTAATTAATTAATTAAAGCTTCCAATGCTCTGTCATGTTGAAAACATTACTATTTGTAAAATATGTTAAGTATTGATCAGTTTCCATCTGAAATAATGTATTTCTGTTTTTTGTTGTTCCCAGCTGACTCAAATTAAGCGGATATTATCCCCATGGAACTAATTGTAACATTGCAGTTTATTTGCCAGAACACAAGCATTTAAGGAGTTCAAAGGAAAGCATTCACTGTTCGTTTTAAGGACACCCATTACTATTTACCATGTCCTTTTCCATGTGTATAGAAAAAAAAATAATGAATCATATTTTAACATCACAATGTAGATTGAATATCTTACTACAATGTGCAAATTTGTAACATACTATTAGTTCTTGAGAAAGACCCCCATGTAACCACAAGATAGGGTGATTTTCCTTTACTATACACTTTATTAGCAATCTTCTGCTTTCCTTATTTCATGCCCTCTCCCTTTAGTTGTATGCTAGAAGAGGAGCTGAGAAGATAGAATCCTGATGTCTCCCCAGCCCCTCTCCATGTATTTGAGTTTTGGTAGAAAGCCTGAATTAATGAATGCAGCTGCAAATAGAAGTTAGTATCCTGGAATTTTACACTCACTAACCCTGGTCATGTCAATAAAATAGATTGTAATGGTGACATCACTCAAAGTGCAATACAGAGATTTTAGTATTTATATAACATCACTTCTGGGTCCCATGGCAACCCGATTTGTCTCATTATAGTATAATTGGTAGTGAATTTCTAAATAGAATATTAATATTTTAATTTGTGAAAAATTACAGGTTTTGTGGATTAATCACGTAAGATCATTTTTAGGTTTGAACTAGTCAAATAGGGCAATTTTTAATTATTGGAAGATATGTTCTAATTGCAGGATGAGATTATATCACTAAATTTTTATTATTTCGAACACAATGATACACACTTATTTTTTACTCATTGCAATAACAATGTCAAAAGCCTATTTTTTTAGAATTAATTATTGTGCGGTTATGTCATTATCTGACACATGACATCTCAACATCTATGCTACAGTTTGAGTAGCAGAGCACCACATTTGATAATCAATATTAATAATCAATATTATTCCCTGGACAACCTGTAGTAATGAGTAATGGTGTCCAAGTCTTCATCTATTTTACAAGATTAATACATGTGTATATTTACTAGTTAATTTTAATTAATTATTCCTTATCTTAAGGGAGACAGTTATTCCCAAGTAAGATCCCGTATTAATATGGTACATCTTCATCTTAAAATCTTCTACAACTTAATAATAATAATGTATTTACTTTGCTGTGAGTGTTCCGGTAGTTTCCTGATTATTCTGATTATTTTATGGTTTGGAGAGCATAGCACTAGGCATTTTACTTTATGTAGTGATATGATGTAGTTGTGAGTACATCAATCAGTCATATAAACTTGTACCATTGTTCCTTCCTCTATTAACCCCTTAACGCCGTTATGGCGTTCTATGCCGTCCCCATTATAATGGGCTTTTAAGCCGTTGCGGCGGCATAGAACATCGTAACGGCTTTCACCCCCAGGAGCCTGCAACTAATCACCTCTGCCGCGATCCTCTTCTGGAGGGCTGCCTGACAGCCCAGGCAGCCCTCCCACGGCAAATGAGGCTCCCGGGGGCCATGTGATCACTCTCAAACAGCGATCACATGGCCCCCTATAGCTGGCTGTGGATCTGCCAGCAGGTAGACTGTCTGAAATGTCAGACAGTCCCCATGCTGGTGGGAAATGTAAAAAAAAAAAAATTAAACATGTTTAAAATAAATTAAATGTGTATATATAATATATATATATATATATATATATATATATATATATATATATATATTTATATATATAAAACATCTATATATTTTATATTTATATATACATGTATAATTACAATAATAAATAAAATAATAAAATAAATGAATAAAATATATTTTTAAAAAATTTAATAAATTATATATACATATGTAATTTCATTCTAACTGTATTTTATTATTAATATATATATAGATATATATATTATTATTATTATTATTATTATTTTATTTATATAGCGCCAACAAATTCCGTAGCGCTGTACAATGGGTGGACTAACAGACACATAATTGAGATCAGACCACTGACGTACAGGAACAGAGGGGGTTGAGGGCCCTGCTCGATGGGCTTACATGCTAGAGGGAGTGGGGTATAGTGACACAGAGGGTGAAAGTTGGGGAATTAAATAGTTTGTTACAGAAGGGTTTATTTTTATATATTATTTATTTATATATATATATATATACACACATTGGTAACAAAATACACTTAGAATGACATTCTATATCTATCTATATATAAAATACAAATAACTGCAAATATATATATATATTTGACCCCCAGCAGCACCCCCATTTATGCATGTTAAGGTGAGTGCAGCCAACCCCCTCTTGTTTTATATATATATATTTGGGAGTCTAGCCAACTCCTTGGTTTTTCACCCCTCCCTGTCACAGGTGCCTCATCTCAGGGCCCTATTTAGCCTTGTACTGCAGAGAGCCCCAGATGGAATTTCTTTCCCCAAGTAGGTTAATCTCATAAGAGCAGACATTAGGCTGTTAGTGTAGGACCTGCCAAAGATGGGGTACATTGACGTTGTGGCAGGCTTATGCAATGTATGATCATATAATGTAACTAAACCCCCATTATTTTTGCCTAGATTAGGTGTTTTAAAAAAACTAATAAAATCTTTCAACATTGAAGTTGCTGTTTAGTGGATAGGTGAGTGCGCTGGATCTTGTGTATTATATATATATATATATATATATATATATATATATATATATATATATATATATATATATATATCTCTATCTCAAATACAAATAACCGCAAAAATATATATACAGATAAATATATATAATTACATAAATAACTACATAAGTGTAAACGTAGACTTTAAATACATATATATGTATATATATTAAAATTCTATGTGTATATTTAAGTAATATTTTAACATAATTATGTGATTTAATTAGTTAAAATTTGATTGACATGCCTGACAACCCAGGCAAAAAGTGCAGAGAATTTGAATTGCAAGCACCATATTTAACCCTGTAACTTTCCAAGACACCATAAAACCTGTACATACGGAGTACTGTTTTACTCAGGAGACTTTGCTGAACACAAATATTAGTGTTTCAAAATGGTAACTTGTATTACAACAATGATATTTTTAGTAAAAGTTAAGTTTTTTGCATTTTTTACACATGAACGGTACTTTTACTGACAATATTATTGTTGTAATACAAGTTACCATTTTGAAACACTAATATTTGTGTTCAGCGAAGTCTCCTGAGTATAACAATAACCCCCATGTACAGGTTTTATGGTGTTTTGGAAAGTTTTTTCCCATTGAAATTTTCCAGATTGGTTATGTTGCCTTTTGAGACCGTATGGTAGCCCAGGAATAAGAATTACCCCCATGATGACATACCATTTGCAAAAGTAGACAACCCAAGGTATTGCAAACGGGGTATGTCCAGTCATTTTTAGTAGCCACTTAGTTACAAACACTGGCCAAATATTTGGTTTTTGCTTTTTTCACACAAAAACAAATATGAACGCTAACTTTGGCCAGTGTTTGTGACTAAGTGGCTACTACAAAAGACTGGACATACCCCATTTGCAATACCTTGGGTAGTCTACTTTTGCAATTACTAATCTGGCAAATTTTAATGTGGAAAAACTGAAAAATGGAATGTGCTATATTTGACCCTTTAACTTTCCAAAACACAGTAAAAACTGTTAATGGGGCTACTGTTGTACTTGTGAGACTTTGCTGAATCCAAATATGTGCTTTTTTGCAGTAAAAGCTAACAGTATTATGACATTTACAGCTAAAATGTGAGGCGGAACTACAAATTTCTTTTAAAAAATTCTCACAGTTTTTTGATTTTATTCATAATAAATTATGTTTCATATATAAATATTTGAAATGAAATGAAAGCCCTGTTTCTCCTGAACAAAATTATATATAAGTGTGCATTTAATATGAAAGAGGTGAATTACGGTTGAACAGACATATAGTGCAAATTCCAGTTTTTGTTTACATTTTGTTTGATCAGAACGTGTACTATTGACTCCGTCCTGAAGGGGTTAAAAAACAAACAAAAACAAAAGAAAAAAACACCTCAAACTTAAATGACACTGTAGTCACCAAAGCAACTTTAGCTTAATGAAGCAGTTTTACAGTACACATCTCTGAAGTTTCATTGCTCTAATATCTGTCATTTAGGAGTTTCACTTTTGTTTCTGTCCATGTAGCCCTAGCCACACCTTCCCTGGCTGTGACTGACACAGCATGCATGAAAAAAAGACAACAGTGGTTTCATCTTCAATCAGATGTTAACTTTAAAACTCCCGAAATAACATCTGAACTGCCAAATGCCCGAACGTTATCAATCGCATGAAAATGTATTGGCACTATTAGTAAACTCCCGAACACTCACTATAGGCATTCGTATGACGAATTGCATTGCAAATGCATTACTTTTTGCTTAGTCCTTTGGGCTCATGAATCATCATGCTTCACTGACAGGTGGGAACTGGCAACACAATATCATTTTAGAAGGGAGTGGGAAAGTAGCTAATTAAATAGGCCTACACATACTGCCAGTCAAAACTGTAAACAAAAGAAAAAAAGTATCAACTCAAGGCAATCCTTCAGTGCAAAATCTATCCAGATATTCTACAGGCCAGTCATTCAGCCATTTTAGAGCTCAGCCACAATGTCAGCCATTTTAGGCACTGCCACTTACAGCCTGAGCCTGCCAGAAGTGGTCATGTCTTCCTCCAGCTCCTCAACTGATCTAGGTATGGAAATAGTGGAGGGGACATTGGCCACTCTGGCCAGGAGCAAGGAGAAGCAAGTGGGAGAAGCAAGGGAAAGCAGAGGCAAAATAGAACAAAAGGTGTGGGTATTCCTAGCAAGAATACAATCCTGCCTGGAAATCCACAACAAAACCTGTATGGACACTCCAGTTATGTCCTGGGGCTTAACCCCTATATGAAATAGTGTATGAAAAAACAAAATAAGCTTAGGCGTTGGAAAACCTAGTCCAGCAAACTAAGCTTAAAACTGGAATAATAATAATAATTTAGATGAAAATAATATGTCTTTTACATTCCTCTTCAAAATGTTAACCTAAGTTGTAGTGAACCAAAAAACCTCTAAATAGTGTTTCCAACCGAAAAAGGTTATACCTCCCTCATCATCTACTATGATAGAAAAAATATATGTATCACGACTATTTGACTTTAATAAAACTGAATAGGTCACAGTCTATATTGTATGGTCCTGGTAATGTAGAAATAGTAGTAGGAAAAACCGTCCTGGTTCTGGAAATGTATCTCTGATAAGGCAGACAAAAGTAATCTATCAATGTACTGATTAGATCTCAAATATATATGTAGTGCTCTAAAATAAGAGTCAGTCATAAATTGCTGTTAAATAGCTGTTATATCCAGAGAGTTGCATAAAAAACCCTGTAATAGAATGTAACACTAAATCCATCACAAGTTTAGACCTTGTTAATAGGATATAACAATATAATATCCAATTTTCTAGTTGTTACTCTTGTTTGGAATGTGGAACGAGTAAAGAGATCAGTGCATAAAACTTAATACATCCAGAAGGTATTGTACAAATAACTCTATAATAGAGTATAACACTGTATCTAATCACCGTTGTACCTTCTAAGCAGGAAGTTATAATAATATAGTATCCATGTGTCTATTCATTTCTCCTACTTAGATTGCAGATAGAGTGTAAAGATCAGGACAGTTAGGGAGGTTTAGAAAATTGTTAAAATATGTGCATAGCCATACTTAGTGTTGGCTGCCTGCACATGATAGGAGTGAAAGTGCCCCAATGTGACAGTGATAAGAGATAGAAACGGAAAAACCCGACGCGCGTTTCGGTGCTAAGGCATGCACCTTCGTCAGGGGTCAGAATTGAAGTGGCTCACTTCAGTCTGTTTTATATATCCCCACACTGCCAAACTCCTTTGGTCACGGTCCAATCATGGATCGCTAAAATAACCGTTATCATTAGTGCCGAAAATACCGGCAGTGAATCGAACATGACGTAATACAAATGCTCCAATCAAATTCTGAGCGGGGCGGAGCTAACTTATTAGTCAGCCGTTAACTATTCAAAGTCTTTTTGTGTCTAATGTCAGATATCCAATTTAACCTGTTAGTGTCAGCAGTAAATCGTTTTTCCTAAAGTTATATGTATCATAGAATAGATAGAGTTGTGGCTGGTATTTTCATTATACTTGATACCGAGTGCCACAGTTTTAATCAGCTATGTAAGAACTGGTATTATTGATGTCTAATTATGATATAAACAATCAACTAAACTATGATACAGTTAGCGTTAAAGTTAGGGAGTCAGGCAAAAATATAATTGTAGTGTTATGAGGGCTGCTAAGCTATTCAGAGATATTTGATTCTCTACATCAAATTAAGTCAAATTCGTCGACTATATAGTAATGATACGAAAAGCTAGAATACAAACGTAGATGTACCTAACAACTTATTTCTGAAGCTTTGTTGCAGAGGCAGCCCAGGATCTTAAAAGCTGCATATCCTGGGAGGAAAATAAAGTATGCAGAGAACTTTGGTGCAGAGGAGAATGCAGTACTGGTCACCAAGTTGTATCAGTGCTACCATTGTATTTTGGGGCAAGCAGCCAAAAAAACTTCTCGTTCAAAGAAGAATTGTCAGTGGAGGAAGATTGTGGCAGAGGTGAATGCTGTTGGTGGGAACAACCTCACTGAGGACGTGGTGAAGAAACGGTAAGTGCACTTATATACCTAAAAAATAATTTTCTTTATTCCATGTTCTTTAAAACTTTTATTTCCTTTTGTTTCACCCTTCCCCCCCCCCACCATTGGCAACTATACTTCTAAAGTCTTTTAAAAGTGAGGTATGGGTCACTTAAGCACAAAGAGGAAAAAAAAAACACCATGTGCAGCTCAGCTTTAAAGGAACACTATAGTGACAGGAATACAAACATGTATTCCTGTCACTATAACTGTGAAAACACAGTTTAGCCTCCGTATCAGCAATGTAACTGTAATTACCCATCCTTATAACAGCACTGCGCAGGTCCATCACAGTTGGTTCAGCCCACACTCTGCCTCCTTTGTTGCGATCTTTATTATTGACAACATCAGCCAATACAATTATTTCCCATAGGAAAGCATTGAGAGGCTATCATGTTCCAAAACACTGCTGTTCTATCAGAAATCTATATATATCAGATTTCTCTACCAACGTAGCTTCCGGTGCTCCCACGTCACTGGAAGTGATGCAAGATCAGCTGCGCGCATATGCGCTAGCAGGCCTCAGGGTATAGAATTCTGGTGGAAGAACCGCGAGCATGTGCGCTGCCTCTGATGATGCTCGATCAGCTGGGCCTTTAATCTGGAGGGTGTACCGCGCATGCTCGCAGAACATCCATCAGATGTAGCAATCTAATCTACAAATCTAACAGATGTACTGCGCATGGATGCAGCACATCCTTCAGATATAGAAATATGATGGGTGTACTGTGCATGTGCACGGCACATCCATCAGATATAGAAATCTGATGGGTGTACTGTACATGCGTGCGGCACATCCTTCAGCTATAGAAATCTGACTGATGTACTGTGCATGCGCACTGCACATCCTTTAGCTATAGAAATCTGATGGGTTTAGTGTGCATGCACGCATTACATCCATCAGATATAGCAATCTGCTATACAAATCTGACGGGTTTAATTCGCGTGCGCACTGTACATCTTTTAGATTTCAATACCACAGCTTTCACTGTGTAGGTGAATGTGGTGTTAAATAAGGGTCAATGGTGGTGACACATGGGGATGATGATTAATAGGGATGACACACATGGGATGAGGGATATGGAGGGGTGACCAAAAGTCGCCTAAGAACCCAGAAGTAACAACTTAAAATGTGGCTCCTTTAGATAGCGTGGGGTGGTATATTCCCTACTCTAATGATATGTAGGTGATGTGGTGTCTTCTCTATGGTATATATATATAAAAAAAAATCTGTAATATAGTGCACACTGTGTTTTAAATCGGGGGAAATAAACTGAGAGATAAGAGTTCAGGAGCAAAGAAAAGTTTTGCTCACCCCACATGGGAGAACAAAGTCCAGAAAATTCATGGAATTTGCCACAGAATGGGGCTTTTTCCATTTTTTCTGTGATGTGTTTTAATCCATTATTATTTTATTGTACCTAATAAAGATAGTTATTTATTTAATTACCCTGGACCATCCTGTCTAACTTATGAATTCCATGAATTTCCACTATCTCATACTTCTTCAGTCTTAAGTGATGCATTATACATGTTTGCTTTGTTTTTATGTTGTGGCTGATCAGTGTACTACTTAGCCTCAGTATATTTCCCCCGCTTTACAAAAAGGCAGAGTAAAGCCTTTCCAAAGACTCTGAAACCTATAGACATCACTAGATGGTTGAGTTAAAATGTCTCTATCTGTTGATGATTCTGTGATAATGATGACCCAATGGAAAAGTAAGGTGGCTCCCACAAGGGATAGGTTTAGGAGATTATAACTCACTCTCTCCTCCACCCCCCCGGGCCACACATTAAAGCTATTTAAAATCAGGTGTCTCATGTAGAAATGTGGGAATCTAGTTATACCATATGGACACATTGAGACCTCCCCAGAATTAAACACTGCTTCCTGACTCATTAGACTGTGCCACAATGTACTGCTCCAATGTGAGGTCATGTCCTGTTCAACAGCACATGTAAATAGATACACATATTTAGGAATAGCCACGTTAAACAGGTCTGATTTTACAGAACAATACAAAGGCCTATCTTTTAGGGAATCCAGAATCTGATAGCTCAGTGCAAAGTCAATGGGTGATGTCAGATTTGATAAAAGAGCATACTAACTACGTGTTAGATGTCATAAAATGGGGCATTTTTTTTGTTCAAAAGAAAGTGACATGATTAGTTGATCTGCCTCTTGGCAGCATGTATAGCCATTAATAAGGGGTAATGAAACTGTAGAATAATCATGACGGACACATTTTTTTTTCTAATACATATTTATCATTAGTCCTTACTGCCTCAAAACATTTTTTTTAAATTATAATACAGAAATGGGAACAGGGACACCGCCCTTCAAGATCCTACAGACTAGTTGTGGCTGGTGCTAACCTAAATATTTAAATTTCAGCATGGGAAAAATTTTTATGACTACTGTGACTATAGCCAAATTGGAGAATTCTTCTAAACAATCTATTTTAGCCTAAATATTCTATTTGAATAAACATTTTGGTTTTTACTCTCTCCGACCTCCAAAATACACCTCCCAGGATTTGTCCACACCTCTTAATATAATTGTAGATTATGCTAGCTTTAGTGTACCTATAATCTTAATTTTATTAATGAAAGGAGGCGAGTATTTGCTTAAGTATCTCTTTACTAGAACTCCACAGCAGCACAGAAAAACAACAAATCAGAAAAAAGTTAGGTACTATAAAACTCCCCTCCCCATACATCATTTCCTCTTTCAAGCTGCTACAAAACATAACAAAGTCCTAGATACAATAAATACAACAATGACCATCCAAGAAGAACTGCCAAACCAGATAGAGTTGATGGACTGTAAACTGAAACGAGAGAAAAAACAGAATTGAAAAGGTTGGTTAGCCGATGAAATGTACTCTGAACAAAACATGTAGTCACCTAGTGTAACAACCAGAAATACCATAATATACAGGAATCCCAACCCTTACTTCAGAGACAGGTAGCAGAGACAACAAACAGAGTTGCATACGTACCTCATGAACCCAGACTATTAAAATTAAACAAGTGTCCCTCCTTGAGCTTGGGTGGGAAGTACTCGCCTCCTGTCATTAATAAAATTAAGATTATAGGTACACTAAAACTAGCATAATCTACAATTTTATAACATCACAGAAGGCATCGTATTTGCTGTTTTAAAGCTTAGCCAACAAATCCAACGCTGTTTGTTTCGCTGGTACCTATTCCGGGAGATAACTAGATCAATCCCAAATGGACCTTCCAATTGCGAGAAGTGACAGTAGACAGATCGATGAAGATGCCAGCTGTTGATGTACCCCAAAATACGGGAAAAAACTCCATCCGCTGATAGATCCACAGTACGTGAGGATGCGACTTGTTTCCTAGCAGACGTCCATGAACTGCAAAGCTAACCTATTAGCCATTTCCCCATAGGTGTAAAATACCAAAGGTCATCCATGGATGTAGGATCGTGAGAAAACGGTCTCCAGGTCTCGACTTTTGATGTGAGATATGGCTAATTGATTGTGCCAGAATCACCAGGTGATGTGGCTTATAAGGCCAATTTACAACCTCAGGTAAGGCGTCTGAGTCCATCACCAATTCCATCCCAGAACCGAATAGGGTCTTTTTGTTCCCTCGTGATCTACCAGGCAAATGGACTCATCCAGAAAAGGAAACAATTATGCTGGTAAAAATGCAGGTAAAATTAGTCGTTTACCAAGTGAATCCAGTACTCCAATTGGACCGTAGAACTTGCGACTGTGGTAGGCCAAGTATCCCCAAGGGACGTCCTATCAGGGTTCAAACTGAATCTATGTAGTGAAACGGTGCTCGACCCTAGAAATACCAAAGGGGGTAAACGTAACCAGCAGTTGAGAGATTCCATCTAAAAGTATCCTCGGCGAGGAGTGAAAAGGTGGTCCGAAACCAAGAGGTAATTGGGACCAGCCTAGATGGAGAGGAGTCGTCACCAGCTGTAGTCGTATGGACCGCCAAGGAGTCGAAAGCGGTTTGAAAAGTAGGTGAGTAGAAGGAAAAAAAAACAAATCGGTCCTGGTGAACGAGGGTCTGGATCAGGATCTCCGTCCTTGAGACTGTCGACTGACTCGGGAGAAAGTGAAATAATCTGAATAACTGTTTGTACGATTCTGAACCAGCTCCGCCCTGCCAAAAGCCTGTGGAAGGACTTAGGGTATAATAGGGAGAGGCAACTAAGACTCTGTATCCTTAACTGTCAGGACCTGCTATCTCCATTAGGGGATCACAGGACGAGGGACCCAGGCTTATGCATCTGGGATCTGCAGTCTAGGCATCTCTATAGAGGAATATCTTCATCTTCGCCTAGCGAACCGTGATCTCATAGTGTTCTCTACTATGTAGAAAAACTGTGAATCCCTTCACTAAGGACAGTTGACTCCAGATAATAGATATAGCAGGACCAGGTGCATAGCTTCCCCCGTCCGTAGTAGAGGCTGTCCAGTTGAGAAGGTCGGGTAGACAGATTCGAACCCGACACCATTCCTAGGTAATACTCCAGTGAGAGGGTGCATCCCGACTTTGTGACGTTCATGTGCGATTCGGCATTAACCAAGGTTTCCCCAGAGTCCGAACAGTTCCCCTTGACAGTACCTCAATAGACGGATGAGCTAAACTCAAAACTCAGGCCGGTTCCCGTGAGGGGATTAGTGTATAGAAGGAGGGTCCAAATCGTGTTCTCCAGATACGTTCTCGGAGGAGTAAGGGGAGTCCTCTCACCTATCTCCGGATCGCCAACCACCAGGGAGTCCAAAATCGACCGGGACTCCGGTCTTGACCAGTGCGTACCCCGTGTCTTCCGAGTAAAGGCGGTGCCTGTACTTTCCATGAAGGTCTCAAATCACATGCTACCCTTGATAGGGGGAAAAACCTTGTCTGGACAGTGTGTCCAAAATGGCGTGTAAAAATCTAACCAGGCTGTGTGCTTGCTTGTTCAGCTAACACCGGTTATGCCAAAACCTACACACTTGTAATAGTTGGGGTTCACCCATCAGCCGAACAATCTCCAGGAGTGAATCCAACAGGGAGGTATAGGGTACCCCTAAAGTGTGCCAATCATAGGAGCTGTATCGAGACATCCAGTTCCAAATAGTCTCTACCCTGTCCAATAAAGCATCAGGGGAGCGTGTCAACGAGGTAAGGAATCTCCCTCCATAATACCATAGTGAGTACATCCCGGTGGTGATATAGAGGCATGAGTCCGGTGAACCAATCCTAGGGGATGTAACAGTGAAAGCTAGGGTAATCATGGATTACCCTGCCCAACCAGGCAGCCCTCTATAGCAAAATTAGTAGCACAGTCGTGGGATTTAATGGAGGAATGCTCTCCTCTCACCCAGTCTCTATTCAGCAGTGTCTCCTTGTTATTTCGATGAGGTAGTCATAGTCCATAATGCAAGAGCTGTAGTATCAGCGGCAAATCACGTTAATTAACACAGACCTTGGAATTGTGCTGACTGTAGGTGGGACGTCCTTCTATGAAGACCTTGGGTCTTGTACTGGTATACGTCCATGGGTGAAAAGGGTCGACAGTAGACTAAATAACCCTGTAGGGTAGTGTCAAGTGCTGTGTTTGTTTTCAAGGAGGGGCAGCAGAATCCAGTACCCTAGAAACTGCCATGCCAGTGATAATTGAGGAAACACTATAAGTGGTCATCCTGGTCTGTTTCATTAGGGGAGCTCAGTAGCAGATAAAGTGTATGAGAGAGCCGCACTCTCAAATAATGTAAACTGTATCCCTGTCATAGGGAAAAGGTTGTCTCCTCTAATAGTAATAGGCTCAGGGTCTATGGCAGTGCCTGGCTCCGAATATGAGTGTGGGACACACTACCCACCTGCAATTGTATCCATCTCAGCCCCGGGCTGAGGTTAGGGGAGGGTCACGCCCTCCAACAGCCATATAGTGACGGTTCTGTTAAACCAAATTGGTCCCCTCTAATCCTGCACATCAGTTTTCGATCTGGGCTGAGTTCATGAAAGGACTGCACCCTCTTATCATGCAAACCATAGTGCCTCTCAGTTCCAAGCTGATAGTAAGCGGAAAGCTCGCCCTCTAAAATTAGAGAAGTTGGGCCGATGTCCTGAGAGGCATTCTCCTCTGATCCAGAAATCACTCTCTGCCTCAGGCGCCTGAGAGGTGCATACAATTGTAGATAAAAAATCCTGATAATAGTTGGAGTATACTCCAGCCTGGGGGCGTGTCCCAGAGACTAATAATGGGGACAGGCCGAGAAAATTGCAATAGTTAGAAAAAAATTATGGAATCTACAGACCGCCGCCTGGATCCCGCGCAAGTGCGCGGATTCCAGGATGGCTGCCGGTAGTCTGGGGAAACACTGGAGACGTTCTCCGCGATCCACGAGGTCCCAGGAAGTCGGAGGAGACCAAGTCAGGCCTCTCGACAACCTGAGCGATAGGACAAAAGGGAAGACACGAAAACAAAGACAGAACAGACTACAGGTTTAGATAAAGGAAAAATACGTACCTCGGGGGAAGGTAAATGACAGACAGGAAAGGTAGAAGACAGGTAAACCCAACTGAAAGGGCCAAGAACTAAGCATGACGTAGAAAAAAAAAAAACTACCTAGGCCCCCAATGGATACCGGATCTGCACCGCAATGGTTCATTGCTAAAGTCAAGTATTCCCCTGTTGTCGTTTGAGCACTGGTCCCTGTATGTGCATCTGGGCGAGATGTGCCGCCATTGGGCTAGTGCAAGCAGCGGCTGCCCATCCGGGATATTTACGTAGAAACCTTGCCCCATGCGGTTTAGGGCCTTCACCCTTCCAAGCATACTTAGGCATACCTATACTGGTGTCACCTCAATAGTATGATAGCAGTTCTTAACTGGACACCCCCTATCTCTGTGTCAATAGTGGGTAACTTGGCATTCCTAAGTAATACTCTCTCAGGCCTGCAGCCAAAAGAGGGTCCAGGTATCGACCAATGTCGGGGTGGGTCGGTCAAAAAGCACAGATATAGCAGGTCAATCAATGGGGCACAAACATAGCAGGCCAATTAATGGGGCACAGTCAAAGCCCCATTGACATGGGGCACAGTCAAAGCAGGCCAATCCAGGGGGCACAGTCAAGGCAGGCCAGTTGTCCGAGTAGAGGTAGAACAGGTTGAGTACTGTGGAACAGTCCAGGTAGGCCACCCAGAAAGTGCAGGTAGTGTGCTTGATAGCAGGATGCAGGCATGCAGAAGTAAGGCTGTAAGGAGTCACAGCAATGTAGCCAACAGGGAAAAAGGCCACATGGCAAAGGGGTGAGCAGATCCCATGCGACCCCCCATGTGTCTAAAACACTCCAAACCTAAGAATCCAGACACTACAGCCGCAAAATAAACCTAAGCTGAGCAATCCTGCATGGTTAAATGCTAATAGAACTGTAAAAAATAAAATACCTGTGTACCACTTTAAATGTCAAACCTGAAACAAGCACTGTCATACAGGATCGATAGGCACTGAGTCGGCACCCCCAGTGCGCGCCACTAGGCCGCGAGGAGAAACGAGTAAAGTAGTAATTATATGGACATGATCTATGGCTTCTATGATATGTCTCCAAAGCCAAAACTCCCAGTACGTTGCATTAACATAACCCACCTGCAGTGGTAGGTAGGCCGGGGGCCATTGCTCCACATGGTCAGATCGCCCTCTCACCACCGCCCACACAGACTCCCCAAGCCGCGGTAATCTCTCACGCGTGCAGGGGCGTGGGGCGAGAGCAGAGTGAGCAAGACGAAAAACGGCTCCCGCTCAACGAGCGGGGGCCAACACATGGGACCGCCGGAGTCATAATCCGCGGTCCCGGTGGTCGGAGCAGAACGGGAGGCGGTTCACTGAACCGCTCCCCGCCGACTAAGGCGGAAAACAAGCCGGAGCTGCAGAGTCAGCGAAAGTGAAGGGGAAAACAGGCCTGGAGGGGTGGGAGAAAAAAACACCCCTGTAGACCCCACAGAAAAGGGAGACAGGCAAACGGAATGAAAAGGTGGGAAAAAACACATAGGAAGAAAGGCATAAGGTACATCCAACAGATAAAGATACACATAGCTAAATAAGTTAGAAATATATATGTATCCATAAGCCTCATAAAGAATAAAAACCAGAACAATGTAAACACAAAAGGAAATAAATACAAGTGCAAATCTGTGCCCAAAAACAGACAAAATGCAAGTGCAAATCTATCCTAATAAAAGGATAAATATAAGTAAAAATATAATTCTAAATACAAACCACATACCTCATAAATAATAAGAGGCATTGGCACTCTGACCTGTACTGATGCAGAGTAGCAAAGAAAGAGGAAATTATGTATGGGGAGGGAAATTTTATAGTACCTAACTTTTTTCTGATTGGTTGTTTTTCTGTGCTGCTGTTATGTTCTAGTAAAGAGAGACTTAAGCAAATACTCGCCTCCTGTCATGTTATAAAATTGGATGTATATGTCTATATGTACACTGTGACTTACCTGTGTCTGATCCAGAAGAGATAAACGTACAGTCTACTTTCTTGTTGCCATGCAAATAAAGACATGTCTAAATATGTGTGTGCTTATTTGTGCCCGTGTATGTATACTCATGGATCGTCTTTTTCCATTACTTTATCAAGACACCATTTCATTGTATTGCATTGTTCTTGCCAATATGATGATGGCAAAGGTCAAAAGCCTGCAAACACTGCGATAACAAAACCCATTTTCATTATGTTTCAACTGACTTAACATGGCAATCCTTAGATAAGAATTAAATCTAATACGATCCCGAGCTAGTACAATGTGCAATATCAAGTGTCAGGGAGGCTGACACACATTGTAAGCTGAAATCTTGGGAACTCTTTCAAACTGCAGACACCAGGTCAGGTCAGTGTGTTATGAAAGTAAATGGAATACAGTTTTAAAAATGTCAGAGAGATTTCTAAAGCTCTGTCACAATATTTACCTATTCTCATTTTGTTGCTTGCATGTTACCGAAGTGCAAATTGGAATTCTGAGACATTAGTTGTTTTATATAGAGTCGTACTTACACATTGATGTGCAGTCAGCCATTGCAGTTGCAGGCAGTAGGAGGTTTAATGAATACAAACCATTTTATGCACATGGAAGCTTATTCCAATAATAACATTTGGGAGGACAATGATGGATATTGAAAAACAAAACTCGTAGGGATCAAATCATATTAAAAATGAACTGGTTGTGAATTCATGATGAAGAGGCGTAAACTTGCTGCAAATATAGCCAAGGGGTCTAGAGGAAGAAATAAGCCTTAACTTGTCCTACTCTTGGGATCAAATCAAATCCTGGTGCATTTTCATCAGCTGTCAGAAGCAGACAGATATTTCTAGAGGCCAGGCAGGAAATTAGGCTATTAAATTACAATTTTTTTTTTTCCTCCGAGCCCCTGTCATTCTTTTTTTTTCTCTTTTTACTGCAGATACTCTATCAAAGCAAGCCATTGCAATCATTTTTCTTTCGAAACTTAAAACACCTATTCCAAAACTAATTCTGTTCTCTTAGTACTCAAGGACTTTGTATGTTATGTTTTGCTTCCATGATCTTGCATGGATCTAAGCTTAATTTGCGCAAGCACTGAGTTCAACAACAAAATCAATTTCAAACAGGTCAGAAGGGGTCAGTGATTGCTCAGAAGTGTGAGGAAAAGAGCAGGTGATTATCACTCTACAAATACAGTACCAAGTTACTGACATAACAAAACTAAAGTTTGGAAAACTTTGATTTTCAATGACTTTGAATATTAGCAATTATTATGGCTGTGACTATTGACCATGCAAATGCAAAATTATATTGATTTTATGCATGGTATATTTTCCACCTTATTTTTTGTTCTAAGCAAAGATGGGTGTACATTTCTGCTAGCAATTTTTTTCCATTCAATCATTTCTTATAAAGATTGTTTTTGCCTCTCTTTACCCGTATACCATATGTGTATTATGTAACAGTGTGCCATTAATAAATCACATTTTATAGGATATATATAACAATAGGATATACAGGAAATATGTAAGGCAGAGAAATAGAAAAATAAATATTTCCAGGGTCATTGGAAGAGTAGGTGATGTATTTTTATTTGTGAATTTCTGAAGAAAGCAAAAAGAAAAATCTTTTCTAGCAGCTGTATAGCAATATAAATATTTTTAGAAATAAAAGCCAATCCTCTCATTTATTCAGAACATTCGCTATCTAAAAAAACACAACCTATTCTTACCTGTTTTCATTCTTCATCTCTTCTACAATATTTGTGCAACTTTTTCTGTTTTATTTCCATGACCAGTACGATTTCCTTTCAGCTGCATAATGATTTCTTTTTTCAACATTCTACATTCCCATTGAAGCAAAAACTTGCATTGCATATGCCCACCCAGAATCCTTTGCGGTAGTAACATCACTGAAAATGTGTGATTCCTGTGGGAAAAGCAAGTCTTATGGCTTGACTGGTGTGCAGATTTTTGTTTAACATTGTATTAACTATTCTACATTCCTATAAAGAAAGGGAATCTGCAGCATCTACTGTGTTCTCTGTCTCCTTGTGTGTTCCATCTACAAAAATACATACTTTTCTTTAAAAAAATATTACCAGTAAATATGTTAAAATGAACCGGTACAAGAACTGATCTCCTAGGTAAAATACCCATGTTGTTTTCTCCTATCCAGTTCTTAGTGCATCCCTGTATTCTAATGATAACTGCAAGTCAGATTATAAATGTATAGTCTATTTTGAATATAAAGTAAAATAAAATATACAATAGTAAAGGGCTAAACACAGTATATGACAGTACTGCCCAGTGATCACATAAGGAGATCTTTTCCATATAGAAGGGAAACACCTATTAATAAGAAACTACATGCCACAAATTAATGGAAAGGGGCTTTTTTTTTTAAATTAAAAAGGTATGTTCAATAGAAGCAAATGACACAACTAGTGCTATTAAAAGAAACATCTCGATTTTCACATTTCATGGTGGCTGCTTATAAATAAATGTATGAACAATAAATATTGCTTTTTACAGCATGGTACAAAGCACAAGATCACAAAAAGCAATGGGGACATCTTATTTTATACTTAGAACCAGGGCCACCAATAGGACCTTTTATGATATGCTTGAAAACTGTTTGAAAGAAGCAATAAACCTTTGTAAGTTCAGTTTTTAAAATGGTATAATATAAAACATGTGATGGTGGATAAAACCAGACAGGGGCGGCTCTCTAATTAGGCGGTTTAGGTGCCCGCCTAAGGCCTCGCTTTGGCTAGGGCCTCGTGGCTGCCTAAACCACCTGTGGGCAGTCTGTGTTGGGTCCTCGTTCAGTGACTGAGGACCTGACACCAGGAGGGGGCCTGGCGGCTTGTCTGGTATGCCGCTGGGTGCGAGGCCCCTCCTGGCTGCCCGGCCAGCCACCGCAGACACCGGACTGCAGCTCTGCAGTGAGCTGAGCTGCAGACCATGTGTATCGCGAGAACTGGCCAATCAGAGCGTTGCCGCCGGTTACCATGGCAAGGCTCTGACAGGTCTCGCGAGATTACATGGTCTGCAGCTCGCGGAAGCAATGGTCACCGGACCACCAGGGATCCCACTGGTCCACCAGGGAGTAAAGGTAGGTTCTCTCTCACCTCCCTCACCATCACCCCCCCACCACCCTCAGCATCACCACCCCACCACCCTACACCTCACCACCCCCCACCACCCTCAGCATCACCCCCCTTTACCACCCTCAGCATCACCATCCTCACCACCCTCAGCATCACCCCCCACCACCCTCAGCATCACCCTCCATCACCACCGTCACCATTACCCCCCTCAACAACAACCCCCCTCACCATTAACCCCCTTCACCAACAACCCCCCTCCCTCACCCTCAACCCCCCTCCCTCACCATCAACCCCCCTCCCTCACCATCAACCACCCTCCCTCACCATCAACCTCCCTCCCTCACCTTCAACATCAACATCAACCCCCCCTCACCATCACCCCCTCCTTCTCACATCACATCACCTCCTTCCTCTCACATCACCCCCCTCCCTCTCACATCCCCCTCCCTTTTACATTACCCCCTCTCACTCTCACATTACCCCCCTCTCCCTCTCACATTACCATCACCCCCCTCTCCCTCTCACCATCACCTCCCTCTCACCATCACCCCTCTCACATCACCCGCCTCTCCCTCTCACCATCATCCCCATACACACAACACACTTCAAGCAGCTACCCCATACACATAGGGTCTCAGACAAAAACGCAAACATGCTCACAGAGACATACATTCACACACAAGGAAACTCTCTGTCAGACACTCTGTCAGGCACATACACAGGTAAACTGTGCATCAATGTGTACAGGGAGTGCAGAATTATTAGGCAAGTTGTATTTTTGAGGATTAATTTTATTATTGAACAACAACCATGTTCCCAATGAACCCAAAAAACTCATTAATATCAAAGCTGAATATTTTTGGAAGTAGTTTTTAGTTTGTTTTTAGTTATAGCTATGTTAGGGGGATATCTGTGTGTGCAGGTGACTATTACTGTGCATAATTATTAGGCAACTTAACAAAAACAAATATATACCCATTTCAATTATTTATTATTACCAGTGAAACCAATATAACATCTCAACATTCACAAATATACATTTCTGACATTCAAAAACAAAACAAAAACAAATCAGTGACCAATATAGCCACCTTTCTTTGCAAGGACACTCAAAAGCCTGCCATCCATGGATTCTGTCAATGTTTTGATCTGTTCACCATCAACATTGCGTGCAGCAGCAACCACAGCCTCCCAGACACTGTTCAGAGAGGTGTACTGTTTTCCCTCCTTGTAAATCTCACATTTGATGATGGACCACAGGTTCTCAATGGGGTTCAGATCAGGTGAACAAGGAGGCCATGTCATTAGATTTTCTTCTTTTATACCCTTTCTTGCCAGCCACGCTGTGGAGTACTTGGACGCGTGTGATGGAGCATTGTCCTGCATGAAAATCATATTTTTCTTGAAGGATGCAGACTTCTTCCTGTACCACTGCTTGAAGAAGGTGTCTTCCAGGAACTGGCAGTAGGACTGGGAGTTGAGCTTGACTCCATCCTCAACCCGAAAAGGCCCCACAAGCTCATCTTTGATGATACCAGCCCAAACCAGTACTCCACCTCCACCTTGCTGGCGTCTGAGTCGGACTGGAGCTCTCTGCCCTTTACCAATCCAGCCACGGGCCCATCCATCTGGCCCATCAAGACTCACTCTCATTTCATCAGTCCATAAAACCTTAGAAAAATCAGTCTTGAGATATTTCTTGGCCCAGTCTTGACGTTTCAGCTTGTGTGTCTTGTTCAGTGGTGGTCGTCTTTCAGCCTTTCTTACCTTGGCCATGTCTCTGAGTATTGCACACCTTGTGCTTTTGGGCACTCCAGTGATGTTGCAGCTCTGAAATATGGCCAAACTGGTGGCAAGTGGCATCGTGGCAGCTGCACGCTTGACTTTTCTCAGTTCATGGGCAGTTATTTTGCGCCTTGGTTTTTCCACACGCTTCTTGCGACCCTGTTGACTATTTTGAATGAAACGCTTGATTGTTCGATGATCACGCTTCAGAAGCTTTGCAATTTTAAGAGTGCTGCATCCCTCTGCAAGATATCTCACTATTTTTGACTTTTCTGAGCCTGTCAAGTCCTTCTTTTGACCCATTTTGCCAAAGGAAAGGAAGTTGCCTAATAATTATGCACACCTGATATAGGGTGTTGATGTCATTAGACCACACCCCTTCTCATTACAGAGATGCACATCACCTAATATGCTTAATTGGTAGTAGGCTTTCGAGCCTATACAGCTTGGAGTAAGACAACATGCATAAAGAGGATGATGTGGTCAAAATACTCATTTGCCTAATAATTCTGCACTCCCTGTATATGTGACACTTTTTCGTTAGTGGGGCCCTCATGTTTGAGTTTCGCCTAAGGCCTCATAAAGTCTAGAGCCGCCTCTAAAACAAGAGGTAAATCAAAGGGACACTGTAGGCACAGAGACCACATCAACTGATTGAAGTGGTCTGGGTGCAAACTCCCATCACCCTTAACTCTGGATGTCACCGGAATCCCCATAGGAAAGCCCTGAATAATGATTACCTATAGGGAAATTCTAATGTGAGCACAGTCATGGAGCTGGACCCAGGTAAGTGACAGAAGGGGTTATTAACCCTTTCTGCACTGTGGGGGAAGGGGTGGAGGGGGGCATGATAGAGGGGGAAGCTATAGTGCCAGGAAAACAAGTTTGTTTTCCTGGCACTATAGTTTCTTTTTTATTCCTTTTAAAACAACCTATTGTTCATGTAAGTTTTTGTAATTGTCTGATTTATTGTTAAATCTCCCCCTTTGATAATATTGTAAAGTGCTAAGGAATATGCTGGCGCTAAATAAATACCAGTAATAATAATAATAATAATAATAATAATAAATAGGTGATCATTTCTTGTGCCCCAAACAACATATTACAATCTAAATAAATGATTACCCTCTGATGGAGTGAGTTCCAAAGGAAGCCTTGACCACCACTAATGACAGTAACCACCTGACCCACCATGCTAGAGTGGTAGTAGAAACAGGGTTATGTTGGAGGACGTATGAGATTAAAAGCTGGCACGAGGAAGATGAACAGAGGGGCAAGATGAAAGTTCTGAAACTACACATAGTTTAGGGTGATTAGTGAAATATGGGTAGAACACTGTGGAGGTGTCTGATTTAGTACGCCGAGTATGGAGAATGTAACTCCCTCCGGAGAGAAGGTGATAGCATCCCAGTCAAATGCTCGAACGTCGGACACTTGATAAAAGGATACCAAACAAAGCAGTAGGATGAACTTCGCCAACAACTGGCGGAGGGAGAGGTCTGTATTATCCGGCCAATCTTGTAGGAAGCGGTTTATGATGTTAACGTCCCAGAGATGTGAATATTTTGGTGCTGTAGGGCAAGCCAATTTTATACCCCATAACAGTCTGAAGACCAGCAGGTCCTGACCTATAGGAGATCTGTGTAGCGGAATGTGGGCCGCAAAATGGCCGGCCGGGCCACGTTGATTGAGCAGTACAAATGGCCCGATCAAAAAGATGTGACAGAAAGTTCAAGATGTATTGTCTAGGGGCTGTATGGGGATCGGTGTCCCGTTCTAGACACCAACTGCACCAAGTGTTTCAGGATGAGAGGTAGCATCTTTTAGTTCTAGGAGCCCAGGAATCTTAGAGAAGTTCCCTAGACCACTGCAATAGGTCTCTGAAGTTCCAGGCTCCCCGGAAATTGTCTAAGCCACCAAGTGGAGATTACCTGGTTCAATCATTGGATGAGGTTGACCCTGTGGGTCTGAAAGGAGGTCCGGTAAGGGTGGCAGGAGGAGCGGATCATGGCAAGAGAGGTCCAGGAGATCAGGGAATCATGCCAGTCCTCACCAGAGAAACGTCCTCACCAGAGAAATGTGACCCATTGTCTGTGAACTTGTAGGAGGACTCTGGGAATCATCGCAAATGGTGGGAAGGTGTAGGCTTCCTGCCTTGGCCAGCTCTGTAGGAAGGCATCCACTACCAAGCACTCTGGGTCTGGGAGCCAGCTGAAGAATTGAGGAACTTGATAGTTTGGACACTTTTTGGTAAAACAACTTAAGGACTGCCTCGCAGCGTTTGGCCACCGGCCTGGCGAGTCTTAGAGGTGCCCGCAGACTTAAATATAGTGTGAGGCAGTATCTGTGCCCGCGCGTATCGCCGGCTTCCAGAAAAGTTTGCCACGATTTATCGCAGGCACGCGGGTATTCCAAGAAGGCTGCCGCGGCATCCAATTTCTCCACAGATCGCGGCTTCAGGCAAATGGACGTCGCAATCTCACGCACATGCACAAGGGCTACAGTGGCTGTCTGGATCTCGCGGAAGTGCGCAAAATCTAAGATGGCCGCTGTGCATTAGAAGGGGGCCACCGTAGGAATTCTCTGCGGCCCCTAAAAAGCACGAGAAAATCAGGGAGGCAAGATGCCTGCCGCAACCCCGGGTGGTAAGATTTTCAATAACCTAGGACTCACAGAATACACACAGTAGCTAAAATAATTACTATAACCAACTGCAATTACTAGTGTTGCTAGAAAAGCAAAGAAAGAAAAACTTGAAGAGAAATATGACAGGAATGAAATACTAGAGGAAAGTTAAATGTTGGGAAAAACAAGTGATCCAAGAGTACAAGTAGTGAAAACAATACAGCAAAAAAAATATATATATAACAAGTAACAGCAAGCAGTAAAAACTGAATTATAAGAATCAATAATAAAGAGATTAAGAAACCACAGTAACCCACAGAGAGTATGAGACAGTGGCACTCTGACCTGTGCTGGTGCAGAGCAGCAAAGAAAGAGGAAAGGATGACAGTGGAAGGGGGTTTTGTAGCCTGTTACTTTTTTTCTGAAATATGAGCCCAATTGAATGTGAAAAGGGAGCTCATTCAAGTTTAGAGAACAAAAAGAGTAAATTAACAAATTCATTAAGAAATACATAAATATGAGGGCTGTGTATGAAATGTGGACAAGAGGGAACTGAGAGGATGGTTTTGTGGTATAGTGGGAGGTAGATGAGGAGAGGTGGGGAGGAACAAGATTAGGAAGCGATTTGTAGATTATAATAAAACACTTGAAAAGAGACCACTGACATATTAGAAGCCAACTGAGTTTTTGAAGAAAGGGTCAGCCATGAGCAGAAATGGGCATGTTAAAGAGTATACAGACAACAGTATTTTGGATTGTCGAAGCCAAATGTTGTGGAGTGAGTGGATTAATTGTCAAAGAAAACTTTGTAGGTATGATCAGAAATGTAGGTTGAGAATGCGATGAGGACTGTACCAGTAAGACAAAGTTTCATAGTGAAGAGAAGAGTCAGTGAACAATATAAAGGCAACAAATAGATCAAGACGAATGACAACAGTACACAGGTTAGATTGTTGTGCTAGAGTAAGAAGACAGAGTTCAGTTCGGTGGACAGCTCAGATTCTTGGGATAACTGGAAGATTAAATTGCAAGTGGGTGAAGGTGGACAGTTGATTGCAGACAAAACACTTCAGAAGTTTGGAGAATTAAGGGAGAGGGGTTTCAAAACTAGCTATGAAAATGATCAAAGGAAGGTTAATTAGAAGTGGAGATATTACTGTGAATTGAATGGATAGTTCCAGAAGAGAGAGTGATTCAAAATTGAGATTATGTAGAGTAGAATGAGGGAAGCCAAAAAGTATGGAAATAGATCCACAGGGGAGGTTGTGGGATGGAATGACTTGATGATAATAAGATCACAGTCAGAGATTTTAGCAAAGGATAACATGGAATCAGAGGTGGTGTTTGTAGACCCTGGGTAAAAAAACAATACTCAAATATTTTCTTGGTTAAAATATGGCTCCAATATAGTAAAGGGAGAATGAGATATAACAGTTACTGCTATATAAAAGAAAAGCAAAAATATTAAACAATATACACGATTGACATTTAAAGATGGTTTCAAGAAAGTATAAGAAATGTGAGCTCAAAGATGAAGATCATAAATATTTTAATACTTGTGAACTAAAAAGACGTGTAAGATAATGCAAGATTAAAATACAAGATAGAATGAACTGACTGCCAATAAATGATAAGTAGGTGCAGATCACCCCGAGTAAATAAGGACACTATTTATTGCTGTAAACAGAAGACAGTTGCGCTTTGATAAAGCCATTAGACGAGACACATCACTGTTATTATGAATGTAGTTTATTTAATTGTCTTTAGTTAAACTAGTACATATTCTATGTTATATGATATTGGCATATATTCAGCAGGAATTGTAGCACCACAGGCCTATTATTGCAGAGCATAGTATTACACTTGAGTAATACCTTGAAATTTTGATTTTTGCCTGCTTATTATTTCAGCACTATTTTGAGCTCTATTTGTTTATTTTTATGTTCATCACTGCTGGAGGTCTTCATGATAAGAACTAACATAGAAGTTAAATATCATTGAGGAGGGTTATACCACAGATGCTGCTTTTTTTTTAACCCCTTAAGTGCAGAGGCAATTGTCACAGTTCGGAATCAAAATAAAACCTATAATTTGAGCTACATGTCTGTTCAACCATCATTCACCTCTTTCATATTATGTGTACCCACACTTATTCTATATGTTTTTGTTCAGGAGAAACAGAGTTTTAATTTTGCATCAAATATTTACATCCAAAATATATTTTATGTGCCATTTTAATTGTGAATTTCATAATACAGTTAGCTGTTATTGCAATAAAACAGACAAATGTGTATGTTGGGATGTCCTACAAGTACAATGATTCCCCCATTTAAATGTTTTATGTTTTTTTTTTTTTTTTTTAAAGTTACAGGTTCAAAGATAGGGTTTGCTAAGTAACTTCTCAGGTATTTCTGCTGAACTGTTATGAATTATTATATATATATATATAATATATATGTATACAGTGGGACCTCAGTTTACAAACGCCTTGGTTTACATAATTTTCAGTTTACAAATGAAATTCCATTGAAAATAATGCCTCGGTTTACAAATTTGTTTCTCAATACAAAGCAAGTTTCCCCAGGATGCTTTGCACCTGGGAGGTTTATAGCACTGCCCCTACATGCTGGAGCCTGTGGGTAGCATGTGGCATCGAGTGTGGAGGTGTTGGAGCAGCTTTTGCATTGAGTTTTTGGAACCATTCTGGAAATTGTTTGCAGTTGTTTTTGGACTTTTTGGTGCATTTCTCAAGCTGTGGAAAGGTAAGGCATTGTCATTTGCATGCCTTTTATTGTGTGTTCTGCATTGTGGGTTGGTTTCCATGCCAGCTCATTTTGACTTTTTTCTGACCTCCAGAACGGATTAATTGGTTTTCAATGCATTCCTAGGGGAAACCGCGTTTCAGTTTACAAATTTCTCGCAATAAGTAACGTCCCAGAGAACGCATTACATTTGTAAACCGAGGTCCCACTGTATGTATGTATATATATATATATGTATGTATATATATATATATATATATATATATATATATATATATATATAAAACAAGAGGGGGTTGGCTGCACTCTATCTATATATCTATATATCTATATATCTATATACCCATAGAATTAAATATGTATATGTATGAAAATACACTTAGAATAAACAATAAATGCATAAAAAAATTTAATATATATATATATATATATATATATATATATATATATATATCTCAAACAACATACCATGAAACATGAAAATATTTATTTATGTGTATATATATATATATATATGAAAAGGCTGAGCCTGTAGGCAGAGCCTGTAGTTGTGGGAGGGGATTATGCTATAAATACACAGGTGGCCCCTTGCTCTGGGCTGAGACTGTCATGGTCTGGCCGTTAGGGTACCCTAAGTGGCCATAGGTAGTTTTAAGCTTCTTGTGCCATTCTATAGCTGTCCCGTGAGGCCAACTCCCATTTTCAACTAAGGAGGTATTCGCCCCTCGGGCCAAATCATAGTTACTGCCTCGCATCTCTGCCCTCTTGGCAAAAGCAGTTAGGGCTTCACCTGTCACTGCCTCCCCCTCCCCGGCCCCCACCCCTGGGCGGCGGGTGGGGGCCCTAAAACAAATCCCCCCCATCAAAGGTAACTAGGGGTCCCCAAGCCCCTAGTCACCCACCCCCCACCCAAAAAATAAAGTTACCCCCTACCTACCCCTCTCACCCTAAAAAATAGTGAGTTCTTTAGAATTTTCCAACGCTGTGTAAAATGATACAGAGCACTCTGATTGGCTTAAACCAGCCATTCAAAATGTTCTTAGCCTAATTGCAGGTCGGGGCAAGGCTTTATAAGCCTTCCCTCGCCCTGCAGAGCTCAGGCTACGCGGAGCCCTCCATAGGTAAAGATGGATTATTTATTTTGCGCTCATGTTTTTTCTTTTTCATCAGGTTTTTTTTTGTGCTCTGTTTTTTTTATTTTATTTTAAGTTTGACGGGTATGATGGTTTTTTATTTGGCCTTTTTTGGGGCTGAAAAATGAAGATTTTAGAAAAAAGATGTCAAATGGTAAGTAAAATTTTTCTTTACAGGTTAGTTATTTTATTCCCCCCTCACTATTTTTTAAGGTGAGGGGGGTAGGAGGAAAGGTAAGGATTATGGGAAAATTGCTCTGACCAGCGGAAATGAAGCACACTTTGCTCCTCTGCTGGTCAAGCGGAGGAAACCTCCATAAGGCAAAGAGTCCCTACTTTGTCATATGATTTTAAAGAAAACTAAAGAAGACAGGAAGAAAAGAAGAACAGATCCTGAGAGAGGGGGAGAAGAGGAAGAGATTGAGGAAAGGTAAGTTCGGCATGACAGTGCCGCTTTAAACTATTAACGTTTTGCAGGTCTACCCGAATAACGGTTTTGGCACACCACAACCGACTTCCGCACCACTAACATTACTCAGCTTATTGTCCCCGACCACAAATGGAAAGGCTATGCCTATGGGCAGAACCTGTAGTTGTTGGAGGGGATCTTGCTATAAATACACAATATATAATGCTACAAATAAAAAGAATAACATATGTGCACATAGTGGGCTCAAATACAAAGTAGTATAACAATGTTTTACTACTGTATACCACTTCTTCAAATACAAATGAAGATCTTTACAATGGCACTGTCACTCCTTCCTCCACAATGAGCATTTCATAAAGATAACATCAAGAGATGCACTGAGATATCAGGGATTACTTTGTTTTAGTACTTTTTTACAGTAAACAAAATTAGGTGGAGCTACCTCTGTCAAGTTTTGGCATTTCACAAAACTGTTACCCATCACGGATAGCTGCAGAGAAAGAAGCTTTGTCTATAGAGGATCCCCTAGCCTGGACATCTAGCAGAACAGTCACCATTGGGGGTCTTTGCACATTATGCAAATACCACAGACAGTGACAGAGCCACCCACTGTTATGCTGAGTCCCCTGGTTGACTTCCATATGATATAGTAAAAAAAATGGTGACAAATAAAACAGTTTGCAAACAGGAGCAATCAACATAAACAATAATGATTCATGAAAAAAGTGTGACATTTAAATGATAAAGAGAAACAAACTGCATTTGTTTTAGATATATGTAGGGAGATCAGATATTTCCAGGTAAGCAATTTAATTTGCTTAGTACTCTTTAGGTCTTTAGATTCAGATTAAACTTTATCATTATCAAACAGTTGGTCTCAGCAACAATTACTTATAAAAATGTACTCTCAGTGTAAGCTTTTTGCAGTCTATACCCAACATCATAGTACATCTAGTACTTAAGAAATAAAATCCATTCTTTATTGATAAAATGTTTTTACAGCCTAATATTATATTGACATCACACAATAGTGGCATTAATACTTTAGACATTTAGCAACACGACCTATAGCCCCCAATCAAAATAAAATATCTATCCCATAAAACCACCATATCCTGTGCAATAAGTGTACCAAACTACCGTACAATGAATACATCTACTGCAAATAAAGTACACAATCCTTAGCAATGTACCTTTATCGTGTGAAAAAAAAAAAACAACACATTCCACAATTCAGCCAATGATATGTATCATACACACAAAACACAATCTGCAACACAATGACCAATAAGATAAAGTGCTTAATGGGAGCACATAGGCCACATGCATAAAGTGCAAAGCCTGAGCACATATACCATGTACATAAAGTGCACAAAAAAGACATAAAATAATGAACTAAGTAAATATAGACCCTCTGTTTCCTTTAAGTAGTTAGGTGTTGATGAGAATGATTTAAGTTTTTTTTTGTTTTTTTGCCGCAGCCTTTTTTGAAGTTACCGTCCGCAGCTTGGTTATGTGTTGACCGATTGGCGAACAGATTAGCGTGCTCCCCCAGCCTGGCATGTTGTGATGCTAATAGGGTAAGTTACATTCTGTTTATCACAGAGTTTTTCTGACGTGGGTGTTAGTAGTGGCAGCACCCATAGCATTTCCACACGGGTGGTGGGTTTGAGAGCTCTCTGCCCATTTATCTATGCGGATGATCCCTTCCATTGCATCAAGGGTGACTGGATACCCAGCATCTAACCCTGACTTCGGGAATGGAGGGGGCCCCCCACTAAAGGTGCTGTGCCCGTAATCTCTCTTTACGGATGTTTTATATTTATTTATTTATTTATGTGTTTATTCTGTTGATTGTATTCATTTAGCACGCATTATCTAGTCTATTGTCAGTGGGTGAATATTTTGAGGTGTTATGTATAATAAACATATATTTTATGTCTGTTAACATTTGACAACTTAGTGGAGCTTCCTTTTTTTCATTTGCAGATCCTTACTAAACACGGTATCGCTTATGGGATATTGTTATGTGTAACTTTTTTATACATTGCTGCATTGAGAGATAACATTGTATCTTGTACTTTTTTTAAGTTGAGTTAATTCGTTGCATTTTGAGACGAGTATCCAATTTGAATTTTATTTTGGAGAACTCACATCTTTTTTTTAATTTGTATTTATACATCAAGTAAAATTGTGTACCAACTTGTATATATTTCACCATCATTCAGGCCATGACTTGTTTTTTTCTGTACTGTTTGTAATATAAATATGTATTCCAAAAAAAAAATCACTGATCATGCATGAGCTCTAAAAAAAATATGTATGGCATGATTTTGATATTTATAATTATGTTACACTGGCATTAAAATATTATTAAATTGCTTAGTCTGTACATGACATGGTTAAGATCTGGTTTTGCTAATTTAAAATGTGGCTGCATTTGCATAACTATCATAGTTTGGCTTAAAGGCAATATGTTAATAACGTGACCATCAACCTATTGTATCCATAGTGGGGATCTCTTAGGAACCAACATGATTAATTAGTTCATTCTTTTTTTTCGAGCACATAAATCCCACATACTGCTAGCCCCAGGAAGCTGTGTACATGTGCTGAACAACTGTATTTAGGACATTTAAATGGCTAATAAAATATGGCTGAGCTGGCAATTCTAATTGCATAAACAAAACAATTATGTTTAAGTGCTATTCTTTATTGTTTATGTTATTTTTTGTCAAATTATTTTAGTATTATTCATTGTTACATAAACTGTATTTTGTTTTTATATTTTATAATTTTCTTACAAAAAAAGGATGAAGTCTTATACTGTGTGTACACTACTGTTGTCCTTCTATAAATGAAAAATATATTTGTTTAATTTGCATTATTATTATTATTATTATTATTAAATATTATTTATGTGACTTTTTATTTCAATATGTGATAAAATATATGAGCTTAACTTTACACAGTATATATATATATATATATATATATATATATATATATATATATATATATATATATATATATATATATATATACAAAACAATATAATAATATATATATATATATATAAATAATAGAACTAAATATTTTGTAATGTATCCATCGAAAATGCATATTTACTCACTGTATTTTGGGTAATTGAGAGCAACATATTAATGTAATAGGGTCTAGAAAGAAACATTTTATTTGATTTGTTTTGGAGACCTTTTATAGGTTTCTGTCTTTGGGTCACTGCTCAAATGACTTACCATCTGAACCAGCACATAGGCAGTTTAATCAATCAATAAAGCCAAACCACATTTATCTTCTCTGTGGTAGCTCCCATTACTAGAACAGTTTATACATACAACTAATGAGGTCACTCAGGACTTCAACCCTTCATCAGATTAATTTAATGAATCATGTGATTGCATTTCTTTACCATAGCTAGGTTATACTGTGAATCTCAAAGCTTTAGAATCATGACTTTTCTGCACTGTATATTTGTAAAGCTATGTTTCAAATATACAGTGCAACAAATGAGAAAAAAGTGAATCTAAAATTAATTTCAATTTGTAGAAAATCTCCAAATTAGCTTATTTAAATTCAGATATCCATCCTAAAATATATTTTGAATTTCCAAGATTTCACAATTTAGTGACTAACCCTGCTCCTATTTCTATACCTAAATCAGGGAGTGTGAAATGCTACATCTTCCAGGCTCATTTAGAGTCAGTGTGCATTAAGAGGGTTATATGTTTACATGGTTATTTACTAAGGTGAGAATTCAAAGTGAATTTCAAGTTCAAAGCTAGATAGCTGAACTAAAAGTATAGTATTAAAGAATACGAAGAAAGGACGTGACTACAGGGCCAGAAATATTCTGACCCAGAAGGCAAGTAAGGACTGGGTGGGTAATAGGTACACAAATTACAGAAAGGAATACTACTGAAAAATGGTCACCTAGACAGAAGTCAGTGTACCCAATCTCAATAGACTGCCCACCAGATATAGAACCAACTCTAAATATATAGAGGTAATAACATTGTATACTTTATTATCAATTAACACAAACATCAAGTGTAAAAAAACAAATGTGAAAAAAGGTGATTGTGAAAAAATAATAAAAAAACATGGGGGGAAATACTAAATAGCCACCCAGATATGTCATGTATGAATGTGTATATTCCCTTAAATCCTACACATACCTATTAAATTGCTTCATCACTAATCTATCTGTATAATAAAGGCAGCATCCAAGTAACCAATTAGTTCTCAAAAAGTTATCCCAACTGACTGCTACAGAGTATCAAAAACATTGTGATCTCAGTAGTCTGTAGGAAAAGATAAAATTGATAGAGTAAGAGCGTATATTAAAATATCTATAGAGAGAAAAATAGAAGGTGGGAATAAATGCTATGTTAATACAATCACAGATGTTGGGCCAAATATGCTGTTATATGATTAACAGGAGCAAGGAGGGTATGTAGCCATATAATTACCCCCATCCTAATTAATCGCAGTAATGCCCAGTATAACCATACAATGAATACACCCTACCTCAGGTAAGCTATAAGGAAGTATACCCATAAGCAAAGATGTAGTAGAGTAATAGAAAACCTAGGTACATCAGTTACAGGTCCTCAGGGAAAAATGCAGAAGAACAGGCAAAAAATGAGGGTATCAGGGATATACAGGAGGTCATTTATGTTTCTAGCACGGAAGGTTCACAGAACATTCTCTTCTATTCATAATGGAAGATTAATCAAACTTTATCCAAATAATAAAGATATATAAACGTGTACTTAAATTTAAATATTCTTCAAAAAAGCTTTATCGGATCACATTGAAAACTCCTAAATGCTTGAAGTTTCAGTTCTTAAAAATGTACAGATCAAGTATTTAAAAGCCTAGGTCTACATTGCATTTACTTTGTCTGATAAAATGCTATGTTTTGTTAAGTTCTGAATATTGAATCTTGTAAAAAAATAATAATTCTGCAATAACTGTTGGTACAACATAAAAATTATTCATAGATGTGATCGTAAATGATTTTTAAGGAGCAAATACTACTTTTTTTCACATGTTTTTCATTAAAATTCTGTTGATTGATGATGTGCAATGTGGTAAGCCAGGCTATCAGTGACTGCTTGCTTGATAAATTGTTACCAAGAAAATGAAAAGATGCATACAGAGAAACTGTATACTGTGCTTTCAAATAGCTTTATATTTATTTAGTTCATTGAATATTTGACTACCAAACCACAGACTAGAGATAGATGAAATGTCTTACTCTAAAAGAGAGAACAGGAGGAAATTAGCACTGTGCATTTAAAAAGCTTGCAATTCCAATAACATTTTGGGACTTTTTGAAACTCGCAACTTTTATATTGCAAACTCTGACTCCTCTTTTTCAGAAAATCTTGACATTTTATTGATAACACATCATCTTATGTAGAAGTTGTATGAAAGGGAATTGGCTGATCAATAATTTGTGTAAATTGTCTTGCAAAATATACAACATAAATACAAGATTTCATACAAGAGAACATCTCAATGCCTTCTCTTTCTCTCTTTTTAAAACCACACCAAACATATCAGCTGACACATGGATGGATGGATGGATGGATGGATAGATGGATAGATAGACAGACAGACAGACGGACAGATGGATGGATAGATAGATTTAAATAAATAGATATGTGTAGATGTATTCTAGTTTTAATTACAGATAACTAATCCATGAGGTCAATTTACTATGGCACAATTTTGATTTCTTTCTAGTAATATGTAAACTAAAAAAGTTTAATAAACTTCCTCAAAAAATGTAGAGGGCATCTGTCACATCAACACTATTTTTAATGTAATGGATCCTTTCGTCACGTTTTGGAAGGAAATATATTCTTATTTAAAAGAACTCCAGCATATCTTTAATATATATAATACATATTATGGAACAGCACACTCATAAAAATAAATTTTTAAATTCTACAAGGCTACTTAAAATCCCCTATCTCAGCAAACAAATATGGGATTCAGTTCCACCAAATGGCCATATTGTGTTAAGCCCACCACTACTTCAAAGTACCGCAATATCAGTGGGTCCTGCACTAATTCCAACGTGGGAGACAAATTAAGTAGTGCTAGTGTTAAATAAGCTAAAGTAATATGTTACAAGATCCTTGTGAGTAAATATAATAAATATAATAAAAAAATTAATGTGACACAAATAAATTTCACCTATTTTTACTCGTTCCTTTGTGAAATTACCCATGATGAATCTACCAAGATTTAGTTATAATATGTACATGCAACAAAAAATTTAACTAACAAATAAGTTATTTACCTGCCAAATCCTTCTTTGAATTTTCATCCACTCTGTATAACCTGAAAAAATGCATACAAATAATCTAATAAATATATAAGGGGAAGAGGCTTGACTACTGATCAAGCAAGATGAAGGCTGGAGGAGCTTCTTCAAAACGATTTCCAACTAAGCCCACAGCATGAGACTTACTGCAGATAAACTTATCTCTATTGCCTAAAGAACATTCTGACCCTACTGTAGACTTTGTTGTCCCAGAACCATGAGGTGCTTCCCCTGATTTTTACAACTGAGGTCTGCTTATCTGCTCATGGTGAACTGGCATTAATTGCATGCTTTTTCACAGATACAAGCTCCATTTTTTCCCTCTTTCAGGCACTCCCCCTCCCCCCCCTTTCAGGCATTATCCATGTGTGCACTCACTCTGCAACTCAGTTGGCTCTCTGTGACTGATCCTTATTCTCCATATTCCAGTCTGCACTGCAACTACTTTATAGTTCCAATATGGCTGCCAATTCCACTCTGGCTGAGGAGATGCAATCTGCACGATCAGGAAACTACTTGAGGTCCCTTAAGGACTCTCACTGGGCAAAGATTGCCAAGAACAGACTGACATGTAGGGGAAAGACTGTTTCTTTTTAGATTTTATTTTTTAAAATCTATGCGTTTTCTAACAATTGTGCCAAAACAATGTACAGATACTTTTGAATACTCTGTAGTGTGAGCATAAGTTATATGTTTCCAGATGGGACAATACCTATATTTCTAATTCACACTTGCTCTAGCGTGGGAGAACGAAGCGTGTTGAATGTATATGAGGCCCAAGGGTTTTATAAATATTTCCATATTGATATTTTGTCTAGTAACTGTAAAGACATGTTTCCCATATGGTATATATTGTTGATATATGTTATTTTTGTAAGTGTGAATATGTTAATGTTCATTTTTATGCTATTACCACTAGTGTTATTATTTTTGTAGCATTTATAATACTGACAGCTCCCTTGAGGTTTTTTTTTTTTTCTAAATAAAAAATTGTGGAAAAACAGTTATACCATCTCTGGTGAATATCAGATTTTTCTTTTTCTGTAAAAGTGAGATTATTTAAAATCCATTCCCCAAGTTTTCTGGTTCACTGTGCCAGTAGTTGGCATACATGTGCTGTATATTAAAGAATACGGATATAATTTGACTGCTTATTTCAGAAAAGAGATTCCAGTAGTAAAGTATTGTATATGCCAGGGATAGGCAACCTTTGGCACTCCAGATGTTGTGGACTACATCCCCCATAATGCTCTTACGCCCATTATACTGACAAAGCATCATGGAAGGTGTAGTTCAAAACATCTGGAGTGCCGAAGGTTGCCTATGTCTGGTATATGCTGTTTAATGCATAGTAATTTCTAACATTATTGCTTATATTCATCATCTAAGCATTGATATGCTGTTATCTGAATCTTTTTATTTATTTATTTTTAAATTTTATTTTCATAGTCTTGTAATGTGAATAGTATGCTGTCCTCCCCAGAACCAGGAAGAGCAATAAATCGAAGTGCTTTGTGTCTTATCCAGATGCTGCACCCACAAGTTTAGTGGATCTTGGATGACAAAGAATGAAGTAAACTCATGCAGGGAACAAACGTATTGCAGCAGCAATCTTTACAAATCATAGCAATTGTAAAGCACTGTGTGCATTGACACAGTTACACTGCTATTTATTTATATGAACATAGCATGTTATGTTGATTAGTGTGACTAACACGGCCAACCAGGTGGAGCTCAGTAATGTTAAGAGAAGGGTAATGGTACTGAACAAAATGGTCTTATGTAGCAATACAGAAATAGTAATCCAAAATTGAACTCAACACAGTCAACACATGGTCACAATACCACCATCACTGGTCCTGTAGAGTTTAAACAAGCCAAGATCAGGAAAGTCAAATAAAGGTGACAACAGATAAAAGATAGCACTGATTAGAAAAAAATAACAACCACAGAACTCCTCAGCAATAATCTGGAAACAGATTAGCTGGGGATTTAATAGGGAAGTGCCACTAAAGGCACATCCCATATTGGTAGGTTCCTGCTTCCACTCACACAGGGAATAAGTGTCATTATGGCTAACCTGTTATATGACATGTGCCTTATAGTTGTGCTGAAGGTGGCAAAAAGGGCACCTGTTTTTTATGGTTCACGCTTCACTCACACATGTCTCTTCTTTGATTGATTAATGCCACATGAGCTTGTGTTTATGGGTGGGTATGTACCAGTTTCTATATACACTCAGAAGCTATATCGGTTTTAGTAGAGGTTTTACATTTTTCTAATCGGTATGTGTGATTAATCAATGTACCGAGCTGCATTATTAGATGTTTTATATGGTACTTTGGAGGCATCAACCCATCATTTGTATCAGGACACTCTTTTGGTTGTCTTCTCAGTAATTTTTTTCCCTATTTTAACTCATCGTGTTCATAATTCTGTTATCAGTTCACTTTGACTATTGTCCATTGCTTGTCTTATCTGGGAAATACACTGTTGCTCAGGGGCGGACTGACCGGTCGGGCACTTCGGACATGGTCCGAGGGCCCAGCCGACAGGGGGTCCCGCCACCAGGGCCTCCATTAGGGGGCCCGGCAGCAGGGCCGAATTGGCCCACCGGGCCCGCGGCATCTGGGGACTGCGCAAGTAGGTGCCACCGGGTGGCCAGTCCGGTGGTACACTCTGAGGGGGGCGGCCGCGTTCCACACTGGAGCCACCAGGCTGGGTGGCAGCCTCACCGGTCCAGTGGCACTCCTGTCACTAATGCTGAGGACGGAAGGAGGGAGGAGCATGTCTCTCTCTCATGCTCCTTTGCGGTTCCCACAATTCCCAGCACAGGATGCACAGTATGCTGTGCTGGGAATTGTGGGAACCGCAAAGGAGCATGAGAGAGTGACATGCTACTCCCTCCTTCCGTCCTCAGCATTAGTGACAGGAGTGCCGCCGGACCGGCGAGGCTGCCACCCGGCCCGGCGGCTCCAGCGTGGAACGCGGCAGGCCCCCTCTGTCTTCTCTTGTTAAATGGGAGGGGGGAAAATAAAACAGAGAGGGGTAATAGATAGAGGCAGGGGAAGAGGGAAGAAACAGACAGTGAGAGACACAGGGGGAGGGGAAGGAAAGAGACAGAGGGGAAGAGAGAGTGACACAGGGAAAGGAGGGAGAAAGAGACAGAGGGGGAAGAGTGAGACACAGGGGGAGAAAGAGGGGGAATAGAGAGATGGTGGAGGGGGAGAAAGAGACAGAGGGGAAGAGAGATGTGGGGTAGATAGAGACACAGGGAAAGGGGGAGAAAGAGACAGTGGAAGAGAGACACAGGGAGAAAGGAGAGACACACACAAGGGGAGGGGGAAAAAGAGGCAGAGGGGGAAGAGAGACTGGGAAGGAGAGGGGAGACATAGACACAGAGGAGCAGTGTGGGGGAGAAAGAAACATACAGAGGGACTGGGGGGAAACAAAAAGGCACACAGAGGGGCTGTATATATCACTGGTGGATCCCGCTGGCCGATTTCTCTCCCTGGTCTGCAGGCACCGTGCGGGCAGCCGGCAGGAGAGGGAGGAAGAGAGGACCCGGGAGCTCAGCCTGCAGCTCCTCTGGGTCCTGCTCGCGCTAGCACAGAGCATTGCCGTGGTTACCACGGCAACGCTCCGGCTCTCACAAGAGGGAACTCTAGCCCTGGAGCACACACACACTGCCCCCACACACACCATACACATTTACACACATTGCCTCACACACACACATACACACACTACACCCCCCTCACACACACACTGAACATTTGACTGCACCCCTCACACATTGCACTACTGCTCCTATACCCTACTACAGCCCTATATCTCAGCAAACCCCAGGTATGTTTTCAAACTGTTCTTAAACAGTTTGACTACTTACTCTGGGAGGGGGTCCCAGCCCTCCTGGCACCAAAACCACTACACAGAGCAGCAGTGGTTATTATGCATGGATTATTTCTTTAAATAATCTACAAGTGCCCCAGTAGCCAGCCAGCCCGCCCACAGGCCAGCAAGCCTGTCAGCTCACAGGCCAGCAAGCCAGCCAGCCAGCCAGCCCACAGGCCAGCCAGGCCACCAGCCAGCCCACAGGCCAACCAGGCCACCAGCCAGCCCACAGGCCACCAGCCAGCCAACAGGCAAGCCAGGCCAGTAGCAAGCCAGCCCACAGACCACCAGTTAGCCAGCCCACAGGCCAGAAGCCAGCCACAGGCCAGTAGCCAGCCTACGAACCTACAGCAAGCCACAAGCTTACAGCCAGCAAGCCCACACCCTGCCAGCCGCAGCCTGCCGGCAGTTGCCAGCAAGCCCACAGCCTGCCAGGAAGCCACCGCCTGCCAGCTGCAGCCAGCAAGTCCATAGCCTTCCAGCAAGCCCACAGACTGCCAGTCAGCAACAGTAATTAAGGTAAGAGGAGCCAACTTGGCCTAGGTATCAGCAAGCTACGTTATGTTGCTATATTGTGAATAGGAACCAGAGTGTTGGAGAGACCCCCCCTCCAGGTCCATTGTAGTCTCTAATGGGGCCTGGAGGAGATTCTTTCTAACACACTCTCTAAAGGACACTGAGATAGCCTCTGCTAGAAAGACCTCCCCTCCATGGCCCATTAGCCCTCAATTGTAGTCTCTACTGGGGCCTGGAGGCGACTGTTTCCATCAGAGGCTATCTAATGGACGCTGAGATGGCCTCTTTTAGAAAGACCCCCTTCCAAGCCTATTAGACTCCATTGAAGTCTCTAATGGGGCCTGGAGGAGATTCTTTCTAACACACTCTCTAAAGGACACTGAGATAGCCTCTGCTAGAAAGACCCCCCCTCCATGGCCCATTAGCCCTCAACTGTAGTGTCTACTGGGGCCTCAAGGGGATTATTGCACTTTTGTTCCTTGTGTCTAAAGATTGTGTAGGGTGTGGCTGGAGGCGGGACAAGGGTGGGGCTTGCTGTGGAGCATGGGTGGGGCCTGTAAGGGGGCCCTTGATTTATTTTGCCCGGGGGCCCTGAGGGTTCTCAGTCTGCCCCTGCTGTTGCTTTATTCTTATGTGGTGCAAAGTTCAGTAAGCTCCATGCTTCTATTGGTAAATTATTTTTCTAATCATAAATTGTATTGTGAATCCTAGCAATATTTTATTTCTGACTGTAATGTTATTGTATTTCCTATTACCACTAGCATTACTGCCAAGAGAACACATTGATATACAGGAATATGCATATTTCATTATATGTTCTCATTCCTCATCATGGAAAGTATCTATTCTTTGGTGGGGAAATAATGCGTTTCTACAAAGACACATCAAGATGTTTTTGTTCTTATTTAAAAACTGTCTATGAAGATTGAATATTGATTGTTTTCTATTTTATTCACAGGATCACACAGAGCTGAGATGCACTCTTAGATTACTGGTCCACATGGTGTTAGATTACTGGTCCTCATTTTGGCATAAACAAGTTAAAAATATATTAAATTAAAGGGACACTATAGTCACCCAGACCACTTCAGCTAAATGAAGTGGTCTGGGTGCAGGTCCCCCAGGTTTTAACCCTTCACATGTAAACATAACAGTTTCAGAGAAACTGCTATGTTTACATTTGGGGTTAATCCAGCCTCTAGTGGCTGTCTTCCGGACAGCCACTAGAGGCGCATCTGCGATGCTGGAGGCAAATTTTGCCTCCATCGCGCAGAGCGTCCATAGGAAAGCATTGAGAAATGCTCCAGTGACGTCGGACGGGAGAGCTGACGTCGGACTGGGAGGAGAGGTCACCAGCGCCGAGGGAGCCCAGCGCTGGATTAAGGTAAGTGGTTGAAGGGGTTTTAACCCCTTCAGCGCCACGGGAGCGGGACCCTGAGGGTGGAGGTACCCTCAGGGCACTATAGTGTTAGGCAAACCGCTTTTTTTTCCTGACACTATAGTGATCCTTTAACATTTATTTCAGCACTGGGAGAGTCTGCTCCTGCTTCTGTGAAGTCACCATTGCTGATGACTTGTGTCCATTTAGAGGCTTCTCATGGAGAAGCATCGGGACACACAGCACATGTGTGAGAATTGCTGCAACTGTAACCTGTGCTTTTCTTTTATCTAAAGCAAAGTTATTGTGGCATCCCGCCCATCTGTCTATCAGTGAGGAGGCATTACTTGGTGTTATAACAAGGTCTGCAGGGCTAGGGATATTATCCTTAAAACACTTTGGCAAGCTGAAGTTCTTTACAAGACTGAGTTATTCTTTTAGATATGGGATTAATTATTTGAATTTGCTAATGTGCCTACAATATGTTGTGATATATTCAGTAATGTATTTTGATTATAATTTTCTTATAAAAGTTATGTGAGAGTATTTAGAGGTGCTAGAATCATATTCTTGTCAAATTAGCTCCTCTGGGTCCTGCTCGCGCGAGCACAGAGCGTTGCCGCGGTTACCACGGCAACGCTCCGGCTCTCGCGAGAGGGAACTCTAGCCCTGGAGAACACATACACTGCCCCCACACACACCATACACATTTACACACATTGCCTCACACACACACATACGCTTCCCACCCATACACACACAGACCCCCATACACAGCCCCCATGCTAACATTGCCACACACATACACAGCCCCCCCATACACACATTGCCCCAGACACCCTACACATTCACACACTACACCCCACACACACACACACACACTGAACATTTTACTGCACCCCTCACACATTGCACCACTGCTCCTATACCCTACTACAGCCCCATATCCCAGCAAACCCCAGGTAAGTTTTTAAACTGTTCTTAAATGGTTTGACTACTTACTCTGGGAAGGGGTCCCAACCCTCCTGGCACCAAAACCACTACACAGAGCAGCAGTGGTTATTATGCATGGATTATTTCTTTAAATAATCTACAAGTGCCCCAGTAGCCAGCCAGCCCGCCCACAGGCCAGCAAGCCAGTCAGCCCACAGACCAACCAGGCCACCAGCCAGCCCACAGGCCACCAGCCAGCCAACAGACCAGCAAGGCCAGTAGCAAGCCAGCCCACAGGCCACCAGTTAGCCACGGGAGGTAAGAAGTGTTCTAGAGTGAGAATCAAAGTGTCCTCTAAAAGGATTCCTAAGTTGTCTGACAACACCTTTCTTACAATATGGAATATAACAGTTGTATTGTGTTTAGTCTCACCACAATCTTTTGGTACCTGGCTATGTGCTCTCAGAGAGACTTCAACTTTCAGATCAGAAACGGCATCTTGCTGATTAGACCCATAAGGTCAAAACTGCAGTCCATGGCTGGTTTCTGGTCAGTGGTCCTTTTGGATCTTTGATCAATATAAATTCTTTGATTTAACATTACTGTTTCAGCAGAGTCCACTGCTAAGGGTGTCTTCTGTGTTTACAACAGTGTCCATTGCTAAGGGTATGTTCAGAAATGCAGTATGCAGTCTGAAACACTATATCTGTCTGTGCTTATTTGCATGACAAGCTGGGAACTCTGGGATAGTTGTGGAAACATAATTTATCATGATTCAATCCAAAAGGACCCCTCAAAGTCCACCTTGAGATATGCAAATGAGGCATAGCAGTATTTCTTTTTTTTTATACATTCCTCTGCTCTCCTCTGTGGCATTGAAAGGATGAATGTTAACGGTGGCCATCTGCAGTCAGACTAAATTAAGTAGGCTTTCACTGCATGCCTAGTGGAACGTTACACCTGGTCCAGTGCCATCTAGTGAATAGCTAATGACATCACAATTTCTATTGTTTTCTACAGAAGGGTTGGAAAACTTTTTTTTGGCATAGAGACAGGATTGTATTGTAAACTTGCCACAACAGCAGAAACATTTGGCATCAGGCGCTAGTAAATCGACCTGTGAATATTCAAACCCAAATACTACTTCTACATTAAATGTTAATGTTGTTTTAAAATGTTTTTAAACCCCTAAGGAAAACCCAGCAAAATGTCTATGAATATATTAGCATTTTGCATGCAATTTTTCTTATAGTCGCTGTTTATGTCTAGAGCATTATACTCTACAGAAAATGTTCTCTACTAACATATTGAAGAGACATTTGTTGCTTAGCTCAGCTGTTGCACTGCTAAAAATTGGCATAGTGTATCTTGTCATTATCTATTAAACATAACAAAATATTTCATCTTCCAGGCCTAATGCTTGATCATGACTAAGCTATCCTGATTAAACAATTATATAGCCATAAAGCATTCAACTCTGCAAATGTCAGAATTATATGCAATGCATCTTATCAATTTGTGAAACTAATTTGATTAATTGGTATTATTACAATAACCTTAACGGTTATTATTGCCCATTATTGCAGTGCCATTTTAACTTTTTTTGTTTTTTGTAAAAGTTTTAATGGCTATTACAGCTAAAGTGTATAGTGTCTCATACAACGTCAGCCAAACACAGAACCTTTCCAAAACATGTACATTGTGTGGGATTTTTTATTCTTGGGGTTTAGGAGATGCTGAGGTTCCACACTTGCAAAAAAGGTATAAATACATTTAGTGCAGTGAATAATTAACTGTCTCTAAATTTGCACACATATAGACATTTTAATAAAGCTTCACATATTTACACACAATTCCCATCATGTGTTTTCCATGAACACCATTATGCATAGATTACAAAATACAACCTACACATATCTGATGTGAATGTACTCATGATACTGGGTTTAGCTTTCTAATATACCTCAAAAATAGTTCCAGGGCATTCGCGGCTAAGTCCCCCTGAAGGCTATTTTGGTCAATGCGAACGGCCGTCAGTGAGCTAGTGTTCTCTTCTATGTAAAGTGCCGAACCAGGGGAACAAATTATAGGTCTTTACAGTCGCTGACCTGGCTCTTAGTCTTTTGGCAGGATTCTGGCAAGCAGGCACCTCCAAAAGCCTGTGGCGAAGTTCTGTTCGCCACATGCATTGTATACACTGCCTTGTGTGTTTTGTGACGAATCCAGCAAGAAGTCAGTTTTGTTCTATGACCTATAATGTCCGTATTAATGTCATACATGTGTGTAAATAAAAAAAAAGTATATTGCAAATTTTCACTTGGGACACAACTTTTAAAAACAAAGCAAATAATTAAAAAGGTATATTTACTAACATCTGTGTATACAGTGCTGGGCCTGCAGAGACTGGGCTTTGATTAAAAACCACTATTTAGAGATTTATGAACTAAATAAACTTCAAGAAATCAAAATATTAAAGTTGAACCGACCTCCTTGACTCTTTAAATTAAAAATATAATGAAAATGAAAAGATTAATGCAATCCTGAGTCAATTACTTAATGAACCTTTTCAATTTAGGAACATAAATTCTGTCCATGTTACATCATTGTACCAGCAGAATGTCTTTGGAGCAATTTTCAGGAATGCTTGCCTCACAAAAACTTGACTCATACAACTGTATTACTTTCAGGAGTGAAACCTCTGACATTGCTTTATAACAAGAATTTTCTGCCAGTCTATATTTCCATCTAACAATTTAAGCTTCAGTGCACTTTGTATGTTAAATTCAACTGAGGCAGTAGTTTTGCATCTAGTTCCCAAAAATAGTATGTCTGTCATATTGTGTACGCTCTACTAATGCCAAATCAAATGTAAACAGGGCCAATAATGTAGTCCGTTTCGATTCTTAACATCTTGGGACATGTTCGGTGGAATGTATTAAAAAAACATCTGGTTCTGTGTAAATACTATATTCTTGCATATCATGCAAAAGGAGAAAGAGAATACACATGTGATTATGTGATATAATATATTTTTACATTTATATAATAATATTAGTTATTACTTATTTAATAGTTTCATAAAGAGCTGCCTTATATCAATAAAAATGCATTGTCACAGTCACTTTGTTCAGTACCATTTAGTTAATATTTCCAGTTATTTAGGGTTCATATCCACCAATATTCCTGATCAAAGATCTGAAATGAGTAACAATTAGGCCCTCACAGACTAATTTTAGGTACGATTCCTAAAAATCTCCATTTACGAGACTCATTTGCTTTTAATGTGTTTTTTTATATGCACAGGGGTAAAGTATAGACAAAACAAGAGAAAACATGAAAAAAGCAGCACAATGACACACACATATATTTACAAGTACACACAGATACCATCATACACCAACATACACACATACAGATTCAGATACAATAAGTCTCTCCCATCCATGTTCCACCTTTTCCAGTGAACACTGCAATTTCTCCCTTAGTGGCTCTCTCTCCAAACAAGCTTTCTGTGGCCAGTATTCCTCTCTTGCCCCTTGGGAACTATCAGCTGTATTTGCATGGATAGAAAGGGCCCAGCATTGGCTGTGCCCTAATTCTCTGGGGCCCTACTGCAATAATAACTGCAGCACCAAAGGTAGGTCTGCCCCTGTGTTGCTTGTATTAGCTCTGACCTGGTTCTGTTAGACTACTCTAACTTCTGGTACCATTTGACCTTGGCCTGGTTTTGACTTTGCCTCACCTGCTTGCGGGTGTGCTTTCGCCTTCCTGGGTCTCTTATTAAGACCTGCCACCCTATGGACATTTAATACATTACTATCCTGCTTTTCCTCTTTTGGGGTTCTGTTATATTGTCCTATGTTATGTGTGTTGGGGATATTCAATCAAGACACAGTTTTATGGCTCTATGTCTTCTGGTGTATGTGAGTGTTTGAAATTTTCTCTTGTTTTATCAATTTTGTAATCCCTGCCTTGCCTAGAACTTTGCTGTTCTTTGTAACCCTGTCTTAATAATTGATCATTTCATTCACAGATCAAGTGAGAAGTGACCGATAGAGGGAAAAAATGAGCAGCAGCAACAATCTTTTCAGTGATGCATGTACTTGAGCGTGTGTGGTACAATGGTATCTTTTGTATTTAATTTTATTAGTAGAAAAAAAGTGATACACAGTAACTTAAGATTTAATTAATATTAAGGCATCACAATAACTGTAGTGCACATTAAACGTGTATAAGGGCATAACATGAGTAATAAAGTTATAAAACACTCAACCTGCAAAAAGTGCAAGTTGCCAACTGTAGGTATACTGCACATTCCTTGGCTTTTTTTTTTTTTATAGAGAGCTTTTAAGACATCACCAGAATCACTAGCATGGTAAGATAAAAAGTTGTAAGAAATATAAGACAGGGTGAAAAGAAAAAAAGTGGGACGTAAAGTTAAACTGTACAAATGAAGTTGTAGCATAGTTGGATATTACATTAAGCAAAGAGGAGAAGAAGATAAAAACATAGAAACATAGAAACATAGAATGTGATGGCAGATAAGAACCATTCGGCCCATCTAGTCTGCCCAATTTTCTAAATACTTTCATTAGTCCCTAGCCTTATCTTATAGTTAGGATAGCCTTGTGCCCAGTGGTGTACACATGACCCATGGGGCCCCGGTGCGAAAATCGATCCGTGGCCTCCCCCCTGCGCGCGCGGGCACCTGGTCGCAGGGGTTACAGGGCTGCGACCGCGGTATGTACGCCAGTGCATGCAGATGCACACACACTTAAAGGACCACTACAGACACCCAGATCACTTTAGCTCAATGAAGTTGTCTGGGTGTCAGGTCCCTCTAGTTTTAACCCTGCAGCTGAAAACATAGCAGTTTCAGAGAAACTGCTATGTTTCACTGAGGGTTAATCCAGCCTCTAGTGGCTGTCTCACTGACAGCTGCTAGAGGAGCACACTGAACGTCCATAGGAAAGCATTGAGTAATGCTTTCCTATGGGCGGTTTGAATGCGTGCACGGTCGCATTCGGAGCTGAGAGGCTGAGAGGCTGAGGGATCAGCAGCGCCAAGGGAGTCCGGCGCTGGAGAAAGGTAAGTGCTGAAGACACACACACACACACACACACACTTACAGACGCATACACACTAGCTAACAGACACACATTTACTGACAGAGACACACTCAGCGACAGACATACACACTTACAAAACACACTCTCATTGACAAACACGCACTCACTTACAGACATCAAACAGACTCACTAACACACACACATTCAGTAAGACAAACACACTAACACTCACTCTAACACACTCACTAACACTCACACACACTCTCTAACACACACTCTAACACACACTAACACACACTAACACTCACTAACACTCACTCTAACACACACACTAACACTCACTAACACTAACACTCACTCTAACACACACTAACACTCACTCTAACACACACACTAACACAATAACACACACACTAACACTCACTCTAACACACACACTAACACACACTCTAACACTCACTAACACTCACTAACACTAACACTCACTCTAACACACACTAACACTCACTAACACTAACACTCACTCTAACACACACACTAACACTCACTCTAACACTCACTCTAACACTCACTAACACTCACTCTAACACTAACACTCACTCTAACACACACACTAACACTCACTCTAACACTCACTCTAACACTCACTAACACTCACTCTAACACTCACTAACACTCACTCTAACACTCACTCTAACACTCACTCTAACACTCACTCTAACACTCACTCTAACACTCACTAACACTCACTAACACTCACTAACACTCACTCTAACACTCACTCTAACACTCACTCTAACACACTCACTAACACTCACTCTAACACTCACTCTAACACTCCTCTAACCTCACTCTAACACACACTAATACTCACTCTAACACTCACTAACACTCACTCTAACACTAACACTCACTCTAACACACACACTAACACTCACTAACACTAACACTCACTCTAACACACACTCTAACACACACACTAACACACTAACACACACTCTAACACACACACTAACACTCTAACACACACACTAACACTCACTCTAACACTCACTCTAACACACACACTAACACTCACTAACACTAACACTCACTCTAACACACTAACACACACACTAACACACTAACACACACTCTAACACACACACTAACACTCCAACACACACACTAACACTCACTCTAACACACACACTAACACTCACTCTAACACACACTAACACTCACTAACACTAACTCTAACACACACACTAACACTCACTCTAACACTCACTAACACACACACTAACACTCACTCTAACACAAACAGGTTTTTTTGTTTTTTAATGTAATCCCCCCAGCCTCCTTACCTTTTGGAGTGCTGGGGAGATTCCCTGGGGTTCAGTGGCCCTGCTGACCCCGGGTGGCCGGTCGGGCAGGTAGGCGGGCGCGCGAGGGAGCACTCAGGGCTTCCTCTTCAGCTCCCTCGCGCGCCGCGTAGGGATGCCGGCGCCGGAAGATGACGTCATCTTCCGGCTCCGATATCAGTGCGGTGCGCAAGGGAGCTGAAGAGGAAGCACTGAGTGCTCCCTCGCGCGCCCGCCTGCCCGGTGACAGCAGGGCCAGCCTCGGGGGGGCCCTGGGGTGGTCGGCTCCTGGGCCCCCCAGGGGAAGAGGCTGGCCCTGTGGCTACATACCGGGTCGCAGGGGCGACCGGGCCCCCTGGTGGGCCGGGCCCGGTCGCAGCCGCGACCCCTGCGACCCTGGTATGTACGCCACTGCTTGTGCCTATCCCACGCATGCTTTGGAGGAGAAGATGAAGAAAAGCGATACCCGCACGCAGTTAGCAGGAAAAGTGTGTAAATAAACAAGGAGGTAATGAACCTTTGGAAAACTAGAGGGAGTAAAGAATACAAGGAATCAAAGATTTGGAGAGTTAGAGCCTTTCCTACCCAGATCAGAGCAATATGTTAAGTTGCATGTTCTGCAGCAATCATCTAGGGGAGCCAAACTTTGTTGTGAGATTCTAAGGCATTGCAAAACCTGATACATTTTTGTCTTTCTTTGACTGAAATATGAGTATATGTGCATTTGTAAGCTAGAATAAAACCTGCATTGTCTTTTTCTGTTTACTTATTTGCTTTTTTTATGCAACTTTTTTATAGTTTGCAGAGGCAAACTCTAGAGGGAGCTGAAAATTGGCTTGGTTAATTTTTTTACATTCACTAAATATATTTTGTGATTAGTACTCTTATAATATACTTTGAAGGATGAAACTGACCACTGAATCCATGGTCGCGTGATGGTGGAGAGACATAGATGATACTTCTATACTATAATGAGGGGTCATTGTACACCATAAATGCTTTTGTAGAGGTGTTTAAATGGTGTCACATAAACAATATGGTTCACTAAGCAATATCACCCAAATTTGATTGAAAATTTAGATACTAGAATGATTAAAGATTCATGACTGATCTTTATTCAAAGGATACTGATAGGAACAATTCCTTATTGTTTCTGAGTGCACATGCTTTAAATACAAGCAAATACAAGGCCTCAATTGGATATGCTTCTACAGCACTGATTTTATGATTAAATAATGTGGTTTGTAAGTTCATGGTAAATTAACTATACTAACTCTTTCCAACAAGATGACAAATTACATTGAAAGACACAGTTGACTCTAGTCTTCACCAACTGGCCAGAAAAGTTGAGGGTAATTAATGGCATAAGGGGTGTATTTTGCTGTAATTGGTACATATATGCCATAATACAATTAAACAATTAATTAAACTAAATGTATTAATTGAAATAAAGTAACCATAACATGTCAGTGGCAGTATATAAAATTGCAGTACAAGTTTAAGCTGTATTTTCTGTATTTATTATGGTTTGCATGTATTGGATTTCATTATATTGAATTACAATACTTACACTTCCTAGATTTTATGATAATTAGATTTCACACTTCGGGCACCATAACATCTTCATCGGAATTAAGTTGTTATGGTGGCAATGAACCTGGCAATGAAGCTGTTATGGTGTTAGAAGATCCTTGGTGCCGGCAGACACTCTGTGATACCCAATTTCAGGCTTTCTGTTTCAAGCCTCTTACTCATGCATGTGTGGAGTAGCAGAGCTGACTTGAGCCGGACACAAGACCTTTGCTTTAAACCATTTGTTAAGAATTTAACCAGAGGCACTGAAGGTAAGCCAGTGTCAGGGGCCTTCTGGAACTTTATCATCTTCATTCTGATAAAGCTGTGGCGGTTCCACGAGTGTTCCTTTAAAGTGTACTGGTAAAAACGTGGACTTCTGTTCATTATCTTTAGGACACATGTTTTCATTTTACTAATATTTTGATGATGTTGATGATTTTAGTTATAATGTGAAGGACTATTTACCTCTTAATAGTTTCAATGTGTTCCTGAAACCTTTTGTTGTAATTGCAAAGTAATTATTCATACATGTTTCCTGATCTTTCCTTTTTTTCTCTCAATTCTTGTTCTAAAGTCAGCAAAATAAAACTGTTTCCAGTATATTGCAGAGTTATAAAATTAATTTACTGATCAATGGATGACCCCAGTAAATTGATAATTACATGTATATTATATTATTCCCATTCCTTTTAACATTTACTTACTAAATTATAAAATATTTCTAGTAATAATATGTACTATATATTATAAACACTACATAGAATATGTTTCATTTTGGATGAAACATTCATTTTACCTTTATTATCACCCTTTCATGATTATAGTAAATGTTATTTGAGGCTCTAACAGTGTTATTTACTAAAGTGAGAATTCAAGGTGAATTCAAAGTGAATATACAAAACTTGTACCACACAATACAACACCACCAGTGAAAGGAACAAACAGAAGGGGTAAGAATATCTACAACAAGAAAAAAACTCAAATAGTGTAATAAGGTCAGGTGGGAGCTTAAAGGCTATTCAATGTTGCACTCACAGGAAATTGAATGATAGAAGGCCTTAAGCTCCTCCAATATTGGACACATAGAGTAGATCTTCTTATTTCCAAATGAGCAATTTATTAAATCTACTCACAAGATGGTTAAAAGAATAGGCATATCCCCATAACCACTGGGTCCTCCTTCAGGACAGGATCTTCAGAAGGTCGGGAGCAGCAGCATACAAATTAAAAATGGTGATATAAACAAATACTTAAAATAAATACATTAAAAAAAAACTTTAAAAAAAACAAATGAAATAATAATATAATACAGTATAAGGGCTTATATTGTATTATATTATTTTTTGATTTTTTTAAATGTTTTTTTATGTATTTATTTTAAATATTTGTTTACATCACCATTTTTAATTTCTATGCTGATGCTCCTGACCTACTGTCCTGAAGGAGGACCCAGTGGTTATGCTGATGCTCCTGTCCTGAAGGAGGACCCAGTGGTTATGGTGATATACCTATTCTATCATTCATTTTCCTGTGAGTGCAACATTGAATAGCCTTTAAGCTCTCACCTGGCCTTATTACACTATTTTAGTTTTTTCTTGTTGTAGATATTCTTGTATGTATATAATTTCAAAGAATTTAAAATTTAAGGTAAAAAAGCTGAACTGGAAAAAGTCTGTTGGTCAGTTATGCTTTTGGTTTGGCTACCCTGGCTTTAAATTTGAAGTTTGCTTTAAATTGACCTTCAATTATCCATTTAGTGAATTACCCTGTAACTTTCTAGGACTCAAGGTGACCTTCAAATCTATCTTTTAAAATTCTTACCAAGGTTGTCAACCCAGAACATATTTGGTTCTACTCAATGTAAGGGTTTGGGCATTGAGCTCAGGGAATGGAGGAGAAAAATGGATGTAGTATGGGAGTGTTAACCGTTGATAGGCTTGCAGATAAGATAATGGGAAAAAATAATAAACTAAATTCACAGATGTCACATCATATAATCATAGGGTAACAAATATAAGGAGATAAGCTGTCTCTCTCACTTGTATGTCTCACTTTCGAATCTGGACTTTCAACTAATACTTTCCCTGCTGCCTTCCCCTAGGCTACGATTTGACAGCTACCATTTACAATGTATCTTGCATTGTAGGTAGAGTACATAAAGAATACACAATCTCTTATACCATCTGCTTAGCTGCTAAATCACTTCCTCTGGAAGGCCAAATGGCTCTAGTAATCCAGAGGGAGAAATTTGCGTAATACTTACAATAGCCTTGCTATCTAGCATACCTAACAGCATTTGAGCAAATATAAGGGATCGGGGTTTGCACATTAACTATCATAATGCTATTAAAATAGCTTGCTGTTCTTTTAATAAATAAATACACAGAACAGATAGTAATAAATGCAAAATTGGAAACCAACATATTGACCACGAGGTAACTGAAAACAGATAGAAGTTAATTCTCAACATTATTCCCAAGAATTAACTCAAATACCTTTTTTAAAATAAAAGTTTTTAAGTATATTACTGAATCAAGAAATTCACATGCAAGTATTCAAGAAAATAAAGAAAATATAACAAATAAATGGAGGAAATAAAATTTGGAGACAGTGGTTCTCTATTTTTGACCGGCGTAATTCTTCATTATTACTAAAATTACTTTCAGGGTTATTCACAAAAGTGAGAATTGCATGGAATTCAAAGTGAACATAAAGAGCATTTTTAAATTTAAGGTCAAATAGCTAAAACTGAAAACAAAATTGACTTGAAGTATTTTTCTATTTAAGCTAAGCTATATTTTATTAAATAACCCTGTATATTATTTTATCTTCTTAACTTTGGAGATGTTAAATTGTTATTTGATCATTTTCTATATAATTTGGTTTTACTTGAAGAAGTAAATTCAAATAAATGTTTTGTTGCAGTAAATCCTGAGAGATAAATGGTTACGCCAAGGGTTGACTGGAATTTCTGTATATATTTACAGCATCAAGTCGTTCATGTCTGAGATTATAGGGAGTTTTGATTATTGTTGGAAAGTAACTGAAGAGACATGGAATAGTACAATTCTTTCTCCCCTGCTACTCTCCTCATATATCTATAAAGGGGGAGCAGCTGAAATAATGGAGGCATCTGCATAGAAAAGCCACTGCAAGGTAGTGTAACTACAGCAATGTTGGACAGACAAGGACATGAATGTACCGGTGTTGTCCTAAGCTTAAAGGCCCTAGCCTCAACCCTTACCTTAATAATGTGATGTAATGGAAATATAATAGTGTTGGAATCAGCAAGGGAATTGAAAATCGTAGGCCAATATACCACAAATAATAGAAACGTTTAAAATGTAACATTTGCAATTCCCTGGTCATTTCCCCAAAAGTCCCAGTTTAGTGAACAACTGTGAGTCCAATTGTTCTCTAATTATCTGAAATATGGGTATTGGTAATTAACTCTATTAATTAGCATCATAGAAGATGTCATGTATAGTTAATAATGCCTCAACGTTACAACAAATTAATTTATTATTTAATTTGAATTTGAAATTGATTATATAACACTGATATAAAAGTTTATAATTTGGCTAGGGTGAAGATTAGTGCTTAACTATTTTGTACCAAATTTAGGGAACCTAAGTGTGACCCTAGAACATTGTTGTGAGAATTTAAATGCATTATTCTTAGAAATCCCTGTTGAGAAATATGGATACTCTTTCAAATAATGGTTGCAAAATTAAATAAATCTTCAAAAAAAATATATAATTTTTTTGAACACCCCAAAAGACTGAAAGAACAAATATATAAATAATTATACACAGTGTACATATAATATAAATACATTTCAATGCTGTTTAATCATCCCTCAGTGGTTATATAAGAGAATATAATGCCATTTTTAGGCCTTGGAGCGAGGCCTTGTATTTTCTCTCTTTTCTTTTTTTTTTATTTAGAACCCACAGAAAGCATAATTTTTCTATAATACATGATACACTGTTATGCATTATTAAATGTAGGTCACTGTTAAGTTTAATATGCTTTTCTAAGGACAAGTGTAACAAATATAAAAATAGGATATTCAATGAACCAGGTGTTGTCAGGAAACAACAAGGAAATTGCAAATTTTAAGCCAATATACCATAAATAATCCTTTTCAAATTAACACATTTTTATCCATAACAGAAAATTAAAATAGTGAATATAAGAAAACACACGAAAACAATTATCTGTAATAATGATGAAGAGAAAGATAGAAAATTACAAAATCACAGTAAGTAGTAAGAGAAACAACTGAATCGAATTACAAGAAAAAAACAGACTAAACCGCACCCAGTATATGTGTACAGATGTTATATGTACATAGGTCTTCAGATAATTATACACAGTTGACCTCAAAATGAGAAGAAAAGACAAAATAATAGTGCAGCACAGTATAGTATATATAAGTAATACTGTAAATAACAGAAGAAATAATGGCACTTATTAATAGGAAGCCAGCAATTGCTTTCATCAGGAAGCTATCTTCAATCAAGATACTCACATATAAAATGGAACTTTAGAAGGATTCAACCAAACTTCTGAAGAAGCCTTGGAGAGGCGAAACGTGTCAAGTGGGACTCCTGGAAGTATTTTATTACTGTTTTATAGTTTTATATTTTGTTTTGGTAAAATAAAAAGTTAACCTTTATAGCTATACCTTTTTATTTATTTACCTACTGCTTCCTGGTACCATCATATCCTTAGGTGGGAATTATAGCACCCTTGCTGTTTACACTAGAGCACAGTCTGCTCTGGTAAATGTAAGTAGGTATTATTTATTATTACTTTCATTTGATTTTTCATCAGTACTTTTTCCTGTATTTACATCCACATATACCTTGCACGCTGCACCTTATTTAAAGCATCTGAGGCGACTGCATCACTATATTCCCTTAGACGGGGATTATTCCATCAATGTGCAAAACAGCAGAGCTCTAAGTTAGTTCAATAAAATTTGAGTGGAAGTTATATGCGATTACCAACCTATCACTTATATATACACTATAATGTGCTGCACTATTATTTTGTCTTTTCCTCTCATTTTGAGGTCAACTGTGTAAAATTATCTGAAGACCTATGTACAGCATCTGTACATGTATGTGTATAACATCTGTACATGTATATTGGGCGCGGTTTACTCTGTTTTTTCTTGTAATTTATCTATTCACAAGGCCTGGGAATGCTTGGATTGTTTACTGCTGTCTGCATTATTTTTTTGTACTTTCTAGTACTCTAATGAGCGCCTACCATTTCTTTGAACTGAATCAAATGGTCAACTATTTATGAACTTTAATGGTTACCTTAACGCAAAAGATAAAACACATATCTGAAAGGGATAATTCAATGCTGTCTTTGATACAGATATTTCCACAGCTTCTTCAAGGACCATATTGCATTTGATGGCATGAGTTGTCATAGTTCTAGGTCTTAATATGAAGCTGATGAAATAATGAAAGGTTAGATGGGAAATCTATTATAATTTGTCCCTTGAGTATGTGGGTTTAAAACGTAACCTTATAGAAGACGTTATGCTTCAGTTATCTTAGATTAGAAATCTCTACTAGTTTGCTAGACAGCAGATATTTGCAATGTTTTGGGGTTATTTGCTAAAAAAAGAGCAGTAGATAATTGACAAGGGGATTGCAAGGACTAGACCCAAAAAAAGCTGAACTGGAAAACTCTCCTACTCAGCATTTTTTCCAGATCAGCTATTTTTAATAAAAAACTTTTTTTTATATTCACAATTCGCGATTTAGTGAATAAAGACATATGTATTAGTTCTAAGAATAAAGGGTTCATCTCATCTAAAATACATCTTTGTAAACTGCCAGGTGCATGTTATTTTAAAAACTACAACAATTAAATATATATTCACACGTTTTACATACTATTTTATGTTTACAGCCACAAAGTGTTCTTAGTTGTGTTTTTGTGTTTTATATTAGCTAAGTAAATAGCAAGGACATACATCATAATAAATACTATTGACAGATTTTGTATTCAGTCTGCAACGCGTCCACCATAATTTAAACTAATTGCTTTCAAGTATAGAACTTACATTCAAACGTTAGTGCGTGTAGTTTAATGATTGCACATCCTGCTTGCACTACATCTTGTAGAATAAAAACAAAAGTTAATTACTTCTTTGTATGACTAATATTTTTTTCACTGGTGTTCTTCAGTGCAAACTGATGAATTTTAATCAAGAACAAAATATGAGCAATTTTATTTTTTGGGCTTTATTCTAAAAAGTGCATCAAAATAAGCAATGTTGCATATTTCTGCCTAAATAGTTACAGGTAAATTGGGAAAAATTTCTCTATAATCTATACACAGTTCAGTACATAGTTTGTTTGCAAATGAGCAAAATTAACTCTTTAGCAAATAAACATTTAGGGGTGATTATAAAAGTTATTTTTAATTAAATATATAGCCCTTGCAAAGCGTATACAAATTTGTATAATAAAATGGTGACGCGGTATGTAGGTCACATGTGCAGTACATGTTAACATTTACATAATAGAAAAGTGAATTTGCTGTAACTGATAAAAAAATATTTTTTCTTGTTTAGTTTTTATGTGTCAAAATAACTTTAATGCAAGCATTTAGAATATCTGGTATATACATCTTTACCATTCTAATAGCTATTTAATTACATATTGATTTACATTAACTTTTGTGTTGTGCATAATGATATTTTTGGCTTTATTCCATTTAACTGTGCTTACCTCACTCTTACTAACCTAGTTTTGTCTTTTTCCATCTCATCCATTTAAACTACCTTTCTATAATTTACAAGCATTGCAATAACCCTGGATTTGGCAGGATAATCTAAATTTTGGACCCCTGTCCCATCAATCTAGTTTTCTACTCTGGAGTTCCCAGTAAAGACAACAATAAGCACGTCGTAGAGCATCGTTAAACATGCTTTTATAAAATCATCTTAGAACAGTCTGCTTCAGAAACGCTTAACACATGAGCAGCTCCAAGCAACTACATGCACCACCGACCAACATTCAAAATCCCCAATTTTGTAATTATGCATACTACACATACAGGGAGTTCCTAGTGGGAGGTTCAGTAAAGCATGTATGTATGCTGGGAGTATTTTAGTGTGGATGGGCCTTGTCAGCATGAAGGTTAAATACATTATTGTAAATATGGGCATTAGCAAATTGTATGAGATTCTAAGGTTTCCTATAAAGGCTTACATTTACATTCCAGATGCCAAAAGTACTTTAGTTTGCTGAAGATCTTTATGTGTAAAAAGTGTGTTCTCTTTTTTTATTTTACAAAAAGTGCAGATTTTAATAGAAATTGACAATTTTATAAATCAACCTTGTTACACCCCCTGGCTGTCAATCAGACAACCGGTTCTGTTACTTCCTGATTTACTTATCTTAGTGGAGCTAAACTCAAAAGGCAGCAATTGCCCAGACTTGCTGAATTGCAAAGACTTGTCATTGAACTGAGGAATTTGTGATTGGACAGCTATAGAAAGTCTGGCCTGGGTTAAAAGGGGAGGACTTGCAAAGACTGCACACAAGACTTTTGAAAGCTGATATTAGATATACCTACAATGAAAAAATAGCATACTTAGACAAATGCATGTTTTCATTGGGGGCATATCTACTAATAAAGTGATTCTTTTTTCTATTTGGGTAGTGGAGTGCTCCTTTGAAGATGTTTTCCTGTGCTAATTTGTAGGGTTTCATGAGTCTATCTCTTTTAGAAATTTGATTTTAAGTTGAAAACACCAAGGAGAATACCATTTTATAGTGTGCATTTTTTTGGGGGGGGGTTGCTTTGTTTACACTTTTATACTATGTACTATAGCCATTACTTTCACCACATACAAATAGATGTTTGAGTGCAGGGCTACTTTCTATGTTATATGTCTGTGTTACAAAGCCTTGTTACCCACCCCTCTATGTTCTTTATCTAGAGTTAGTCTGTAGGGTTGTCTATGAATGCCCATTCCCGTGTCGTTAGAGATTTTGTCTTGAAGCTGAAAGGTGCAAGGTTAATTATTTTAGTAGAACTCATCTAAGTGTTTTGTGTTGACAATGGCAGATAAGCTTATACTATGATATCCATTTCAGTGGTGTTAAAAACCTGTTATTTAACTGTAAATTCATGTTTCTAATAGTGTATAGTATTTTTTTTTAATTCAATTTTTTTCTTAATTTAAATATTTTCTTTGATAATATCTATTACCTATAATATTCAAGAAACATTCATTGTTGTAATGGATACCTTTATTAAGAATAACATATATGGTTGTTATTTGTTGCATGTAGTATGGAATAATATATCATTAGTTTTAATGCTATGGTATATGGTCATGTGGAGTTAAAGGGCACCATCTGTAATATACAAAGAACTTGTTGAGCAGATGGAAAAGCAAACCAGAATACCAAATAAGTAAAATTAAAGTGTGATGATACAAGATTGCACAGGTCTCGGCTGAAGGGTGCATTTCTATTAGATAATTTGGAGAAATAACATTTAATTAAAAGGGATAAATAAAATAATTGTAAAGGCCACTAAGATGAAGCATTATTCAAAATCATTTAAGTTGGTATTGGAAGTCATGTGACATCGGTGACATAGTTACATTCAAAGCCCTCCATATTAGAATTCTAACAAGAGAATAGCTTAAAGCAAACATTTTAACAAAAAGTATTATTATTTATTAATTTTAACTTAAACTAAAAGTGAATTCTCGTACATGCATTTTGACTTTGCAAATTTTTGCAATGTTTTATTTTTAATATATTTCTATGTCACAAATACTCTATCCGGTTCATGAATGTAATATGGTCTATTAATAAAATATGTCTGTATTAATGTCTACTTAATATCACTTTTATTGTGCTATATTTTTTTTTACTTGATTTTTTTAGAATTTTCTTCCACTGTTTATCCAATCCATTGCGAATGTACATAAGCAGTAAACACAAACATTTCTACATTTTGTTCTGTTTAGGGTACACGCTATTAGCAGTATTAAATATATAAACCCATGTTTAACATGTGTGAATGCTAAACTGATCTAATTATTTTATTGTGGTCTACAATATTGCATGATGATTAACAGGTGGATGTTAAATTTATTTAAAAATTACATTTATGTGGATGTTGCATTTATTTAAATAAAATGTAACATGTTCTCATATATTAACCCTTTAAGGATGGCGGGCGTGCTATGCAGTCCTTGGGGACCTGGCTCTAAACGCCGGGGGGCAGCATAGATTTCTACTTACTCTGTCACAGTGTGGGGACTCACCTGGCAGTCCAGGGAGTCCCCCTCCTTCCTTTCCGGACCTCCTGGGCCATGTGATCGCCGTCTATGTCAGTGCCAGCAGGGGGAGTGCCTGTAATGACAGGTACTCCCCCTGCTGCCTGTAAAAAAAAAAAATAAACGTTAAAACTGTTTAAAATTAAATTATATATACTTAGATCATATATATATATATATATATATTATATATATGATCTAAGTATATATATGAACATATACATGCATACAAATATATATATATACACATACATAGTCTAAGTGTATTTTAATATTAATATATATATAATTATATATATATATATATATATATATAAATATCAAAGTACATATAGAATGATATTGATTAAATATGTAAATACGTTAAAAATAAAAAAAATATAATCAGAGTACACGTAGAATGATATTGATTAATGATATTGATTAAATATGTAAATACATTAAAAAAAATATATATATACATGTAATTTAATTCTAACTGTATTTTAAAATGAATATATATATTGATATCAACATACACGTAGAATGAAATAATATATATATTCCTATATACATAAGTATATACGTATATATCACTATATATATATATATATATATATATACATAAATAAAAATAATAAAAAAAATTATATACATATATATATATATATATATATATATATATATATATATATATATATATATATATATAAAACACAAAACACAAGATCCAGCGCACTCACCTATCCACTAAACGGCAACTTCAATGTTGAAAGATTTTATTAGTTTTTTTAAAAACACCTAATCTAGGCAAAAATAATGGGGGTTTAGTTACATTATATGATCATACATTGCATAAGCCTGCCACAACGTCAATGTACCCCATCTTTGGCAGGTCCTACACTAACAGCCTAATGTCTGCTCTTATGAGATTAACCACTTACTTGAGGAAAAAAAATCCATCTGGGGCTCTCTGCAGTACAAGGCTAAATAGGGCCCTGGGATGAGGCACCTGTGACAGGGAGGGGTGCAAAACCAAGGAGTTGGCTAGACTCCCAAATATATATATATATATGAAACAAGGGGAGGTTGGCTGCACTCACCTGAACATGCATAAATGGGGGTGCTGCTGGGGGCCAAATAATACAATACACAAGATCCAGCGCACTCACCTATCCACTAAACGGCAACTTCAATTTTGAAAGATTTTATTAGTTTTGTTTTTAAAAAACACCTAATCTAGGCAAAAATAATGGGGGTTTAGTTACATTATATGATCATACATTGCATAAGCCATGATCATACATTGCATATATATATATATATATATATATATAATAATTCTACGTATATATTTATGTAATAATTTTACATAATTACGTCATTTTATTAATTACAATTTGCGGGACCTGCCTGACAACCCAGACCGAAAGTCCAGGGAATTTAATTTGCTAGCACTATATTTAACCTTGTAACTTTCCAAGACACCATAAAACCTGCAAATTGGGGGGTACTGTTTTACTCAGAAGACTTCGCTGAACACAAATATTAGTGTTTCAAAACAGTAAAATGTATTACAATGATGATATTGTCAGTGAAAGTTAAATTTTTTGCATTTTTGACACACAATTGGCACTTACACGGATGATATAATTGTTGTGATACGATTTACTGTTTTGAAACACTAATATTTGTGTTCAGCAAAGTTTTCTGAGTATAACAGTACACCTCATGTACAAGTTTTATGGTGTTTTCAAAAGTTACAGAGTCAAAAATAAGGCTTGCGTTTCAGTTTTTTTACATTGAAATTCGCCAGATTGGTTACATTGCCTTTGAGATGGTATGGTAGCCCCGGAATTAAAATTACCCCCATGATGGCATACCATTTGCAATAGTAGACAAGGTATTGCAAATGGGGTATGTCCAGTCTTTTTAAGTAGCCACTTAGTCACAAACACTGGCCAAAATTGGCATTCAAATTAGTTTTTTGCATTTTTCACACACAAACAAATATTAACTCTAACTTTGGCCAGTTTTTGTGACTAAGTGGCTACTAAAAAAGACTGGACATAACCCATTTGCAATACCTTGGGTTGTCTACTTTTGCAAATGGAATGCCATCATGGGGTAATTCTCATTCCTGTGCTACCATACGGTCTTTCAATGTGAAAAAACTGAAAAATGTAACATGCTATATTTGACCCTGTAACTTCCCAAAACACCATAAAACCTTACATAGGGGGTACTGTTTTACACGTGAGACATCACTGAATACAAATATGTGTATCTTATTGCAGTAAAAGTAAACAGTATTATGACATTCACAGTAAGAATACCACATAGAACTAAAACACTTTTAAAATTTGTATTTTCTCCCATCTTTTAATATTTTATTCATACTAAGTTATGTTTCATACCTAAATATTTGATGTTAAATTGAAGCCCTGTTTCCCCTGAATAAAATTATATATCATAAGTGTGGGTGCACATAATATGAAAGCGGCGAATTACGCCTGAACAGACATATAGCGCAAATTCAAGTTTTTGTTTACAATTTATTTTGATCACAACGTGTACATTTGGCTCAGTCCTTAAGGCCAAAGTTAGCGTTAATATTTGTTTATGTGTGAAAAATGCAAAAAATGCCAATTTTGGCCAGTGTTTGTGACTAAGTGGCTACCAAAAAAGACTGGACATACCCTATTTGCAATACTTTGGGTTGTCTACTATTGCAAATGGTATGCCATCATAGTGGTAATTTTCATTCTTGGGCTACCATAGGATCTCAAAGGCAGCGTAACCAATCTGGCGAATTTGAATGTGAAAAAAATGAAACACAAGCCTTATATTTGACGCTGTAACTTTTGAAAACACCATAAAACCTGTACATGAGGGGTACTGTTGTACTCGGGAAACTTTGCTGAACACAAATATTTGTGTTTCAAAACAGTAAAAAGTATCACAGCAATAATATCATCCGTGTAAGTGCTGTTTGTGTGTTAAAAATGCAAAAAAACTTAACTTTTACTGGTGATATCATCGTTGTAATACATTTTACTGTTTTGAAACACTAACATTTGTGTTCCACAAAGTCTCCCGAGTAAAAAAAGTCTCCCATGTGCAGGTTTTATGGTGTCTTGGAAAGTTATAGGGTTAAATATAGTGCTAGCAAATTAAATTTCCTATATTTTCGGCATGGGTTGTCATATATGTAGAATTAATATATGCATATATATATATACATATGTGTATATATATATATATATATATATATATATATATATATATATATATATATATTTTTTTAATATTTTTATTTATATATAGGTATATATTTATTTATATAGATATATATATATTATTTCGTTCTACGTGTATTTTGATATAAATATATATATATATATATATATATATATATATTAATATCACAATACAGTTAGAATGAAAAAAAAAATTTATATATTTTTTAATTATTTATTTTTAATTATTTTTTTAATTTTATTTTTTACGTATTTACATATTTATTTTTTATATTATATATAAATATATAACAATAATTATATATATATTTAATCAGTATCAGTCTACGTGTAATTTGATAATATAGATGAAAATGTATCCATACTTACCGTAATTTTCCTTTCCTGGTCATAGGCCATGGAAGCACAACAATGGGATAGCTCCTCCCTATCCCTAATTAGACAGGAACAGAATTAAAATCAGGGGTATAAATACCCCCTCCCACCAATGGTCCCTTAGTCTTGTTAACAGCAATATCCCAGGGAGGGATCTAAGTGCTGCCATGGCCTATGACCAGGAAAGGAAAATTACGGTAAGTATGGATAAATTTTCATCTTTCCTGGCCATATCCATGGCAGCACAACAATGGGTAATACCCAAGCAATCGCCAAGGGAGGGAATAAAGAAACACAGACTCAAGAACATTTTAAATGCTGGTGTATTAGAAATCACACGTGCAATAGAAATCAATCAAGAAGAGCTGACTGAGGATAAGACTGATTTGCCAAAAGAGTCTGATTGGCGGGCTTTAACGTCAATCTGGTAATGCTTTATAAACGTGTTTGGAGAAGACCAAGTGGCTGCTTTGCAAATCAGTTCGGGTGACAAATTAGCAGCTGCTGCCCAAGATGAGGAAAGGGACATCGTGGAGTGAGCCTTGAGCCCATCAGGAACTTTCATCTTTGAAGCTTGGTAAGCCTGAACGATGGCGGCAACAATCCATCTACTGATGGCCATCTTAGAAGCCTGAAGCCCTCTTCTGGGGCCGTTGGGGATGACGAATAGCCTTTGAGAGATCCGCCAGGCTGAAGATCTTTGTAGATAGACAGACAGACCTCGAACAAGATCTAACGGAGAAGGCAATGATTCAGCATCCTCAGTAGAAGACTCTGAATGAAGAGCCGGGAGTACTATTTCTTCGTTGATGTGAAAAGCTGACACCACTTTAGGACGAAATTCGGGAACAGTCCGTAAAATAACTCTGTCCTTATGAAAAACTGTAAAGGGCTCTTTAGTTGATAAGGCATGGAGTTCAGACACTTGTCTACCTGAGGCTAAGGCCACCAATAGAACCGTCTTAATGGTGAGTAACTGAGGAGAGATGGATTCAAGAGGTTCAAAAGGAGAATTGCTCAGAGCTTTTAACACCAAGGGAAGATCCCATGGTGGAGCGAAGGGCTTGATAGGAGGCTTGATTTTCAAAACTGCTGCCATAAATCTGATCACGTCTGTGTTCAAGGCCCATCTTTGGTCCGTAAGGGCCGAAAGAGCTGAAATATGTACCTTCAGGGTATTGTAGCTTAAACCCTTATCAAGACCGGATTGTAGAAATTCAAGGATCTCCTTGGTGGAGATAGACTGAATATTCCTGTGGTTGGATGCAGCCCAGGAGGAAAAAACGTCCCAGATTCTGTAGTAAGTGGAAGATGTAGAGCGTTTCCTTGCTTGCAGTAGAGTTTCAATGACAGAATGAGAAAATCCCTTGCAGTTCAACCTTTCCCTTTCAATTTCCATGCCATCAGCTTGAGGGAGGCAGGGTCTGGATGGAGGACAGGACCCTGATGTAGAAGGGAAGGATTATTTGGAAGCTGCCAGGGGTCTGCGCTGCAGAGGCTCAACAACAGAGGAAACCACGGCCTGCGAGGCCAAAAGGGGGCTATGAGGATGATGGATACCTTTTCCTGCCTCAATCGTCTCAGAAGAGGAAAGATGAGGGGTGTAGGAGGAAATGCGTAACCTAGGTGAAATTCCCAATCGATTGAAAGAGCATCCCTTCCTGATGCTAGGGGATCGATGTTTTTTGAAAAGAAGTGCTGCACCTTCCTGTTCTTGTGTGTTGCCGTGAGGTCGACTTGTGGCATGCCCCATACTTGAGAGATGTCTTCGAACACCTTGTTTGACAGACTCCATTCTCCTGGATCTAATTCCACTCTGCTCAGGTAATCCGCTATGGAATTCTGGACTCCCGGAAGATGGATCGCTGATAGGCCCGCTAGATGCTTCTGGGAGAAGGACATTAGGGGCTTCATAATGGACATCATTTTCCGACTCCTTGTTCCCCCTTGATGGTTTATGTAGGCAACTACAGTGGAATTGTCTGATCTGATCTTGATCCACTTGAAGCGTATGAGGGGAAGGAAAATTTCTAGAGCTTTTAGAACTGCCAAAAGCTCTAGTTGGTTGGAGGGAATCTCTGTTACTGGAAAGGACCATTTCCCCTGGATAAACTGATCTTGCAGGTGAGCACCCCATCCCCACTGGCTTGCGTCCGTGGTAATAATTGTCCATGTGATGTTCCCCAATGGAAACCCTCTGAACAGGGATTTCTTCTGTAACCACCAAATCAGAGATTGATGGACCTGAGGGGGAATCTTGATAGGCTGAAGTGGACTTCTCGATCTGAATTGAAGGATGAAATTCTTCTGGAAAATCCTCATCCTCCATTGGGCCCATCTTGTCAGTCCGATGGTGGAGGACATTGATCCTAATAGGCTCATGCATCTTTCTGCTGAGGTCACATTGGATGCCAACATGTCTTTGACTTTGTTCATCAACTTCGTACCTCTTTCTGGAGACAGTTGCACTGTGCCTGCTAGAGTGTTGAATATGGCCCCCAAATATTTCATCTCCTGAACTGGCTGTAATTGGCTCTTGTTCTCGTTTATCTTCCAACCATGACGGCGTAGAAAACGTAGACAAACCTGCCCATGGGTCTGAAGGGTATCTGTGTCTTCTGCCAAGATGAGGATGTCGTCTAAGTAATGGTAAATGGCAATGCCCTATTTCCTGAGCTCCGCAATCAAAACAACCAAGACCTTGGAGAATGTTCTTGGAGCTGTGCTGAGACCAAACAGCAGGGCTCGGAATTGAAAATGCCCTTGTTCTACCGCAAATCGAAGGAATTTCTGATGTTCTGCAGCGATGGGGATGTGGAAATAAGCGTCTGCCAAGTCTATAGAAATCATCCATTGGTGTGGAAAGACGACCTTTATGATGGATTGAATAGATTCCATCTTGAACTTTCGGATGAGGAGATGCTGATTTAGTCTGCTTAAGTCTAAGATAGGTCTCCAACCACCTGAAGCTTTTCTGGTGAGAAACAGGTGAGAGTAAAACCCTTGACCTTGCTGTTGCTGAGGAACTGGAATGATGACATTTCCTTCCTGGAGTGTCGAGATGAAATCTTTCAAGGCCTGTCTTTTTTCTGCATATCCTGGCCATTTGGTCGTTTGAAAGGAGTAAGCTGGAGGGGGTCTGAAAAATTCTAAACGATATCCTCTTCTTATGATATCCAACACCCATTTGTCTGTGGTGGATAATTCCCATACGTCTTGGAAGAGTAACAGACGTGCCCCCACACCTACTGACTGGGGGGGAGACCAGTCATAAAGATCTGGGGTTCTTGTGGAATGAGGTGCCTCTAGATTTACCGCCTCTGGATGACTGTCCACCTCTCCAAGGCTGGGATCTTCCATGCTCTCTTCCTGGCTTGTAAGATCTGGCATCTCGAAAGGAAAAATAGTCTGGATATTGTTTGGATCGAAAGGAACCTCTGGTTTTACGATCCTGTGGGAGAAAAGCTCTTTTGCCTTCGGCTGCTCTTTTAATACATTCATCCAAGTTTTTTCCAAACAACATGTCGCCGTGGAAAGGTAAGGCACATAAACTAGATTTAGAAGAGGTATCTGCTATCCAGGACCTTAACCATAAAGCCCTTCTGGCTGAAACGGAGAGGGCCATATTTCTGGCAAAGGCCTTAACCAGATCCACCGAAGCGTCAGACGTAAAGTCTACTGCAAGTTTTATATCTTTTAGACTTTCCAGGAGACTGGATCTGCTCCTGCCTCTTTGGATGTCTGCCTCTAGATTTTCCATCCAGATCTTTAAAGCTCTGGAAACTGAGGTGAGAGCGACTGCTGGATGGAGGCCTGTGCCTGCAGCCACGTAAGCTTTGGCGAGGTTCAGATCCATTTTTCTATCCATGGGATCTCTGAATGAACCTGCATCATCAACCGGTAGAGTAGTGTGTTTGGCCAGTCTTACTATGGCCGCATCTACCTTAGGAGCCGAATCCCAACAGCTGGAGTCTTTTCTCTCAAATGGATAAAGACGAGCAACTCTGCCTTGAGATGTCAGTTTTCTATGAGTATTCGACCACTCGTCTTCAATCAGCTCCTTGATTGTCTCATGAGCTGGAAACGTGGCTCTCTTTTTCTTTCAGATCAGCAAAATATCTACTGGAAGTAGAAGGTTGCTCAGAGGAAATTTCCTTGAGACTCAAGGATTTGCGCACTCTGGATATTAAATGATCAACTTGAGCAGGCTCCATGAATTCTGGGGCATAAGATTCTTCTTCAGAAGAGCCCGTCCCTGTAGGAGTCTACGGACTCATCTGAGGATTCTTCTTGAGAAAACCCCAAGGGTTCAGCGAATCTGGGCCTCTTTTGGGACTTCCCAGCTTCTCTGATGCCCTGGGAGACCGCCTGCTTGATAAACTACATCATATCTGGAGTAGGGGCAGTAGTGGAAGTGCCAGCGGCTGTAGAGAGGCATTCTGCGCAGAGACGTTTGCCTTCCAGTGGTTTATTGCTGCAGGCTTTGCATCTCTTCTTCATAGGCGACTTGCCTTTGGAAGTTCTGGATGCTTTAATTCCCGTAGAGCTGACATAATAGGGAAATACAATTAAACCAGGCACTCTTTTGTGTGGTATAGATAGAGAGGGGGAAAAATAATGGCTTACCTATAACCTTTGGATTGTGACCTTTGTTTATGAACGGATGCCTCAGAGTCTGATGAGAAAGATTTGTCCATCTTCCCTGTCATAATATAGGAAGGAATTTAAATATTTATACCCAAAAAAGTATAAAAATTCAATTTGTGAAAAAAAAGGGAATGTGCCTTTAAAAAAATAAAACCATACCTGAGTTACAGAAAACTGGAGGCTTGAAAATATCGAACAAAACTGGAACAAAAGATGCTGCAAGAGCTCCCCAGAGTCCAGGCAACCTGAAACCGGTAAGAAAATTCAAATTTGGCGCCTTTTTAAAGGTGGCGAGTGACGTCATCGATGACGTCACCGCGAACCCGGAAGAACGCTCCTCGCATGTGCACAATTACTCCGCGCATGCGCGGAAGTCCGCATGACGTGCCCCCTGATCCGCGCATGCACGGAGGCGTCCCAGATGCAGCCACCTGTCCGCGCATGCGCGGAAGAAGCTATGACGCGGCCGCCGGACCGCGCATGTGCGGGGACCGGGAATGACGCGTCCACAGTCCGCGCAGGTGCAGAGCACCAGGAAGACGCCGACAAGATGGCGGCAAGCCGAAAAATAAGCCCGGTAAAATTAAAATTTAAAGGGAAAGGGGAGAGAGAAAAAAAAAAAAAATACAAAATCCTTGGCACATACAAAGAGGTGGAAGGGGGAAACCTGACAGCCATAAGTAATATAATACACAAGAAATGCATTAAAACTTACTGTGCCTGCCAGGTAGAGGTAAGAAGAATCTTCTGTAGATGAGGTTCTTCTGCCACTTCCTGCTACCGCTTGGTTACTGCAGGGAATGTTCCTTGCTGGCAATATTTTGCTTGCTACCCCTAGGGTCACTGCAAGTGGCTCCCAGTCACTAAAGGAGCATCTCCAGGGGGATATCCTTTGCGCAGGGCCACGTACTGGAGACTTCCCAAGGAAGAGAGGCTGAACTCCCTTGAGGCCGAAGGTAAAAACCCTCAGGTAAGCCAAAGAGAAAAAGAGTATGTTCACAGTCTACAATGACTGGAGTCCTATAGGGATAGGACAGGAAAAAAAAGACTAAGGGACCATTGGTGGGAGGGGGTATTTATACCCCTGATTTTAATTCTGTTCCTGTCTAATTAGGGATAGGGAGGAGCTACCCATTGTTGTGCTGCCATGGCCTATGACCAGGAAAGGAAAATTACGGTAAGTATGGATAAATTTTCATCTATATGTATGTATGTATGTATGTATATATATATATATATATATATATATATATATATATATATATATATATATATATATATATATATATATATATATATATATATATATATTATTTGTGTAAGGGGCAAATAGCCGTATATGGAGTAAGGATCCAGCATAAGCGTAGGATAGTATAAAGGGAGCAAGTCGGTTGTGGTGTGCCGAGACCGACGATACGGTAGGCCTGTAAATAAAGAGGGCCCACCAAGGAGTAAGAAAGTAAAGTAAATGGAAAGAAAAAAGAGAAAGTGTTGAAATGAGGAGTGGGTGGGAGGGTCATTCTGATGCTGACCTCAAGCGATATGAGTCAGGTAAGGGGTGTCCCTTATATAGGGGAGTGAATTAATTTAAGCCCCTCCCACAAATACAGGCCAAACGGCCTTAATACTTGTGTAAGGGGCAAATAGCCGTATATGGAGTAAGGATCCAGCATAAGCTAGGATAGTGTAAAGGGAGCAAGTCGGTTGTGGTGTGCCGAGACCGACGATACGGTAGGCCTGTAAATAAAGAGGGCAAAAATGAATAATCAAAGATTTAATACAGTCAACAAATATATACAAATTAACCAGACATATCCTTAAAAGCATTACAGTATTTAATTCCTGAAAGGATTTTGAAGGTAGGAATCTAGGACCGAAAGTGGACACCATTTGTTGTGGGTAGGATAGTATGTTATCTCTACTGTTGGTGCGTGTTGACTCGTTTCGGAATGTGGTAGAGCCAATAGGTAATGATATATGTGTTTACGTATGTGGGATCGTTGAAGACAATGATCTGTCTGAGTGGTGGTGATGATGGTAGTGGATTCTCTGGCCTGAGAAAGGCATAAAAGGCAATGTGCATAGCTGGTAATGGCCAATGGCCGACTTGGTAGTATAATTGAATGGTTGTAGATCTAATAGGTCCGATAATGATGAAAAGTTGGATGGCTATTGGTAATCTCTGAGAGGAACGTGGGGGAATGGATTCCTGAAAACCTGAGTATATTATTGTCTGGTATGATAGCATTAAGTTATGGTAGTTTTGGCCATAGGTTATCCTGTGTTGATGAATGCCTGTAAAATATATAATTAATGGTGTGTGAGATAGTTTAAGGTTAAGGTGGCAAAAAGAAGCAAAACCTAGGAGAAATGTTATGACACAGGTTGAGCTATGTCGTGTGCCAATGAGATTCTTTAAGCCAGGTGAAAAGCTGTGTTATGTGTTTTACAAGTATGGGACGAAAGTGCTAGGTGGGATAGTGCATGCTATGCTGCATGAGTATGTCTAATCCATGATTTTTTCTCGGAACGAAAGAGTGGCCGTGACTATATGGGCGGCTGTAGGAAGCGTATGATGAACATGCCTGGAATATAAATGAGACAGTTGTCGGCAGGGATGTATACCCCCGTCTAGTACATGAAAGTGAAATGTGATAAGTGGCCAACCAAGTGAGTTCCCCAGAAATATCATGACCTTATGGATGAGTAGTGGCGTTTGATGATATGACATATGCTTAGTTGCCTGAGTAACAACGGATTGATGACCCTGACCATGATTTACCCCATGCCTCAGCAGCTGCTACAATGGGGTAGATCTCCCAAAGGGGCTGAGGTGGTGGAAAAATTTCCAAACCTGGATGCCATCGCCAACAGCTCCAAAGCAATTGTTCCCGGTAGATCGCTGCCAAACCCGTGGTAGACGCTGCGTCTGACCATCTGGTTGGAGAAGTGTCAGACAATCCTGGAAGGAACATGCTTTTACCATGCCAAGTGGTTACCCCCCCCCATGTGCAGGTCTGCTGTTGCTGAGGTGTCTAGGGACATCCTCTGATCGTCATGTTGGAAGTGTGGAAAAAAGGGGAAAGTACTCTGGATGTGAAAGCGTGGTCTTGTGGTATGATTGGCATGGCAAAATTAAGGAACCTGGTAGGGATCGTAGTTCCTTGCAGTTGTAAGTACTAAGCAGGAGGTAGTGATTGATGTAGTTGAGAATGTTCCCTATTTGTCTTGTGGTAACTTGCGTGTATGGATGCCGACACAAGTCATATGCCCAGTAATGTGAAGATAGTGTCTGGGCCTTCTGTTTCTTATGGGGTACTGGAACGCCCAAGTGGTCAACCAGACTAAGCTGCCGTGAGGCTTCTAGTGAAAAATATGCTTTCTTTGATTAACAAGAGGTTTTCTAGATAGTGTATGAATGTAAGGTCTCTGGATATTTTATCATAACCAGCACAGAGTATCTGCGAATATCGATAGTAGGCTAATCTGTAGCTCGAAAGTTGAGCGGGGAAAGGATTGCCCAATTTATGTCATGTAAGTGCCAGTGTGTAGGGTAGATGGTAGCCGTTTACTGCGTTGATGATATTGGTCTTACTTAACCAAGCTTCAACCCATGCTTGAGTGATAGCTGTAAAGGTAGATCAATGGTGTTGTATAGTAAGAAAAATCCTCGGAGGGTATGAGGGAGTTGAGACTTGGGGTAGCGGAGGTGTGTGGTGCCAATAAGTCTATGGTTAGTCTTTGTTTAAGGGAAGATTCCTTGTGACAATACCAATGTGTGTGTTTGGTGCCATGCTGTAAATGGTGGAGATTGGAAGACCCCTCTGCAAATCTTGGCTATGAGTGTGTTTACAGCCAATGGTTTTGTTGTGCTGACTGTAAGTGAGGGCATGCTATATTCCTTGAAGGTGTGTTTATGATACCTGTATGGGAGCCCTTTGAAGCTCCAGAGCTTTAGTAAATCTACTACAAGTCTGGAAGGGTGATGAGTCAGTAGTGTTGAAAATGCATTGGTGTGTACAGATGGTGAATACGTTATTTGTAAGTTGTATTGGGACACATGGTTTGTCATGTGCCCTGAACTATTTGAACATATATGCAACAGTCTGTATGCAATGCAACTACTCATATCAGTGGTCTCTGGTAGTTCAGAGGTGCTGGTACCTGGAGCCTGAGAGTGCTCGTCCATTTGTTTGGGACAAAATCCCTTCTGTATGGGTACCTGCACAAATAAACATCTCCACATATTCCAAATGCCAACCCAACCAAGGGACGGTCAGTTCCCGATTTACCTGGAATCCCTGGATCTGACCATCACAGATACATCATCATACATATATATGCCTTGCTTCCCCAATGTGCTGGGATCATACGTGCAGGTTTAACATCGTGTGTCATAAGAATTGATTGTACCAGGTAACCGAGTTTCGGTTGGTGCTGGATGTACAGTAGCGTGAGGCCCAGCCTTGTGAGGGCTGTGGTGACCAACTCGAGATTGCCAGTCTGTCATAATTTTTTTTTTTTTGGCTCATGAGTTTATGAGTGAAGCTAGCATAGCCTGGGTGTCACCTGAGTTGATGTAGCTGGGCCTTCCCCTGCCTCCGTGTTGTCCGTTGATGTATGGAGGAGTTTGAATAACTGTTTTCCTTGCTGTAGCAGGGTAGGGGATTTGTCACCTCCTTAGGTCGGTGGTAATGTGTGGGATCGTCCAGGATCTGATTGCTGCTGGACTAGCAACATCTCCTCTGCTTGAAGGTGTATCAATTCTAGCCAGGGTGCTAGGAAGAGGTGATTCTTCACCATCTTTTTGAGAAATACTTAAATAACAATAAAAATTGCAATTATTATTTGTACCCAGGGTTCTTGTACTGGCTTGCTAGCTAAGCCGTAAGGCGAAACGATTAGGCTTGGTGTTTTTTGGTGACTGGTGAGGCCCTGCTAGTTGCCAAGTGGCTTGAGAGGCTCTATCTATGCTTGGCGCGAGGGGATTTTGTGTGGCCACCGAACGTTGTGGCAGGATGTTGGCCTCTCGGTGACAGTAACCAGAAAATAGGAAGGGGAGTGACAGGTGAGGTCCTCTCTATGATACAATGCGAGGCGGCTAGCTCACGAGTGGCCCGAGGGGTGTATGCCTCCGAGTGTGAGGCGGGGTGTTGGCCTCGCGGGACCACTAACCGAAGCATAATGCAGAGAAAAAAGGGGGTAATACCTATTGGGCCCTAGAACCCTAATTGCCAGTACACTATTACTATTCCAGGGAAGGTAAGAGATGGATAACTACGTGAGCAGGTGTATGTACCTGGTAGTATGGTATTGAACCTGACAATCCGTATAGGTTTTTTAGTAGTAACTGTAACCTGAATGGATAAAACCGTATGGCATAAGGAAATATGGCATAGACCAAGCTTATCTTAATACGTACAGTATATGTGAAAAGTAAAGTGACGTGATGTGTAAATATTAAACATCGTAGCCATACTGGTTAAATATGTATCAATCTTAACCCATTAAGTGCCGTATGTACAAGTGAAAATGTGGTCTGTCCCCACCTTGTATGTTGTATGTCCCCTTGCTAGGGGAAGTCTGTTGCGGGAGCAGCGTGCTGTGAAAAATGTATGTGAACTATATTACCAGTTACATATATACAGATGCGTCTGCTACTGTGTAATAATATATGTATTTATACCAGATGTTGATATAGTGCTTGCTATGTGAATTGTTGTATGTCTTATTGAATGGTAGGGGTCAGTGAACATGGTGTTGCAAAATGCAAGTGCACTGGAGATCTGCCGAGTGCCCTATAGGTGGCAGTGTAGTTGGATACTGATTGGTATGTGAAATGTTGTTTGTCTGTTGACCTATAGGTGTCAGTGTTTTGGTGTTTGTAAAACCCCATGAAAATTGTCAATGTACTTGACAGACCTGTAGGTGGCAGTGTTGATAGAACCACTGTTGGTCTTGATGTGAAATGTAAATTATTGTGAATTAAACCTGAAGTTGAGCCCGTGCTGGAGTTTAATTTATGGTCTATAGTTATGTTTAAAACAATCTTATGTGTAATTTATATTGGCTGGTAAATTGTATATGACATGTGAAGACAGTTTTGCTGTTTACCAGTAGGGGTCAGAAATGCTGATTGTATGTTAAAATACCCTTTAACCCCTTAAGGACCAAACTTCTGGAATAAAAGGGGATCATTACATGTCACACATGTCATGTGTCCTTAAGAGGTTAATGCTACCATTTGACAGATAGGAGTCAGTATAAAAGCGAAAATGCTGTAGTTAGCTTGTTTGCTTATGAAGTGGAATAAAATCTGAGAAGCCTGTAGTATACTGATTGACCGGTAGGGGTCATCATGTAGGCGAAAATGCTGTGGTTAGTTGGTTTGTACATGAAATGCAATAATGTCTGTGAAGCCCGTAGTACACCGAATGACCGGTATGGGTCAGTGTTTAGGCGCAAATGCAGTGGTTCGTTGATTTGTACATGAAATGCGATAATATCTAAGAAGCCTGTAGTACACTAAATGACCAGTAGGGGTCAGTGTGTAGGCGCAAATGCAGTGATTCGTTGATTGGTACATGAAATGCAATAATGTCTGAGAAGCCTGTAGTACACCAAATGACCAGTAGGGGTCAGTGTGTAGGCACAAATGCAGTGATTCGTTTATTGGTACATGAAATGCGATAATGTCTAAGAAGCCTGTAGTACACCAAAAACCAGTAGGGGTCAGTGTGTAGGTGAAAATGAGGTGGTTTATTGGTTTGTACATGAAAATGCAAAAAACGTCTAAAATGCCTGTAGTACACCGAATGACCGATAGGGGTCAGTGTGTAGGTGAAAAATGCGGTGGTTGGTTGGTTTTTACATGAAATGCAATAATGTCTGAGAAGCCGGTATTACACCGAATGACCAGTAGGGGTCAGTGTGTAGGCGAAAATGCAGTAGTTCGTTGGTTTGTACATGAAATGCAATAATGTCTAAGAAGCCTGTAGTACACCCAAAGACTGGTAGGGATCAGTGTGTAGGCGAAAATGCAGTGGTTCGTTGGTTTGTACATGAAATGCAATAATGTCTAAGAAGCCTGTAGTACACCCAAAGACCGGTAGGGGGTTTAAACGAATGACATGCAATGGTTTTAGAACAGACATAGACAAAATGCAGCCGTAAAGTGAGGACCTGACCCGTGCATGGTGCCGTGGGACTGATGCCTGGCGTAACGGGTAGGTCGACTTACGGTTTGTGAGTCACTTGGACACCATCCACGGCGATGGATTGAAGAAAGAAGGTGGTAGGCCGGAAAAGCCTGTGGCTGGATTCCTGACACAGCTCTGCTTAGAAAACCTCATGGAGTAATCAGGTAAAATGGCGTCTGGATGACCCGGAAGTGGAAATCATTCTGATGCTGACCTCAAGCGATATGAGTCAGGTAAGGGGTGTCCCTTATATAGGGGAGTGAATTGATTTAAGCCCCTCCCACAAATACAGGCCAAACGGCCTTAATACATATGATCTAAGTATATAATTTATTTATTTTTTACACTGATTTTAGCTTTAATTTATTTCATTTCCAGCCAGCAGGGGGACTAACTGTCATTACAGGCAGTCCCCCTGCTGGCAATGCAGCAGCCAGCTAACCCGGCCATGTGATTTTGAGGTCCTCGCAAGAACCTCACTCTCACTTGGCCGGGGGGCCGCAGGAGGCAGGATCTGCTGTGGGGGACTCCCTGGGATCCCAGGTGAGTCTCCCCAACCAAGTCCTGCAAATGAAAACAGTGGCATTTATGAGAAATAGCACTGTTTGCATTTTACAGTTCCCGAGCCTACTGTGACTGTTATTCAGATACCCACTTGGGGTTAGAGTCCTAATTTGCAGTTACAGAATGTTGGCCACAATTTCATAGTTTTGGATAGGTTTTTCAAATGATTTAATATTTCTGGATCCATTTTTAAAATGGCTTTTCAAAATATTAAACTATCAAACTATGCAAAAAATATGAAAATATATTTTTTTTAAATTAAATTTTAAAGGTTTATCCAGAAATATTTAATCAGTTGAAGAGTTTATTCAAAAATATTAAATCAACGCCATTATCTGAGTTTGCACTGAATTTAAGCATAAAGCCCAACTGTAGATGTGGAAGTCAAATGGACATTCACTGGTCAATGACCAAACCACGGGGTCTGACTCTTTGAATGCATGCAAGACATCGGCAGATAGTACTATTCAAACTAAATTAATTAAATGGCAATCCTTACATAAGAGGAAGTAAAAAGGGTCCATGCCAGAGATGAAAGGGATAAGGAAGTTGGTTACAGCAAATGAAAGGTATTTAGCATGGATTAACGATCCTAATAATTAAGAACTAATAACTGTGAAAGATTGGAATGTGTAATTTGCAGGTAGAGGGATTATTCACTAATAATGCTAGTCAATGGCTGCAAGTGTCATTTCATAGCTAGAGGCAAATGACTAAATAAGACTATCAGGGAAATTGCGAAAACTTAGAAAATGGGGAAAAATGCTTTGAAGTTGAATTGGGAACACTGTTATAATAATACTGCCAGTAATAATCATAACAATTTCTATAATACATTTAACCTCAGAACTCGAATCTGTGAAAGATTGAAAAATGTAATCTTTAGTGAGAGGGGATAGCTGCTGGCAATACAGGACAATGGCATCATGTGTTGTGATGTGGTTATATTAGATTACCAAATAGTTTCATTTATTAAAATTAGTTTTTTTTTTCATGAGTGATGCTTACCTCTGCTACAAAAGCATGCCACACAGAGACTGCTGTGGAAAGCATGTAAAGGTTTGGTATACAGATATAATGAGTGTATATGCCCTTTGAGTACATATATGCACTGAGTAAAGCATGGTTTATGATGTTACAAAGAAGGATACATGAGTTTACAGCTGCAGATCACTGCAACATTCTGCTACAGATACAGGTAAAAAAGCAGGTAAACAGAGACAGTGGTGCTTCTTGCACTGTTATCTATTATTATTATTATATTTATATAGCGCCAACAAATTCTGTAGCGCTTTACAATGGGTTGACTAACAAACATGTAATTGTAATATGTGTATTTAGAATAGTAGCTTGAGACATTTGAAGATTATCTCTAATTTTGTGTCTGCCTTCACTTGTAGTCTGCTATTATCTATAATATATAACGCAATGACAAGGGCTGGATTAACCCCTTAAGGACACAACTTGAGAAATAAAAGGGAATCATGACGGAATGTTTCCGTCATGTGTCCTTAAGGGGTTAATCTGCATTTTACTTAAAGTGGAACTGATACTTCTCTGGAAATTATACAATTGAATAACACATTGAAAATCCCCTTAACCTTTTTTAATATAATGCTCAGTTTTCTTAAAAAATTTATATGAACGATTTAACATCCAAACCAGTTTATTCCACGCACAGCCACGACACATATTTTAAATGAGGAAGAGAAGTAGAATCTATACAACAGGCTACAGGTACCCAACGCTATATGATCCTGTAGCACAAAACATCTGAACGGAGCAGACATGGGGCTAATTGTCTCCGTCCTGTGGCAGACACAGAAGGCACAAGACTGCAATCAGGCTGTATCATCAGCGTAAAGTTCAGCAGGCATGTCACTACCACATTGGTATCAGACCAACCTGCATTTATTGAGGCGGCTGTTCAGAGACATCTGGACAATCTAGAAACCTCATTAAAACATAGCTTCAGCAAAATTATGGGGGATATCTGAAAAGATAGACAACATTTAGAACAGCACACAAACCTGTTGCATGGCAAAATGGAGGAACTAGTGGAGGCCCATATTTCTACAGATGATGGCCATGAAGCACTGGAGGCCAGGATGAAGGTTGCTGAAAGATAGCAGGTCTGAATGACCACTCACATCACAATAATATAAGGTTTTGGGGTATTGATAAGTCAGTGGGCAATCATGAAGTTAATAAATCCATAACCAGTATCTTCCACACTTTGCTACCAAACATGGAGCCATGGGAGTTACTACCCCAAGAGATGTTAAAAGTGAGGTTTCCCTTTTTTACCATCAATGAAACACCTATCAAATAGAAATTAAGTTTGTTAGGTTTGTAGACATGTAACAGGGTGATTCAGGAACGTGTTATCTATACGTTTCAAACAGTAATAGTAACAGTATATCTGTATAATCCCACATTTGTTTCCCAGGAACCACAGATAAGTATTTTATGTACATTCAGATACAGGTGATGTACTGTAAGGATTAGAGCTAACCTTCAAGCAACAATAACTGCTCTTTAGAATAATTACATTTGTATACACATATATCTTGCCATATTAGCCTATGTTGTTATACCAGATTTTCTCTGTAAAAGTAAATTGTGTGTCTTTGCTGGAACCAAAGTGGCTAACAGATGCTATATTTTCTGTCTTTGTGAACCTATGCTGTAGATTGCACATGCTTGTATCAGTAGTAGAACTCTTACAAATATATGAATGTGTCAACTACACATATTGATACTTATTAAAAAAATCTTTAAATGCAAAACCGTTTACAATTATATACAGTAACACAAATGCTAAACATTATTTTTTTTAACACATATAAACATAGGCATGCGCGCAGGGTGTGCCGGGTGTGCCTAGGCACACCCTAATCCCCGCAGCACGCCTATGTATTGAGACCGGCAGGGGAGATCTCAGGATCTCCCCTGTCGGCTCATGCTGAGCTGGCGCTATCTGAGCGCCGGCTCTGCTCTCAGCCTCCCTCCCCACTGCAGCATGGAGGGAGGCACGAGAGGACCCAGGGAGCTCAACCAGCAGCTCCGCCGCGTTCCTCTCGTGAGATCTGAGCGTTGCTGCAGCAACGCTCAGATCTCGCGAGTGTGAACTCTATCCCCACAGGGGCTAGAGTTCACTCTCCACTGGACCACCAGGGAAAGCAGCAGGGACAAAAATCCCCCCTCCATAAGGTAAGAAGGGAGGGGGGATATTAAGTAATGTACCCCCATCTCCACCCACACACACAGACACACAGCACCCACACACATACAGCACCCCCCCCACACACACACACAGCACACACATACAGCACCTTCACACATACAGCACCCACACACAGCACACAGCACACACACAGAGCACACACACACAGCACCCTCACACACACAGCAACCTTTAAACACACAGCACCCTCACACACACAGCACAGAAACAGCACCCTCACAAACACACACACAGCATCCTTACACACACACACACAACACCCTCAAACCAACCTCACGCAGCACACACACACACAGCAGTGTATGTGTATATACATATACACACACACACACATATATATATATATATATATATACACACACACACACATACATATACACGCGGCGTGTGTTTGTGCTTTAGGGTGCACACCCTAATGCAATAGGCTGCGCACGCCTATGCATATAAACATTATTATAGAACATTTAAACAAATTAAACTGAGAGGCCACCAGGACACTCCTGGCATTATAACCACTATGGAGAGCTGTAGTGGTTAAGGTGCTTTGGCTGACTCCTTTAAAAGTGTCTTCAGTTGACATCTATTGCTTTTTTTCAATAACATGGCTTTGTAATGCAAATAACAACGTAAAGTGAAGGACTGTAAATCAGTGACATGTGACAAAAATGATCCTAAAGGATAAAAACATTTTTAGAGCAAATTAGAACTGCTATACACATTATAAATTATTCATATATAAATTAATGAAAATATGCTAATACGGATGTGCTGCTAAAAAGGTATAAATGTATTTCTTATTGCCTAAAGTAATTAGAATAAATAATTACTTACACATTATGATTCTGAAGTTAAATAATTACACTGGAAAATTGCATACAGCAAATATACAGGGATATTATGAATATGATTTAAGGAGTTGAACCCAATCATAATATTTTCTAGCTGTTTGTAGATAAGCTTTAGAAAACTATATTGCTGATTTTAATAATATGATAGATAATATTATGCTTGCACATTACTGGTTGCAATGGATTTTCAATTTATGAAAAAATTTAATCTCAAAGTATAAATGCTGCAATTTTTTTTATTTATTTTTTTATTTAGAGTAAAACTTAAATAACCATACACATTGCTGAAGAAATATAAATACTGAAAAGCAAAAAAATAACTTATGGTCCAAAAGAGCAAGAGAAAATGGTGTTCTTCACTTTCCATAGGGAAACAGATGATATAATATGCATTTTAGAGAAAAAGAATGTTTAACATCAAAGGTGGTGTTAGACCTTGCCTCTTCCTCTATTGTTTGCCCTAGAAGTGATTATAGGTCATTAAAGTTATACATGAAGGTGCACAACTTTATTATAAGTGTTTTTTCTCCATAGCATTTCTGTATGGAAATCCGTCTGTTTACAATAACATAGAGTATCAGTCTGATATGTTCCTTATGCATTTCCCCTCCTAAAATTCCAGAATTAAGAGAAAAATGTATGATGTTCAACAATGGATGCTATAACTTGGATAACATTTTTTTTATTATGTATATATTTTGCAGTATACTGCTAGGATCAGTTGAGAAAAAGTAACCAATCGAGGGAAAAACAGTAGGAGCCATAAAAAAGTAGAAAATAAATATATATTTATAGGTTATATATCTATTAAATAGATAATGCAATGTATATACTGTTCCTCCTTTTCCCCCTCTATTGCTCATTTATCACTTGATCTGTGAATAGATTCAATATTTAGTGACTCTCCCATCATAATCAATACTCTTTTTTCGGTGCCACAGCTGGATTTCAAAATCACAAATTAAAACGAACATGCTCAGCCATTGTGCATTTCGGTTAGTTCGGACTACATTTCAGCTCCAAGTGGAAATTTAACCAATTGCCATTCGACTTAAATGTAGACGAATTGCAGTTCGGAATGAACAAAATCTCCAAGTCTGCTGATCATATCTTGACTTCCCTTTACAGGAAATATATTTAAGTAGGGCACACCTAACACTGAGCTTTTTTACATCTATACCTGTTAAGTCTTCCAATTATTTTGGAAACAATGCTTAACAAATTCTTACAAAAAAAATATATCTGCTTAATAACCATAAATACCTTTAGGAAAATCTGTGAACATAAAAAATTAATAGAGCATTAAAAAGTCATATTTTATCATATGTAATAAGAACTTAATTAATATTAAAACATGCAGTAAAACTTGTATTTAATTTTAAATTTTTCCTTACAGATCCATATAACTGATCATTCATTGGGCTTCCATCTGTTAGCTTCCATCTGTCATCAAAATGATTCTCGTCTCTGCCCACATAATCGTGAGCATGTAGTGGCACCATAAGCCGAGAAACGTCTTTTTAAATCACGTAACAGTGTTTGGCATTTCTGCTGACGCTGCCAAAAGGAAGACGGGACATATATGAAAGAGCATGCACAACAACACACATATTTCTAAGCAATTTATGTTTTGTCATGCACGTTTGTTGACCGGTCATCCCTCTGTTTCTGTTAAAAAAACATTGTTTTTCCACATTGTGTTTTCTTCATTAGATTGAAATGTTCTTATCCATAAAGTATTACCAACCCATTCAGTTGGCATGCTCTGTAATAAAAGCTATAACATATAAACAGACAGAAACATGATGACACCTTTTGTTTTTATAAAATTGGAATATTTCATACAATTATTTAATAGATAAGTACAATTTATATAATGTAAATACTAAATTTACATTTAGTCATATATTTTATTTAAATCACTTAGAACAACAGGATGAAGCTTTTGACATGAGTGTTTGTAAATTACTGCAATACAATTGTTATCATTGTGTTAATTAAAAAAAAAACTGCTGAGAATACAATTGAATATTCAATTGCATGGTTATTCCATATTAAATTCCATTTATATTACACAAATTGATGTATTAAAAGCACGTCAGTCAAAATTTGTATTTTATTAATTAAAACTGCAAAATCAATATATATTTCTGTAGACTTCATTTGTATTAAATTATGAAGTACAATGTAACTTTTATATCTGAAATGTTTTGCTGTTTTTTAAATCACATGACAATTCTTTATTTAACAGTTGTCTTATTGATAGATACATTGATTAATTGAATGCTTGCAAACCACGCTTAAAACATACTGTTTGTATTTATAGATAAATATAAATAGCAACCAAACAAATCTAAAATCATGCAAAACATGTGCTTTTGATGTTCTAGTCACCAAATAATTAAATAAAATGATTGCTGGATGTCCAAGTGTACTAAAGGTGGTGGTGATGATGGGTTACTGATCTAGATAATACAGTTGATGTAATGCATTTGACTTGATAATTATGATGATAAATTATGCCAAAACCAATGTTTAAAGGGACACTCCAGGCACCCAGACCACTTCAGCCCATTGAAGTTGTCTGGGTGCCAACTCCCATCACCCTTAACCCTGCAACTGTAATTATTGCAGTTTTTATAAACTGCAAGAATAACCTTGCAGGGTTAAGTTCTCCTCTAGTGTTGAGTGTATGAAATACGTCTAACAAAAATATAAATTAATAAATTGATACAATCATAAATGGCAAAAGGTTAACATTTAGAAATTGTACAAATGTATAAAAATATGTCATATATGGATCAAAAACCAAATATACACCTGGGAGAGATCAAACAATTCCAGATGACTAGTTACAGAGATCTTAACTAAGGGATCCTGATTTATTGGCTGTAGACACAAAGAATCTTGCATGAGGGAAGTGTATGTGTAACACATGCTGAAGAAGCCATTTAAGACACAGGGAACCGTGACGGATACCTTATTGTCACTATTGGTGGATACACTTTCCATAACAAACAGTTTTTTCCAGATAAGTAGCCTCATGGACAGTGTGGCAACTCCAAATCTACTGGTTAATCTTGAGAAATAGAGGTAGCAGGGCTTCGTAGGGAGAAGATGTGTAAAATAAATCTTAAGTCCTTGGTGAAGGAGCTGTTAGCTCTTTGAATCAACTTAGTCCTATGCTGACTTATTTAATTTATTTATTACTGGTATTTATAAAGCGCCAACAGATTCCGCAGCACTGTACAATTAATGGAGGACGTACAATATACACAGACAAATACAAAAGGTAGAGAGGGTCCTGCCCGTAAGCTAACATCTAGCCATTGAAGCTCTTTTATACAAAGTGCTTGGCTAGATAGCCCGTGAGCTTACAATCTAAAGGATACAGTGGGGATTTGAGACAAGAGGTAGCAGGGGAAATTTGGAAGTGATGGCTAAAAGATGTTCACAGAATTGCAGCTATTGGTAAAATGTAAAGGGAATGAAGAGGTAATTGAATGAGAATCTCAAACAGCTGGAGGAGCATGCTATATATTTAGGGGGAGCCTGGGTGGACGGGAGGAGGGCAGGGTGGGTGTTAGTGCTGAGGAAAAATGCAGAGCTCCTGTATTGTTCGTTCTGGGAGTGTAAGGTGAAGCCTGGGAGTTGTGGGAGTTCGTGCAGGATGTTAAATGCAGATTCCCTGTAGAATGGTGAAAGATTGATTCAGTGGTGAAGAAAGAAGGAAATCTGAGCGTGATGCTATAGTCTTCTGGATTTTGTTTTTCCAAAAGTGTTTGATGAAGGGCCAGTACTGCCATTTTGTGATGTGGTATCTCCTGTAATATCCAAATGCATTTGTAAAATGGTGATGGAACAGGACATGGGTACTGTACCACTTTGACAGGTATCAAAATGACATTTCTTGGGTATAACCAGAGTTGGAGCAGTGATATTCTAGAATACGGATTATCTCCTATTGAACTCAAGAAATATATCAGAAATATATCAGTCTTTATCTGATCTGCTTGTGAATTTTGTAGAAATCACGAGCTAGTGCAGATTGGTATGGGAATAAGTTAGATAAATATTGTGTTTAGTTTAGGATTGGGTACTGTTTAGAAGCATGTAGGGCTGAAGTATGTGTCAATTCCAGATTTCAGAAAAAATGAAAAAAAAATTATAATTAAAAAAGCATGATGCATTAGTAGATGTAAAAAAATAGTTAAAAGACCACATAAAAGTTAAAGAATGTGAAATTGGTAAAGATAAATTGGTAAAGATAAAATTAGTGTAAAAATTGTGTCAAAGATATTAAAATAATAATGAAAATGAAAAAGAGATTCAGACTTACTAAATGTAATGAACAGTTTCAGTATAGAAACAGTTATATTTTATACTTCATTGTGATTGCATACTTTTATAACATTTCAGTAGACTTGAGAAAAACATTTCTACTCTTATGGTAAGGCGCCAACAAGAGAACACTCATAATGTATTCAATGTACAGTGTTCTAGATAACTAGATATTGCCAGTTGTGAGGAATTGGGTAGTGATTGGGAAGTTAAAATGTCTTTTTCTTTTTGCACATGATGTACTTGGGAAAAGTTCCAACAATCCATTTGTTTGATGTGAACTTTTAAACATCAACATTCACAATATGAATCAACGAACATCGAACAAAAAAGTCCAAAAATTTGTATAAGACGAGATTTAGAGCCAGTTAATAAAAACCAATACTCTTTTTAGCCTCAGTATACTTTAATATTGTTCTCCAGTGTCTGACCCATACACCCATCTCTCAGATCACTTATTCTACAGCATTATCAAACATTAGGCTATAATCTTGAAGGTAAATGTTAAATATTTTAATTATCATGCATAATCCATAGCAGCATCTGTGTTGATTCTTCAATCATTATTTTCATTAACGTGTACATGTTGACAGTATATTCACGGCTTTGCTTTGCCTCCTCTCTTTTTTCTATTAATAAGATGGTTTATGGCCCGACTTTGTTATTAACATTTTAATGTGCTGCATGTAATTGAGGTTTAACAACCATTGCTAAAACCCAGTCCTTGCCTGGTCTTTATGATGTTCTTCATCATTTTGTACATAATGGCTCAATGTGACTACAATAAGGTCCTTAATCACAAAGCTTTATATTTTCCTGGACAATCTCTATGCTAGAACATATTCTAATGAACAAATGTGTTTTGCAAATGCAAAGTTAATAATAGCAATTTGGAATAAAAATCCCATATGGATAGGAATGTTTAATCACTAAACAAAAAATTATGATGAATTGAAAATGAAATTGCATATTTGATATAAAGATTTTTTTTAATCAGCACTTTTTTTTTATAGCTCAAACTACATACTTGATCGACATATACACAAAACACATTAAAAAAAGCATACACAATATGTAATTGTGGGCTTTAGCTTGTGGAAAGATTACTTTTTGTTTAAATGATAGAAAAAATAAGAGAAAAAGAATAACAGAAACATATACACTAGTTGCACGTTAAACTAAAAATAGAGGAGAACTCCCTGGTGCACTAGTTGAGTATTGTATAAAACCCATGTGAGGGGTACCAAGCCAGCTAGTCCATGCACTTAACACTGTCAGCCAATGCCCAGGCTAGGTAAGGGCAGAGATCTTGGGGTTACTCGTGTAGGTTTTCTGAGTAGGCTTGGGGTCAGCTGCATCAGCCCTGAGCTTGTGAAGAATCCAATACCTTTGTCTCATGGACCTAGTGACTAATAGTGGTCCAGTCCATTCCCCTTAGGGGTCTGCAAAGGGGTCAGGATCGGATTAGGCTTTTATGCTAGCTCTTGTTTATCTAAATGCATTGTATTTGCTCATCAGTGGAATAGTAAGGACAGGTAACAGAGTAGGTTATACCATGGAAGTAACAGTTATGCGATAATACACAGGTATATTCCTGTAAATAATTTATTACAATTCATGTGATATACCTCCTCAATCAAACTACTTTTTGTGGATTTTTAAGAAAATCAGAAACAAAACAGAGTGTGAGACATGCTGGAGTACAAAAAAACAGACAAATATCATTCTCAAATCAAAGAGCCCGAGAAGGGTTGCACTCCCAAGCTAGTAATGCTATATAATCCTTGAAAGCTTTGTACAAAATTACATTTTGAATTATTTCTTAAAGGATAAAAAAAATTTGAGCATTGACTTAGAAGTGTGGCATAACAAAGCAGTCTAAAAACAAGATCAGCAAGAGCAGAAAATCCGTAATCAGTATTTATCATGGACTGTGAGGTAGTACGGCCAACAAAATTAAGACCAATGTAACGTATTTGACATGGTTGATGAGTACATATATGCATTCCATGGTTATATCTTGTGCTTAGAAGGGAAGGATACAATTTATGAAGACAAAAGTGGTGTAATCTGGGAATTCAATGGTTCTGAGTAGTGAGAGAGAAAACCACTGATCCAAATAATGATTGACAGTAGAATATTAATGTTATAAGCAGGGAGTAGGATATGATCTTCTTTGGAAATACTAAGTCAAAGGCAGGCAGTCAACCAAAGAGATGATAGACTTTTAATGACATGAAGAGATCAAAAGAGATCAAAGAAATATGGCTGTAACTGAGTGTCATTAGTGAATAGGTGATACCAGGAGTCAGTGTAAGTTATTAAGATTACCAGTAGAGGCAGTACAAAAACAAAAGGAAATTCTATGTAACTTGAGAACAAATTATGACATACTTTATTTTCAAATGTGATCTGGAGAACATAAACAACTCAATGATACAATTCCAAGCATGAAAAACTTAAGCAGACGCACAAAATATGTAATTAAACATTTTTAGCTAATTTTAAGAATATACTAGCCTGTTAATTACCACATCCTTGAAAAACAATTAGAAATAAAAAAAAAAATATTTACTTAAAAATGTCCAACTTTCTGACCCTACTTCAATTTGATTTTCAAACAAGCACTCTACTCTAATCGACCTCTGGTTTTGACCGTATTATCTAAAAGGGACATTCAAGACCCGTGAAGCCCTTTACCTTGCTGAAGCACTTTATGTCTGAAGTGTTTTCTTTGGTTTCATTTTACAAAAAGTACAGATTTTAATTGAAATTTATACTTTTATAAATTAATCTTGTAACATCACCTGACTGTAAATCAGACAACCAATCCTATTACTTCCTGGTAAAGCTAAATTCAGGTTGCAGGCAATTGCTCAGATCACCTGTCTTGCAAAGACTTCTCAATGAGTTACATTGGGAAGTTTGTGATTGGACAGCTACAGAAAGTCTGGGCTATGTTAGAAGGGGATAGTTTTGCAAGCTGTTTTTAGATATAACCCCAATGAAAAAATGCAGCAATAAATACACACATATTTTCATTGAGAGTATATCTAGTAAATATTTATTTCATTTTATTGGGTTTTTTGGGGGGGGGGGGGCAGTGGAGTGTCCCTTTAACTAAGCTCAAACACAGGTGAACACTTCCTGAAATGGTTCCTTTTGTATTTATTAGAGAAAACCCTACGTTTTTACTAAATTTATTTACCATCAACGCAAGATTTCAAGTTCATTTCCTCTATCCATCATTGCATAATGTTAAAAGAACTAACATGGTCAACACTCAAATCTAGTTGCACGTTTATGTTATATTAACTTGTTGATATCCACTCCTGTTAACTCATGCATCATGAATGCTCAGCTCTGCTCTTTATAGCTTCTGACCTTAGGCCACCTTATAGTACCTTGTTTTGCTTTCTCTGTTAAAGAGACAATAAGACACATAGCCTTCTCATTCAGAGCTCTACAGCTGTGGAAAAACGTGCAAAAACATCATGTCATAAATCCATCCTTAACTTTAATTGATACCACATCTATAACAAATGTGAATAGCTATCTATGTTTTGTGAATCCTAAATAGGTAACCTTAGTTACTGATAGTATTGAAGGCACTTGAAACTAAGAAAAATCTTAATATATTTGTTTCAGTAAAATATTTTATCAAATAAAGACTGTGTACCTATCAAACACAAGTAAATTGGACAAAACTACACTTTTTGTTTAATTAGAACTACATGGTAGCGGCATGATGTTAGTATGCTTTTCTTCATTTCAAAAAAACATTGCACCTATTAGATGTTTGTAAATGTAGAACAGTTGGATAAGTACATTTATCTTATTTTGTTGTTCACAAGAAATAGGCTACTCATATATGACATTCACAAAAATACTTTCATAAATAAGTTCTCTATTTGGCAGATAACATTCAAAAAATATAATTCTGCAAATAGCTATATGATTGACAAAAAAGTAAAGCTTGAATGACTACTCTGTCTATTATAGTTATTTATCTCTTTTTACTTCTCATTGTTTTTAGCAATCTGAGATTGTCTTGTAACATGAGCAGTATATATTACGAGAAATTGTCAACTAGATTTTTACTCTTCCTCCGTTGGAGAACATCTGGGCAATTGAAGAACAGAATAAGAAGAAATGTCTGTTTTATCAGCATTTTAAAATCAAGAAATAAAGATTACATGAAACATAGCTTAAAAAGCATTAACTATACTTCAAAACCATAGATAATAAGCAAGAACAGAGGAGATGTTTTTTGTATGATAAGATATTTGTGAAAGTTACATCAAGCATATTATTTTAACATTTAATCTCATTTAAATGTAAATAATACCTTTTACATTTTAAACATTTACAATGTTACCTATTTTTTTCTCAATTTAGTAGCTATATATATATGTGTATAAAGTATAAATATTTAACAATGAATATACAGTTCAAATTCAAATAACCATGTTAAAACAGTATAATCTATATTTAAACTATATAAAAAATTTTTAAATATATCCACCATGTAGATTTTCATACTTTTTTTCCCATTGTTAAACAAGGAGATAATAAGTGATAAGGGAAATTTAAAGTGAAGGGAACATTGACTGCAGTTGCGATAGTGTTAGGATTTTATGATGAGCATCTAAACAATTTCCTATGCATAATAGGGTGGACTTGTTCCAAGATAGAAAAAGTTGGACAGGGAGGCTATTGAGAAAACAAGGATTTGAAAGGACCCTTTTTGAGGTATCTTGAAGTGTTGTGGATGTAGTATATCTGAAAGAAATGCTTGTAATATTTGGGCAATAATTTCAGCAAGAAATTTCAGGTCTTGGTTGAGTAAAGTGATAGGACAATATCCTGACTCCGGGCTCTCTCTGGGCTTTTGAAGGATGATTTTGCAAGCTTGGTTCAATTTATCTAATGGAATCTGACATATATTGCAATAAAAAGCAGTTTTAGGGAAGGAAGAAGCTGAGGTTTTAACATTTTTTAATATTCAATGCTGGTGGCATGGTGGTGTTATGCTTTCATTCTGGAGTCATTTTGGGAACCCAAACTCCTGAAAATACAGGTGACTGAATTAAGCATATTATTGTGCCTTTTTTATTATTATTAACAACTCCTATGTAGCATTTATTATAACATTTTATATTCTAGGCTAATTTTTCTGATATTTTATGAAGTGTTTTAAAACCATGGATTTTCTATAATCTTTCATTATTTATATACCTAATAGAAAAAGGACCGGTATATATTTTTTCTATCTATGATAGGCAATCTTTATAGGAATTTTCTGTTTTGTGCTCATATTATGTGCTAGTTATTCATCCTATATTGAAAACAAATGCAATTATATATTTTTTTAAATGATTGTGAAGAGATTAGAAAAGAAAGATGAAAGATCTTCTCATTGTGAAGTTTAAAACATAGTTTAACATCTTACCACAATATCTATCAAAAATTCCAACCTGCAAAACAAAAACATAATAGCACCATACAACAGCATATTAACATAGCTATTATTTTTATTAGTGTGCAAATTTTGTTTGATACAGCTGATCTTTCTTTAATGTCAAAAATTTAAGTGTATATTTCTAACAAAAAAATATGTTATTCTGCACAGTTTGGTATATTAAATGTTTAGTGGATTTTCCTTCTAAGTTTCGCAAATAGGAAGAAATACATCAAACGTAAATAACCATTGTGTCATAGGAAGAGTTTTCAATCGCTCTGATTGCTCGTTTGGGAACCATTAAAAACAGGGTAAGTAGGAGATGGTGAAGTGATGCTTGAATCATTCTCTTTTCAAATCAATATTACATGCTTATACGTCCACTTTCCAACAATCATCAAAACCTTGTCATTATCAAGACATTTACTGCTTCATTATCTTGACTTGTCCTCTTTTTAGTTGTACATATAATATGCTGTAATTTAGGATGTAAACAGCTCGGACATGCTGTATTCTTTGAATATAAATAATTTTTTTTTATAAAATCTTTTAAGTGATGCAAGTTTGGCAAAAGCAGTCTTCTTTATACATAGTTACATGTTACTTAGTTACATAGCTGAAAAGAGACATGCGTCCATCAAGTTCAGCCTTCCTCACATCTGTTTTTGCTGTTGACCCTAAAGAAGGAAAAACCTAGTTTGAAGCTCTTCCAGTTTTGCAACACACTAGGAAATAATTCCTTCTTGACCCCAGAATGACAGTCAGTTCTCTCTTTTGATCAAGAAGCTATTGCCCCACTAATTCAAAATTATATCCCTGGATATTGTGTTTTTGCAAGTATTTATCCAATTGCTGTTTAATCTGTATAGACTCTAATAAAACCACCTCTGCAGGAAGAGAATTGCTTATCCTTAATGTTCTTACTTTTAAAAAGCCTTTACTTTGCTTTAGACTAATCTAATGTCTTCCAGTCTAAATGTGTGACATTGTGTTCTATGTATAGTCCTATTTATAAACAGATTTCCAGACAAATATTTGTATTTGCCTCAAATATATTTGTATAATGCTATCATATCTCCTCTGAGACATTGTTTTTCCAAACTAAAGAAATTAGAATTTTGTTAACCTTTCTTAATAACTAAAATGCCTCAATCCTTTTATCAATTTTGTAGTCCATCTCTGCACTTTCTCTAGTGTCATAATATCCTTCTTTAGAACAGGTGCCCAACATTTCACAACATATTCAAGATATGGTCTTACCAGTAATTTATAAAGAGGAAAAATCATATTTTCAGCCAAAGAAATAATGCAATTTTTTATAAATGACAATACCTTACAAGCCTTAGCAACTGCTGATTGACATTGCACATTGTTGCCTAGTTTGTTGTCTATAACAATTAACAAAATCCTTCTCAGTTGTTGCTGTCCCTAATTCACTATAATCTAGGGCATTCTTTTCATTCTTTACCCCAAAGTGCATAACTTTGCATTTTTCTATATTACAATTCAACTACCATTTGAGTGTCCAGTAGCCCGATTTATCTAAATCACTCCTAAGCAAGGTGTCATGACAAAAGCATGAGTTGGTGTTTGATGTGTGTTTATATATGTTAAGAGTTGTTTTTTTGTAAACCTTGGGATGACATTTAATGTGGTCTTTGATCTTGCACCAGGCCTAGACCATAAAACATCTAGATAGCCATCACCAGAGCTGGACACAAGGAATTTCATAGAGTGGGCAATAGACTGCCAGACCAGCCCCCTCTGATCCCCCCCAGGGGTCTGCCCACTGAGAAACAACTAGTTTAGCTATATGAGGGTGTTGGACTATCCAGGGAAGTCAGTTATTCATTTTTCTTTTGTCAGTAACTTCTAGGAGACCTATACCATCTAAGACTCCCACAAGAATTCTATATGGGGTAAATATATGTAAGGAATTTCTTGTGTTTTCTCCTATTTTATTTTATGTACTGTTTTGCAATTTGTTATCTGTATGTCATTTATTTCTGTATTTTGTACTCAGCACTGTGAATCCTTTTTGTCAGATTAAATGTTTACTTAATCAGCTTGTGTCTCTGTTCTCTATGAGCTTCACTCTCCAGAGGAAAGCTCAGGTAAACACGTTACCAAAAAGGGTTAACTATATATGTTTTATCAGTAAAAGTAGAACGGTGATACTATAATTCTCCTGTGTGTGGGGTAACCTAAGACGCCCGGGTTTAAAATAGTCTTGGTGGTGGCAGTAGAGTATAAAGTGTATTAAGGGGGTTAGTGTAGAAGGGATTGCAGGGGTTAACTGAGTGGTTGCTGGGACTAGCAACAGGTAACCAGGGGTCTGGTGTCATTAACCCTGTCACTTCCACACTCTCCCCACTGTCTCGGCTGGGCCTATAGCCCACGCACGTGACAAACTGGCGGCAGCTAGTGGGATATATTTAGAGATTTTTAGTGCTTGCTAGATTTTACCTGTAAAGGGGGTCTTAGCACTAAAAGAAATTGCATACTTGTTTTTGTGTAATTTCCAAAGACCAAGCTCAGTGCTGATTTAAAATACATACAAAGTGCAAAACAGTTCTCCCCTCCCATCTTTTGTTTTTCTTTCTCTATCCTATTTGTGAATATGGAGGCCTATCGCAAACAATCAAAAGAGGCCTTGGAATTGTTGTGCCAAGAAAAGAATTTACCAACTTTTGGCAAAAATAAGGCACAACTTATTGCTGACCTTGTGGAGGCTGACAGCCATATTTTCCAGCCAGAGACGGACACTGAAAGGGTTACCGAGCTCCCTACTACTGCAGGAGTGTTGCTTACTGAAATGCCTGGTGGTTGTACCCCTCAAAACATTAAGGACATTTGCTCAACTGATTTATTTCGGCAACTGATGGCTGCAAATCCTCAGGAGGCCCTGCATGTGATGATCCAACAGCAGGCTGCCGAAAGGGAATCTGCAGAGAGGCTAGCCGAAAGGGAGGCACAAAGGAGACATGAGCTGGAACTTGCTAAACTGCAATTTACCCTTCAGTCCTCACTGAACCGCAATGCATCAGAGTCCAGCATACGTAGGCTCCGTAAGGATGATTTTCCTTCCCTCGAAGAAGGGGCAGATTTGGATGTATTTTTTAAAAGTTTTGAGAAAGTATGCAGGCAGCATCAACTACCCTCAGACCAGTGGGGCAGATATTTAACTCCACAACTGAAAGGGAAAGCCTTGGATGTGTTTGTGTCCCTTCCCCCAGAGACTGATAACAACTATGAGGCAATCAAATCTGCATTGCAAAAAACTTTTAACCTTACTCCTGAGTCTTACAGGAAAAAGTTTAGGAGTATGCAGCAATGCCCATCATCCAACTGCATTCTATATATTGCACAATTAGAAACCACGTTCCGGCAATGGGTAACAGGAGTACAAGATACTACCTATGAAGCCCTTAATGACTTAATGGTCCTGGAGCAGTTCTTGCAGACCCGGAGCCCTAATGTACGAGAGTGGATTTTGGAAAGAAAGCCAAAAAATGCTAGGGCTGCTGCAGAACTGGCAGATGACTATGCCGACATCCATGCACCCACATCCAGGCGTGGACTTGTGTCAGCTGCTACTTCGACCTGGAGAGAAGCTACAGTTCAAACACCACTTGTAAGATCTGCAGTGAGAACTTCACCGCCGACTGCCAGCGTAGCCGGGGCTATGTCAAGTGAGTCAGATGCCCGCCGTTGTTTTCGATGCAACCAGATTGGTCATCTGAGCAGGACTTGCCCCACTAGGAATATGCCCTCACCAGTCCGTGGAGGGGCACCATCAGTATTGCTTGTGGGTGGGTCCGTGGGGAAACGAGAGGATAACCTGCAGAGTGTAATTGTGGGTGACCGAGTGACCATGGGACTGAGAGATTCTGGAGCTTCCTTCACCCTGGTGCGCCCTGAAGTGGTGAATACGGAGGACATAATCCTTGGAAGGACCATGTCCATCAAAGGAATTGGGGGTGTGCGTCCCGCTGTGCCCTTGGCACGTGTGTACCTTGATTGGGGTGTGGGCAAAGGTTTGCGGGAAGTGGGGATTTCAGAGGATATCCCTGTTAATGTTCTGTTGGGGAATGATTTGGGCAGGATGCTCTGTCACTATGCTCCAGCGGAGACTGTTTGTGAGCCAGAAGGGCTGACTGCTCCACCTAAGGTATTGTGTGAAACTTTGGGAGACATTGTGAAGTGTGATTGCTGGGAGGGAGAGCAGGGTGTGGATAAATATCTACCTGTAACTGAACCAGTGATGTCTACCAAATGTGAGATAGGGGTGAGTAGTGATGTGCCTGTATTAAAATACTGTGAGGCTGGGATGTCAGAGAGTAAGGGAGAGGAGGAAGGTGAGAGCCAGGGTAACACGTCAGCAGTGGTAACAAGTCAGCAGTGGGTCACAGCTGCAGAGTCTGAGGGGCTATGTGAGATTGCGAGAGGATGGCCTGCCTTGGAGAAGAAATTATGTGAGTGTGTGCAAAATTCTGTATCTGATCAAGGGGGGTCAAATGTGTCCTGTGAAAATGTATGGGAAAAGCCTTCCAGCGAGAGGGGGCTGAATGAATATATGTGCCAATATGTGCCTGAAGCAGATGTATGTGATGTGGTGGGTGAAAATGTGAAGGGACAGCAAGGTTATGAGGGAGGGCAGAGGGTGTGTGAGCTTTACTGTGCGCCAGACTTAGCCAGTTTCCAAAGTTCTGTATGTGTGATGACCTGGAGTGAAAGTGAGGGGCACGGACAGACTCAGCCTGTGGGTCCAGGAAGGATGGCTGCAGGGAAACATACTGTTGGGGGAACCAGGAACCTTGTCAGTTTATCACAACTCACGCATACACCTAAGCAACTTTCTGATTGTGAACCAAAGGTTCAGAGTCTGATAGTGCAACAAGCCCAGCAGACAGACCGCAAAATAAAGAGATGATGGGTGTTGATACAGCACATCTATCCTGGGAGTGTTCTCTGTCTGCTTTTTTGTGTGCTTACCGGGGAGTGCTGCAGAAATCCATTGGTTTCTTCCCTTTACAGCTACTACATGAGCGCAGTGGGTGTGGTTTAAGGGATGTTACCAGAGATTGATGGAAAATTGAAACAGGCAAATCAGGCATGTTTGTTGAGGGTGTAGCTGTGGTATGGACTGATCACAACCTGCTGCAGGTGACAGGTAACAATGCTAAACTGCTCCATTGGAGCCCTATCCTCCAACAGTATAATTTCACTGCCCAGCACAAAAAGGGCAGCTTGCATGGGAATGCAGATGGCCTGTCTCGGCAACTAGAGGGTTAATGGTAGACAGATAAATCAGCCTGTGGCTGCATTTTTCTGTCCACCATCTTAAGGGGGAGGTGTCATGCCAAAAGCATGAGTTGGTGTTTGATGTGTGTTTATATATGTTAAGAGTTGTTTTTTTGTAAACCTTGGGATGACATTTATTGTGGTCTTTGATCTTGCACCAGGCCTAGACCATAAAACATCTAGATAGCCATCACCAGAGCTGGACACAAGGAATTTCATAGAGTGGGCAATAGACTGCCAGACCAGCCCCCTCTGATCCCCCCCAGGGGTCTGCCCACTGAGAAACAACTAGTTTAGCTATATGAGGGTGTTGGACTATCCAGGGAAGTCAGTTATTCATTTTTCTTTTGTCAGTAACTTCTAGGAGACCTATACCATCTAAGACTCCCACAAGAATTCTATATGGGGTAAATATATGTAAGGAATTTCTTGTGTTTTCTCCTATTTTATTTTATGTACTGTGTTGCAATTTGTTATCTGTATGTCATTTATTTCTGTATTTTGTACTCAGCACTGTGAATCCTTTTTGTCAGATTAAATGTTTACTTAATCAGCTTGTGTCTCTGTTCTCTATGAGCTTCACTCTCCAGAGGAAAGCTCAGGTAAACACGTTACCAAAAAGGGTTAACTATATATGTTTTATCAGTAAAAGTAGAACTGTGATACTATAATTCTCCTGTGTGTGGGGTAACCTAAGACGCCCGGGTTTAAAATAGTCTTGGTGGTGGCAGTAGAGTATAAAGTGTATTAAGGGGGTTAGTGTAGAAGGGATTGCAGGGGTTAATTGAGTGGTTGCTGGGACTAGCAACAGGTAACCAGGGGTCTGGTGTCATTAACCCTGTCACTTCCACACTCTCCCCACTGTCTCGGCTGGGCCTATAGCCCACGCACGTGACACAAGGTAATATAAGTGGTTCCAGGACATAATCCAGAGGAACATAACTTACCACTTTTGTCCACCTTGAACATTTACCATCAATGACAACTCTCTGTACTCTATTATTAACATATTCATGTAGACCAATTTCTTTTAGTTTAAACACTAAACTTTTGTATGACATTGTATCAGATGCCTTGGCAAAATATAAGCACATCACCACTGTAACATTCTGATCTGTACTTCTACTTACTTCTTCATAGAATGCAATTATGTTAGTTTTAAATAATCTATGTGTCATAAAACCATGCTGATTTTTGCTAATAACAATGTTCTTACCAATGAATTCTTGCATAGTATCCCTTAATAACTCTTCAAATACTTTTCCAGCCACAAAAGTTAAGCTCCTAGGTCTATAATTTTCAGGCAAACATTTTGAACTATTTTTGAATATAAGATCCACATCTGCCTTCCTTTCATCCTCCGCTACAATTCCTGTAAGGAAAGAATCTTGAAAGGTTAAATACAGAGGTTCATTTATTTCCACAGCTCCTTTCAGAGCCGGTGCGTCCTATAAGTGACTTAGGCAGTCACCTAGTGTGCACCGGCCCGGGGGATGGCTGGATTTAGGTGACCTGAAGGAGGGAAGCAAACAGCCCTCCCTCCTGCCGGTCACTCAATGTAGCATGGCCGGGCGACGCAGACAGCAGTACAGGAACTTCTGTTTCCTGTACCTGGCCGCCGGTGGAATGACAGGAAGTGCTCACTCAGTGTCCCACTTATTTCTTATTACAGCAGTTGTCTATCATATTTAATTTAAATAGTAGACCCCCATAGATGTGTTTTTACATATATTTGTAATTGTTCTTAATTTATGAAGATCATTTAATAATACTTTTTTTTACAACGTATTAACTAATTACTTTTAGTTTTAATAAATAAGAAACATATCTTAAAATACCTCATCCTTACTATTAAACTCCACTAAAAATATCAAAATGATAAGGTCCTTACAGTGACTACAAATATTAATTAACTTTACAACACAAAATTACATTGTTGAAAAAAATAGAAAACATTCTGCATATTCATTCTTAAAAGTGAATTTGTCATGAAAGGTTGGCCAATTAATATATAATCAATCTATGTGATACATGATATAAATTATTACTTAAAGAGATGCTATTAAATTACTAACATCTTCTTCAGTAGTGACAGTGCCACCATCACGTATGATACACAGGTTACACTTCAGTGACAACTATCCAATCTCCCTCCTACATCTCACCACTACTTAACAGATTGTCCTTGCTTAGGTACACTTCCCCAATAATTCTGACATGCAGGTTTTAATGTCAATACATCCGCATCTGTAAAGAGTGTTGTCTGTCACTCTATTCCTTTATTCCTTTAACTAGGTTAAAACAATAAACTTGTGTTAATCTCTTAAGAATGATGTAAAAGTTGAAAGATTGATAAATATGCAATTATGTATCTGTGCATTTATGATAAAAATGTGAGGGTAAAGAAACACTCTAGCATTAAAAAAGTAGAGAGTTAGAGTTTAGACTAGTGGGTCCTCCATTTGTTTAAAAAAAAAAAAAAACAACAACCAAAAAACCATGAAATCAGTTTATACTACTTTATCCATTTCTGTGCTTGTCATAGAAAAACAACAATACACTAAAGCTTTTCAATAAATTCTGCAGTGCTGTACAATTCGGGAAAAAAGACAGTTCAATATACACAGACCAATTAAAAAGGTAAATAGATCCCTGCCTGTGAGCTAATATCTAGCCACTGAAGATCTTTTATACAAAGTACTTAGCTAGATAGCCTGTCAGCTCAAAATCTAAAGGTTAAAATGGGCTCAGACAAGAGACAGCAGTGGGAATTTGGAGGTGATGGCCAGAGAGAATTAAATGATAATTGCAGCTACTGGTAGCATGGAACTGGAATGAGAAGGTAACTGAGTAAAATCTCAAGCTGCTGGAGAAGCATGGTGGGTGAATGGGTAGTGCTCAGTGAAAATGAAGTTGCTCTGTGCTTTTTGTTTGCGGTGTTTGTAGATTGAGGCCTATGAAAAAGGAATGGAAATAAAGCCCAGTCATGTGATGGTATTTCTTGCCGAGAGGGAATAGAGATGGAGATGGGAGGGTGGCTAAAGCAGCTATATGTTTTGTACAGTTGAAATATTACCCAACTGAAACCTATCAAACAAAATCTTAACAACGGTAAGTACATGAGATATTGGTGAAATATATTAATTGAAAAGAACAATGGAAAACTGCATGCACTTACAATTATAGTGGTAGGGGCGGGGCCTAGCCATCAAGGAGAGCATACGTGCATAACATGAGCTCCTTTACCAAAGCTTGAAAACATGGACTCTCTTGAAGGATTTCACCCTCAAAAGCTACCTAACTGACAACTTTCATGCCCCTTCTTGTTGGGGAGCTCTCTGGGGCAAACTTGATGCCTCTCTTCAAAGCCTGAGACTAGAAACTATATTATAGCCTACACGCTGGGCTGACCCCGTGGCAGGGAGAAACAGCCGATCTCCCAGCCTGGAACTGCCAACGCTGGTATCATCCACTGCTACAGCCCCGTGACCCCCCCCACACTTGGACCAGTTGTCCCTGTCCCCACTAGCTGCTACAACGCAAGATACCCAAAGAGGTCCAGAGTCAATGGCCCACTCCCTTATCAGAAGAATTAAGGGTGTTTTTACTCACCTTTAGTCCAACATCGCAGGTTTCTTTGTGTCTGGCCCCACCACCCTCTGTCTCCTTGGCCGAGATTATCAAACTTGATGAAAAGCTATTGTACATGCGCAGCCAAATGTAATGCTGCGTCAATCAGCACTGAATCAATGCAATTCTATGAGGAACTTCAGTGTCTCCATGCAAAGCTTGGAGACGCTAAACATCGGTGTGGCACATTGTGCAGCACTGACCCAGGAAACACCTCGAGTGGCCATGTGACTGCCACTAGAGATAGTCCTAGGAGATAATATAAACACTGACTTTTCTATGAAAAGGCAGTGTTTACATTAAAAAGCCTACAGGGACATACTATACGGACCAGAACAACTACATTAATCTGTTGTTGTTCTGGTGACTAGTGTCTACTATTTTACAGCTCTTCAGAGCCTTGTGAATGTTTCACATGGAGACAAAATCATTTCAAAGTAAATAGTTTAATAGGTAAAACTGGAGGTGAACCAATCCTATTTTTAATTTTTAAACTTTTTTTAGGCTATTCATCACCAAAACCTTAATAGTTGTTTATAGGTATTGTGTAGTAGTGGTATTCAAATAAATATATTATTTTATATTTTTAAAGACTGCACATTAGCTACTTCAACATGTGTAACTAAGATTTAAAAAAAAAATACATTTTTAGACCATTAGTTTATATAACATGAAAATCTCTTCTAAATTCCAGCTAATATAATGCTTTGAGTTGCAGAACTTTCAGTAACATATTTATCAAAATAACACTTTGACAATATGTCGGTGTTTGAATTATTGCTATTTTTCCATCAAATTCTAAACACAGACATAGTCTACAGAGCTGTAAAATGGATAAAACATGGACTTTATTGGATAAAGACAGGAGGAATTCTAGTCATCCGAGCTAGCATTCAGCAGAACTCCAATCTCTCCCAATTTGTATTTTGTTATATATTTTTACTGATATCTGTACACTGCAGTAACAATAGTTTGATTAGTTTAATACGGTAAAGGGAGAACACGAACAAGCTATTTATCTTTGTATTAATCAATTCCTTTCACAAAATAATTCTAATTCAAGAGCAAATGACATTTGACTATACCAGAATGCATCTTACTTTTTACACCATAGTGTCTGCCTTAGGCTGTGCCTATATATCTCAGTCATATGTAATGAACCATGAATCTGCCAAGTGAAGGTAGCGTCTGCTGTGTCAGAGACTGATAGACATTTCATTTTCTAAACTCCCAAGAGCACTCACACTTTTCAGGGTCATGTAGTATTTATTTTAGGCTCTCACATATCTCATCTGTGAACTTCACACTAGATACAATGAGTAATATAGTGCTTTGCATTAAAAAGTCTCCAGGTACCTTTAAATGTACCTCAGTATACTGGGAATAGGAGACATACGATGCATGAAGCATGTCTGTCAAATCAAATAGAACCTTAACATCTAAATGGTAAACTGACTTCTAAGCAGATCACAAAGATCTGACTTCAAGCAATCACACATTTATTATTATTCATGTAAAAACATTGTTTGTTTGTTTTTTTTAAAAAGAGGGCTCTGACCTGTTGACATGTCCATAAATGCAAAGTATTCACTAAGCAGTTACAGGATTATTGTTTAGTTATTTAATTATGTATTTAACAATTTTTATACTGTGCCATTATCCAGAGTGCTTTACATAGATTAATACAATATATAGTTAATCAGCGTAAATTAAGGATGGATCAAAATGAATAAATGAAGTTGGTCTATTCTCTCATTAGCCAACAGAGGCTGAATATCAGAAAATCTAATTAAAAAACCTGTCTGAATCTGATTTTTAAATATTTGTTTGCTTTGGAAGACATTTTGAGCCAGACCTTGCAGCTTTCTCAATTTTGTTTTAATTGTTAAAGTGCTACTTCTTAACAGATGACTTGAAGTTCTATAAGGCATAAAGATCAGATAGCATTATTAAACTTCCTTAGGGCAAAAACGAGTACATGCAACCACCCTGTTTGTTAAACTTTGAGTTAAAGGACCACTCTAGGCACCCAGACCACTTCAGCTTAATGAAGTGGTCTGGGTGCCAGGTCCAGCTAGGGTTAACCCATTTTTTAATAAACATAGCAGTTTCAGAGAAACTGCTATGTTTATTAATGGGTTAAGCCTTCCCCCATCCCTCTAGTGGCTGTCTCATTGACAGCCACTAGAGGCACTGCGTGCTTCTCACTGTTTTCACAGTGAGAGCACGCTAGCGTCTAGGAAAGCATTGTAAATGCTTTCCCTGCACGACTTCTGACGCGCAGCTCTTGCCGCGTGCACATTCAGCCGGGGGAAGGGAAACGAGGAGGAGGGAGGGCGCTCTTGCCAGCTGGAAAAAGGTAAGTTTAACCCCTTTCCCCTTTCCAGAGCCGGGCGGGAGTGGGACCCTGAGGGTGGGGGCACCCTCAGGGCACTATAGTGCCAGGAAAACGAGTATGTTTTCCTGGCACTATAGTGGTCCTTTAACCATGTGGCTGCCTTGCCATCTTCAGGGATTGGATCCCAAATGAAAGATCCTGAAAAGTACAGCTTAGACAGCTGAAAAGTTGATTATTGTATGGCTTATGTTCAAATAGATGTTACTTGTCACCATCTGCAATTTGTCACCATCAGAAATGTTGTCTCTGATATTTAACTGTATTTCCAATCTCAAATATTCATTTTGGGTGATGAGTCTCTTGTTAATTTTGACTAAAGAAAAGTATGATATCTACAAAATAAAAAAAAATACAAAATAAAAAAAACAGCTTTGCTACCTTAGTATTTATGGGCCCTTTGCAGCTCTAAATCATCACCTGAAGGCCTGCTGGCCAATATTATAGCTAATTGCTTGCAACAATCCTACTGGGTAGTATTATTGGTGAAGCACACAATGGTAGCTTTATGGTCAGCACTCAAACTACATTAAACATCAGTAAAATCTTGGCAGGCTCAATAAAGTAATTAGAAATAACAAAATGAATACGTCATGTCTATTTGAAAATGAATGTTAAATTCTTCTCGTTTTCAAGATCTTCACACGCAAGCACGCAATGTTATATAGACTAGTAGATTTAGTTAATCTCATATTGCAATTCATTTGAATTTGAGCCAATCGGGTGATTGTCTGAAGAAGCTTTTTTTTGGTGGGAGGGAGGGGGGAACAAAAAAAAAAAAGCAGTTTAGTTTTTCATGCTGGACAAAAAGTCTGCCAAATCATGTGGGCTGTATCTCCTGTCCAAGATGTGGAAAAAAAAAAACTATTGATGATTAGGAGACAACCAGTAAATGTTGACTATTTTCATAAATCAAGTAACAACTGACCAAGTGAGAGAAAAAAGCCGGAGCAGTAAAACAACAGAGAAGCTTACACGCAGGATTCTTCCAGACACATTGACTGCGGCTATTGAGGGAGATAGACCACCAGTGATAGTGAATTGTGCCTTTGTTACGTTGTGTGGAAATGGAAGATAGCCTGTGGAATTGAACCTTGTGTGAAACTAGGCATTTACTGGTGTATTAACCTAGCTACTCCCAATGGCACCTAAAACCACTGGGAGTGGGAGACAGGAGGTAGCCTGGTTCATGGTTAGTGCTGTGCCTACTGCAAGTGGCCACTGCTACTTAAAGCTAACTTGGAATCACCAATTTACAGTTTGTCATGTCTTGTGTTTCCGTTTTATATTTTTGTTAAGTTCAATAAAAGTAAAGCTACTGCAGCAGTGGCACTAACACTTTGAGTGAAAGCATTTTTCATTCATCAAAGTGTAAGATTGGTGGTAATGGTTAGTGCTGTGCATACTGCTAGTCACTGCCACATAGTAACAACTTAGAATCATCAATTTACAGTTTACAAAAACTCTCTATATAGGTAAGTGCAATATTATATGATAAAATCAAATGGGCTGCTGCATAGGCTGTCAAGCGACTGGATGAGGAAGAACTCAAAAGTGACAGTTTGACAGATTTTTTTTGTTAAAAGTTTATATGTGAGTGTGTTCAGACTAATGTGTATTGTGCAGGGGTGTAAGCACTATGCGTTACACCATGTGCAGTGTAATGTTTCTTAAAGACAAACACAATAACATTTCAGTAGAATATCCTCCAAGCACCAACCAATTTTAGCTACTTTTGCTGAAGTTGTTTTTTTTTAACACAATACACAATTATTCATATCCCACATGTATTGTAATAATAAAAACAAATCAACTATCAATGTTTCATCATAATCACAAGAAGAAGTTGAGGAATGGTAGGTGTATGGGAAGAGTGCATGTTTTTCAAATTCACCATCAGCAGTAGAACCATGACTCCTGAGTCTGACCACAGCCACCCCATCACCTGCACTATTAGTGATGAATCTGGATAATTAGCTTTCTCATACCACTGCAGGCATAGCATTTTAGCTCTGACCCCAGAACTACTCAACTATGAGCATAATGAGACAAATAAATTAGAAGATGAGAGTCTGCAAATCCTCCAGCAAACACAAGGCAAAGAATGAGGTCTACTGTATCACGCCAAAAATAAAAGATTGGGATCACTTTGAGTGCCTCACAGAATGTGCAGTGGGAGAGTGGTGGGTTATCTCACTGGTGCGGTATGAAACAACATATGAAAATACATCACATGCCTGTATTAATTATGGACGAACCAAAACAAGAATGCAGATTGCAGGTTCACTGGTACTGTATCTTATTTGGTGCAGTTATCAACACCTATCACCAGTGGTTTCTGCTCCACTACTATAACCACCTCTCTTAGGCAGGGCAAGATAGATGGTGAGGAAAGTGGCATCAGTCAACACAGGCAGGATGGAATTAAAAAAAATCAAAACCCTCATCAAGGGGAAAAAAGTTCCCTTTGTCTAGATACTACTGCCTATGCAATTTACACCCACTTTGATTCACTTTTTTAGAATTGTTTTACTAACTTTTTTTTTTACTGATTTGTTAAACTTTTTCTTTTTATTATGTTAAGATATGGATTATTTGGTTTGCAGTGTGCTGGTCTAAATTGGTCACGCACAACAGTTCTCCACCATATAATTCAACTTTTTTTAATTTGAACAGCTCAATAGTTCCTTAACATGGTCTTTCTTTAAAAAAAAAATCTTAATTAATCCTCAGTCTAATTAAGTTTGCCTTTTTTTATGCCCACCTTTATAAACCCACCAGTAGAATCAGAATTAAGTTGCCACTTTGTCAGAATTGGGACATGCACAATGGCTACTATAAAAATTGTGCATATCATCAAAATCATCACTTTCCCAATGAACACTCGGAGTTCTGACTAATGTATTTCTATGTGTTTTTTTAATGTTTTGGCACTTGAATGGAATGCTTGACAAAGTGATATAAAAGCTAATCAGTTTACTGTTTTTAATTATTTACAGAAATATATATATATATATATATATATATATATATATATATATACTTGGTATTGAAATGCTATGTTTTTTAAAGCAATAAAGGAAATAATAAATGGATGTGTCATGTAGTTCCATGTGTTCATTCATATAGAGAATACGTTTGTTTGAATAGTTTTTATTGAAAAGAGATATGCTATACAGCATCAAGTAAACATCAACAATATTGCAGCCAGTTATAAAGCATTTGAAATATTGTATTGCATTGTATATATTAACAATAAGAGATCATTTGTTAATATGTAAATAATGGAAGGTTGTGTAATGGTAACAGTAATATACACTTTTTTCTATGAGTTTTAATCTCCTTTCTTATATTTTATAAATTAATTTAATTTAAATATTTTATAAAGCAATTATATTAAATGAATAGACAATATTAAAAAGTATTTAAAAAGATAGAATGAGACAGAAGATAAAAGAAGGAAAAAAGGGGGGGAGGTGGTGATAGGGTAAATAGGTTTAGGAAGATTATATCGTTCACACCATGTGTCTAATTTTTATATTCTATCCATGAACACCAGGTTCTATTGTGTGAGGCTAGTTTCCCCCTAAGTTTAGCTGAAATTCACTTTTTATCTTGAATGAAGCTCAATTTTCTCATGAATATATTGTGTATTGCCGTCTCTTGGAAAACATAATGCAGTAGTATTAGTTGACAAATGTGCAATGTTGAATTATGTACAGACTGATAGATTAACAGAACAGAACACAATGCTCAGTGTTTAAACATCTGTTCTGCACCAGTACAATAAAAAGACATACCTCTGGGATTATAGTTTTCACAATAACTGGTTCTAGGCTAGACTATAATATGGATTATGTTTTATGAATATTACGAATGCCATAGTGAGAAATACATATAGAGGTTTCGGTTTGACAGGTGTATGCCATTCTACTATGGCATAGGAACTATAATAAAATCCTTGTCACATCTGTGATCATAAAATTGCAAAATTACTCACGTCTTTTGCTTTTCCATATGGAGCTTGTCTCAATCTGAAACAGTCCTGATAACTGTAACATATTCAGATGGCAAGGGAAGTTTGGAAAATGCAAATATTAAGAAGCAAAGCTTTAATTAATAATGGAATATTGCTGCTGAACCGTGGTCAAAATAAAACTGTATAATGGATGAAAATACACATAATTAAAAAAAAAGCAATAATCTGTTGCACAGTTAGTTAAACTTTTAAGGACTATCAAAAGACTATAGTTATGAAATAGATGTTTATTAGATTAGTTCACTTTAACGACACACACTGGAAATTGCAGAAGAAAAAATGGAAACCGTGCTTTGCTATTTAGGCAAATGTGGGTGAATAAAAACCATAACAATGCTACAATGTCCATTAAAAATATTCTATATTGGGGGCGGAGCTTGACCGCCATGAGGAGAAGTCGCATGCACCCAGAGCTCCCACCAAATGGCCGACTTCAAGCCTCCCTTGCCCCAACCCAGGCAAGATAAATGGGTTCCACACTCACCTACTCCACAGAGCCAACAGCGGGAACAGGACAGAGGCACTACGGGCTATCCAGAGGCGCTAGCCGAGGCAGGTCCAACTTGCGGCCTAGCAGTTGATGCGGGGCTCGGGACGCGGCCGGTCCTCCAGTCCCGAAGTCCGGCAGATGCACAACTAGCCCCCCCCTTTTGGACTGTTGGGGTTCATCACGGTCCACCATGACACCCCCACAAGCCCGAACACCTACACGCGAGCCCTGCCAGCGGGCGGAAGGAAGCAGCAGCACCCCGCTCACCTAAGATGGCAGCGGGCGGCACCAGGAAGACACCTACCAGCAACGCGGCCTCACACACCGCAGTAGCAGGCTGCTAGGGGGCTGAGACAGACCCTGTACAATGGCAGAGTACCGGTAGCCGGAAAGGTCAGTGGCAACACCCCACATCCATAACCCTGAGCAAGACAGAGTGGAGGAGAAAGCCCCATGACAAGCAGTGGCAGGAGGCCTTACTCAGTCCCTCAAGCACCAAACCGACAAACAGAATACTAAGGCTGCCAAAGGACCAGGTGACATCCTTTTCTGACCCCTTCCTGGCCTCCTAAAAGACCCAACCACACCGGCGAAGACCTACCTGGCATGAACTGACCCTGGGACTAAACCTAACCTGAAGAGCACCAACCACTCCTTAACCAGCCGCAACCCCCATGCCGTATATCCCCTCTGTGCTCACTGACAGGAGCTGCCTGGTGTGTAGCTGGCTCTGACCTACGGTGTTGTGGTTTCCACACTCATTCGGGACTCTAGCTCTACACAACTCCTATCACTCATGAGTATCAAGCTTGTTTATATAAATGCGTAATTATCTGCTTAGCCACAGCACACTTAGTCAGCTTAAACTGGGACCTGCTGTCTAGGCTAATAATCACTGTGCATGATATACTCTCTCAGTTTCATAAGCATTTGCCTAGTTCAAAATATTCAAATAACATATCTGTTAATCAATATCTTTCTGTTAATGTTATTGTTTAGCTAGAAACGGTAAAAACAATGAAAACTAGTAGTAAACTTCAAGTGAGTGATTAGTAAAGACTCACAGCTAAAAGGAAAAGGAGGGGGAAAAAATGGCCTTTCTCACAGTTAATATGGAAATTCACTCATATTGTCACTATTTTATGCCAAAACATGCGTAGCAAACATATAAAAAACCCCGAAAGGAAAAATAGTTTACACCCATCCTTGTATCTAGAACACAATTTGATAATCCTTACGACATACAATGTTAACCTTACTGAACATCATATGAATCTTGACTTAGCTATTTCCTCCCAGCTAATTGTGTAGACTTTATGGATTTTTGTAGTTATGTAATAAAATTACAGTTGCTACTTTTACAGTGCATTCTACTGCGGGTGGCTGAAACTTCGAACTGTCCTGGAATAACTGAAATATCTCCGCTATCGGGAAAGATTACATTTAACTTTCTCTGCTCATGGCATTACTTTATGCTTAAGCCATCTTTGGCCAACAATTAAAAAGCACTTAGAACCAACCCTTATAGACTCCATTAATACTGACTGGCTACCAAGGACTGGCTCTCTCTCGCAGATTATTTGAAATGGAGGAAAAGGGAACAAAAATAATAAACAGGGTTAATTTTTTTAGACCCAATTATAATGACACAGCCCAAAGCAGCCCTCATTATACCCACATCCTTACTTAATTATTATGGGTTATTTGATTTTATTGTAATGAGCTTGCCCCCAATATTCTTTATCATTTAGGCTATAGGGTGTGGGTTTACTAGGTAAATGCTTTGCTCCGACACTCTATTATTAAGGGTGTTGGGACTTTTAGTGCTAAAAAAAAAAAAGTGAAGGCATTAGTAGTCCCATTTGTGATAGGAGCACTCAAGGCTGTGAATCCCAAGTTGGGGGAATGGCTTTCAGCAGATGTCAGGTGGGACATCTGATATCGCTGTACAGAAGAGTGAAGTTCTAGGAACAGCTAAGATACTTTGAAGAACCCTCAGACTCTCTGGCCTCTGGTAGAGGACCCATATTTATATATATTTATATATATAAATTTTACATCCAAATAGAAAGTTTCAGATGCTGTATAAGTTAAATATAACATACAGTAAAGAGAAAAGTCGTGTAGAGGTTGATAACAGATATTTAATGAAATCATTTATATAGAAGTTCCCAAATAAATCAAGCATGTGAACAGTGTCAAGATAATCATTAAATACAGTGCAACAGCAAATTTGATCACTTAAATGTTAATCGTATTATCACTTTCATGGCTTCTCTTTCTAAGAAGTTAATAACGATTACAGCTTTAAAGCTCATCCAACCAAGAGATAAAATTAATCCGCACAGAATCAAAAATACACCCAGTCCATGAACAGTAAAGAAGTGTTTTCTCAAATAATTATTTCTGTTAAGAAATATATGCTGTATCAAAAGAAAATAAATATAGTGGGGCATTTGTTATGTCAATAATACTGTTTAATATTAACAGATAACCAAGTGACCGGTACTTTTTCTATTTTCTTTTTCTGTGAGGAAAAGATTATTGGTAATTCCAAAAACACAGCAATCACTAACAGGTCAATTTACTAAAGTGACAATTCATAGAAAATTCTAAGTGAATTTTAAATTTAAGGCCAGAGTAGGCAAAGTGACAGCAAAGCTTATTTAGAACATTTCTCCACTTTGGCTATTTTGACCTTAAATTTGAAATTCACTTTGAATAACCCTGTAACCCTAACTTTAATACCAATACTAACTTTTTTTAGGACAAAATAATTGCACATCTGACAAATGTTTCATGAGTGTGTGTGTGTGTGGGGGGGATATGATAGAAACATTAAAATACATTAAGGGAATCAACACAGTAAAGGAGGAGACTATATTTAAAAGAAGAAAAACTACCACAACAAGAGGACATAGTCTTAAATTAGAGGGACAAAGGTTTAAAAATAATATCAGGAAGTATTACTTTACTGAGAGGGTAGTGGATGCATGGAATAGCCTTCCAGCTGAAGTGGTAGAGGTTAACACAGTAAAGGAGTTTAAGCATGCGTGGGATAGGCATAAGGCTATCCTAACTATAAGATAAGGCCAGGTACTAATGAAAGTATTTAGATAATTGGGCAGACTAAATGGGCCGAATGGTTCTTATCTGCTGTCACTGTCTATGTTTCTATGTGTGCCTGATGCAGTAATATGGCATGTTTCTTCTATATAAAGGGTGTATGGACACCAAGAGGCTGGGCAGTACAGTCATACAATGCAATGGTACATCAGATAAGAGGCTGCAGCAATGGAGGGTTTTAGGTCATATATGCCATTGCTCCCCAAATTGTTCTGTGTTCCTTTTTAGCATATTTTATGCAGAATTTGAATGCTGCAAGGTTCCTCAGTGATTAATGAAGTATTATTCTTCCTCCACTATTGGAGTTGTGCCTACACGAGGGCAGCACTTTTCATGCATTAAAAGTCTGTGTCCAGGAAAGTATTGGGTGATAGGCTGTTCTCTTTTGAATGGGAATTAATTGAGCCACTCCTCCTGTTTTTGTGGGTGGTGCAATTCTTTCTGCTGCAATTGCTTACTTTGAATTTGAATACTATCACTTGAATAACAACAATGGTCCTGGGTTAATACTTTCCTTTATTTCTATGTCATATTGTATAGTGTTTCTGCAGGGTTCAGTTTTCTGCATTATGTCTGGTTTTGGGAGAAGCTCCAAATTACTAAAAAAAAAACCCACCAATCTGTTGCCTGTTTTGTTTGTTTCATGATACATTTATATGGTGTTTTGGAGTTGAGGAATTGGTACAAATTGCTGATCACCCAAAATCCAGATGAATCATATTTTGTTTTGTAAGGACAATCACCAATTAAGATGCACTTGCGTCAATCTAGCCATGATCCCAGCCTTGGTACGATAGTGACGCAAGTGCATCATCCAAGCAATCCTGGCTCCGAACCTAAAATGATGTAAGCTGTGACTTTAGCACCTTTTTATATATATATATTTTTTTTGGTGTCCTGTTTGACGCAGTGACCTGTGCAATCAATAAGGCAATAAATAAAGGAAGTGCTTGACACCTATGAAAATTAAATAGTCAAATTCAGAAAATAACCAATATTGTGGGTATTCCTCTAAGACAGTGGTTCCTAACCCAGTCTTTAAGTACCCCCTACCAGTCCAGGATTAAGGGATTACCCAACTGTATCTAAAGTGTTTTTAGAAAGAAAAAAACACTTTAGACACGACAGGGTAATCCCTAAGTAGGGGATACTTGAGGACTGGGTTGGGTACCCCTGCTCTATGACCACAAAAGCTAAATGGTTATAAAATAGACAAAACGTAGTTGCTACAAATATATTTACTATTTAATATGAATAGTACACAACACCCTCTATATACAGGATAAAAACCCTAAGTAAAGACAGAGAAAGTCACCTCAATCAAAAATTGCACCAACCAAGAATGGTTAAGTAAAACAGACAGATGATAAAGTGTTGGGCAGCTTTTGGTGAGTGGCTTTTTTATAGATGCAGCCTTTACCCATTTCTTCTTTAGTATATGTAGGTCCTCAATATGCAACAGCAGACATGTAAACAGCAGGAATGAGCATCTAGTGGAGTACAGCATATTTACAAGCACTTGTCAGGGTCCCGCGGGCGGCTGCGAGGGGAGGTTGCAGTCCGCTCGCGGCACTCACCCTCCAGCCGTCCGCGGTCCCCTTCCTGGCGTGCGCTCGGCGGGTGGCATCCTCCCAGCTACGGATGCCGCCCGCATCTTCCTCTGTATCCCCCAGCGGCAGCATGCATGATGCTGCACGCTGGGAGACCGCCCATTTTAACAAACGCCGGGTCAGTCACCTGACCCGGCGTTAAAGGCACAGTGCCTCAATCACAGTGGGAGGTTTAGATATCTCCCACGTGTGATTGTTAATTCTGATTGGAAATTACCCAATCAGAATTAACCTATGGATTTAAATACTTACCTTTCCTGTTCCTCTCCGCCCTGTTGTGGTCTTTACTAGTATTACTACTGAACTTATGTTTCTGGTTACATACTCTCTGGCTTGTTTATCCGACTTTGTGACTTTCTCCTACCCTTTGACCTCGGCTTGTCTATCGTTATTCTGTCTTCTGGTTCCCCTTTACTCGGCTTGTTTCCTGGCTATTCTTTGTGTGCTTAGCCCGGCCACTCTAAGGTCCGGTACTGCACTTTGTGTGTGTGTGTTGGCGTGTTTGGTTCCCCGAATCGTGACAGCACTCACATGGAAAAGAGCTACAGACTAGCTTAGAGCTGACAACAGTCAGCAGTACAATTTACGCAGGTGGAAATAAGGTCACTAGTAAACCTCAAAAGAAGGACGTGGATGAAAACACAAGTACAAAACGTAGAATCCCACTTGATGATGCCGGAGGGGTATGCTTTTATAGCCATTTGTAAATACTGTAATTATTGCCATCGGCCTCTTTGAAAATCCACCAGTGTAAAGATAACAAAATGATATCTGGAAATAGAAAACATATATTACATCAAAAGATATCTAGAAAGAATTAATCAGAAGGGCATTCTTCCTGACAAGAATCAATCTCTTAGCAAGCTGTGGAAACATTGATAGACAATATGCACATCAATGAACACAACATGCCATAATAGCAATGGTAAGAACGATTACTTCTCAGACACAATCTTATTATTCCATTACAAACTCCACAGTCACTGGAAAAGAAGTACCTTCCCTTGTTACCTCACAGATAACCTGCTGATATTCTTCAAAATTCCATATAAGAGCAAACTAATAAGTAGCACTGAAAACTGGAAAAATAGACCCTTGCTAGCTGTGTTCCAAGATATAATTTCAAGCCAAAATCAGCAAATACCACCAAAGTCCCTCTGAAGAAAACTAACCTTGGCTCAAAAATGTGGTTACTTTCTGATGTACTATTATTTTGCTGCTTTGTGGCACATTTGTGCGCACTCTTCGTTACCAGAGTGCTCTGAAAAGCATTTTACCAGTGCGAGCGTTACTGTAGATTTTGTAACGTATTTCTACACTTTATACATTACATTACTTCATCACACTTGTACTCACTTTGCATTTCCATGCATCTGTGTAAAGTGCACATTAATGGCTTGCCTTTATGTATGTATGTATTAAGGAGAGAGTGTTTGTACATGTATAAAGAAGCCTGTTTGTGTACACGTGCTTGTATTTACGTGTCATTTATGTGACATGCAAATAAACTGATATCAAATAAATCAAGAGAATCCATAACACAGTAACCTGTAATGATATCTGAATAGTGAGTGAAAATGCAATTATCTCTTAAGATTCAAGACGGAAAGGTGTAATTCTGATAGCTACGACACACACAAATAACTATATTATATGTTGTATTATTTTTCCGCTAAAACAGATAAGCTAGCATTTTTTTTTTTTACCTTTTGCATATGAAACAAAAGTGACTTTCTCTCTTATACAAGCCATCAGAATATTTCATATGAAATGAAATTGTGAGCTTCTTTGAGGTGACAGACAAACAGCAGGGTGCTGTGCACATTGCTGCAATATGTCTGTAGAAATAAATTCACGGGGTCTATCTACTCCAGTGACCCACTTAGAATGTCAATTAAAAGCTGCAGTAATGTTTTGTATGAAGTAACTCACAGCACCTTCTTTCCGATCAACCAATTTAGGTTATTTAAAGCACAGCTTAGCTTTGAGATCATTAATCAACAAATCTCCAGTACTGACACAAAAGAAGTATCATGGAATAATATTTTGTGGCTGATTGTTATTTTTTAGAATTCGAATATCCGTCAATTTACAATAGTGTTATCCGTACATAATGTAGGAGATAATAAACAGAAACAATTGTTCTAAAACAAAAAGTGCTAGATAGATTAGATAAATAGGTGCATTCTCGTGTTTACAGTTTACAAAGAAATATACAAATATATTACACAAATGTTTAAAGTATTTGCACACAAAAAATATTGAACACACACGGGTATAATATACAATGTATGAGTACTAGATGCTAATAAATATTAAATAGTGTTGAAAAATGGTGACGTGCTAAATGTACTGTACTGTGCTTTCGTTGTCAAATATTTTGTTTGTACCATGTTATCAGATAGAGCTGAGAGGTTGAAAGGAAGGTTATGGTAAAGAAAATGGTTACATTTATGAGTGAAATCACACAATCAAAAGCCAATCACTCCCAAAAAGGTCTATATTAGGGTTTCCGTTGGATCTGTCAAGATTAAAATAGGTTCCATCTACACGGTTAATCAGTAAAGTAGCTATGTTGAAACAGAAATTATGTTATATTTTAAAAAGGTTGATTGCTAAGTTGTTTAAACTACATATTAAGTATTAGTATGGGTCAGCAAATACCAAATCAGGCCTTTAATTCAAGTTATGGGAAAATATCACAGTTTAAGTAGCAAAACCATATCCATTGGTAGCTATGTTTGTATAGACAAAAGTGCTGCATGTATTCTCTGAATGTCAAACTGACTATATGGCACAAGCTATAACAGTTCATTAAGAATTTGCAGCATGTTAGGCATTGGTTAATCAAAGAGATTAAGGATTCTAATACTACACATATGGCCTCTTCTTTTATGTCCTGTCAAGTGTCAAATAGCATCATAACCTGTATTCACTGGTGTATTTTGGATCTGTGCTGCCCTAGGCATGACACAACTCAGGCACCCCCTAATTTACATCTACCCCACCCCTACCTGTCAAGGCCACACCTCTTCCTGTTAAAGACTAACACACACTTTGACTGACAGACACAATCTCAGATACAGTGACATACACAAAAACACTCACTGATTGACACAATCTGACAGACACACACAATCACTGACTCACTTACAGACACACACTGACAGAAACACAATATCTGACAGACACGCACACACTCACTGACATACACACACAATGATGCAGATGCACACTCACTTACTCACTGACAGACACAAACCCACCCACAGACACACACACACTGACAGGCACACACACTCACTCACAGACACACACACACAATCATTCAGACACACAGGCTCACTCACAGACACTGACAGACACACACAGTCACTCAGACAGACTCCCTCACAGACACATACTGACAGACACTCACTCACTCACAGACACACACACACAATCACTCAGACACTCAGACTCACAGACATACACTGACAGACACACACAATCACTCAGACACAAACACACATTCACTGACAGACACACACTCACTCACTCACTCACTCACAGGCACACACTGACAGACACACACTGACAGACACACACTGACAGACACACAGAGTCACTCAGGCTCTCTCACTCACAGATACACACTGACAGATATACAGACACACTGACATACACACCCACACACACATTAACACCCCCTCCCCCCACTAACAAATATTTTTTTTACTTTAATTTAAATCCACCCAGCCTCCCTACCTTTGGGAGATCTGGGTGGAATTCTTTTTACCTGGGGTCCAGTGGTGCTGCTGGCTAGGCTGTTTGGGCAGGAGTGCAGCCAGTTAAGGTCCAGTCGGATGGTGAAGGAGCACTGATTTGTGAGCTCTCCCTGCTCAGCTCTCTCGCACGTCGCAGAGTGATGCTGGAAGCCGGAATGTGACGTCCTATGGGAGCTGAGCAGGGAAAGCTCACAAATCAGTGCTACCTCACCGCCCGCCTGGACCTCAACTAGCTGCCTGTCCCGAGGCTAACAAGGCGCTTGCCTGGGCATTTGTGGGCTGTGTTTTTTGCCACCCCCTGGAAAGTGCCACCCAAGGCAATTGCCTTGTTTGCCTCATGGCAAATACAGCACTGCCTGTATTACCTGCAAAGTAAACAGGGAACAGAAAATGTAGTGGTGTGTGTTTCTATGATAGCTATACCTCCACTTACCTCCTAGCTATCTATGAATTAATTTAATGTCATGTGCTACCTACAGACAGGGCAGTATTTATGCAATCACAAAGCTCTATTTGGGCATGGATGCTCCTAACATGCTCGCTTGCTTTCTAACTTTACCTAATGTCCTGTGGTCTATATAGTGACCAGCAGACTAACGGACAATCCACCCCAATACACAATGGCCACGCTACTTCTAAACCACACAGGTCAGCCAATCATGGTGCACTGTTGTTTCATTAATCCCACTTAAGCAACAATATGGTTGACTTTGCAAAGCACTCCTCTCTCTAGTTTGGTATCTAAAGTGTGGGACATCAGACAATTTGAAAGCATTTCCGAGTTGATGCAGGTGGACACACAACGATATATGGCTTGTTGGTTTTATTGGACGGATACTTTGTACACTCCTGGTGTACGTTGTGAAGGGGCTTGAAAGCAGAGTATAGCATGGGCCTGGTTTTATTTAAGAGTCACAGGGCCAAATGATGGGGTTCTGGCCAGGGTGACTCTCCTGCTTGTTCTCTGTGTTCCCTCCTTTTCCCTATCCCATTAGTCTCCTCCATACCCACCTGTATCCTCTTTTTTCTTTCTCTTTTCCTCTTAAACATTTATTTTGCTCTTTAAGAGCTTTTTTGGTGAACTAAGGTAGATTAACCAATACAAGGACTTTTCTTCTTACAAAATTGACAACTTGTAAGCCAGCTTTGGATGCTGATTATACTTCATTTTGTGAATCAACACACTATGTTAGGTTTGAAATTGTATGTATTGTGAAGAGTTCTTTACTACTTGTACTGTTTGGACTCAATGTCATTTCTGACAATTTATGATGTGCAACTTTTATGTCATGGCTGCTATTCTCTTGACTATTTCATTTGTTTCAAGAAATGCTGATTTAAGGAGCTCCATTGGTGAACCACACAATTTTGTAGAGAGGTTGGTATAATTTTTTATTCAGTAAATCTTCACACCCATAGAGTACTTTATATTGCTCAATTTCTATATGGCTATGAAGTATGCTTTTAACATTGCCATTCATAAAAGTGCTAATTTCATTGTGAAATTAGCACTTTTCTATTTCAATATAGAAACACCTCCCTAGTTGGCAACCAAACAGCTAGGGATATTCACTTCCACTGAGCTAACGGAAGTAGAAGGCATGTTCTAATAGAGCAGGTCTACCTTCCAAGCTTGCTCCGCAAAGAACTGTGGTTGTTTACTCTCCCTTACCTTACTTAATTGCTTTAAAAACAATTTTTAAATAGCCTTGTAATTTTGTAAGCATGACAGTGAGTTTAAACGTGTGTGTACACTTGCCCATTAGCGAGTGTTTGCAAACCTGCCGCCACACTACAAGAAGGTCAGCAGGCATGGGATGGAAGTGTAAGGAAAGAGACACACTGAACGGGATGATGGGGGATGAGACACAGTGGATTTATTTGACTACACAGCTCTCACTGACTGTGGCCACTGACCACTCATTGGGTTATACCCAGATATCTTATCGTCGAGATGATGGAGTGACACACAAGCTCTCATTGCCATCTGAGGCCATCTCCTTAATAACACTTTTGCAGCAGTGATTCATGGGTTGAGGAGAGAAATGGAATAGAAACAGAGGCTGCTCTATGAGATGCCTCTGATTGGACAATTCTCCGTGTAGTGGCTGAAAGTCACTTCCGGTGAAAAAGTGGAGGGCTTTCAAAGGCTACAGTCATAAGAACTGCAGCTTTTGCAAGTTGTTTTAGAATATATCCCTAATCAACACACATACAAATATGCATGCATAAATTCATTGGAGGTATACCTACCAAAATGTGTATTTTATTTGTTTGCTTGTTTTCAAATGCCAAGTGGTCCTTTAACCCCTTAACGCCGTTACGGCGTTCTATGCTGTCCCGCATTAAGTGGGCTTTAAAGCCGTTGCGGCGGCATAGAATGCCGTAAGGGCTTTGAGCCCCAGGAGCTCGTAGATACTCTTCTGGAGGGCTGCCTAACAGCCCAGGCAGCCCTCCCCCAGCAAATTAGGCCCCCGGGGAAATGTCAGACAGTCCCCCTGCTGGTAGGAAATTAAAAAAAAAACATTATTAGACATGTGTAAAATTAATTAAAAGTATATATATATATATATATATATATATATTACATATATAATATATATACATATATATATATATATATATATATATATGTAACGTCATACAAAGTGTATTTTAATATTAATATAAGTACATATATTAGTATTAGTATTAAAATACACTTAGAATGACATTATATATATATATATACACCGTATATACTCGAGTATAAGCCGAGTTTTTCAGCAAATTTTTTGTGCTGAAAAACCCCAACTCGGCTTATACTCGAGTCACTGTCTGTATTATGGCAATTTACTTACCTCTGCTGCAGCTCCTGTCAGCTCCCTGCTCCTCCGCGTCGGTCCGGTCAGCACCTCGGTCAGCTCCCAGTGTAAGTCTCGCGAGAGCCGCGGGGTCATAGTGCGGCTCTCGCGAGACTTACAGTGTGAACTGACAGAAGAGCTGCACGGGCCAGCGCGGAGGAGCAGGGAGCTGACAGGAGCTGCAGGAGAGGTAAGTAACAGCTCTGCCAGCCCCCCTCCTCCCCCAACTGAACTGCCAATGCCACTGGACCACCAGGGAAGGAGAGCCCCCCTCCCTGCCATGTATCAAGCAGGGAGGGGGGACAAAAAAATAAATAAATAATATATAAATAATAATAATAAAAAAATAAATAATAATATAACAAATTTTTTTTTAAATAATAATATTTTTTTTTTTATAAAAATGCCCACCCCCCACCAAGGCTCTGCAACACAAACACACACTGCATCACACACACACACACTGCATCACACACACTGCATTCATACACACACTGCATTCATACACACACACTGCATTCATACACACACTGCATTCATACACACACTGCATAACACACACACACACACTGCATTCATACACACACTGCACTCATACACACACTGCATTCATACACACACTGCATAACACACACACACACTGCACTCATACACACACTGCATTCATACACACAATGCATTCATACACACACTGCACTCATACACACACTGCGCACTCATACACACACACTGCACTCATACACACACACTGCACTCATACACACACTGCGCACTCATACACACACTGCATTTATGCACACACACTGCACTCATACACAAACACTGCATTCATACACACACTGCATTCATACACACACTGCACTCATACACAAACACTGCATTCATACAGACACTGCATTCATACACACACACTGCATTCATATACACACACTGCACTCATACACACACTGCGCACTCATACACACACTGCATTTATACACACACTGCATTCATCATATACACACACTGTAAATAAATATTCCATTAATATAATTTTTTTAGGATCTAATTTTATTTAGAAATTTTATTTACCAGTAGCTGCTGCATTTCCCACCCTAGTCTTATACTCGAGTCAATACGTTTTCCCAGTTTTTTAGGGTAAAATTAGGGGCCTCGGCTTATATTCGGGTCGGCTTATACTCGAGTATATACGGTATATATATAATAGATATATACACATATATATATACACGTATAATTACAATAATAAATAAATAAAATAATTAAATAAATAAAATATTGAAACAAAATTTAATATAAATTATATATTCATATGTAATTTCATTCTAACTGTATTTTGTTATTAATATATATATATATATATTGGTAACAAAATACACTTAGATTGACATTCTATATATATCTATCTATACATAAAATACAAATAACCGCAAATATATATATATATATATATATATATATACACATATATATAGATAAATACATATAATTACATAATAGATTACATTTGTATACACGTAGAATTTAAATACCTATAAATGCATATATATTAAAATTCAATGTATATTTAAGTAATCTTTTAACATAATTATGTGATTTGATTAATTAAAATTTGATTGACATGCCTATATTTGACCCTTTAACTGTCCAAGACACCATAAAACCTGTACATAGTGGGGACTATTTTACCCGGGAGACTTCGCTGAACTCAAACATTAGTGTTTCAAACTTATAAATTGTATTACAATGATGATATTTTAAGTAAACGTGACATATTTTGCATTTTTTACAAACGAACTGCACTTTTATGGACTATATTATTGTTGTAATATGTTTTACTATTTTAAAACACTAATATTTGTGTTTAGTGAAGTCTCCCGAGAATAACAGTACCCCCCATGTACAGGTTTTATGGTGTTTTGGAAAGTTAGAGAGTCACATATAAGGCTTGCATTTCATTTTTTTGACATTGAAATTTGCCAGACTGGTTATGTTGCCTTTGAGAGCGTATGGTAGCCCAGGAATAAGAATTACCCCCATGATGACATACCATTTGCAAAAGTAGACAACCCAAGGTATTGCAAGTGTGGTATGTCCAGTCTTTCTTAGTAGCCACTTAGTTGCAAACACCTAACAGTATTATGACATTAACAGCTAAAATGTCAGACAGAAATACAAATTTAATTTTATTTTCTCACATTTTTAAATTTTTTATTCATAATAAATTATGTTCCATATATGAATAGTTAATGATAAATTAAAGCCCTGTTTCTCCTGAACAAAATGATATATAATAAGTGTGGGGAAACTTAATGTGACAGTGGTGAATTACGGTTGAACAGACATGTAGCGCAAATTCCAGTTTTTGTTTACGTTTTGTTTTGATCAGAATGTGTACTATTGACTCCGTCCTGAAGGGGTTAATTTAAAAAAGTTTAAAAAAGCATTTTTTTTCCCTGTGTGCTGCTGCTGAGTTTATTGGTGGAGTTTCCTCAATTTCCACCTGTGTGGGATTTCTATACCAAATATAAACCCACAGCTAACTAGCTGAACGTGCTCACTTGTAGCTGATTGGATATAGTCTCTTTAAGTAGGCTATTTCAAGAAGGAGTAAAAAAAAAAAAAAAAAGCAGTTTAAACCAGCAAGGTAAATGTTGCTCTTGATTTTTTTTTTTTTCCTGTACTTGCTCTTTTGGTAACTGTGATAATGGGTGTTGGCAAGAATGAAGATTTAACTCTGTGCACATATATGAATCCACACAGGAGCCATACCTCTGTGGCATGTGTGTGTGGCTTCACCGGAAGATCCAGAGAAGCAAATTGCAACATTGAGACAGATTAACAATCTTGAAAGAGGTCTGCTGTTCAGTGAGGAGAGTTTACAGGGGTCCTCTTTTGGAGTGAGAGGAGATAAGAACGCTGCGAACATTACATGGTAGAAGGGAAAAGTTCAGGTAGTCCTGACTTTGTGCAACCTAACAGATTTACCCATTTGAGTAAAGCTGTTGGGAGCATCAACTCAGGAGTAGCTGTATGGAGGAAGCTGTTCCTTTAAACAGCCCCTCTAGTACAGGTGGGACTGAAAATGTAAGAGACTAGACGGGTTGTGGTGGTAAGGAAATCTGTTATTAAGAAAGTCGATAAGACATTTAGCCCCAGACCAACAAGCTACACAAAGCTTCATAAGCTGCTCCACTGTCATAAGCAACAGGTAGTCTTCTAGAGGACATTATTACGAATTTATCCTGCATAGCATCATTTTACTCGCCCTGTAATCTCTATTGTGGTGTGGGTTTGTTTTTTCGCTTTTTTCCATTACCATGTAACTGCAACCTGTAAAAGCTATATTTTGTGTATCCTGGACATATTACATTTATTCTCACCTTTTTATGTCTTCTACATTATGCTATAGTTTCGTTTTACCAGCTCTGCTCCATTTATTTGGATTGCTATTTAATTGTTCTATTCCTTTATTACCAGGTACAAAAAGATGCACACCTTAGTTACTAATCCAAATCTCTTTATTATACAAAGTAAATTAAACAAACCGCTACAAGACTATAACAGCCACTTACAGAGGCTATAAAATTTGCTCTAAACCAAACAGGCATAAAAGCTCACTTGCATATTACCTCAAAGGCTGGACACGTGTACAGAACAAAACCCCAACTTTTCGGTACAGCTCCTAGTGCCTTTCTCAAGGGATCACCTGAAGGCACTAGTAGCAGTACCAAAACGTTGGTGAGTCAGTCATTTACTTTGTATAATAAAGAGATTTGGATTATTAACTAAGGTGTGAATCTTTTTGTATATAGCAATGTTTGGCATTAAGCAATGCCTCTTTAAGATAGCACCCATAGATGTTATGTGAATTGCAGCCACTTTCCAATTGAATTTATTTAGTTTTATTCAATTCTATGCATACCTCTGTCTTGCTTTTGTAATTTCTACCCCCTCTCCCCTTTCTATTGATACCTACCCAAATGTTTGTTTTGCTTGAATAACCCTGTCATTCTGTGCATTGATGTAGCTCCCCCATTCCTTGACTTAATTGCAGGCCTATCTGACCCTAATATTTCTCTATCCTACAGGCTGTATTAAAAGACATTTAGCCCCAGATCAACAAGCTACACAGCTACCTCCCTGACTCATATTAATTTAAAAATCCATCACCATACTTTGCTGGATTGGATTCTCTCCACTTCTCCTGATAGGGAGAACTCCCGCCTCCTGAATTTTAAGTTTCGGTGACCGCTGCCTAGTGTACTGTGTGTGCTAAATAAAGGGCACAACCTCTCCCAAGATTCTAATCACCGGGTCTTTCAAGAAATTTAATCTAGAATCATTTATAAATGATCTCAAGAACCTCCCATGGAACAGATTAAGTCTAATCCCAAATCTAGACTGTGGAACCTTTTTTTTTCTTCAGACCAAGCTCTGGCCAGTTTGGACATTCATGCCTTGCTGCATAAAGTGTGAGTAAAAGGAGCACATCTGCTTTGGGTTACAGCTGACCTCGTTCCAATGTACAGGTTTAGAGATTCATTCTGGTCAAAATTAAAGCGTACTGGCTCCATGAACTATCACCGTGCCTACAGACAATGACAAAATGCAGACCCAATATTTCAATGAAAATTTTAACAATAACACATCAAACCCAAGAAAAGTCTGGAAAATCATAAGTAACATACAAACACCCACAATTCACTCCCAGCCCTCCGCTGTAAATGAGTGAAAAGCGATCTGAGATTACAAGTGCCGATCAGGCCCAGCTAAATTTGTAAAGACTTTAATATAGAGAAATTTGACTTTATACCTGTGCCTGTTTAGGGTCATTAATAAACACCTTGATAATCTAAAAATCAAAAACCAGTGTGGACCTGATGAAATCCTGGCAATGTTGCTGAAGTTCATTGAGCCGGCAATTGCCAAACTAGTTGCAACCTTAATCAATTAATCCTTGGTGAGTAGATAACTACCCACATTTTGGAATACTGCAAGAGAAATACCTATCCAAAAAAGGTGATTGTAATCATATTTGATATGTGGGTGGCAGCACTGCAATTGTGAGCACTTTTCATGTATGTGTTTGTATCAATGCTTTATCAAAGACATTAGCATTGATAAAGGGCAATCGCCTGAAACATTTGCAACTTATGTTGTCTTTCCAATAAATATGGTGGCACCCGGGTGTGCACTTTAAATACCAGTTGCACATTTTTATTTTTTTCTCTTGCTTCCAAAAAATGGTGATACTTTGGTATCCAACTATTGTCCAATATCAATAATGGAAAAATGCATTTACATGCAACTATGTGTCAACAATCAAACTATCTAACCCAAGTCAGGCTTTCATTCATCTACAACTGCCTTCTTAAAAGTTTGCAACAACATCCAAATTCACATGGAGCAGATATGCTGATCTCCTCTTGTAATGTTCCATGCATTCTAAATGCAAACTGCACTGAGGAACAACCTTTAGATTTGAAAAGACGCCCCACTGCAGTTTATTCTTTTAAACTTCCTCTTTACAACCAAAATATTTTAAGATCACTATAGCAGCCCCACTATGTGCAAGTTGATTTTTAACATGCCTCTTGGATTAGATACAGTCAGAGCTATGAAGTTAAGTAAGAATTGTCAAATTCGAAATTAATTTCAAATTTAAGGTCAAAGTAGCCAAACTGGAATCATTCTCCAAGTTGGCTAAGCTTTTAGATCTGGTACTTTAGCCTTACATTTGAAATTCACTTTACATTTATGACAATTCTTACTTTAATGGAAAACTCTGAATGTGATTTAACCCCTTCTGGACAAAGGTTAGGCAAATCCTTATCTACAATGACAGTTATGGTGCATCATCAATCATGACGGTGCAAATGTTTCTTCCACCTCTATATTTTTCCACATAGACCTTATTGGAAAATCAATCAAAATCAATTTTGCAATGAAAAACATTGAGTGAGAAGATGAGGTTTTACGTAAAAGAGCATCAAAGCACACATGCATTGCTTGTTTAAAGCCTCACTAAAATGAAGAGGTCATTAGCTGGCAGTATCTATACATAAATAATGAGCTGGTTAGCAATGTGTTTATGAAGGAGAGAAATTTGACATATTCCGGTCATGGAACATGAATGCCTCTATTATGAATACATATTTAATATTTTGTGATTATTTGTTAGTCAAAGTTTAATCAAGTCTCAATTAAAAAAAAAATTTTAAAAAAATGGAGCATTTTGAAAAAACGGGGAACGTTTTAGACTTGTTACCAATTATCATAAAATGTTTCACAATTGCTCAACTGACCACTACCTTAAGATTTTTTCCTTTTTTATTTGATTAGATAATACTAAGATATATTGCCCCATTATTTAGCTGTATTTGAAATTGTCTGCACATTTATGATGTATACAGAAACCTAAATAGTATTATGTTCAACTTCACTACTATGCACTGTCTACATACACTTATGGTTTGTGTCAATAGTTATCAGTAAATGGGTGTCGTAAAAGGCTGTTATCAACAAAAGCCAGTAGATATTTACAGCCACTAAATATTGACATGTAGGGATGTGCATGGGAAAAATATTCGCTTTCAGAACTTTGGCGTGTAGGGTTAGGGTAACCCCATCCCTCTCCTGTTTTGCCACTTTTCAGAAATCTGAAGCACTTCGACACTTCCGACATTCGTCCTGAATTTGTATATGGATCAAAACCAATTGCACATGTCTATTGACACACTTCCAACATTTTGGTCCAGGGTTTGTGGACAAACATTAGTAATGTTTGTTCCTATAGATATAGTTCAGCTTTTACCATCAGCCAAGTCACAACTTTCACATAGCTACCACAACTGGATGGTATAAAAGATGTAATTTGCACATGCACAATACACCTTCTTTGACCTTTACGGGACAAACAAATAGATAAGTTAGTGGTGTTGGTTGGAGTTGGCATGCTATTAGTAGGTTTGTGGTTGGTGGAAGTGGCTTGTGTTCCGATTAGCATCTTATAGGTTATTCTTAGCTGAGATGTAAAAACACAGTATGATGAGAATACACATCATTAGTACACATACACACATTATGGTTAATGTGAAATTATTCTGCAAACCACTTACATGTGCTTCTCAACCACATGGTGTAACCGTTTCAAAGATGGCTATCCCTGTATGATCTTCTAGTGCATCTTACAGTTTTTTAAAACATATTTTTAAATTACCTAATATCAGCAACATATGGCTCTCTCTGGGATTCTTATTTATACTATGTTTGATGTATGGTTCAGTGCTACCCAGGGCCGGCCCAAGACGTGCTGCCTGGGTCCAAAGATAACTCAATTACTTAGCGCAAGTGCAAATTTATGTTAGGGGTGTGTGTGGTTTATTTTTTTTTCCCTAAACAAAAAAGTGTGTGTGTGTGTGTGTGTGTGAGAGAAGTGCAAATCCGGCTTAATGTCTTCCCCTCCCTTCTTCTAACCTTTGTCAGGGAGGGGGGCACATAACGCTGCAAGCCCTGGTGGTCCAGTGGTGGCACTTTCACTTTAGGTCCTCTGGCAGCAGGCTGACTTTCCTGTCCTCCCATGAGCACAGCACTGTATCGGAGCCCTGCCATGGTAACACACGGCAATTCTCTGACCAGCCTGCTCTTGGGAGGAGCACAGAGCCTACCAGGTCCTTCCCTCCCTCTGCTGGAACGAAGTGCCAGTGGTCCGGTGAGAGATACTTGATCTCTTCACCAGCCAAAGAGGGCTCACATGTAAATACTGTGGTGCCCCCACTTCAGAGAAAAGGCAGTGTTTATATTACTGCCTAGTAACACCTCTATTGGCAGTCACTCAGACTGCCATTAGAGATGCTTTCTAGTCCACTGCTACATTGTGCATCACCACATTCAGCATCTCCACGCTCTGCATGGAGACGCTGAACATTCCCCATAGAGTTGCATTGATTCAATGGATCTCCAAAGGAGATGTTGACTGGCGCTGCTGGCATTTTTTCCACGCATGCGCAATAGACTCCCAATGTTTTTCTTTGGGAAATCATTGACTTGGCTACAGGGGTCAAGTCCTGGGGAAAAAAGTGTGGGAACGCGGCCAAGATCCACCCCACCACCTCAAAAAATACACTTGTATGCATATAAACGCGTGCGCATATACTCTGACATTCACAGATGCACACACATACTCAGACACACACACAGAGGTGTTTTTTAATTTTGTGCTGCCCTAGGCATGACTAAACCTGAGCACCCCCCCCATTCTAAATTTACCACCTCTTCCTGTCAAGGGCGCACCTCTTCCTGATTATGAACCCACCCCTTCCTCTTTAGACTCCACCTTTTCAAGGAATACTATAGTGCGCCCTTCCCTCGTGTCCTCCCCTCCCCCACTCAACACTGAGGGTGTTTAAAATCCTATGGGTATTTAGCAGATGCTGGATGTCCTCATGCACAGCCTGAGGATGTCCAGCATCAGTTAGGTGACTTTTGGTCAACTAACTACCCGAAAGTCCCTCTAGTGGCTGTCTGGTAGACAGACCCTTAAGGTGGAGTTACCCCTCAAGGTAATTATTGCAGTTTCTGTGAAACTGCAATAATTTCACTTGCAGGTTGAAGGGGACTGGGACACTTGACCCAGAGCACTTCAATGAGCTGAAGTTGTCTGGGTGCCTATAGTGTCCCTTTAAGCACATTCTCTGACAGACACACACGCATTCACTGACACACTGGCAGATACACACAGACGTAACACACACACTCAATGACAAACACATAGACATCACTGATTTGTCACACGCTCATTCATTGACACACACACACTAATAGTGACACACACACACTAAATGACAGACTCTCACTGATTTGACAGGCTCACAAACATACACATGCATACACTAACAAACATGCGCACGTGCGCACACACTAACAGACATATATACAAATTATTAATATTAGAAATAACATTTTCCATCCACAGTGGGGTTCTCCCAGCAGTGCTCCCTCATGGGCTGTCTACTGATGCCTGAATATGACATCATATTCCGGCTCCCGGCATCAGCAAACGGCGTGTGAGAGAGCAGAGCTGGGAGAACACAGCTCCCTCGCCGCATCTGATAGGTAGACAGGCGCCCGCCGAGGTACCATCAAGTGGTCCCGTCATGCCTGGGAGTACACGGGGCATTTTTTGCCACCCCCTGGTTAGTGCCTGCAGGGGGAACGGCGTTCCTGCTGTGAAAAAAAGTGCAGGAACGCCGTTCCCATGCGTTCCTGCAGGACTCGAGCCCTGCTTGGCTAAGATCATCAAGACTGATGAGCTCAGCCATGGAGGCGGGGCAAGCCACAACAAGACCAGCAGCCTGGGTAAAAAGGTTTCCCATGCGATCGGAGGGGAACCAGTACCTAAACACACTCACAGACAGATACATGCACATACTGATGGAAGCACACTTACTGACTTGACACACACTCAATGACTGATCGATACACACTCATTGACAGACAAACACATGCTCACTGGTTTGATACACTATCCAGTTGCTTAAATTTTCTTCCTGCTCCTCTCCCTCCTTCATGCTCTTTAGTGAATGATGTAACATTCTCGGCATCATCAGAGGGTGTGACAGGGAGCTGAGAGGAGCAGGAAGAACCTCACAGTTGAGAGCTCTCTCGCCGGCGGCTGCCTCCTTCTCACCTACAGCACCCTGTGAGGTAAGCAGGTGCCTACTCTGCATTTCTGAGAAGGCACCACTCTGGGGGCACCCTTGGACACCTCTTGGGACCCCGTTACACAGATTGGTCCGCAGGGCACCCCTACCCCATTCGTGCGACTGGACCTCTGCACTTGTCCTCTTTTAGTGGTGCCAATTTGTGACATGCAGGGGCGGCAAAATGCTGCCCCTGTCCAAATGCCGCTTGGGGCAATGTTTTCTTTAATTTACATTTTGTCTTAAAATATGCTTGTTACAAGTGGATTTTAGATTATTTTGATATATCTTTTCAATCTACATCCTTGGCACATTTAGATTAATTACATGCTTTTGCTATTTTAAGATTGTCATGAATTTATAAAAGACATGGAAGTGAGTGTGTTGCACATTAACCCTTCCTTTATTTCCTAAACAGCAGCAAATTAATAACAGTAAAATGAAAGAAGAAATAATATAGACTTTTAACATCCCTTCCACTAACAATGGCATCAGTACAGTAAAAGAAAAAACCTAAACAAACTCCCTGCCTTCCTCTTACTTTTCAAAATGCTAAAATACTGTCAAACAATAAAAATATAAATGAACAATGGATGGTTGCCAAAAGTGCTAAAACCAGATTAAAAAAAAAGTTTTTAATCAAAGAACAGTTGAGTTAATGTAATATTTTTCTGTTGCTACAACATCTTAGTGTACATCACACCATGCACTGATAACAATACTAAAAAAACAATGGTGTAAAGGTGGAACACTACATCTAACCAATAACAGTGTACAAGTAAAAGAATATAAAATGATACTTATTTACATGTCTCTTTTCACATCATCTTTTCCACTTTGCACCATATGTATATGTAACAATATATAGTGCAGATGGTATTTACAATTTATGAAGAATGGTAAGTACTGATGAAGCATATGTGCAAAATGCGTAGATGTGGGTTGTTACATCACAGTATTAGGCGGAGCCAGGGAGCCGCGAGATACAAAGGCGTTGGAGACGAACTTAATATTTTTTGTTTTAATCAAGTAGTACTTTACTAAAAACTAATTATGTATGCAGTCATATGATAAGGCAAGTATACAGTAATATGCCATAGGTTTGTATCTATATCCACATACATTTTTCTTAAAGTACATTAGTACTTCACATTTAATAACGTATACATGAGATTCATGAACAGGAGAAGTGCTTGATTTTTCTATAGAGTTCAAAAGTACTGTGTTTTAAAATAACAGCGTGTTGAAGTAAGTGACTGTCACGAATGAAGATACCTGTAATGACACGAAGGGGTGCTGCCCTGGAGCAGCACTGTCCCTTTAAATGTGGGAGCCACTATAGCAAAGAAATAAATGCCAAGACACAAATGAAATAGGTTAAATCAAGAAATATATATTTACAGGGAACCAAAGCAGAAAGTAAAACAAAATATATACATACACAGACAAGGCCACAAAATATATACACTGTAAATCAAAATAAGCACGAATCGTGCAGGCAACAAATACTGTAACAGTCCTTTGGTATTGGGGCAGGATTGTGCAGCCACCATGGGTATCAGGTAGGGCACAGATCCAAAGTCACAAGACTAATGTAGTGACAACAAGAACGAATAAATCAGCAAGGCTGCAGGGACAGGATCACTGGTAGTAAATCAGAGACCACGGAACCAGAGCACTGTATCGGAGGACACAGCAACGAAGGACCAGGAGAACACAGTAACGCAGGATCAGGAGAACACAGGACCAAGTCACAGTAAGCAGGAGCCAGGAACACAGGAGACCAGGGAAACAGGAAACAAAAGGCAATGATCTGGCAAGGAGTGAGGGGAGAAACCAAACTAAATAGGTGCTAAACAAGGACCAGGTGAAGTGCTTAATGGAAAGAAATCAGGAACAGTGCCAAACAGAAACAGTGGTGAGTGTGAGTACTGCACGAGGGCAAATCAACTAAGCAGTGTCATGACAATACCCTAACACGCAAATCTACAGGAAACAGTAAAGGGACATGTACCGGTCCTTAGAGTGACTGGGCTAGTGCCCAAGTCATATAAATGAAATGTCTGCAAGCAGACACAAAATAAATTAGAAGGCAGGCCGAGGTCTAGTATAACAGAGAATGGTCAGACAAGCAAAAACAGTAACTCCAATACACCGTATAAACACACTCTAAGGTGACAAGAACCACAACAGAGCAAGGAATCAAGAACAACCAGGAAGCATATATGCCCTATACTGAGTTGTGAATGATTACAGTGGGCCATGAAGTCACAATTATGAATACACCATCAAAAAATGCCAAATAGAAACACTTGAGAAAAATGCATGAACAATGATCATCTGGCCATGGATTCATATATGCAATTTTGGGTGAACTGGTTGGTGACCTCTGTTATAGTAGGTGGTGAGTTAGTATTCCAATTTCATGTGATCACAGTTAGGGCCACTACCAGAACATGGAATGTTAAGTACTTGTCCCACCTGTTTAAGATTGTAAGCAATGGCAGTAGTAAAATTAATTTGGGTTTGTTTATGGTAGTCATCCCCATTTATTGGAAATATTATTTATATTACTTCTAGTCAACACGTCATTAATTTAGGACAGCTCCACCAAACATGAAGCATTGTTCCTATATTTTGATTACATCTCCAGCACTTGTTGGATATGGAGGGAAACTGAAGACAGCCTGGCTGGTACCATGTACCACGGTATAAAATCTTCCTTAGCACTTCAATATGTGCAGAATTTAGGACCAATTAGGACAATATTTGACCAATCTTTATCATATACGTTGTAGACCATTTCCATTACCCATGCTTTTGTAAAGCAGTGTTTATTTCGGTAAATGGTAGAGATGGTTTGAACCCATTTACAGTAATAGTGCCTGGATGGTAGTTTAATAATCATTAATGCATCGTATATACAGATTGCACATGTGAAAATGATGATGTAAAATCTTTTTGCCAAGTGTGTAGATTTTAGAAATGTCAGGCCATCAGAATACCAATCATAAGTAAAGTTCCTCATTAGGAATTCCACTGGAGGTTTGGGAATCTCCTGTCCTATCTTCTGGGTTTTAGTTAAATTTGGTTAGTAATATGAGTCACTATATTCTTTAAGAGAAGTGTGGAAGTTGAGCAATGATATATGCGGTTGTGATACACAAAGTAGGATGTAATCTGCAAATAGATTGAGTTTAAATTCCTTATTATCTATGTGAATACATTTGATATCAAGATTTGCATGGATTAAAAATACTAAGGACTCTAACATATAACAAGGGCAACAGGGGGCAACCCTGTCTTGTCCCATTTGAGATAGTAAATGCTTCCAAAAGGAAGCCTCCATTGAAAACTCTGGCCACTGGGCTACTGTAGAGCACTTTCACTATTGTAGGGTCAAACCGTTACTGGATTCACTTTGTTCCAAACAAATGTGCCTAAATGTGCTTTCTTCTCAATTGGATTCAACTATTTGGGGTTTGTGCTAGACCCAGGCCTGGTTGCACCCTATTTCTCTCATATGAATGAGGGCAGTTCCTTTTTTTTTGTCGGTCTGTTAGTCTCTTTATATCACTCTAGTACTTTGGTGAGCTTTACCATGATTTTATGTAGAAGGTTTGTCTGATTGAGGTTAGGGGCATATATGTTGGTGATTGTATATACATTACTAAGAGAACATACTAATATAATGTATCTTCCCTGACTGTCAGAGATTTTGTGGAGGAGTCCAAAGGCAACTGACTTATGGCAACTGACTATGTAAGCGCTCCAAGTGATAATGGCGCTTACATAGCTCTGCCTATTTTAATCAATAAAGACTTGTGAAAGAGAGCTGCTACCTGGTGGATTCCTCATGAAATGCTCACCTAAGTGGTTTTTTTGGAGCATCTATAATCTGAACAGTCTTCACTTGCTCCCTGTTTGTGAGTGTGTATATATTTATATACTGGTTTATACAATATTAGACTATATTGTTTTCTTTTTTATCTTTACATATATTCAATTAATGTAACACATTTTGCAAGTGAATTCTGAGCACTTTGAAGCTATTTTTGGAACGAAATGATTGATGCACTTTTGTATGCAGATCTCTTTTCTGCTGTCTTTGCAAGTCCTCCCCTTCTAACCTGGCCCAGACTTTCTGTGTTTGTTAAATCACAGAATTCTTAATGCAGCTCAATGAGAAGTCTTTGCAAGGCAGGTGCTCTAGACAATTGCTGCCTCTTGAGTTTAGCTTCACTGAGCTAACAAGACCAGGAACTAACAGGACTGGTTCTCTGATTGACAGCTTGGGGGTGTATCAAGTTTAATTTATAAAAGTGCCAATTTCTATTCTATTCAAATCTGCACTTTTTTGTAAAATTATAAAAGGGGACACAGCAAGCTAAAGTGCTTTAGTTTTTTTGGAGTATGCCTTAACATATCCTATTCTACTGTTAACAGTAGTTCCATCTGGCAATTCATGTCATTAATAGTGATTTTTTGGAAACCGTCACCACTGAATATGATTAGTGAGAGACACTCTAGTTATCACCAGCTGGCTTGTAAAACTAATCAATAACATTGGAAAGAATGCACCACTTTATAATGCACATTTTTGTCTACTTAACCCTTAACCCTTAACTTAACCCTTTCTTGAAGGCTTAGCCTTTACGAAAATGCAAGAGACTTTTAGGCTAGTTTCTATCCCCCCTGTGTTATCTACTTGCAAGACAGAATAAAGCAGAAATGGTGTTATGTTACTTGTTTGCATTACCTCTTTTAAGGGTCTACTTACAGTTCCTACACTTTAGTCCATCAGGTAATGTCTGTACACACATAACTTTATTTTTTCTTTAAGTGCAACAAGTTGAGGTTGGGCCTCTTGGCTCATTATTTGTTGTTTTGTTTAGACGTCAGCATGCCCTAAAAAATTGGCCTTTCCCATCTAACCTCATGAGCAAAACATCTTTGTCTAGAAACTGCTGCCTAAAGAATGTGTGTATTTTTGCACCATTCTTTGAAAGGTATAGAAGTTGTTCTGCATAAAAATCTTGGGAGATCAGCAGTTTTTGAGATACGTAAACCATCATGTCTGGCAACAATCATTCCATAGTCAAAGATTCTTAGATCGCATGTGTTCCTCGTTGTGGTGTTTGTCTTAAATAAAAAATAAACCTTCATGAGCACATTGTTTTCTCTGCTTCAATACAGTCTTTGCACAAAGAAAAAGAAATTGCATAAACGTCAAGTTATAGTGGCAAACATTTTAAATGGTTTTCTGTTTGAACCCATAATGCATTTTGATTTTACAAAGTGAGGGAAAAATAGTATTTGATCCCCTGCTTATTTTGAACATTTGTCCACTGACAAAGAAATGATTGATCTATAATTTTATTGGTAGGTGTATTTTAACAGTGAGAAACAGAATAACAAAAACATAAGCCAGAAAAATGCATGTCAAAAAAGTTATAAATTGATTTGCATGTCAATGAGTGAAATAAATATTTGCTCCCCTATCAATCAGCAACATTTATGGCTCCCAGGTTTCTGTGATACAGGTAATGAGCTGAGATTAGGAGCACTCACTTAAAGGGAGTGCTCCTAAACTCAGCTTGTTACCTGTTTAATAGACACCTGTCCACAAGACCAATCAATCAGATTCCAAACTCTCCACCATGGCCAAGATCAAAGAGCTGTCCAAGGATGCCAGGGACAAGATTGTGGACCTATACAAGGCTGGAATGGGCTACAAGACCATCGCCAAGCAGCTTGGTGAGAAGGTGACAGCAGTTGGTACGATTATTAGCAAATGTAAGAAACACAAAATGACTGTCAGTCTCCCTCGGTCTGGTGTTCCATGCAAAATCTCACCTCGTGGAGTTTCAATGATCATGAGAATGGTGAGGAATCAGCCCAGAACTATGTGGGAGGATCTTGTTAATGATCTCAAGGCAGCTGGGATCATATTCACCAAGAAAACAATTGGTAACATACTATGCTGTGAAGGACTGAAATCCTGCAGCACCCACAAGGTCCCCCTGCTCTAGAAAACACATGTACAAGCCCATCTGAAGTTTGCCAATGAACAGCTGAATGATTCAGAGGAGAACTGGGGGAAATTGTTGTGGTCAGATGAGACCTAAATCGAGTTCTTTGGCATCAACTCAACTCGCCGTGTTTGGAGGAGGAGGAATGCTGCCTATGACCCCAAGAACACCAATCCTACCGTCAAACATGGAGGTGGAAACATTATGCTTTGGGGATGTTTTTCTGCTAAGGGGACAGGACAACTGCACCACAAAGGGACGATGGTTGGGGCCATTTACCGTCAAATCTTGGGTGAGAACCTCCTTCCCTTAGCCAGGGCATTGAAAATGGGTCGTGGATGGGTATTCCAGCATGACAATGACGCAATAAAGGAGTGGCTCAAGAAGAAGCACATTAAGGTCTTGGAGTGACCTAGCCAGTCTCCAGAAATCTGTGGAGGGAGCTGATGGTTCGAGTTGCCATACGTCAGCCTCAAAACCTGAAAGGGATACTTCAGGCACCCAGACCACTTCTGCCCATTGGAGTAGTCTGGGTGCCAACTCCCACTACCCTTAACCCTGCAAGTGTAATTATTGCAGTTTTCATAAACTGCAATATTTACTTTTGCAGGGTTAAGTCCTCCTCTAGTGGCTATCAGACAGCCACTAGAGGGACTTCTGTATTCACTATGTGAGGACCTCCAGTGTCGCTGAAATCCCCATAGGAAATCATTGAATAATGCTGTCCTATGAGGAGGTCTAATGCACATGCGCGGCTGCAGCAACCTGGGATGGGGAGTGGGAGGGAGAGAGGCACTACAGGGTCCTGCAGTGCCAGGAAAACATATATGTTTTCCTGGCACTGGAGAATCCCTTTAATGACTTGGAGAGGATCTGCAAAGAGGAGTGGGACAAAATCCCTCCTGAGATGTGTGCAAAACTGGTGGCCAACATCTGCCCTCTGTGATTGCCAACAATGGTTTTTCCACCAAGCACTAAGTCGGAGGGGTCAAATACTTATTTCACTCATTAACATGCAAATCAATTTAAAACTGTTTTGACATGCGTTTTTCAGGATTTTTTTTTTTTTGTTATTCTGTTGCTCACTGTTAAAATACACCTAACATTAAAATGATAGACTGATCATTTCTTTGTCAGTGGGCAAACGTTCAAAATCAGCAGGGGAAAAAATACTTTTTCCCTCACTGCCTGGTGTGCATTAGTACAAAATAAGTGTGGAATTTCCAAGACTTCATTATCAACCAGAGGAGGCAAAGCTATTCACTCTCCACATGCACACATTAAGAGTAACCACTCTGTCCAATACAGTAATACAATGATCTGTCTTAGAAGATTGACTAAAATCTGTCACACATGAAATACTTCACCTGTCTCTTGAATGAATCAAATTGACACTCTGTCACACCATAAAATACTTGAATAGCCTTTATTTTTGTTCTACCTTTGAATGGATCCTTTATCTTTCCTGGTAAAATATTCTATAAATAAATAAAATAAAATAATTTAAATCTAAATATACACTGATCAGCCATAACATGAATGCTTGATAAAACTTAGATTGGGTTTCCAGAATATTACTTCAAGCAGTGCCGGATTAGCATAGGGGCTGATGGAGCTGCAGCTATGAAATAGGCCAACTGAATTTAAAAAAAACTAAAAACTTTTTTCTTTTTTTTTTTTTTTACTACTCTTCACTTGCTCTTGCTTAAGATGGATGTAGGGGAACAAAACTTGTGTGGACTGACTGACAATAAAATTAGTTAAGGTAAAGCTGACTTTACGCACTGTGCGAATGCTTTTGCTGCTTCAGTCTCTCTAACACTGTGGCATGTTCCCTTTCTTCTACTTTCACTACATACACATTTTCTCTGTCCCAGACTGTGTAACAGGAGCTTCTGCCTGCTAGTAAGAAAGTTAGGAGAGGAGTGGACCAGTGAGAGCTAGGGGAGAGTCCTTAAAAAAAGCATAGAGCTAGCGCATCATTAGAAGCATTTATGCCAAGCTCAGGGTACTGTCTGAACAGTATGCCCTTGGTTGGTCATCCTGCATGATTGGCAGGCAGCCTGACATACATTAACCTCAGGCTGACCATCTTATTCTTCGTGCAGACACTACCCCTATTTGGGCATGTTTGTCCCTTTGGGCAGTTCCTGTTATGTGATTCACATAAATGCTTCACCCTTTTACTCTGCCCTATACTGCTTTACCAGACACTACTGTTAGGGGTTATGGATTTACTTAATTTACAATGAAAGCGAGAGATTAGCATAGGGTATGTGTTTTCGAATAGCTATCAGCTATTAGGGTGTATAGATTTACTTGAAAGATGAAAGGGAGAGGTTAGCATAGGGTATATGTTTTACTGTGAGTTTCCCTCCAGCACCACTTCCACCAGATACATGACTCTTAGGAGGAATAACTGGGTTTACTTGGACAATGAAAGCGAGAGATTAGCAAAAGGTATGTGTTTTCGAATAGCTATCAGCTATTAGGGTGTATAGATTTACTTGAAAGATGAAAGGGAGAGGTTAGCATAGGGTATGTGTTTTACTGTGAGTTTCCCTCCAGCACCACCTCCACCAGATACATGACGCTTAGGAGGAATAACTGTTGTAGTGATTTCTGACGATAAGATTCTGTAATTGAGCCCATCATAAGTGTCAGCACCAGGCCCAATTGGCTCTTATTCTGGCCCCGACTTCAAGGATTTTGTAACTTTTTGTAGATTGTTTACTTAACAGTGAATGAATAATAGTGAATGATTGTAGTGAATTGAAAAATTAATTTGCAAAAAAAATAAATTTGAAATGTGGAAATTTTCCTACTCCACTATAGTAACAACTTGTTATTGCAATGCAAATTTAGCAATTCACAAAATGGAGAAATAAAGTAAACAGAGTGCAGGTCAGGAGTCCAGATACAAGTCTAGGGCTCATAAGCTGCACCACTGTAACCACCTAATAGGGAGCTCCAATGAGGGGGTAACCCTCCAAAATATGTAGGAAATAGGAGTAGGTGATGTATAGAGTCCCACAAAGGGAAACTAACTAACTGACGGGAAGGTAGAGTAAGGTTAGGGAGAGAGAAAAGGCACAGGGTCCGCAGAAAATAAGGGACCAGGTAATCTGGTCTAAACGCAGATGAAAAGCCTCACACAAAAAAATAAATAAATCTCTCAATTCACCCTTAGAGTTACCTCGACACGGTGGTCTGACCAATAGGGTCTACCTGAACTAACTCTCCCTACTAAAGTTATAAATAAATAAACACCTAAAAATAATAACCATAGTGGTAACAAAAATAGAAAGGTGCTACCAAGTGCAGAGATTAAAGAAAAAGAAAACGTTCTTCGCGCGTTTCGGCATGTTCAAAACGCCGTCGTCAGGAGCCTGTGAACATGAGCAGCTTGTTGTTCCATTTAAATATCTATTGCTAATGAAACATGACCATCAGCTGTTCAATGTGGGAGGTCCTGAGAGGCGGAGTATCTAAACTCTATTGACCTAACCTCGTTTACACTACCTTCCTGTCAGTCGGACACTAGGGGAACTGGAACTTAGATGCAATTTAGTACTCCAGACAATTGATCCCCTGGCACCGTTTAGTAGATATCCCTTTTTTTCAAGTTATACTTTTTGTTTGCATATCCCTTTTTATCCTTAGATTGATTAAAGGTAGGGCCTCCCTTCCTCATTTCTTATACAGTGGAGCTCTCTGGATGTTAGTTTCCCCTTGTGGGACTCTATACATCACCTACTCCTATTTCCTACAAATTTTCACCTTAGCATTCCATGCAATTTCACATTTAGAGAATAAACCCCTTTCTGTAATTTGACTATTGTTTCATTCATATTTTTCTTATTAATAGTCAAAAAAACAAACAAACAAACAAGTTAGTGCTGTTATATAAACACACAATTTAAAATTGCATCTAAAAGTATACTGTTAAAAATCACATGTATAATAAAATGGATTATTTTATATTTTCAATATAGAGGGATTTAGTTCTCTGTAATTCTGTAGAGCTAATATGGCCCTTATCTGTCCAATTGGAAAACCCAATTAGAATATGCTCACAGTTTATCAGTCTGAAACACTCACACATCGAAATATTCATTAGCAGCCCACTGTGAGCTGTGATAAAAAAGCAGACGGCTGAATTATTGAGTCAGTGTCACTGGTCTCACAATAATTTTACATGAACATCACAAAGGAGAAGCAATCATATAAGTAGGATATACTCTAAAGCTTCCCAGAACTCTAGACAAGCCATTCCGAGCCCGTGGTACAATTTGTAATTTAATCATTTTGTGCAAAATAACAAACCCACTCATAAACACTATATCAATTCTTAGAATACAAAAACCCACAACAATCAAGTTTTGTTTAACTAAAAACAGTCCCTAAATCACCAGATGTTTTTTGTTTTTTTTCACACAATTGAGAGATATGGAAAGTTGACAAGAGAGTCACAAAATGTACACCAAAATAACTGAGTAGTAAAAAATCTCAAAATAGGCTTATGATTACTGCATTAAAGGCTTTTATCCATAAAAGAGGGGGGTGGAGGATAGGGGGCATCCTGTAGTGTGTATGTATTAGTATGCTTTTCATTTACAATTGGACTTTACTTCTGGGGTTTTATGTGCTATTTGCACTTTACTGCTTTTTTTCCTCACTTAAGGTCACCTTAGATGAAAATCTTCTTTAATTATTTCTATTTTAGCTTAAAATGTGCAAGTTTGTTGTCGACTCACAGCACCTCACAGTATACTAAACTATAAATATTTGAAAATAATAGTTTAAAGTGAAGCTATCTATATTTTATTAACTTGCAACTTCCAGGGAAGGCTCACTACTGAATGCAGTGATAACTGCAGGTAGCAGAGGGTGTCAAGTTAAAGTGGCATACACCTTGAGTTTCACGATAGCTGCATATACCTTGCCATCACTAGAAGCCTCAGCATGAAGTCTTTTTTTTCCACTATATTTTTTTTTACATTTTATTCACAACAAACATGGTGTTATATACTTAAGGGACACTCTACTACCAAAATGCAAAATAAATAAAAATCACTATTTAGTAGATATATCTTGATTGAAAACTTGCATTTGCATTTAATGACACATTTTTCATATCTAAAATCAGCTTGCAAAACCTGCAGTTCTCTTGTCTTCTGCCTTTGCAAGTCCTTCCCTTCTAACCCCTCATAGACTTTCTGTGGCTGTCCAATCACAGCCTTCCCAATGCAACTCAATGAGAAGTTTTGTAGGTAAGGTGCTCTAAGCAATTGCTGCCTCTTGAGGTCAGCTGCACTGAGCTATCGAAACCAGGAAGTAACATTACCTATTGTCTGCTTGAAAGCCAAAGGCGTGTAACCAGGTTACTTTATAAAAATGTAAATTTCTTCAAACTCTTCAAGCATCAAGCTTTTAAGTAAGCTAAAGTTGTTTAGGGGTCTAGAGTGACCTTTTAAACAGTGCATCAGAAAAAAAGGTCCTTTAAAATATATATATATATATATATATATATATGTATATATATATATATTATATAAAGCTTAATTTAATGACAAATCTGTCCTCAGAATATAAGCACAAGAGGGGAGATGCTCATAATGTAATTTTAGGTCTGTCCTCACCAAAATATTTAAACCTGTCTAAAGGAGATCACTCATACTCAATGAGGAAGGAGGTACACTTCCAGTGAACAATTAGTGAATGTGAATGTAGATGCTTATTGCAGCAACCTGAACATAAACATTAAGCTAGCCGGTTTAAGGTCTGAATCGCCTAATTTGGAATGAAAGGAGACTGCACAAATGTTGAGCAAAATTGCCAAAACAGCCTTAGTCATGGACTCACAGAATGTTAAAAAAATGAAAATCTCTCATTAAGGGGTAAATCCTCCTCAAGAATCTCTACTTCAAGCTTACATCTTCTATGCTCTCGCCTAAAGAGCCACACTCCACTCTCACCTCCAGTCCTGCTACTTTCCCACCACGTCTATTTATTGTCTCCTTCAATACCCTTCCTATTGTGTTTTTATACCCCACTAACTCTAGACTGTAAACTCATTTGAGCAGGGTCCTCCACTATCTATTGTTCCTGTTATACTTTGTTATTGTCTCATTTGGTAAACTCCCCTTTTATTGTAAAGTGCTGCGGAATAAGCTGGCGCTATATAAATACCAATAATAAATATGTAATAAGAAATGACCATGTCCTACAGCTTTTAAATCCTATATTACTTTCATCTATATATGATTCTCTTATGTCATATTGCATTCTTAAGTTTCATAGCATGTGAGAAAGAGAAGTGAACATACTTACCGCTACAAGGAAAAGGGGAAAAAAACATTGCAAAGAAAGAACTTACCTACTGCTCCCCTCATTTACAATGGCATTGGAAAAGTAATTATCATAGTTATTCAGTACTGGAAATTTAAAAAAAAAAAAATCAGCTAAGATGTCTATATCACTTGCTCATAATGTCCTAAACAGTTAAATTAAAATGTGAAGATTTAGGTGTGTTATTTGAGAAAATTGAAATATGTAACTATATGTACAACAGATTCTAAAGAAACAAATATAGAATGTATTATTAAGATAAATTACATTTGAATGCCTTTAGGAACCGATAACATCTTACTTACGTTCTCTCCAGCATCCACCAGAATCATATGTCAAGATCTGCTAGTATTACACTCTTAAAACACAGCCATACTACACCCACCATCCTCTATTCTCTTTCTGGCATAATCGGCCTTGCTTAAGGACATCTCTCTAAAACTGCAGACATGCTAGCTTTATTGTTAGCACATTTTACTTAGATGGAGACCAAGAGAATTCTCTTAACTTGGAAGTGAACCATATAAAGTGTTAAGTATTGTTTTTCATTATCTTGTATACATGTTAAATTCATGTATAAAGCATAACCTTTATTTTAGTATTTTAAAGAGTGATCTGTCTTTCACAAAAGATAGAGAAAAGGAAGGCGGGCAGAAAAAAAGTGAATACCAATCTATATTGTTAAAAGTACCTCTAAACTGTGAGTAGTAACCCAACCCCAAAAATGTTAGCAAACTAAACAAAACTAAGATTTAAGTGAAAACGAAGGAATGAAAACCATCAAATCAAGTTTGCTAAATAATTCAGGCTTCTAAGAGTGGCAAAATATGCTGTGTAAATATTTTACATAATAGTACAAAATGTTTCTTAGGTGGAATATGATTTTAGTATAACTATCATAAAATCATTTTCGGAACCTGACATCAGTGTGGTGATCCACTCTCCACTAAGTGTATTATGCACATGTTGAGAATTGTTAGATGATTATCCCTACTTTGGTTTGTAGGCACTTAGATATGTAGCGACAGTTGATTGCCGTAGTTATCATGATTAAATAACTTTCTACCCGAATGTAAGCTACATTCTAAACATAAGTTTGAAAAAATTTAGTTCTGTCCCAGGTCTCTTCACATATATATCTGCCTTTTCCTCTAACTGGTATAAATGGAGGCTAAAGTAGTCTTCCTATATAACTAAAATATGCTCTATGAATAAAACAATATTAGATTTAAAATTACATAATTATCATTATCAACTGCTGCTTACTACAAATATATCAAAGTGCTATTTATATTCCACAAACCACACGCGTTTCGCCTTTAGTGTCTTCAGGGAGGTGGATGCTTTATGCATATTATAAACTATGCTATAGAAGTAGAATGTACCTCAGGTTATATTTTCTCTTTGTAATATTTTCTTTGATATGGGTGTGTTGTGTAACTATGCCAATATATGTATCCCATGTTTAGTAACTTTTTTTTTTAAATGTTGTGATCTTTCCATATTTCCTTTGTTTTATAAGTTTTTCAAATAAAATATATATTTTAAAGTTAAAAGCAAAAAAAATGTTAAAGACAAAAAGCACAATTTTAAACAACTCAGATTATGTAGGATAGTGTGATAACACTCAATTATTGTTCAGTTCTTATAATCAATCTTATTATAAAACACCTGCACGTTCTGTTCCATAGAATGAAATTTATCATTAAACCTTTCAGTTCATTCTTTCTTTCCTTCTGTGTAGTGTGATTTACTGTATATTGAACAGGTGCATCCTATTTTATAGATAATAAAAATCAAATTTATTATAAAATAATATGTGCCTGAAAAGGTGACATGTATATTTTATAATATTAAAGATGTTAATCACTTCTAAGATTTTATGTTATTTTTAATAAGGCATAGATACATGGGCTACATTTCAGGAAAATTTATAAATATAGGGCATAGGAAAATAAAAGAAAGAAGAATAATTATTATCTTTGCTTAAACACGTACAAAAAAAATACCTTTTCCTATGGTGCATTCAGAAAATATTCAGACCTTTTTTTATGTTTTCACATTATTTATGTTGGCGCCTTATGCTATAATTGTTTCAATTATTTTTATAGCTGCTGTCCATTCTCAGTATACTCTTGTGCCCAGTTTTTTGCTCTCCATAAGTTTAAAGGGTAATCCAGACGTGGACCCCTTGCTCACGGTGCCTATAGAGATATCCATTACGCCTCACTGATGATGCCTAACAAGGCTGAAATGATCGTCTGGGGTTGCTGTGTCTCTCGTGCAGAGGGAACTTGCTGGCATTTCAGATCTGGACTGCCCATATGGGTGGGATCAGTCTGATATGCTTATCTCTGTAATGGCACAAGGTGAGCTAAAACCATCTTGAGATCTGAGTGGGGACCCACCGAAGGGCAGGCTATTTCAGCTGCTGTCTGTTCTCAGTATACTCTTGCGCCCAGTTTTTTTGCTCTCCATAAGTTTAAAGGGTAATCCTGACGTGGACCCCTTGCTCACAGTGCCTAGAGAGATATGCCTCACTGATTATGCGTAACTAGTCTGAAACGATTGTCTGGGGTTGCTGTGTCTCTCATGCAGAGGGAACTTGCTGGCATTTCAGATCTGCACTGCTCGTATGTGGGGGACCAGTCTGATATGCTTCAGATATGTTCTCTCTGTAATGGCACTAGATGAGCTAAAATAAGCTTGAGATCTGAGCAGGGACCAACCGAAAGGCAGGTTATTTCAGCTGCTGTATACTCTTGCGCCCAATTTTTTTGCTCTCCAGTTATTTTTATAACATCAGTCTACACTCCATTCCCAATTATGACAAAGCAAAAAATATATTTTTATAACAGAAAAAACTGAAATATCACATTGACATAAGTATTCAGGCAGGTAGCTTCTTCCATTCATCTCTACAGATCCTCTCAAGCTCTGTTAAGTGGGGTGGGGACTGTCAGTGGACAGCCATTTTCAGGACTATCGAGAGATGTTCATTTGGGTTTAAGTCTGGCTCTGGCTGGACCTCTTAAGGACATTTACGGAATTGTCCCTAAGCCACTTTTGTATTTCTTGGCGGTGTGCTTAGAGTCACTGTCCTGTTGAAAGATGAACGTGTGACCTAGAGACTCCCCATCCACTAAACTGGCTCGGAAAGAAACATACCTTTCATAAGCCAGTTTTGTGAATGGGGAGTCACAGATTGGCCAATCAGTGGTGCCCCAGCCTTGCCAATCAGTGGTGCCCCAGCCTTGCAGCACTCAGCACTTCCTGAATTGGAAAATCCAGAAGCCAAACGCCTCAAGGGAAGGAGTGGACATCGACACTGGAGGCAACTTCAAATTTGTTTTGGTGCCTGTAGTGTCCCTTTCATCTTTGTCAGAATAAATCTCTGTATTCTGCTACATTCAGCTTTCACTCAACCTTGACCAGTCTCTGTATCAGTGCTTTGATAAACACTCCTAAATGCTGCACAGTTGGGATGGTATTGTGCAGGCGATGAGCGGTGCCTGCATGGTGCTTCAAATCAAGGCTAAATAGTCAAATTTTCATTTTATCAGACCAAAGAATCTTTTTTCTCACAATCTGAAAGTCCTCACCCAGAATGGCCATTGAGTTTTTGGTCACCTCTCTTACCATGCCCAAATGCTCATATTGGCTGTGTAATCAGCTCTAGGAAGAGTTCTGGTGGTTCTAAACTTATTTTATTTAAGAATTTTGGAGAGAACTGTGCTCTTGGGAACTTCAGTGCAGCTAAAATCTTTGGTAGCCTTTCCCAGATCTGTCCCTAGACACAATCCTGCAGGCAAATGATTTGACCTCATGAATTGTTTTTTGCCATGATATGCATTTACAGCTGTGAGTCTTTATATGGACAGCTGTGTGCCTTTCCAAGTCATGTGCAGTCAATAGACTATGACACAGGTAGACTTCAATCAAAGTGTAGAAACATCGCAAAGATGATCTAAATGAAAATGGATGCGTCTAAGCTTAATTTCAGGTATCATATCAACGATTCTAAATACGTATAACAATGTAATGGTTCAGTATTTATTTTGATAAACGTGTAAAGTTTACAAAAATCTGTGGGTTGTTTTGCTTTTCATTATGGGATATTGCATGAAGATTAATGTAAAAAAATTCTGAAATAATTTTTAGCATAAGGCTGCAACATAAAAAGTGAAAAAAAATAAAGGTGTCTGAATACTTTCTAAATGCACTGTTTGCTGCAACTACCCCTAGAACTTTTACTACTGGTGGAGTAGTACAGAACTACATTTGAACAGTGACATGCTCAATTCTTTTTAATGGTTGAAGAGATGCACAGCAAGTATTGCCACATTGTTGTTTTATTTTTATAATAAATAAGATATCTAGTCTTTGAGCACAGTGACAGTGAAACTTTGCAGTGCATAAATATAATATTATATAGTATATAATGCAAATAGTGAAGTGGCATTAACTTTACAGAATTATATAATGGAATGGGCAGTGGCAAAACAAAAGCAAATGGAAAAAAAATGTAGAAGATCTGCTGAGCAAACCGACTCTTTACTGATTCATTGCTTTCACTGGAGCTGGTAATGTCGTAATAACTAACCTGTCTGCTAGGCACTGATTTGCTCCTGCTGAATGAAAGACACTGCATGCTCTTGAAGCTATTTCATTTTTTTTTTTTTTTTATTAGAAATATATAAATCACAGTTTATACTTTGGTTTTGATTGATAAAAATAAGTACATAAAACATCAGCCGGATAGCTTAGTAGTTAGTGCTCCAACTGGACAATTTCAGAGTCACAAGCTAAATTTCCAGCACAGTCAGTATAGCCTTTCATTATTCCATTCTCTATAAATAAGTTCCATTAAGCTAAACCACTGGACATACTTGAAAATAAACAGATTCTAAATGCATGTCTATGTTAAATGCTCTAATATTAAATATACTTTATTGTTATGAAATATAAGTTCCATTCTTTTCACCCAGTGTTTATGTTCAATTATTGTATCTTATCTTCCTTTATGCATTTTAGCTTATATATCTTTCAGATTAAACTGAGAAAGAAATGTCAACGCTAGAAGGAAAAAAGTGATGAAACATTTAATATATATGTATCACAAAGGTGGCACTCACTGGTCTTGCTTTGAAATTCTTTAGATGCTTTATAAAGTTAGATTATATCGCTACCATGATGTAATCTAACTTAATAAAGCATATAAAGTATTTTGAAGCAAGACTAGTGAGTGCGTCAGTCTTGATACATATGTTAATTTGGCTGTTATATATGGTATGTACTAGGTGTTTACCGAAATATCAGCACAGAAAAGTCTAGATGGGAGATACCAAAAGGTAGTTGAGAATGACAAGGCTAAGATCCTGTGGGACTTTCAGATCCAGTCAGAGAAGCACATACTGACCAACAAACATGGCATCGTGATTGTAAACAAGAAACAGAAGACTGTAGTGGATGTGGCAATACCCAGTGACTATAGTCCCAGGAAGAAGAAACATGAGAAGGTGGACAAATACCAAGACACAAAACAACAACACTATATCACAGAGTGAACACTCAATGTGGGTATCAATTGGATGGGGTGATATAAAATGTAAGAACTAATTTACCCTAGGTAACACTGTAGATAATTAGAAGATTCCTCAATATCTTTTCAAAAAAACATATAAACCATTATATAATTATGTAGATTGTTTAGTTAAATGGACAAATACCAAGGACTGAAAGATGAGCTAGAAAGTGAAGGCAGTTGTAGTCCCAGTTGTGATAGGAGCACTCGGGGCTGTGAACCCCAAGTAGATGAGTGGCTTCAATAGATTCCAGGTGGGGCATCTGAGATCGCTGACCAGGAGAGTGCAGCTCTAGCAACAGCTAAGATACTGAGCACAACCCTCTAACTCCCGGGCCTCTGGTAGACGATGAGGAGAAACACCCCAGGAGGGGTGGGAAAATCAGTGTATATATATATATATATATATATATATATATATATATATAGATATATATATCTATATATATATCTATATATATATATATAGACTCCAAAGTGGCAACGGCTGCTCTCCGGTTTTAAAAAAAAGTTTTATTGAATCATAATAAAAGCAATGACCAACGTTTCAGTCCCAGCTCGGGACTTTCCTCAGGGTCCAAAAAACAGAATAACAAATACCATGAATACAAAACCTAAATATATACCTATATAATTAAAATGAAAACTCACCCAGGTGTGCTACTGCCATCTCCACCGGGTTCGCCGGACTTCCGGGTATGCGCGCGCACCCGCACGCTTACTCCTCCCACCCCACGTGCTGACGTAATACGTCCAATCACCATGGAAACATATACACGAACATCTCAACACCGTGGCAACTGAATGCTAGTTAAAAAGATCGTGGTTATAAAAAGTGCACAAGTGAAAGATGTTATGGACATGTTAATGATTAAACATTATTAAAAAAGGGGGTATATAAACACCCACATAGCCAATGTATAATTATGGCAATGTATAAACTTGAAAGTGCATAGTTAGTATTAAATAACATGATTAAAGTGACATGAGTGTAAAGTGCATTATAATATGCTATCATATAATAAAGTGCTATATGCCCTCAAGTGCATAGTATACCCAATACATCAATATTATTTAAAAAGGACTGATAGCATATGACACATAATAAAAATAAGAAAAAAATAAATAAAATTAATTCATCTTATGTTCTAATACTAAACACCAACTATATATAATACTTGTAATGTTAAAAACAAAAATTGGTAACAAGCTATATTTCAAATAAAGGCATTGTACGGAATATTTTCATTAAGTCCCATGGGAGATACTGTATTTAATTGATATATCCAAAACGCTTCCCTTTGAAGGAGCATTATACTCCTATTGCCACCTCTACGAGGAAGGGGGATGTGGTCTATACCCACAAATTTAAGGCATGTCAATGGATGATTTTTGTCCAAAAAATGTTGAGCCACCGGTTTGTCCGAATGTCCGTCCCTGTACGCCAATCTAATACTCGAACGGTGGCCTCTAGTTCGTTCGCAGAGTTGTGTCTCCGTCTTGCCCACGTAATACAATCCACACGGGCACATCAATTTATATACCACAAACATTGTTTTGCAAGTGATAGTGTGTCTAATATCATAAACTTTATTAGTGTGTGGGTGGCTGAATTTTTTTGCCGGTATCATGTGTCCACAAGTTACACACCCCAGGCACCGAATACACCCTCGTATATTTTGTTTCATATCCTTCGAATAACTTGCAACTGGATCTGTATGCACCAGCAAGTCTTTCAGGCTCTTGTTCCTTTTGTAACATATCAACGGAGGTTCTTTGAACACTTTTGGCAACGTGTCATCCGTTGCAAGCATCTTCCAATCGTCTTTAATCACTGTTGATACCAAATTCGAGGAATTATGGAAAGTCATAGGAAACATTATCCTCTGAGTAAGATCTTTCCTAGGTTGTACTGAAACTGCCTTAGCCTTTGTCAGTGCATCTTCCAATATTCTAGTTCCATATCCCCGTTCAAGAAATTTGTGTGTCATGGTTATCAACTGTGTCTCCGCTTTATCTTGGTTTGAATTATTACGAATTACTCTTTGGAACTGTGCCTTTGGAATAGAATTTTTCAACGTAGTAGGATGAGCACTACGTGCATGCAGCAAAGTGTTACGGTCTGTGGGTTTCGTGTATAACGTATATTGTATTTTATTGGATTCATAAGACAACTCCAAGTCTAAAAATTGGGCCTTCTCGTCACTGATATTGGCCGTAAATTTAATGGGCGTTGATAACCCATTTAATTCATTCACCATCCCATGTGCTTCAATGGATGTTCCACGCCAGAGTATTAACAGATCATCTATATAGCGATAGTAGCTAATGATGTTGTCCCGATAAGGTATAAGAATATGTTGAGTCTCATACATATATATATCAGTTTTAACCATTTCTACGTCATATGTTTTGTTTTTTTAATTTAAATTATTCTTTATTAGAAAATTTTATTTTTAAATTACATAGCAGCTCAGACAATACATACATACAATCAAACAAAATACATCTGATTCATATAAATAAATCTTATTATATACAAAAGATACTTTCATTAAAATATGACAATCAATCATGAAAAAAAAAAAATTACATAACAAGAATCAGGAAGTCGTTGATATAAAGTAAACAGAAATCTGTAGCAAAATATTGGGAGGTATATCAATGAAAATGAGCGCCAAATTGGATACATGTTATCAATAGTATAAATTCAGCTACCCAAATATAATTACATCATCCATAAACATGTCACCTTATAAATTATAAATTACCATAAAGTAGAGAACAGTTTTTTAGCCAAGTTGAATACCAGTCTCTTTTTTTAGAGACCACTGACCAATTTTTAACCATATCATTTTCCATTGTTAGTTGGAATTTAATTTGATTAATTAAAGAGATTTTTTGAAAAGGAACGGAAGATTTCCACTGTCTAGCTATAATCATTTTAGCTGCAATAAAGCAGTGGATAGCTAAACAAATATGTTTTTTTAGATTTAAAAGGCCAGTTAAGGTGGAGAAGGGCCGAGGCTGGATTTCTATTTGTATCTTTAAAAGTTACCTCATTCAAAGATATTTCGGAGAAGATATTATTGGCCCAGTCCCAGAGTTGTTTTACTACTGGGCAGAACCACCATGTATGGATATATGTACCCGAGTAGGTACCACATCTCCAGCAAGTAGGGTTTTGAGAAGTATACATTTTAGCTAGTCTTGTCGGAGTATAGTACCATCTGTGAAGTAACTTAAAATGGCACTCAGTCAAATTTAGACTGTGGACCGATTTATTTACTAGAATTATAGAAGAGGACCATTCCTTTGGAGAAATCACTAAGTTAAGTTCGTTTTCCCATGTTTTAACCAATTTATGGGGAAAAGTATCAAAGCCTTTAAAGAGCAAATTAGCTACCGAAATAATCTTGGGTACAGTTTGAAATGAAAATAGAGTTTGCAATATTTCCAAAGAGTGAGCCAATGATATTAAACAATTAGGCAAATCCCTTAAAAGCTTCCCAGGATCTGACCATACGTCATATGTTTTATCCATAGATTGCACCTTCTTCTATGTCTCTATGCTGTGGTTAAAGAAAACAAGTCTTGTCAAGTTACACTTAAGTACTACTTGTCATGCAAGTGTTTCAGACTTCCAATTTATATTACATATTTTTGTTACAAAATAATAATAAGTAATAATAAGTGATTTGATTTCTTTTAAGCAAAACATGAAGCTACCCACATTCCAATGCATACGGGATTATAATCCCCCCATGCTACCCATATGATTGGTCACCAAATATCAGTAAACACAGTACATTAGCACCTTATATCCTCATAAACATTTATATGTATGTACATTTTTAGCAATGTTTTTTATTGTTAATTTTATTGTTTTTATTAGTTTTTCAAACATCTGAATTTCTGTTATATTACTGTACTTTTTAATGTAGCTTGTCTCTTTGTCAACTGCTGCTCTAGCACACTCTCTGCTCTGTTTTCTTTTGCTTTTGTAACATCTCAACCCTGCCAAATTTAAATATTCTGTTACATGCAAGGGGAAGTCAGAGCCATCTTACTCTGAGGCTCTGAGGCTACCAGGAATATTAGGGGGGAGGTCAACAACATGGATCAACTTGATTTTTTTCTTGTTTAACCCCTTAAGGACACATGATGGAAATATTCCGTCATGATTCCCTTTTATTCCAGAAGTTGTGTCCTTAAGGGGTTAAATATGTTTGGGTTAAAGTGTAAGTGCTACAGTGGAGAGTTATTATAACTATTAGCATTTATATAGCGCCAACATATTAGCAACACTTTACAATTATAGAATGGGTATAATTGATATAAAGAATTGAACAGAGTCAAGAGGTGAAGAAGGTCCTGCTCATATGAGTTTATAATCTATGTGGGAAAGTAAACGAAATATCAGAGGAAGAACATATCAGAGGGAAGGTTGGAGTTCTGCTCTTCCACTACATTGTAGCACTGAAAGGGTTAATAGATGTTGTGATATAAGGGTGTGCATGCATAATGCATAACGCATAATAAAAAATTAGATGTGTTTCTTTCAATGTAGGGAAGGTCAGATCCACATAGGAAGAGGATCTTACAGGGTTTTGACACCAATTGTCTGTTTTGTTTCCTAGATTTTCGATGTGTTGGTGTGCCTTTTTTTTAAATTTATTTATATTTTATTATTATCTTTAGGGAAACCCCACGTTTTAAATCCATTTTATTTATTTCATTTTTTTTATTTTTGGTGTGCAGGTAGTTGTCTTTGTCTTTGTCAAACACCACAACATCGTACATATAGATTCATACAGACTTAGCATTGACATGAGTGTGTGTGCACATTTTTAAATATAAACAAGCTCAAAAATAACAGGCTGAACATAAATGTTGAGTTACTGCTATGAAGTTAGTATGCATATGGTTTGGGGTTACGTTTCTATAGAGTACTGGAGTATAGTAAATGCTTGAACATACATGTCTGTATGAGAGACAAGACAGGAGATTTGAAAAAAAATATCCGACATGAAGATTATTAAAGAAAATAATTAAGTAAGTAAATAAACAAGATTAGGTCTGACATTGGGTAGCCACTGGGTACTTAGGATTACGGCAACCGGGGACAGCCCTTATGAGACTGGGGACAAACAGTGCAAAATAACTTGGCATATAATACATTTATGTAGTTTGGCTGGCTTAAAGGCTAATTGCCAGTTTTAGTGGGTGTCACCGGGTAATGGGTCAGGCAAACAGATTATTAGGGGTAAGCCGTGCATTAAATGGCCTGTAGCCATAGCCTGAGGCGGCTTAACCAATGCCCGCTAATGGCAGCCTGCCAAACCAGGGAGATCTGAGTCAGTCTTCCTGTAGGTGAGAGTGCCGCCAGACCCAAATGCCTGTGTGGTCGTATACTTCCCCAACCTCTCCGCCACAGAATCCAGTAGCTGGGGCTTGGCATCCAGGTTATCTCTGTGCCCGTGGGTGAGTACGCCATATATGAGCTCCCTGACTGAGCCGACTGAGCGACATGCTAGCTTGGAGTCTTCTTACCCATGAGTGCTGTGTAAGGATGTGGTGAGGTGGTAACTTGCGTGATTGGTGGCATCATACTGCTGTGCAATTCGGTGCTTGAGGGGTCCGCTGGCAGGCCCATCGGCGAGTGTGTTGCTTTTCTGTATGCGCTTTGGGCTGAGAAGCCGCCATTTCAGCTCTCTCTCCCCGTGTGGTAGATATAGCGGGATTGGTGGAGTTGTGCTCTATGGAGTTGTGCATATGCCAGAAGTCCTGGCATATGCGGTCAAACTGAGCTTCAAAGTGCTCAGTGCCTTAAAATTTAAGAGAAAACAAACAAACGAACACCTTTAGATAAGTGTTCTAATTAAATAAATTACTTAACTTCAATCAATATGCAGCCTCCCAGGATCGTTATCCACAACAAACGATCTTAACATATGCATAGAACCCCAGACAGGAATGGGATACGGCTGTATAATCTATAGAGGGAACATATAAAGGAAAAAACACAATAGTGTGATACAGTAAATACAGTGAATAGTGCGCTTAAATGGATGCACTCACAAGATGATGAAGATGAAAAAGCATTCATAGGGTGCCTCCCCAGATAGCATAGGGGGCTAGTGGTTTCCCCTATCCGATGTAAAGCGACCAATGGAACACGGGACTCCAGGTTAGTAATAGTAGAAAAGCAATACTTTTATTTTCTTAAAAGGTGAACAAGCACCATAAGAATAAAGGTTTAAAAGTGCAGCAATAGGGACCTATTGCTGCACTTTTAAACCTTTATTCTTATGGTGCTTGTTCACCTTTTAAGAAAATAAAAGTATTGCTTTTCTACTATTACTAACCTGGAGTCCCGTGTTCCATTGGTCGCTTTACATCGGATAGGGGAAACCACTAGCCCCCTATGCTATCTGGGGAGGCACCCTATGAATGCTTTTTCATCTTCATCATCTTGTGAGTGCATCCATTTAAGCGCACTATTCACTGTATTTACTGTATCACACTATTGTGTTTTTTCCTTAAAATTTAAGGCCAGAGTAGCTAAACTAAAAGCATAGCTGAAATACAAAAGAAGGTGTAGCGCTACATACAAATTACAGTTCGTACAGAATCTGAAGGAGTGTAACCCCCAAAAAGCCACAGTAGTGATGGTATGTGGCAAATAATCTGAAAGAGAAGTTAAATTCCTATAGTGTGAAACTGTAATCAAATATACAAAATATAAATCTATAAAGGGACCACTCACATTTTCCTGAGCTATCAACCAAGCTCCGGGATAAACGCTCTCAGGTCCGTAAAGGTGACCTTCCCCTTCAAGTTTGGTAGTTCCCCATGGTATTTCTAGGCTTTCTTGGAGTTGGTGCTTGGCAGTCATCTTGGGCCCGACATGCGGACTGCGTTCCAGATGAGAGATTTCAGGGTGTAAGCCTGTTAGTTTCCCAGTGGGGACTGGGTTAACCCCCACCGGTCCAGGGGGGGTGCAGGTCTCCAGCAGAGCTGCTGCTTTTTGTGGTCCCCATGGTGGGAGATCGGCCGTCTCTTCCAGCCACTAGGCCGCTTTCCTTGGTAGGCCTCATTTGTGGAGTGTGGAATATGCACTCTAGAATTTCACCAAGCTTGTGTCCACGGGTCTCCACTCCACTGCCGAGCTGGGCTACTTTAGTCGAGTTTGTGGCATATATTCGCCAAAATAATTCTGCTTTTTGCCAGAGCTCTCTGCATGCACGTCTGGTGAGCTCGGCTGTCAGGCCCCAACGTAATGCAAACATTTTTAAATAACAGTTACACTTAAATGTAGAAATAATGGATACTGAGAAAATGGCAAACAATTAAATCTACTTGATTTTCTTAATAGTGACTTGATTTTGTAATTTAAAAAAAAAATGACTTATGTAAATATTTTTCTTTCAAAATATATACATACAAATATAAAAAGGTAAATATAATATATATATATATAAATATATATATATATATATTTATACATTGAAAAACTTTAATATGTTCAAATGTGGATTTTCATGACTTTTATATGCTTTACTAATTCATGTTATATTTCACATTTCTATGTGCATAATTTTGCTTCCCTTCACTTGAATATGAATATCATTTTGTAATCTGACAGTATAGGAATAGAACACTAGAGGCTGCTGTTACTTTAGTGTGATGCTGTCACTGGTTGTATTTGTTGCTTAATTAATTTGTTAATAATACATTATTTTTTATAAATTACATTTCCCTTATCCCTTAAATTTACACTCTAGTGAACAGAGACATAGTTACATGTAGTTTTATGTGCAGTTAGTATTTTTAAGCTGTTTTTCAATTTCGACTTAAAATACTTCACTGTTCTCCAGCCTCTACCCATTTCCTCTGCCCCTTCTTTACTTAAAAGCAAAAAGGATGCAGACAATATGTAAACTGGCAGCCTATCAGAGGCTGGGACTAGAAGATTATCTCCCAGCTTTCCACTGTACAGGAAACAGGAAGAGACTATTAGATGATGACACTGTAAGCCCACAATGCCTTATGTTTAAAATCATTCATTTAAAAAACAAAAAATCTTTATGATCTATAACAATCTAATATGATGCAGCACTGTTAGGAAAACATTCCTAATGATTTATCTACAGACATTAAAAGTCTACTCGAATTTTTGCAGTTAAATAGTTTGGAAACGTGCAAACACAAAAAAATGGGTAAGTGGCGCTAAACAATATACAAGTATAAAAAATATAAATCCCAGTGCGTCTAAAACTAAACCAGTGTTTTAGTCACCCTTAAAACACTTACATGTATACAATTGGATAAAAGAAGAGGAGGTTTTGCACACACAATGGATAAATGACGATATGATCTGCAATATAAACTACTATCATAGGGCAATATGCATAAAACCAGTATATAAAATAAAAGTAACTTGGAGCACTCACACTCTAGAGAGCCATATAAGTCGGCTCTCTACTGTAGTAGCATGTGGAATACTCCAAAACCGATATTGTGGTTAAGATGGTCCCCCAGGAACAGGAGTCAAAATCCATCTGGATAAAATCAGGAACCAAAATAAAATGTAAACTAAATGTTTTATTTAGAAATAAAGTTATTTCTAAATAAAGCATTTTGTTTATATTTTATTTTATATTTTGTAAACTAAATGTTTTATTTAGAAATAAAGTTATAAATATTTTAACACTCTCATTGGTTACTTAATCCACCAATCAGAGTGTTCTGTGTCATTTTACACAGCGTGGGAAAATTCAAAAAAAACTTTCCCACACTGTGTAAAATGACACAGAGCACTCTGATTGGTGGATTAAGTAACCAATCAGAGTGTTAAAATATTTATAAAATAAAATTCCTTTTGGTTTAGCACTCCTATGTCCAGGCCTTTTTTTTTTTTAGGAATTCTCTAAATTTTTCTTGAATCTTCAGACTTGTGTTGGCTGTCAATTTTTTATAGGTAATTCCGTCTGTCAGAATTCTTGTCGCTTCCTTATTATAAGATTCTTTGGACATAATTACTATGGCCCCCCTGTCTCTTTGCTTTATGACTAAATTTTCATTATTCTTCAGTTCTCTGAGTGCTTTTCTTTCTTGTATATTTAAATTATCGTGAAATTTCTCTTTCAGATCTAATTTTTTACATTCATTTAGGACCGTCCATATTCTCAAAAGTAATCATTTTATCAGAAACCCTCTGTTTAGGGAAGAAATTAGATTTCCTCTTTAGATCCGTATGTGTAAATTCATCCTCCATATATACCTGTCTTTCCATTGGATTTTTAATAAAAAAACTTTTAAAACAGAGATTTCTTTTGAACTTATTCAGATCTATATATAGATCAAAGGGATTTTGGTGTTTACTGGGGCAAACTTTAACTCTTTCTTAAGGATTTTCACCTGTTCCTTAGTTATTTCTGTTTTACTAAGGTTATAGATAGCCATCTTACTAATATCTCCATTTAACTCCTTTTCTCCTTGTTCTTTTATTTCCTTTCTCTTTTGTCTTTCTTTGACTGATTTTCCTCCTCTTTTTCCTCTTGAAATGAATTCCTTTGTCTCTTGTAATTTAGAGGATAATCTGTCACTTGGTCTTCTTTGTGTCTTTTTATAAGGCAGCTCCTCCAAAAATCCTGTTCCCCTCCTCTAAAACCTGGTACCGGTTCTGCACTTTTATAGGTTCTTGGGTATGAGGCTGGTATCTTTCTCTATCCTTCCTATATACTGATCTATCCTGGTAGGGAGGCTCATAAGTATGATTCCTATCTCTATCTACCTAGGATCTACTACCTCCTCTCTCCTCATTCCAATCATTTTGTTTATCCCTAAAACTGTCTCTCCGGGATCTAAAATTAGGTCTATACCTATAACTGTTTTCTTTTATCTATATTGTATGTCTTCCTATAGGTCTGCTTCTTCTCAAAAACCTCTTTATGTGGTCTTTGGGGTATATGATTTCTCTCATACCTAGATTCCTATGAAGTTGGTTGGGATGTATATTGCCTGATATTTTTATATTTTTCTGTCCCTCTGGAATTACGATTCTAGATTGTCCTTGATATTTGGAGAAAGATCTTACTTGTTTATTTTTATAACCCCATACATCTCTCAAATATTTATTTCTCTTTATCTCTACTACCCCCTCCCTCCACTTTGTCCTTAATCTCTTGTGTTATACAGTCAAATTATTCCTGATTCAAAGCATTGAGTATTTCATCTTGGCATGTGTTGATTTCTACATCTAGCTCTTTAAGGTTTTTTCTCCTTCTCCTAATAATAAGCTGCATAGTGGTAAAGGAAAAACCTTCCAACATACTATGCCATTCTTCCATGAATCCCATATGTTCTTGATCAAATGTGGGCATTTTGAAATACCGTAATACTTTTGGAGTGATCTTCTCTTCTATATACTTTTCCAAAGTGGCTACCTCCCATTTGATTTTCATTTCTTTTTGCAGGAGTTTGTCTAATTTTTAGACAGGTATATATGGAGGCTGAATTTACACATTCGGATCTAAAGAGGAAATCTAATTTCTTCCCTAAACAGATGATTTCTTATAAAATGATTACGTTTAAGAATATGGTCCTAAATTAATGTAAAAAATTAGATCTTAAAGTGAAATTTCACGATAATTCAAATATACAAGAAAGAAAAGTACTCAGAGAACAGAAGAATAATTAAAATTTAGTCATAAAGCCAGCAGATGGAGATCGGGGTGCATAGTAATTATGTCCAAAGAATCTTATAATAAGGAAGTGACAAGGAGTCTGACAGACGGAATTACCTATAAAAAATTGACAGCCAACACAAGTCTGAAGATTCAAGAAAAATTTCGAGAATTCCTAAAAAAAGGCCTGGACATAGGAGTGCTAAATCTAAAGGAATTTGAGTTTATAAATATTTTTTCACTTCCCTCATCCAAGTCTGCTCAAGAAGCTGAATTGATAACTCTCACAGTAGCATGCAAAATGTCTGAAGGAAAACGTGCAAATATTTATATCGACCCAAGATATGCTCTGGGTGTGGCACATGATTTTGAGGTAATCTGAAAAACAAGAGGGTTCCTCACAGCAGCTGGTACACCAGTCAAGCATGGCGCAACCATTAAAGAATTGATGGATGCCCTACTGCTCCCTGAAGAAGTGACCATACTGAAGGTGAAAGCCCATGGAAGATTGAATTCAGAAGAAGCACATAGCAACTACCGGGCTGACCAGACTGCCAAGCATGCTGCACGTCAGTCAAGGGAAGTGGACACGAGAGTGTCCACTGTAGTAACTCCTTTTTACACTATGCAAACTCTACCCGCAAACCTCAAATTGGGAGCAACGGGCATCTGCCACCCCACAAGAAAGACAGAGCTGGAAAGAAAAAGGGGTGACCCTTCAGGATGTTACCCAAAATCATGTATCCAACAGTAGTTCAATGGGCCCATGGAGCGGCACACCTATCTAAGCACCTCATGAATTCTCTGATTGACAAATATTTTGAAACACCTGGCATCACTACTCTGACCAGGAATTACCATTTGTGCCAAATGCAATCCAGGGAAGTTAATCAAGGCCCCTCCAAAACACCTGGCAAAGCCACAGTATCCCTTCCAAAGAATCCATATTGATCAAATTCAAATGCCAAAAAAGTGGTCGGTACGAATATGCACTATATGCATAGTGATAGTGGACATGTTCTCAGGATGGCCAGAAACCTTCCCCGTTGCCAACCTTACAGCCAAAACCACAGCTACTCAGAGAAACTGTCTGCAGATACGGAGTCTCTGAAGTGATAGAAAGTGACCAGGGCACATCGTTTACAGCATTACTGACCAGAGAAATCTGGGCAGCACTGGGGGTGACACTTGCATTCCACACACCCTATCATCCACAGAGTAGTGGTAAGGTAGAACGCATGAATGGCACCCTGAAAGCCAGGATGCTTAAAATGGCCCAAGAGACTAACCTACCCTGGCCAGAAAGTCTTCCCATAGCACTCTTTAGTGTGAGGTACACTCCAAGGGGGAAATTTCGTCTCCATATGAGATTCTGTTTAGTTCAGCTCCCAGCCTAGGCTGTTACTTTACCCAGCAGCTTAAGATTCAGTCAGATGCAATGGTAGACTACATAACTGCTCTCTCTCATGCCTTGACCAAAATCCTTGCACAAGTGTTTTCTTTTATTCCAGATCTAGAGTCTGATACAAGCACCCATATGTTGCTCCCTGGTGATTAGGTTCTGGTTAAGAAATTCCTGAGGAAACACACCCTTGAACCAAGGTTCAATGGTCCATTCCAAGTCCTTCTAACAACATCTACCTCAATAAAACTAGCTGGGAAGAATACCTGGATACACGCTTCACATTGCAAGAAAGTTCCAGCTCCAGAGGAAATAGTTCGTGTTGCACCATGAGCTTCCTGTACCTTTTCCTGTTGATAGGCCTGCTAGAGGCCCAACAAGTTGCAATTACCAGAGATAATCATGTTTATACATTTTTGTATAATTCCTCCAACACACATGTTGCTACTTTCACATTTGATTACTGTGATATTGTTCCTTGCATTTTCCCACAATCACAATACTTGACTATATACAAAGACATACCCAATAAAAAGGACCCATACATTTGTGTGATGGATGACCATTAGGGACATCACTGTAGTCCATGGGGCTACAGACCACAAAGTGCCTTAGACAGAGTGGACAGAAATGGGAAATCCTTACTGTACAGAATGACCTTATGTAAACCAACAGGGTAACCCCTATGTAGCTCACTCTAAATATAGAACACCCTAGCCCAGTAGATGCTGGAGAGTATATAATGGGAATGTACTGGAGAGGGGGTGGTTCATATAATAAAATGGGTACTTTCTACTTACAAGACATGTACGCATCACCCGAGTGGGTAGACACAAAACACATGACCATCCAATCTCTCAAACCTCATGTCAAAACTCTTAAAGATATGGTGGCCATAGCCAACCGTACTTTCGAAGACACCATGGCAGTAGAGACTGGGTTTTCAGACACTAACCTGTGGCTTGAATGAATGAGATGCAATGCTAACTCTCATAATAAAACCAACTGTTATGTTTGTGGAGAAGCCAGGCCCCACCTAGGTACAGTGCCCCTAAATCTGACTCCTGATGTTGAAATGTGTTTCATAAGTCTCTAGGTGCAGTCAGTTACAAACTCATCAGCATGTGAATCATGGAAGAAGACATACCCTCTCATATCAGACCACCTGATGGAGTCACAGTATATCCAGGTAATTACACTTGCTACACTATACACGGTACCACAGGGAAGTTTGGGGGAAAATTCCCTCCTGGGTATTGTGCTACGTATCGGGAGCCTACTACTACCCTGCTAATGAATCATGTTCCATCTTTGGGAGATATTTACTGGTTATGCGGGGACATGCAACTCAGATCCAAATTGACAGGCCTGTGTTGGGGGGAATGTGCTCTGACTAAAGTTATCATGCCCATGCACATAATATCAGACAACCACCAAGGCCCTCTTGACTCACCACATACATACTTTAGAGTAAAAAGAGAGACTCCTGTACAGGGCAGTTTCGACCCTCAGATATACATAGATGCCATAGGGGTGGTAAGGGGGGTGCCAAACAACTTTAAAGCCAGAGATGAGGTCGCAGGTGGATTTGAATCTTTATTTCCACTCATCACAGCAAATAAAAATGTAAATTGGATTAACTATATCTATTATAATCAGCAACGGTTTGTCAACTATACCTGAGATGCCCTCCAGGGCCTGGCCCTAGATATGATTTTGGCAAAGAAGGGAGGCGAGTGTAAAATACTCCCAGACACTATGACATGTTGCACTTTTATCCCAGATAACACAGGCCCCAATGGGAAGGTAACTATGGCCATAGAGAAGCTTGATTGTCTCTCAGAAGAGTTAAATTGAAACTCAGGGGTCCCCAATTCATGGAATAGATGGTTTGGATGGATGAATGCATGGCAGAAAGTACTCTTCCAAGTGGGAATGGCCATCCTAACTGTACTGATTCTGTTCCTCTTCTTTGTCTATTGTATAATGCCTTGTGTGCAGAAATATTTACAGAAGACTGTAGATCAAACCATTGACCATACCACTCCAACCTTTCTACACCAAGACATGGATGACGGAACTTGTGACACACCACATACACCCCTTCAGTCCCACCACACTAAGTATACAATTACCGGGACAGCATCTTGTCTTTCGGGTAAAAAGTCTGTTGTGGACATGTTGTGGACTAGCCACTTCGGATTCTAGCGCAGTGAAGAGTTCGAGAAAACCTGTTTGACAAGATGAGCAGCAGCCTATTAGGGATAGTATTAGGGATAGGTGGTAGCTGTATACATCGTAAATAGTCATTTTAAAGGGGAACTGTTGTGGACAAAATACTATCTCTACTAATTTTTTTTGTAAAATGCCTATTTACTCTGCATAGCTATAATCAATATTAATCATAAGCTACTTAAGATGGCCGCCAGGGAGTTACCCTGTCATCGACTAACACACTCAATTAACAAGATGGCGCTAGAATCTGGAGGAGAGCTCCATGACGTCAGTGACGTCACACCCAGGAGGATGAGCGAATGATGAACCACTTAACACACCTAACCAATTATTGATGTATTTTCCTCTGTTATCTATAATTATGCATATGATGTATTACTGCTTTATAAGGGGCCTACCAGCCCCCCGGAATAAACATTCCTGATTTTTTCATTAACCTGCACGCATCATATAACCAATTTGAAAAGGGGCAGATACACAAATTTATCAAACATTTGTTTTGATCCACGTCAAGGTGTAGAAACTGAAAAAGGGATACAGAAACAGAAAAACGAAAATAAAGTATATGCAGTTCATCCTTGCTATATTCGCAAAGAACATGGCTGGGCATGGGACACAATGCTGTGTTTCCCATAATCTCAGTCTGGGGGAGCTTACAGGCATCCAGAAATTCCTTCTATGCATGCTCTTAGGAGAAATTTAAATTTCGAGCACTCAATTGGTACTTACATCTATGGCTTATAACTTATTATACAATTTCAGTGGTTGTAGCATATCTGCATAAAAATTTAAAAATTACTTAGCATCTTAAATATGGGACTCTCCTAGCCATGCAACCCGGCCATTGCCCAAAAGCCTCCAGCGACAGCAGAGTACATGGCGCGGAGAAGACATGTACATTAGGCATGTGAATTCAACAGTTAACATCATGCTGACGTCATCTAAAACATTTTTTTATGTCTATAACGTCTGAAACTTATTCTATGCCTAAGGCAATGAATTGGACCATAGTTGTCCTAAACTGACAAAGTTCACCACGTGTTGTCAGTGTTGGTGTTACAGGAAATGCAGTGCATCAGTCTCGCTATGGCCATAACGGGATTATGTAATGTATGGAGTCAGTTTAGATTTTTTTTTTCTCCATTGTATCTTTTTGTTTTGTGTTTGTTATAACTTCTCCCCGGTGTAATGCCTACTAACAAATGTTGTCCCCACATCCACGTCTCCCTTATCCTGTGGTATTGCTGATCAACACTTAGCTTGGTGACCTTGGTGAAGGTGACTAATGTCCACTCAGTGAGTGATTATAAGTGACATTCATTCTACTTAGCTCGCCATGCAGTTGCCCATTCAGTTTCTTTGGTTTCTTGGTGATCCTGAAGGTGCGTCTTTCGTCCGCCATTCTGGTTGAAGTTTCTACGGGGATTGTCGCTTAGTCCTATCCTCTTCATTAGGGTGGGATAATCCCCATTCTTTCAATTTGGCGATGCCTACTTCAGGTTCAAGTATCACCACCGTCTTCCCACCTCTCCATAACAGCAGTTTAGTTGGATAACCCCATCTTTAGGAGATATCATGGTTCCTGAGAGTTTTGTTTATGTTAATGAAATCTCTTCTGCGAGCCATCATTGCAGTGGACAGTTCTGCGAATATATTGATGGTTTGGTAGGGTTCTGGGAGTGTGGTTTTCTTGCCGGCGTCAGAACTTGATCATTGGTTCGGCAATAGTGGTACTTAACTATTACGTCCCTTGGCGTATCATGGTGAATCTGGGGGATTTTCGACAGTCAGCATGACCAGGCTTTTGCATAAGGCATTTATGTAGCCAGGCATCTCTTCCATGGAGATCTCTTCCTCTGCTATGCCTCTGAAGCATAAAATTGCTTCTTCTGGACCTGTCCTCAAGGTCCACAAGTTTTTTCTTCATGATTTCATCATCATCCTCTAGTTTCTGTATTTTCTCCACTGCATCGTTGTGCGCATCGGACAGTTCCTCCATTCTGGTTTCTAGGGCTGCCATTTCCTTGTGGATATATACGTGGTGAATTACTTCAAATCAGCCTGTAGTGTGGATCTCAGCTCTTTCAGCAAGGTATGGAGCCTTCGTTCTGGAGCCAACATGACTTATTCTGAGTCGGAGGCTCCCTGATGGAGAGGGGATCGATCCCTGTGTTCGCCGCAATCTTTACTCACTTTCAGACAGTCTCTTTTGGTTTGTTTCATCGGGTCTGTCAGCTTTAGTTGCTTGGTGGGTGCCATCTGTGCTGGTGTGTACCACCCCAACTTTCCAGATTGGTATAGGGGTGATTATTACTCAATTTGTTTTGCAATTGGGCTTGTAGGAGTCCAAAGCTCTGCTCCGTGCAATTTCTCTATCTGGCTGCCAACCACGCCCCCCCCCAACTTTGCATTTTTTTAATTGATTAAAAAAATAAAGTATTAACATTTCTACTTTTAAAAGCATTCTTATTTAGCAGCATTTTTATCCTTTTAAAAGCATTCTTATTTAGCAGCATTTTTATCTCCTGATGTCTGAACAGAGACCCTTAGCACCCACATTTTGTTTCCTTTTTCAGGAGGGTTGGTCTTAATTTCTTAATTTCCGTGTCTGCACGGTTTAGAGCCTACTCATAACAGACTCTAAAGAGTGTGAGTTTTTCCAATAACCTTCCCCTTAAAAACTTTTTATTCTAATTCATTGCATGATGTTTCTTTTGTATAGTACATAGGTATTTTACTTTATGACAGGAGTGCACTTCACTTCTTTTATGTTGTGTCTATACATTCAATTTTAAGTGTAAAGGTGACAATACACTTGGTGGCTTTTGACAGCTGCACTGAATTGTGGTTTTGTAAGCATCAACTTTTACCCTTAATTTTATCTTGTATTCATTTTTTTTTTAACTCTTGCCTAAACCTTTTGCACAGAGTTTTGTGTATATATATATATATATATATATATATATATATATATATACTGACATTTACAGATTTTGGAGACAATAAACTACAATAACAAATGTTAAGTGGTTAATGAATAAATCCAGAATAATACATTATTTTTCCTTAATATCCAATTTATCAGTATGCATCCATTATAAGGCATGATTTATTTTAACTTTGGTGTTAGTTGTTAGTGTAAGGCTAAGTGATAGTGAGAGAGTAAGGAGTCCATACATCACTGGACAGCACCAGTGGCACTTGAGAAAGTGCCAAGCCAATTTTAGAAAAAAAATTATATCTGAGGAGAGCATTTTATGTAACTGACGCATATTATCATGTTCTCAATATTGGCAGGATATATATAATTTTAACATGTGAGCTAAACATGCTAACTGTAAAATGTACTACTTAATAATATTCGGGTACTTTGACACACTGGTGGGCTTAACGTGGAATAGCATATTGTGTGACTAAATCTACAGACATTTTATAAGGGATTAAAATAACCTTGTCTATACCTCTCGTTCGTTTACCGAACCACCCTTTGTGAGGTCTCTGAGTTCGGTTATTTTAACAACCGACCACCCCTGGCTGTGAACTTCAAAATTTCTCCTTAAAGAAGGGTTCCCCTGTGTGGCCGCCGTTTGTTTAGTCGAACGCACATGTGCAAACAAACGGCGGCAATCTTGTCTCTCGAACATGGGCAGCGGTATATGGTCGGCGGCGGCCTGGAACTGATTTCAGCTACTGAACTCCATGAAAACCCAGTAAATTATTACTGCTGCCCATTCAACTTCCCGAAACAATAGGAGATCGGCGTTCGGGAGACCTAAACTACCGAACAAGGGGAAGCCTTCAGAGGGAGCCTTCATTGGCATTTGTGCAAGAACTGGAACTATTTTGGTGCTTCACCTCGTGGTTGACTGATCTAACTCGAATGGCTTTCCTAATTTATTTGGATAAAGTGGGCGCTCAAATCCCTGCTCCACTTTTCGTGGAGTTCTGAGGTATAAAAATATATATTTTATGGTTTTACAATATTATTCATTTTCTGTACTTGGGAGATAATATAATTAAAGAGTTGTATTTACTCAATTATCTCCCAGGTACAGAGGAGGAGTCTGGGAAATGTTGTTTTGTCCCCTGTCCTCAACAAGGTCCACCTGTGGAAAACCCCTGGAATGTAATTAAAAAATCTCTTGCATGGGGAGTTGCACAAAAGCCAGCTGTGGCTGAACAAAAATCAGTTGACTCCAAGAACTGAGTGTCGTCCAGTTACTGGGGGAGATTGTGCCTTGGATATTGTATTACTTCCTAAGCTACATGGAGTCTACAGCGGAGATTTTTATGCTGATTATTGGAGCTCCGCTACATAAGACTTTATTGTGCAAATAGCAAGCCAGTGAAAGGGAGAACTGCTTATACAGTGTGCCTCAGAACCATATGTTGAAAACGCATGAATAAAATACACATTTGTAAATGAAACAAGGCATGGGCAAGCAATACCATTTTCTGATCAACAACACTTCTGCGTTGCGCTTTCTTGCATTGTTCTTGCAATGTTGTAAAACAAATTACTAGTATTTTGCAGGGCAAAAAAAAAATGTTTTTTTTTTAAATACTTCAGCAGAAGCTGAATTTAGTTCATGCTGCTGTTTGGCTCGGCTGAATATTTATACCTAAAAACATTTGGGGGAGAAATTTGGGCAGCCAAAAAGAGCAGAAAAATTGGCTGACCTGCAACAATGGCCAGCCAATACCTCTTACAAGTTGTTGAGTGATGTTGAGTCTCACCTTATAGTGATGAGGGAAATCCACCTTCGTATTCATTACAAAACTTAACAAATTCAAAGCCCTCTCTATCAGTATAGCTTAATTTTGTATTGGACAAAAGAAACCAATGCCAACGTATTAATTAAAATTGGGAATTATTCAAATGTTCCATAATATCAAAAATAAATACAAAAAAAGTTGATAGCTTAACATGTGTGTATTTCTGTTCTGTAGAATTTGAAATATAATTACACTAGGGTGTTTGTTAGGTTTTGCACTTTGTCATGCCTCTGTCTGTACTGTGAGTAAAGTCCATTCGAGGTCACCCATGAGTAAACAGGCTTTGCCTGGGAGATGTGACTCCAGTCCCTATCCAGTCTGCTAACTGGCAGACTTTACTGATTGTGTCTTATGCAATCTGCAGTAAGCAGCTGGTCTTTTACAATATTCAGATTAGGAATTAAAACATGAGCTAGGATGCTTGGTATAATATAATTATGGTTTAACCATAAACTAAATGTGAGCATGATGCACGTAAAAAGACAAATAGTTATTTTATATATTTCTGTAATCAACTATTTAAAAACTATTTAAAAATAATGCAAGTAATATAAGAAAAAATGGACAATGCAATAAATGAAACAAAATATGGATGTTTATTTACAGCAGGGTTTAGAATAGAAAAAAATCATAAATGAGAGATTGATGTAAAGCTATGGAGGTGAAGTAATAGGGACTGTAGTTATGGATACATTGGGAGATGAATAAGTAGGATTAAGGTTGTCTATGGATTTGTATACAAAAAACAAAAAAAACAACTTAAAAATGACTGGAGGTTAATCTGAGCCAGTGTTCTTTAGATTTTACTGCTGTGCTCTCTTACCATTTTTGTATGGTTATGATCTTGCAAGTACTAAGTATATCTTAATTGCCATATGTATGTGCATTAAAAAATACAATGATTATTACTCTATTGGTTTTATTAGTTTTTGGTAAATAAAACATAACAACTCTAACAATACATTTAGTCATATACCAGTAGAATTTAAAGTCTCTTGTAAAATCTACTATAAACCCTTACATGTTAGCCAGTTAAGGGATGCTGCGTTCATATAGTTAGATATCTCCAGTGCATTTGAAGGGTCATTTGTCTTAAAGTTTCACTAGTACTTTTAACAACATTTAATAAGGGAATGTTTAAGACTTGACAAATCTTCTTACTGCAGTTATTTTAGGAGTGTAGTTAATTATCACAGATCAGTATTGTAAAATTGCTTTTTTCAGTGTTTTTGCTTGAAAAGTTGCAGTAAAAAATACAATAAGAAAGGAATGATTACGGATTAGGACTTCCTTGTGATAGTCTTGTCTGGATGTTTAGGATTGTGCTAAACCATTTGGTGCATTCGGTTATAGCACAAATTGATAAAAGGAAGTGTATTAGATAGAGAATGTACTGGACTTTAAACTGGATTAAGAAAAGAGTTCAAAGAGATTTTGTTGATGGTAAGTATGAAACAAAAGTGGCATGCGGAACATAGATTTCTAGCACTCTGCCATAAATCCTGTTTTGCATTGTATTGCTGATGATCTTGCAGTAGTTATTAAAAGCTATATGTTTATAAACACAGATGGCAAAAAAAAACAAAAAAAAAACTGTGGTAACACTGGATACCATCTGTCTCTATTACTACCTCCAGTAGGAGCCTAAAATCACAACTTGGAAGTGGAAGTAAGTTAATACCTGATAAAAGGAGAACATTTTTATTTTGGGGATTATGCGGTTCAAACCTAGTCATAAATTGCACTGCTTACTTACTATTATTATGTTATAATTTATATAGCGCCAACAAATTCCGCAGCGCTTTACAGTGGGTGAACGAACAAACATGTAGTTGTAACCAGACAAGTTGGACCCACAAGAACAGAGGGGTTGAGGTCCCTGCTCAATGAGCTTACATGCTAGAGGGAGTGGGTTAAAGTGACACAAAAGATAAGGGTAGTATTAAACTAATGACAATTGCAAGAGAGGAATCAGTCAGGAGCTATTACCAGTTTAATTGATACGCTTTTATGAAGAAGTGGATTTTTAATGATTTTTTGAAGGAGTGGAGACTGGGTGAGCATCTAACGGAGGAGGTAAGTGAGTTCCACAGAAATGGTGCAGCCCTCGAGAAGTTTTGAAGGCGAGCATCAGAGGTGGGAGTATGGACAGAAGATAGACTTAAGTCTTCAGCAGAGCGTAAGGGCCTAGACGGGACATACCTGTGTATTAGGCAGGACAGATAGGTGGGAGCAGCATTATGTAGAGATTTGAAAGCAAATGAATGGATCTATAAGTGAAATGAGTCCAGTCCAGTTATTTTCTTCCATAAGTCGTATTACATAAATTTAAAGCTTGCATTTATGGTGATATATGCCTGACCACTCTATGAAGAATTGATGGTTAATAATAATTATAATAGTATATCTATTTTAGAAGTTTGGTGATAAAGTATACTATCAATTGTCATTTTGAGCCTTCAAAAATGGTTGCTAGTTATTTAATAACAACTATATAGCAGAAATTAGAACACTTTAACTAGTAGTTTTTCAATCAGCATGGAGTAACAGACGTGGAAGCAGGAAGTAAAGAGGAAGTATTAGTATACTAGTTGGGTCTACCATATACACCGAGTAGTATTCCATTTTCAGTTTTCAATGTAAGAAGTACAGAGCCACATTTACCAACTGGGTGACCCTAGACAACATATTTATTGAGGGGCCCACCACATTGTCCTCCCCTTTGTTCGCATACTGTTCATCCTGTCATTTAAAACCTTGGTGGTCCAGTGAATGCAGTGGAAAGTGAACACATTTTCTCAGTATATACACCACATCTCGCTCTCACTGTTCCACTGTTGCATGGAGCCACTTAGAAACAGGATTACCCTTTCCAGTTGTAAGGACATGAGAAAGAAATATTTTCAGAACCCATACGTGTCAACATATTCTTTCATTATGGTTCTTTCTCACAGGTGCGAGATAAACTTGATATGGTGTGAATGTTTATTTGTAGAAATACATAAAGACACTTGATGGGATGTGAATATGTAGCACATAATTGAATTTAGTCAATGTAACATCAGGGAAATCTATATGAACACAACCATAGATAGATTTAAGGATCACAAAAGTGTGACCGCATTCCTTCTGTGTCAACACATACAGTATATAAGACGTATGATATATGCATTACAATATTTGCAACCATTTTGTACATTACAGGACTTGAGAACTCAGGGGCATGCCATAAAAATAAATAAATAATAATAATACTAAAACTAATAATAGTCACAGTAGTAGTTTGGTGCTGGCAAACAAGTTCATTCACATAGCTTTACTGGTATACTTAAAGGTTCCCTGGGGGTTTCGGTTTGTATTCTCACAGGAGCACAGTCACATAATATCCTAGAAATAGTTCAGATCGTCACATGGGAAATCAGGCAGCAGATGTTCTGCATGGTCTTATTTTTGTAATATTTCTTATTTAGCTCCCTTCTCCAAAGAGATTAACCAGGATTCAGCTATTATTCATAGATTAAGGCTTACACACATATTGATGCAAAACTGTCCATTGGCCCTAAAACATTATGGGTTTCCTTCTTGGTTTGAAAGTCTTCCTGACTGTGTCTTTGCTTTACATCTACCTGTGGATGCTGCCACCTCTTATCAGGCTTAGAATTACCTTAAAAGGTAACAGTTCTATAATCTTGAAAATCTCTTTCTATTGCAAGATGCCTTCATTAAAATGCAGAATTTTTAGTTTCATATCATAATATCCCACCAGCCCTATTCCGACACACAAGTATGTGACTATGTTCTATAAATATGTGTCGTAATCTAAGCCTTATTGCACCACATACTTAGAATCCCCTAATTTGAGACAAAATGTAAAGTGAGTATTGACCCATTCTAAGGCCCATGGTTGCCTATTAATATTAATGACATAAGGTCTTCAGCTAAAGTCAGTGAAGTCAGTGAGGCTGTGTGCCTGTGCATATATGCATTGTGTTTTCTCCCAGAATAATCAGGTGCAAAATTGTCTGGCTTCATACACCATCTGGGTGGTGATTTAATAAAAGGTTTCCTGGCTAGAAACATATATTTTGTATGGTGTGACTAAAGACATGTGTGTTCAGTTATTATTACTATGTAAATGTGGCTTGTTATGCCAAGCATCATTACATTACACCCACTCTGGTTGAGTGTTAGGACAATTATCGTACTTTTGGATAGTGACTTTCAGTGCTAAGAGTAGGACCTTTGAAAATCTGGGATGCTGCACAAAGAATGCATGTAAATAAGTGTAATGAATTGAATATTTGAAGGTCTATATCATCCTTAACCTTCTGTATGGTGTGACCCAGCAAGTGGAAACTGATAGATGTCTCTCACCTACTCTTCAGTAGTGCCTGCACAACTTCTCAGATTCCAGGGTGCTACTTAACACAAGAACAGCAAGATTAATGGAATCCAGTAGGTAGAAAATTTACAATGTAAAGCAACCTGCATGTCACAATCAATATCTATAGTACTATGTATCTCTTCCACTGTCACCAACTTTGCAGTCAGGCTGAGACCACATGCGACTTGCACATGATGCTTGCAGCTGTTTAACAGTGAAGGCATGACATTTTATAGGCAGTGGTTGACTTTTATCAGCCATAAACTGGCGTATAAAGGTGTTGTGCATATAGTGCATGCAGTGGCTATGTAGGTATATATTTACACAGCTTTAGTTCTGTGTGTGAGAGCGTGCATGAAATGAAAAGTTGGAAAAAATGAACAACCTTATAAATAAATATATATGAATTTATTGTAGTATTTTTTTCTCATTCTAAACCTTTAAGGTCTGCTAACACTTTTTTGATAGAAGTATAGAAGTGTCTGCAAACCTTCTAGTAGTTTGTAAATGCCTATTTTTAACTTCCAAAGATGCATTACATCTCTCCCAGCTGTGTTTAAATAAGAAAATTGTTATGTTGCTCACGATCACAGTTACCCAAACCATCAAATTCATTAATCTGCAATTGGTTTTAACCCTATACATTTCGATTTGGGATTAGGGTTCTAGTTTTATTCTTTTTTTATATTGTAAAATCACATAATTACATATGATAAATGGATACAAAGTGTTATTTTATAGTGCTTACATCAGCATGTATAATTATTATTAAGAATAATAAACGGCAACTCAAAAACGAAACTAAAACAAATCGAGTTATACTGAATATCATGGACAGAATATTTCTTCAAATCAAGAATTGTAAGAAAGTGTTCAGGGACGTCAACATTTTTAGGTCAAAACAGACAAATTGGAAAAACTCTCCAACTCCAAAGGTTTGGCATTTTTCCGTTTTGGCCTAAAACGTATGTTTTTATAGAAGGAATGCATATAAAGACCACATTTTTTTTATAAGTATAGTTGGTGTTCAACAGGTGTCTTGAACTCTTAACATCTCCACTCACACGGGCCTCACAATAGTGAATGAAAAGTGTCACAATGTTCTGAATATCTGGGGGTCTACTTTCCACAAATATATACTTATTTGTATTTTTTTTTATACTGAGTTTACAATTAAAAGTAATGTGTCAGCAGAACCCATTTTGCAAAGGTTTGTCTTTAAATCCATAACCCACTCCTAAAATTTAACTTCTAAATATGAATGAAAATCCTAGATACATAAAGTGTGTTAATAAATTAATCTATTTAAACAATGTTTATTTAGTTGCACCAGCTGAATATTAATTATTACAAGCATGGCTTGTTTGCTATACTTTTTTTTTTTTTTTCATTTTTGATTTGGTTTCATACTTAATGTTGGGGTATACATTTTGGGTATTGGAAGAAAGCTCCAACAATATATAATATGTGCTAGCTAGAGCTTTAAATTGTGGTGGAGTGAACACAGAGCAAAACTGCCCAAAATGGCCTTGGTCACCACCGCATGAATCTTGGAAAGCCTCCGTCACAGCAAAAAGTAAACAGTAAGTTTTGCAGCTTGCATATGTCCTATGTTAAATATATGTATGCATATATGATATTAAAATGCGCTAAAAATATATAATATGTATTGCCGAACCTGAAAAGCTATCTAAAGCTCTAAATTCTGGTTATACGAACAGAGAAAAAAAGTGCCAAAAAGTCTACAGTTATAAATGCACAGTATCTTAGTATCCTAGTATTCTAGAAACACTTTGATCACAGCACTGATTAGCAGTATGTTTTGTGGCTTGCACAATTAACTCCTATGTTAAACTCAGAGTAGGGCCCATCATTATTAGATGACTGGGTTGTGACTGGGTTGACATTGCATGGCCACATGTGGTAACCAAAATTCAGTTTTTTTTTTACATGAAGCAGTTTATTTTAAGTAGCTTGTTAAGGTTTGGAACTGCACATTTATGTGCACTCACAGAATCATGGGATTGCAGCCTTGCATTTAATTACCATGCAAATTGAAAAGAAAAAAAAACAGCAGCTTTTATTTAGAAATATAAAAAGCACAACTAAAAGCTCACATTTAGTTAGCAATTAGATTGTCCAATAATCACAAAAGTGACAGTTTCTCTTTAAGAATATTGCCCTACAAAGAGCATAGTGTAAAGTGTACCCTACAGTTCCTTTGTAATCAATTAAATAAGGCTGCGTTTTAATGACGCCAGTGGAAGTATTTTATTATTTTTATTAAATTGGGCACATACCGAGAGGTATGACTTAAGTTCTTTGCAATTGTGTAATGCATATGTGTTCTGTATAATATTTACACGATTGACATGTATTTTATATAGGAGGAATAAAACCAAATTCTTTTTGTACTATCTAGCCTGCAATCAGAGGCTGGGATAGAATTAAAAATTCAAAGGCTTATTGGAAACAGAACAATGGAAACTGTACATAACACAGTTAGCTCATGCAGATCAAGCTTTTCACATAACTCGTTTTGTCCTCATAAAATGCTGCTAAACCATGAAATAAAAAGGAAATTATAATAAACAAAATCATTACTTCAAAAGCCAAAAGCATGGGTTAGAAGAATATATATAAATGACCCCTTCTTAGATACCATGCTTTCTTTCCTATACATTGTGACTAATTGACAACTATGTGGTTTTTTAGAAGGAAGAAAAGATTTGATCTGGCTTTTTTCCCATTACCACAACGTAGCTGGAGCCTAGCCATCTGTCACAGCTGCTGTTCGCTTTAACTGCCATTCTAATTGACAATGAACCTAGAGACCTGTAATGATTGTGTCTGCTCAGTGACTTCAGCAGGTAATGCCTTCCTTTTAGGATCCATCAAGACCCATCTGTGCAGTGATACTGCCTTTCTCCCAAGATGAAGGCTTCTGGTGGATACAGTAACTATGGGAGGGATTCTCTCATTAGGGAAGCTGTAAGGAAGCTTAAGGGAAGCCAAGCCCATAGTGAAATTGAAAACCTTCTAAAGCTTGATGTGAGATTTTAATTATTTTTGCAAGAAGCAAAAAAAAAAAATTTAAAAAAAAATTGAACACTGCAATTCATGCTGTTCTTCAGATAGGTTTCATATATAACAATCTAATTTCATCGTCATTTCATGTCCTAACATAGTGTGGTTTAAAAAATTGGGGGAAAAAAATATCAGTGCAGGACATTTTCATCTGTCACATAATAGGATCTGGAGACAGACAGAAAAAAAGAGGAACAATCTGAATGATTCACTTTAATCACTAGAGAGAAGAATGTCAGCGTTAAGCAAAAAATGTGTTAGTTATGCTTGCTGGAATACCCTTAGCAGGATTCAAGTGAACACAGGGGATTATATTTTACAGCTGTAAAAAAACAAACAGGGATAAGACACAAAGTTAAAAAAAAACAACATTGCAGAGTGTATCAGAGTATCAGTACCTGGGAGTTAGTTAATCATAAGGACATGGAGAAAACTAGAATAAACAGTTCATTCTATTCAACTATTTTATTTATTTACTGATTGATGGATTGATTGATTTAACAATTATTATGTAACTATATACACTTGCAACAGCTCAACCTCTGGAGCCGGCATAACACACTCATTATACATGATGATTGATGTAAATGAAAAACTGCAATACATGCTGTTTCTTTAGATAGCTTTTAAATGTAACTTTTATTGTATAGTCCTCTTCAGTATCATGGGATAGTTTACATTATTGCTAAATAAATAAACAAGTAAAAAATAAAGTAGCACTGTACATTGTATTGGTCTGTGGCTAATCACCAGATATGTATATAGAGTAAAAATTGAGAGCATTATTTTGAATGGCATGCTAAAATCAGGTCTAAAAATTACCACTCACCTTTGAAAGGCACTACTTAGTTCTCTCGAGACTTGCAGTAGGAATATTCCCAGGCAAGTCTCGAGAGAAGTGAGACTTGTCTGTCGGAACATTCTGATTGGTTGGCTTGTAACCAGCTGCTAGTGTGAACAATTTCCAGGTTTTGAAGTCCAAATCCCATGTACAGGACCAGATGGCTATGCCCCATTCTGTATGGGGCCATTTGGCCATCTGCTCCTAAAATTGATTTGTGACATCAACCATTTAGTTTGACTTGAGGCGTTTAAGTTTGGAGTCCTTTAAAAAAAAAAAAAAAAAGCATGCGCATTTCTCTTGCTTCTATGATTCTCACTGACTCAAACCAGTCATCAAGAGGGGTGCTTTAGTGCTGACAAAATTAACAGGGTTATTTACTAAAGTGAGAATTTCCAGAAATTCAAAGTGAATTCCGCATGATTTTAAAATTTAGGCCAGAATAGCTGAATTACTAGTCTATTCTGTTTTCAGTTTTGCTACTTTGGCCTTTAATCTAAAATTAACTTTCAATTTCTGGTAAATAAACCTATATATATTTCCGGGTCATCTTGAGACCAAGACTGCAGCTCTGGATGAGTGAGACCACCAATCTCTCATTATGTGGCTTTTATAATCTGCCCAGGGACGTTTAACTTCCTTTTTTAGTTATCACTAGGGGTGGCAATATGCTATCATTTTGTCTTAAACAGTCCTCTTACAAGAGCTGTTACCAGCTCTACATTATATTAGGTTGAGAAAGGAGAAGACCTAGCAAGTCATTATTTAGGTTTATGGATGAGCGCGATTGGCAGCCACCCATCCTATATTAGGATGGTAGGTAGGTGTCATGTTATATAAGGGCTAGCCTATAGGACTAAAGGACTAGTCCTGTCTCTGGGCTAAATGTAATTGGTTTGTATGATTTTTCTATGTATTTCTTGTTTTCTCCACTGTAGCCCCGTTAGGTTGAATTTAATTTCAAGCAATCCTCATTTCAGTGCAAAATATATACAGTATTTGCATGTGAGAAATTCCAACTGGATTTGTAGCTTATTTGTAGATTATTTGATATTCAATTTTTATATTTAAAATTTTCCTCTATCTGCAGTCTGTTTATTTCCTTATGGCTGTTTTATGGTAAAGTAAGATTTTGACATGGAGACGCAGAATTTTTTTACAGTTATATATATTGAATCTACCTCAATCTGATAGTGTATATCAATGGTACCAGGAAGTAAAAAAAAATAGCAGTATCTTTTAAAGTCAGTTCTTTAATATAACACCTGACTTCAATTTATATAGAGGAAGAATTGATGACTGGTATCATGCATGCTAATTTACAGAATCATAAAAATGGTCAACATATTAAAAAAAATAACTGTACATTGATATTCAATGATTAGCAGAGCCTGTTATTGAATAAAGAGGTCTCCGGATATTATGACATTAAGAAGAAGAAATGGTACAGGCCAGGCATGGACAAACAGCATATAGCTGAGCTCCGAACTAATATTAAAAGAAAGGAGGAACATCTTCATCAAGATATTTGCTGACTGGTTTGCTGAAGTAGTAGTATAGGTGATATGAAATGGAAAACTTACAAAAACAAATTGCGATAAAACTGACAAAAGTGACAAAACCCTATTACATGTTTAATCTTTTGTTACCACTCCTTCGGTAAAATGTTAGCTGAGATATTTAATAATAGCCAAATTATCAGAATTCGAGCAAGATGCTAGGAATCTTCTGTTATATCATAGCAGATATAAAAATGTATACTGTAGCCAAATCATTAGTTTACATAGCATTTTAAATATATTATTTCTTTCGATTTGGTGAATTTTGTTAGAAATGCTATTTGTAAAATTTGAAAACAATCTGAATATTTATTTCAACAATTATTGATATATTGTCGCTTACTGACCAATGTACAGTATCTCACAAAGTGAGTACACCCTCACATTTTTGTAAATATTTTATTATATCTATTCATGTGAAGAAATGACACTCTGCTACAATGTAAAGTAGTAAGTGTACAGCCTGTATAACCGTGTACATTTGCTGTCCCCTCAAAATAACTCAACACACAGTCATTAATGTCTAAACCGTTGGCAACAAAAGTGAGTACACCCCTGAGTGGAAATGTCCAAATTGGGCCCAAAGTGTCAATATTTTGTGTGGCCAACATTATTTTCCAGCACCACCTTAACCCTTAGGGGCATGGAGTTCACCAGAGCTTCACAGGTTGCCACTGGAGTCCTCTTCTACTCCTCCATGACGACATCACAGAGCTGATGGATGTTAGAGACCTTGCACTCTCCCACCTTCCATTTGAGGATGCCCCATAGATGCTCAATAGGGTTTAGGTCTGGAGACATGCTTGACCAGTCCATCACCTTAACCTTCAGCTTCTTAGCAAAGCAGTGGTCATCTTGGAGGTATGTTTGGAGTCGTTATCATGTTGGAATACTTCCCTGCGTCCCAGTCTCTGAAGGTAGGGGATCATGCTCTGCTTCAGTATGTCACAGTACATGTTGGCATTCATGGTTCCCTCAATGAACTGTAGTTCCCCAGGGCAGCACTCATGCAGGCCCAGACCATGACACTCTCACAACCATGATTTACTGTAGGCAAGAAATACTTGTCTTTGTAATCCTCACCTGGTTGCCGCCACACACGCTTGACACCATCTGAACCAAATAAGTTTATCTTGGTCTCATTGGACCACAGGGCATGGTTCTACAAATCCATGTCCTTAGTCTGCTTGTCTTCCTCAAACCATTTGCGGGCTTTCTTGTGCATCATCTTTACAAGAGGCTTCCTTCTGGAATGACAGCCATGCAGACCAATTTGAGCAGTGTGCGGCATATGGTCTTAGCACTGACAGGCTGACCCCTCACCCCTTCAACCTCTGCAGCAATGCTGACAGCACTCATACGTCTATTTCCCCAAAACAACCTCTAGATATGATGCTGAACACGTGCACTCAACTTCTTTGGTCGACCATGGCAAGGCCTGTTCTGAGTGGAAAGTAAAAGAGAAGAAATAAGGTCTCTTAATTAGGGACTATCCAACTGATAAGGGCCTAACCCTGGTTTAGAATACAAATTAAGTTCCAAAAAGGAGGAACCAAGGTCATTGGATAACCCTTTTAAACTTAGAGCATATAACTTTAAAGTGAAAATCCCAAAATAACAACTTGCATTAATCTATGAACAATAAATTCAGAAGTAATCTAAAAGACAATACCATCACATAGCCTAAGCCAATGTATATGGGAAAATCCTTTATTAGGTGCTAGGATAAATGTCAAATGGTATGTCTACTAAATGTCTCATGAAAAGGTTAAACACACCACCTCTTTGGAAGATAATACAAATTAATCAGAATATACCTCAGTAGAAACCTTGTAAATATTTATAATTAGGAACCAAAGAAACTGTTTCCAAAAATGTATCGACTTAACAACTAAGTACCAACTAAGTTCAATAAAGTAGCAGTGGTAGTGAACTATAGAGTAAGATAGGGATAGCGTACGCAGGAAAATGCTAAGAGTTAAGAAAATAGGTCCTATTAAGATCATACAGACAGCAAATATCAAACAATAAACTGTATTGACACCCAAGATAAAGACTTTCACAGATAAACTCTGTTGCGATACCCTACTAAATATTAAGTCTTTACTATTAATGAGCTGAGAATAAGCTTAATATATATAGTTTGCATAGAATTCGATTGCTAAAATCCTTATATCTAATGAGGCACTAGCTAGCTAGTATAGTCTGTCTTGAGAACCTAAACGACTAGGTTCTCTAATGTGGTGTTCTTATTTGGGCTTTATTTATGGAGCACTTGGGTTATTAGATTGTAGCATGTTAAGGTTTAGGTAGCAGTTAGCTTCCAGCAGGTGTTAACTTTCTAATAGTCTAGGCTCTCAAGACATACTATACTTGCTAGCTAGGGTCTCATTAGATATAGGGATTTTAGCAGTCGAATTCTATGCAAACTCCCCAAACTTTGTTGAGAGCATTAAACTATCTATGCCATGTTGACAAGTTCTAATCCTTAACTGTAAAAAAAAAAAGAAAAAAGAATAAACAGCAAACTTAATTTTATGACTTTAGGGAGGACCTAATGGGAGCCCTTTTTTATTATTATTATTTATAAAGCACCAACAAATTCCGCAATACAATGGGTGGACTAACAGACACATATTTGTAACTAGATGAGTTGGTAGCACAGGGGTTGAGGACCCTGCTCAATAAGCGTACATGCTAGAGGGAGTAGGGTCTAGTGAAACAAAAGGTAAGGGTGTGGGGTAGGAATGCTAGAATAGTATTTACTGAGGGCTTGGTGTTTTTGACAGTTGCATGACTGGGATCCGTGTGCGGGGAGGGGAAACTATTAACAGTTTAATTGATATTCCTTCCTGAAGAAATTAGTTTTCAATGATTTTTTGAAAGAATGAAGACTAAGTAAAAAATCTAACAGAGGAAGGGAGTTGCACAAGAAAGGTGCAGCCCTAAAATGGTGTCATTTATTATTATTATTATTATTATTATTATTTATTATGTAAACATTTACTGCAGCTCCCCGCTAATGGGAAACAATCATATTTTAGGACACTCGTGACACACTTATATATAAAATCTCATATTTGTTACTTTCCATCCTTATTCAAACACACACAGATCATAGGTCATTAATATATTATTAAGAGCATACACATTATTATGCAAAGAGCAGATAAAACATATAGATATATACACAATTTAGAGCTCTGTGTCTTCTGAGGACACCATGTAATACAAGGTGATATTTTTTTTAATCTGGTGTGATGCCCCCTATAAGAGATTTTTTGATTAATGACGATAGAGAATGCTACATTTGACCAATACTGTCTTCAGATACTCAACTGAGTTAACTAGAAAAATAGATTCCAAAAAGATTTTAGACAAGTTTGGATTGGAAGTAACCTGCTCTAACACTAGAAACAGCTAAACTACCTTATAAAAAGAAAATGTAGAAACTCTATTTTATTATGGTTTACAGTCTTTTTTGTTTTAATGTATACTTTTCAGAATATGAATAAACTGTAATATACTATATTTACTTATATATTCTGAATATGTTCACTCCTGTACAACCTTATCTATAAACATTGAGTTTACATTACACAGGATTTACATTGATATTATAAACTGTTAATACGGTACTGAGACTATAATTCCATTCCACATGCTTCAATGACATCAATATATGTCTATTTAAAATTATACATGCCAGTATTATTGTCACTTAACTATTTAATTACTGTCTCTAGATGCATTCACCGTTTGTTAACATGGTACTGAGTTGCTTCTATTCCATCAGCAATACTTCAGAAAATTCATCAGATTTGGCAAATGGTAGAGCTTAATTCAGTGAGGAGCTCTGTCCAATCAGCTTTGAGCTGGTCAGTATCTGGATCTTCCTCTCTAACAATTGGGAGAGTTATTGGAACTTAACTTAAAATCCAATCTTCCATTTGCCCAGGCTTACTCTATCACAGCTTCATAGAAGTTCTGATCTTAACGGAACTCTAATTTACGTCTGTTAAATGTCTCAAGTGACATGGCTTTCACATTCATTTTGCTTAGGCTGGAAGGATGTGTAACAATACATATTTTTGGTAAGGGGAATGTAGGCAGAACATACTATTAAATGTTACATTTTTATATATTGCTTGATGAAATAGCTCTAGGTTTGCATTAATTGGGTTAAGAGCTATGGAACCATTTAGCATTTCTAAAACACTTCACATTCAAACTCACTATACTTGCTGTTTAAAAAGGGGCCAATGTCAAAAATGAGTAACTCCACCTTGAGGCAGAAGCTACTCAATCATTAAGTTTCTCACTTGGAGTCTTCTATTTTTTTCTGATCCCATATCTGCTATATTATTGGATGAATATGAAGAGATAAACTAACAAATTTAGCATAATGTTCAGTGGACAAGTTGCATTTGTAATGTATATTTTGATTGTATAGGAGATATGGTGTGGCTTGCACTATGTATTTACACCTAGACAGAACATATACTAGATGTACCTAGAATCTACTCTGTCAGCTGTAGTTTACATCAGCGAATTGCTGTGGAGCAGATGTATATTTTGGGGTAAAGTAGAAAAAACCAATTACACAAGTGAAATTTAACATGTGCTAATCCAATCTAGATCAGAAACTACAAACAACAACTCAGTTGTTTTTTATATATATATATATATATATATATATATATATATATATATATGTGTGTGTGTGTGTGTGTGTGTGTGTGTGTATATAGTCTTGTTTTTATTCACAACTTTAAAATGTCTTCCCTCCTTATATTAATATTTTACTTAATATTAATTATTTTTTTTCAGTGATTGCCATTTATCTTAAACTCAGGAATGATTTGGTTATTCATTATATCCTCATAAAGTATCATGTCAATACTTCTTAATAACCTCAAGGTGCCTCTTACATTTGCCTTGCATTCTATAAAGAAAAACATGTACAACCTTCAGCATGATATGTGTTAAAAGTGTTAAGAAAATGTAAACTATAACATTTATATTTCAAATATTGTTTAATTAATGCAAGCTACAAAGTAACCCATTTTGCACTTGCTTCCATTTGAAGATCTGTTCTTAGATGATTTGAAACAATATCCTCTTCCAAAATAAGGAAAATTAAATATGTATTGTGGAATGTTTAACACTTGAAGAAATATAGAAACCAAGACTCTAAATAATAAATGAGAATCGAACTGAAAACCTGAATTTTTCAAAAAAATTTTTTCCAAGAAATAATTAATGACAATAGACATGAACTATGAAGACTCTGTCACCTGTGTTTTGGCTCAAAGCTTGGATGGCCAGTACAGATTAGTTTTAATTGACTGAGGATTTAAACTGATCCTTCGGTTAAAAGCATTCTTTTTAAATTTGTGACTGAAAATTAAATTTGGTTGAATGATTAAAGAACCCGTTGTGATTACTATTTCAGATTTAGCTGGTATAATGTTTTTGATGTTACATCTTTTCATTAAACCTGGGCAAGATATGTGTTTTATTTCTTGGTCATCGAGACACATGTTTATAATTTAATACACAAGGAAACGACAGATGTCTATTTTGTTGGAAGTTACTTATTAAATAGACTCGCATTAATAAACAGACAATTGCCCTCTTTCATTCCCTTATGAGATGTTCTCATTCATCACATTCCACAAACATTTTTCTAGCTGACTTAAGTGTGTACTGACACAAAAAAATTTCTGTAACCTGGAAATAATTGTCAATTTTGTTAGAAATTAAACTAAACATAAATCTAAATAACCATAAGTAACAGCATGCAAATTTACCCCAGATAGTGTCGTCATTAAAACATTATAAAATGTTATCTTACCACTATGTTTAGTGTTAGTTATATCAAACCTATAAGTTACTGCAGTTGTGAACAGAGGATTTAAAAAGGTCCTCTTGGTATCATCAAGTTTGCTGGCAAAAGCAGGTATTGGACCCTTGTTGCAGATGACAATAAATATTTGCAGTAGCACTAAGAATGGTTCTTCAAGCAACCTCTTTTTTCAATACGTTAAACCCTTATGTATGTGGAATCCTAGCTGCAGTTAAACATGGCATTTGTGTTTGGACCCTCTAAGTGGCACATCCCAAACAAATAATCAAACATGGCATAAACATTGTTTCCACTTCATTAATTACAGTACATGGCACAATGGAACAGGGAAGAAACACAGAACCAACATAAGACAAATAAATCTCATATTTTGAGTGTCTGCCGTGGCATTTAGTTAGAGGTGTCCTGTAAAGTTTATTCCCATTCCCTGGTACCTGTCACGTATTCATCCGCTTATAGAAATGTAGTTAATGACATTTACTGTCCACACAGGAAAGGTTGTGCCGAGCAGCAACTAAATCCACAGTAGGGTTAATGCTGAGCAGCAATTATGCAAATGAAACCTGGTGTCACATATTCATCCGGTTATAGAAATGTGGTTAATGACATTTACTGTCCACACAGGAAAGGTTGTGCCGAGCAGCAACTAAATCCACAGTAGGGTTAATGCTGAGCAGCAATTATGCAAATGAAACCTGGTGTCACATATTCATCCGGTTATAGAAATGTGGTTAATGACATTTACTGTCCACACAGGAAAAGTTGTGCCGGGCAGCAACCTAATCCACAGAAGGGTTAATGCTGAGCAGCAATTATGCAAATGAAACCTGGTAACTGACTTTGGGGTCAAAGGCCGGTTACAGCCTATCAGAACTAAAGGATGGGTATTTAGGCCCAGTTCTCATCCTGCTCAGTGCCCTTGACCGGTGTATAGTCGCCATATGGGCAGTCGGACTCCAGGACAACCCTCCCACATACCTAACCCAATAATGCACTGACACTCGGGTATATGGGAAAATTTGTCCACAGCTTTATTAAACAATCTGAATAATAATAACCATATATTCAACATAACATAATAATAGTAATAATTTAACAAATAAACATGAGTCATTGCCCCCTATACTCCACCCTCACATCCGATTCCTTCTGTTAATATAAAAGGCAATGACCCCCATATAAATAACACATATATATAACATATACCAACATTATTCCAACATACCAACTTAAAGTGCCAACATAAATTTAACCATGGCAGGGGTATACCCGGATACCCCTACCCCACCAGGTTCTGAGCCACTGACAGGACTCGAAACCTACCAACCACCAATGACCACAGTTTTCCATATCTGTCACGTTCATCCTAGGGAGCCTATTCCTTCTCCTTCAGCTCCCTATCCCGCCGCTGTGAAAAAACGGGATATCCCCTAACCATAAACAATATCTATAGGGAGGGTGGGCGGGACAAACTTGGTCAGGTAGGAAATTAGAAGTGAGCCCAGTTAAAATGGCTGCCTATTTAAATAGCCCAGCCTACTTACCCATAACTCCATACTTCCTTCCCTCCTCCTATGCCCGCCTCCTAACCCCTGTCAAGGCCCTTTTTCGCTTAGCTGCGCTTTGGCTACATGGGGCTACAGTTGTGGTTTCCCTTGTGGTTGTCCGAGAGCGCATTCCTGTTATTAGTTTTCTACCTGTTTTTTGACTTTGGCTTTGTTTATTAACTTCTCTATATTCTGGTATCCTGACTCCTGGCTTTCCTCATTGCTGCGTCCCTTTCTGTGTTCCCTGACCTCGGCTAGTATTTTTGACTATTCTATGTACGTTAAATCCGGCCATTCTAAGGACCGGTAATACGTTACTTATTTGTCATCCGTGCTATACAGTTCTACGTGCTGGATCAAACAGTAATCCTGACAGTACCTTCTTCAAACAGTGATAGACAATATAAACAGCAATAAAACACGAGAGATCTAATGTCTATATCTAAGATAAAAATAAGAAGGAGTAAAAGAGGAAATTGGATATAAAAGATATTAAAAAAAAAAATTGAATAAAATAACACAAAAAAATTAACAATAAAAAATATAAATACAAGAACAGTAGCTCAAAACTAGGAAACAGGCGTCACTAATTCCTATACAGTACATAAAAATAGAGCCCACTATATTACTATAGTGGGTTCTATTTCTATTTAATCCTCTATATTACTATAGTGGGTTCTTAATCCACTATATTACTATAGTGGGTTCTATTTCTATTTAGTGATATATAGTATATTTAACACAGTATGTCCAACACTGACCCCAATGTTGCTAGGATTTAACATCATTTACATTTTTGTAGCCCTTGGCTACATTCATGTTAGCTTTAAGAACTTGGAAGTTGAGAAAACTAGGAGGTTGGAGCTGGAATGAGCTGTGCCATTTACTTGTTTCTGTGTTGTCACCTGACTTTTGCTACTTTACAATGGAATACTATACTACTAGAATGAGTAAGTAGGGATCACTGAAGTCTCTTGTTTCTCCATTTCCTAATTCATGTATTGATGTAAGAAGGGAGAAAAAAAAAGGTCTCCTTGACCTCCAATTAGCCACAGGTCCTAAGGCATGACCCCTTATTATGTTAAGGTGTGAGTAATAATTATGTACAAGTTTGACTCTTTCTCATATTACAGCGTGTTGGATGGGAAACATTACGTGTAAGTTTCACATACATACATGCATCTCAATGATGGGGCCAGGGTTCCATGTTCTTGTTTTAACCCTGTAGCTGAAAACATGCTGTTCTGTAGGAACAGCAATGTTTTCTTTGCAGGTTAAACCTCCCTCTATTGGCTGTCAATATGACGGCCACTAGAGCAGAGTAAAACTGTGATTTCAATCAGATGATTTCAGAGGCAGAGTGCTGTGTTTTGTCATGCATGCACATGGGCATCTGCAAGAATTTTTCCAGGGGGGGCATAATTGTAATGACATCCATGCTTGGCCCCTTTTTGACAGTGTCATGAAGGGGAGGGGCATAGTTATTATCACATAAAGCCAGGGTGAATAGCGTTTTCAAAACTATGGTGTCAGGAATACATGTATGTATTCCTGACAATATAGTGTTTCTTTTATTTAAATTAAAGGAACATTCTGGTCACCATAACAACTTAATCTAAATTAAAATGCTATGATGCCAGGAGGCCCCTGGGTGTTCTCTTTCCTTTAAGGGGTTAAACTGCTCTCAAATGGTTTAAGCCCAAAGACTTCCTCCAGCTCCAGATCTCCAGGTCGCTCAGTGGTTTTCAGCTTCTGAAACGGAGTATCACGAAGTGCAAACTGACATCAAGCATGGGTGCCACTGATTGGCTAGAGTCAGCTGACGCTCTAAGCCAATCACTAGTTCCCGGTTCATAAAATATTTGTATTTATTTATGAATTGGAAGCTACTGGCTTATAGTGCAAGCTGACCACTCTAGCTAATCAGCGACACCCCTACCCAATGGCACTCTGTGCTTCCTGACACTCAGCAAATAAAAGTGAACACATTAACACTGAGGTTTTTTTTTTTTTACCTGGGGAGATGAGAAGGTCCAAAGTTTTCCTGCCAGGCCCAGGTACCAAAGCCTTATGATGTGGTGTCCAAAATAAAGTGGAGGGCTTACTTCACTTGTCCTTCTTGTTCCAATCTCCTTTTCTTCTTCTTCATTTGACAGTCTTTTCATTCTTCTGACACTGTCTTCTCTCCTCCTTGGCTTCTTCTGCTCCTTTACCTTTCTGCTGCTTTCTGCTTCTTTTGTGCCCTCCTGCTCCTTTATAGTCCTTCTCCTACTTTACCTTTGTGCTCCATCTGCCCCTTCCAGCTCCTTGCTGCCCTTTCCAGCTCCTTGCTGGTCACTTCAGCTCTTTCTTCTACTTTACCTTTGTGTTCCTCCTGTCCCTTCCTGACCCTTTGTTGCTCCTTGCAGACCCTTCCCTCTCCTTGCAGAGTGCTTTTCTCTCCCCCCCCCCCTCCACCTCTGCGGATGCACACTAGTCTTGCAATGCTTTCCTAGTCAATTGCTAGTGACTGTAGTGATATGTCTAAATTAAAGGACTGTGTTTCTTTAAGAGGTTGTGGCATTCCCGGAGTAGGAGGGCTTAGGAGAGCACTCCATGTTGTAAGTTTAGCAGTGACTCTGCATGTTATGTTTTGTGACTCATGGAAGTAATGCTGTTCATATGACGTGAGTGTCAGCATTGATTATTCTGCAAGAACCACAGAAAACACAACATAGTGTCAGAAGTACAGGGTTGAAGGGAGAGATTACTCCAGAGTTTGGTGTGCTGAAAGTCTGCTGAAGAGATTTCCAGCAAGCTGCCATTTTGCTGAGAACTGAATAAAGTCTGAAAAAGGCAAGGTAGGACAACTTGCAAGCTCTGCAGCCACCACCAAAACTTCAGTAAACTGGGAATGTTGCTGAAAATTGGAGGAGATTTAAACAAATATTTGAATTATATCTCTCTGCATGTAGTTTGTGAAGAAGCACTAGAAGTGTACAATAACTTTGTGTTTGCAGAAGGAGATAATCTAAAATTAATCCCAATAATGGATAAATTGGAAGAATATTGCATACCTAAAAGGAATGTCACATATGAAAGGCACAGATTTTTTACATGCATGCAGAAGCCAGGAGAAATGATTGATCAGTATGTAAGTGAGCTAAGAAATCGCAGCAAAACATGTGAGTTTGGAGAAATAACAGATTCATTAAAAAAAAGACAGAATTTTATGCGGAATATCATATAATGGACTGAGAAAAAGGCTACATACAAGATTTGAATCTGGAAAAGGCATTATCATTGTGCAGAGCAGCAGAAACTGTTAAATCACAGGCCGAGGAGTTAAACACCGAAACATGCACTGTAGATCAACTGAGGACTGGGCAAAAAATAATAATAAAAAGATGCAAAACACAAAAGGAAACAGTAAATAAAGATAAAAAGCAAAAGCTTTGTAATAGACGTGGTACTGAACATCAACAGAGAAAATGCCCTGCATATGGACAGAACTGTAAGAAATGTGGTAAACTAAATCACTTTGCATGCTGTTGCAAAAGTGCAGTAAAGCAAGTTCACACACTGAAGGGAAATGCTATAGAGGCATTCTATATAGACACACTGCTGTAGAATGAGAAACAAACAGAGGAGTGGATCCTTACACTGCAGGTACAAAACATAATGTTGCCATTTAAATTAGATACTAGAGCTCAAGTTAAAGGACCACTATAGGCACCCAGACCACTTCAGCTTAATGAAGTGGTCTGGGTGCCAGGTCCATCTAGGATTAACCCTGCCTACTGTAAACATAGCAGTTTCAGAGAAACTGCTATGTTTACATATGGGTTAATCCAGCCTCTAGTGGCTGTCACATCATGCCATGTTCTGCGGAGATGTCTGGCTTTGGCTTCTGGTGTCCATGTACAGTCCTGTCCTGCCCCTGTTTAGTTAATGTTCCCTTATGTATTGCGTACATGTTCTGGGTTTAACTTCCTATCCTTCTCTGGTTCAGGGTTCTCCTAGTTTTGTCTTGTTTTTCATGTTTGGTGCCTCTCCTAGTCTTCCCTTGTTTCTGTACTAGATATATTCTTGCTGCAGAGCCTCCCTAATCAGCTCCTGGGATATCTGCATATTTGCTAGGTCTTGTGATCTGTAGTAGCTGTATCAGGGACCTGGTATGTGGCCGCATAAACGCTGGTGCTCAACACCAGGGGGCATGTGGTTACCCTACACCAGGCCCTGATAATCCACTTCCACGCTGAAGACTCTCAACATCATCATCAGGCACTCAGGGGTCCCGGTTTCCGTACAGCCACCCCGACACTGTCTCATTGACAGCCGCTAGAGGCGTTTCCGCGCTTCTCACTGTGATTTTCACAGTGAGAAGATGCCAGCATCCATAGGAAAGCATTGACAATGCTTTCCTAGGGACTGGCTGAATGCGCACACAGCTCTTGCCGCGCATGCGCATTCAGCTGATGATGGCCAAAGGAGGAGGGGAGTCCCCAGCGCCGAGGGAGCCCGGCGCTGGAGTAAGGTGAGTTTTTAACTCCCTCTCCCCCCCTTCAGCCCGGTGGGAGGGGGACCCTGAGGGTGGGGGCACCCTCAGGGCACTATAGCTATAGTGATCCTTTAATGTGATATCAGAGTCTGTGTTTAATCGGTTGAAGCCGAGACTAACACTACAGCAGACGAATATCAAGGTTACAGGATACTCTGGTGCAAATATACTTGTGAAAGGCAAATATTTAGCAAAAGTGACATATAAAACTAAAGTGTACACTCTATCTTTTATTGTGGTTCCAAAAAAAAGGTTCAAGCAATAATAGGTCTATCATCTTGTGATAGACAGAATCTGGTGAAAAGAGTATTTGTGCTAAAAACTGAAAGTGATCCAGAATATGAAGGCTTTTTGGAAGAATACAGTGATTTATTTAATGGGCTTGGTTGTCTGCCAGATGAACACACCATCAGGATAGACAAAACAGTACCGCCAGTGGTATATCCCTGCAGAAAAGTGCCGTTTGCACTTCAAGACCAACTCAAAGCAGAGCTTGATAGAATGGAAAACATGGGGGTCATTGCAAAAATAGATAAACCAACTGAATGGGTAAATTCTCTGGTAATAGTAGATAAGAAAAATGGAAAATACCTATTTGCCTCGATCCTCGCGATTTAAATAAAGCAATAAAAAGAGAACATTTTAAGTTACCTACTCGTGAAGAGATCATGTCGCAATTTGCAAATGCTAAATATTTCAGTTAATTAGATGCTTCCTCTGGATTCTGGCAATTGAAGTTGGATGAAGACAGTTCAAAATTGTGTATGTTTAACTCATCATATGCCTTATACAGATTTCTGAGATTACCATTTGGTATTGCATATGCCCCAGAAGTATATCACAAAAATATTCACATGCTATACGAGCACATTGAAAGTGTAGACACATCCATGGATGATATTATCATATGGGGAAATACTAAGGAAGAACATGATTCTTGTCTCAGAGAAGTTCTAGAAGCTGCTCGACAAGCCAACTTGAAGCTAAACAAAGACAAATGCCAATTAGGAGTAAAAGAGCTGAAGTTTGTTGGAGATACAACATTAGTGATGAAGGGGTAAGACCTTATCCCATGAAGATATCGGCAATAGAAAAGATGAAGAAACCGCAAAACATAAAAGACGTGCATAGGTTCCTAGGTATGTAAACTACATTGGAAAATGTATACCCAACCTGTCAGAGAAAATAGCACCACTGAGATGGTTACTAGAAAAGAAGAGTTCATAGAACTGGAATCAAGCAAGAAACAGTGTGGCAACACTTAAAGGAAGTGCTCACGCATAAGCCGGTGTTAACGTTTTATGTTCCTGCTAAATCCATTAAGATATCATCTGATGCATCACAGAATGGAATAGGAGCAGTTCTACTACAAGACTATGATAGTAGTATTTGCTTCCCGCTCCATGTCTGGTGCTGAAACTAGATATGCTCAGATAGAGAAAGAACGTCTTAGTATCATGTTTACATGTAACCAATTTCATCAATTTATTTCAGGACAATCAGTTAACGTGGAAACCATTGATAGCGTTGTTCACAAAGTCACTCAATGACAGACCTGTAAGGATTCAAAGAATGATGATCTAATTGCAACGGTATACCTGAAAGGTGACATACTAACCAGGAAAAACTATGTATATGGCTGATGCATTGTCCAGAGCAGTGGATGAAACAGCTGGTCAAAATGACAAAGTAGCCGAAGATATTCAAGCTTACATGGATATGGTCACCTCAGCTATGCCTATTACAGATGCAAAGATGCAGATGATCCATCAAGAAACAGAGAAAGATTCTACTTTGGATAGAGTTAAACGCGGTATTCAAATCGGATGGCCTGATGTCAAACAGAGTTGCATAGTTGGAGTCCAAGAATACTGGAACTGCAGAGCTGAATTTTTAATCATCTTTAAAGGCAGCAAAATTATGATTCCTCACAGTCTCCGCAAGCTTATACTGGAGAAAATCCACGAAGGTCATTTATGCATTGAAAAATGCAGGAAAAGGGCAAGAGATGTAATGTTTTGGCCACGAATGAACCAAGACATTTCTGATATAGTGTCCTCCTGTGACACATGCTTAAAGTACCAAGTATGCAATGCAAAATAACCACTGCAGCCACATCCAGTTCCAAAAAAGCCATATCAAAAGGTTGGTGTTGACTTGTTTACATGTAACAACGCAGATTTTATCATTATCACTGATTACCATTCCTTGTATCCAGAAATATGTGGATTCAGATCAACATCGGCTGAGAATGTGATTCAATGCATAAAGTTCGTCTTTGCCAGACATGGAATACCTCAAGAAGTGTTTACTGCCCAATTCACACAGTTTGACAAAGAATGGGAATTTGTACATACTACATCAAGCCCACATTTTCCACAGTCCACTGGTCTGATTGAAAAATATGAATCAAAAGAGAGAGCAAGCGCTTAAAAACAAGAAAAAGGCAGCAACCCTATGAGGGAATCCCTCAAAGAACCCTTAAACTACAACAAGAATGAAAACAGAAATAAGGGCTGCGCCACAAATGACCAATAAAATATATAAGAAAATATGATGAACCAAATATACAGTCTTTAGTTAAACAATCTTCTTAAGTAAGGGTTTGTAAAGTGCTTTTTCAGGGACACTATCCTCAGTAGGCCTTCCTCGTGTGGATCCAAATATGAAACGATAAAACACAAAAGAAAGTACCAAATGGTGTGGTATATCCAATAAAATACAACAGGTAATAAAAGAAGATGATGTTGCACTCACATGTGTAAGAGCTATAACTAGCTCTAGTGTAGAAGGCGTACAGCGGTATAATCCCCGCGTGTAGGATATAGTGCAGGCTTCTTCCTTTAGAATATGTTCGTCACTCAAAAAGAATAAAAAGAGACAACTAATAGTGCTCTCTGTATAAAACCAGTGATAGATAAAATATATAAAATGGTACTCACAAGTGTGGGGCAGACAGACTGCTCCTTGATAATAGCGTTGGTGGTTTGATCCCCACCTAGGATTGCTTGGAGTTCAAGATAATAAAAAGACCAGGTGAAAAGGTATAAAGTGTATTTAAAGATGATGGCACAATTAAAAGTGACCAAAATATCTTTCATAAATAAATCCACAGTATAAAAAATCCATAAACGCGTTTCGCCTACAGAGGCTTCTTCAATATGGAACTGTTCCATATTGAAGAAGCCTCTGTAGGCGAAACGCGTTTATGGATTTTTTATACTGTGGATTTATTTATTAAATAGTGTCCCTGAAAAAGCACTTTACAGACCATTACTTAAGAAGATTGTTTAACTAAAGACTCTAAATTTGGTTCATCATATTTTCTTATATATTTTATTGGTCCTTTGTGGCTCAGCCCTTATTTCTGTTTTCATTCTGATTGAAAATATGTTGGAATTGTCAAAAAACTAATGCGAAAAGCTGAAGAGAGCAAAAGTGAGTTTTATAAAGCACTGCTAGCATATCGCAGTACGTCACTTGCATGTGGTTACGCGCCTGCACAACGTCTTATGGGAAGATGCCTGCGTACTAATCTACCTTTGAAAGATGACCTGCTTGCAACAAGGAAAGGTGCACAGGTAAAGCAGTTTAAAGAGAAACAGAAGGTGAAACAGAAAGTTTATTTCGACTCAAGGTTTAAATCTTTACCTGAACTGCGTAAGGGAGAAAAGGTGAGGTTAAAGGATCACTATAGTGTCAAGAAAACAAAGCGGTCTCTCAGGGTCCCCCTCCCGTGTCGCTGAAGGGGATAAAACCCCTTCAGCAGCTTACCTTATTCCAGCGCCGGGCTCCCTCCGCGCTGGTGACCTCTCCTCCCCCGCCAATCTCAGCTCCCCCGTCTGACATCAGCAGAGCCGACTGCACATGCGCGGCAGTGCCACGTGCATTCAAAGTGTCCATAGGAAAGCATTTCTCAATGCTTTCCTATGGACGCTCTGCGTGATGGAGGTAGATGCGCCTCTAGTGGCTGTCCAGAAGACAGCCACTAGAGGCTGGATTAACAATGTAAACATAGCAGTTTCTCTGAAACTGCTATGTTTGCATCTGAAGGGTTAAAACCTGAGGAACCTGGCACTCAGACCACTTCATTGAGCTGAAGTGGTCTGGGTGACTATAGTGTCCCTTTAAGGACAAGGACAATACATGGTTACAGAAAGGTTCCATAGAGGAACAAGTACAACCAAGATCTTACACGATTTCGGACAGAGGAGGGAAGGATTCTTAGAAGGAATAGAAGAGACATTCTATAAGAACCAGAGCAGAAATGTTCCAACATTGAATCAGAGCCTGATCAGGTTGTTGGACGGTCTACGAGTTGAAGGAAAAGTCCTGAAAGAATGATAAAGTCATGTTAATATATATCCAACAAGTTAGACAGTATGAATAAGTACTTGCTAGATAGATAAATATGTTTGGTTATAACGTGTTTTTTTTTTTTTGGCATGTAATTTTCTTAAGATAGGAAGGTGTAGTGATATGTGTCTCTTTAAGAGGCTGTGGGATTCCCTGAGTAGGAGGGCTTAGGAGAGCATGCCATGTTGTGAGTTTAGCAGTGACTCTGCATGTTATGTTTTGTGACTCATGGAAGTAAAGCTGTTCATATGAATCACAGCATTATTATCAGCAATGATTATTCTGCAAGAATCACAGAAAACACAACAGTGACCAATGCTTTCCTATGAGAAAGCATTGGATTGGCTGAGATCATTAACACTGATGATCTCAGCCAAGGAGGGTGTGCTTCAGAGAGGCAACCAGCAACCACCTTTTTAAGCCTGGTATGGCTAGGGCACTATAGTATTACTATCATTATAGTATTCCTTGCTTTATTTTGTCAAGCACTGGCCTAATCACTTGTCTCACTAGAGTAATGTTTTTAGATTATTTTGAATACTTTAATAAAAGAAATGTTACAATTTGAACGCATCTAACATCAGCTATTATCATTGCTCTTGCAAGGAAATTTTAAATCATTTTATTTGTTCCTTTAAAAAGTCCCTATGATAATCATGCAATTTATTCCACGAGTGGTGAGGGAGTGGAAGTGGCGAGGGAGTTATATATTTCGAAGGGGTCTGGCTTCACTTGATTAAATTGAAAGCAAATCTAAGGGGCGTCTAGGTTTCTAGAATTTACGTGGGAAGGTTTTGCAGCATCAAATGTTTAAGATCCACAGTAGACAATCTAGCAGAGATTGCCAGTGCTTTATTGACTAATTTCTCCAGGCTATAATCCACCCAGGAGCAGACTTCTTTTTTGTACTGCTTACTAAGTGAAACCCTCTATCTTTAACACTACTTCCGGCCACAGGTGCATCATTAATGGTGTTTAGGGACTATTTTGACTTGTAGGAGAGTTTCAGAATGAAGCAGGAGGGAATTAATCTCACTTGAGTAAATAGTTAAATACATGGCAACAATAAAAAAAATTACAGAAACATCTCAGCAAACAGGTTAGTTAAAACATGTTAAATTCAACTAGTTATATAGTCATGGATCCTTCACATATATCAAACATGAGTGCACTCTTTGGGTTTGTAAGGCTTAGAGTGTGTGTATATTAAAATCCAAATAGCATGTAATATAAGAGCAAATATGAAAATAAATAGGCTATATTATAAGCTCCTTGGAGCATGGTCTGTATAACTGCAAAGTGCTAAATAACATTGTTTTGCTATAGAAATACTAAATAAGCTAATAATGATATAATAATACACACTCTCAGTTTTCATTTTGACAATGAAATGGAAATCATTTTGATTCCATCATAATTAATATTGTTCTTAGGCTGTAATAAAATATATATTTAATATGAAGACCAAGAGTGTTATTGTATATACCTATACGACAGGGTCTATATCTCAATGTAAAACCTAATGCAACAGTGAGCGTAAGATAGATAGATAGATAGACAGACAGACAGACAGATAGACAGACAGACAGATATATAGATAGATAGGTAGATAGATAGATAATATGCATACACACATCAATTGCATAGTGACAGAAAGAAAAATAAATATGAACATAAATTTTGCTCTTCCCTTTTTAGCTATTATGTGGTCCCAGGGAAATGTTCTGTAATGAGGCCTCATTAATTGTTGAGGTATGTTTGGCCCCTAGGGGACAGGGCAGAGTATATGAAATTAAAGTTAGCCCTGTATTCTGTGTCAGCGTTAGGTACATGTAAATGTATCCAAGTTAATGTGCTGTGAGAGTCTCAGGTGTATTATGTAGCTCACCTGATCCACATCAGTATAGCTATGTAAATACAAAGGTAAACCTATGAAGGTTTTGTTTAACACTAACAAGTGTGCTGTGAGAGAATAAAAACAGTTTCGTAAATATTGGTGACTGTTAATTGTTTGTCCTTTAAGTAAGCTTTTGTTTTAATTTTTATAGTGTTCATTCTAATAAACTTGCACTTGAAACTGAAAGAAACAAATTTATATATTATTAAAAAAAGCTGATAAAAGGTATTG
>OW240913.1:48277862-48354270 GCA_933207985.1 Pelobates cultripes | reverse complement strand
TTCTAAAAAAAAGGTTCAAGCAATAATAGGTCTATCATCTTGTGATAGACGGAATCTGGTGAAAAGAATATTTGTGCTAAAAACTGAAAGTGATCCAGAATATGAAGGCTTATTGGAAGAATACAGTGATTTATTTAATGGGCTTGGTTGTCTGCCAGATGAACACACCATCAGGATAGACAAAACAGTACCGCCAGTGGTACATCCCTGCAGAAAAGTGCCGTTTGCACTTCAAGACCAACTCAAAGCAGAGCTTGATAGAATGGAAAACATGGGGGTCATTGCAAAAATAGATAAACCAACTGAATGGGTAAATTCTCTGGTAATAGTAGATAAGAAAAATGGAAAATTACCTATTTGCCTCGATCCTCGCGATTTAAATAAAGCAATAAAAAGAGAACATTTTAAGTTACCTACTCGTGAAGAGATCATGTCGCAATTTGCAAATGCTAAATATTTCAGTTAATTAGATGCTTCCTCTGGATTCTGGCAATTGAAGTTGGATGAAGACAGTTCAAAATTGTGCGTGTTTAACTCACCATATGCCTTATACAGATTTCTGAGATTACCATTTGGTATTGCATCTGCCCCAGAAGTATATCACAAAAATATTCACATGCTATACGAGCACATTGAAAGTGTAGACACATCCATGGATGATATTATCATATGGGGAAATACTAAGGAAGAACATGATTCTTGTCTCAGAAAAGTTCTAGAAGCTGCTCGACAAGCCAACTTGAAGCTAAACAAAGACAAATGCCAATTAGGAGTAAAAGAGCTGAAGTTTGTTGGAGATATCATTAGCGATGAAGGGGTAAGACCTTATCCCATGAAGATATTGGCAATGGAAAAGATGAAGAAACCGCAAAACATAAAAGACGTGCATAGGTTTTTAGGTATGTAAACTACATTGGAAAATGTATACCCAACCTGTCAGAGAAAATAGCACCACTGAGATGGTTACTAGAAAAGAAGAGTTCATAGAACTGGAATCAAGCAAGAAACAGTGTGGCAACACTTAAAGGAAGTGCTCACGCATAAGCCAGTGTTAACGTTTTATGTTCCTGCTAAATCCATTAAGATATCATCTGATGCATCACAAAATGGAATAGGAGCAGTTCTACTACAAGACTATGATAGTAGTATTTGCTTCCCGCTCCATGTCTGGTGCTGAAACTAGATATGCTCAGATAGAGAAAGAACATCTTAGTATCGTGTTTACATGCAACCAATTTCATCAATTTATTTCATGACAATCAGTTAACGTGGAAACTGTTCACAAACCATTGATAGCGTTGTTCACAAAGTCACTCAATGACAGACCTGTAAGGGTTCAAAGAATGATGATATAATTGCAACGGTATACCTGAAAGGTGACATACTAACCTGGGAAAATTATGTATATGGCTGATGCATTGTCCAGAGCAGTGGATGAAACAGCTGGTCAAAATGACAAAGTAGCCGAAGATATTCAAGCTTACATGGATATGGTCACCTCAGCTATGCCTATTACAGATGCAAAGATGCAGATGATCCGTCAAGAAACAGAGAAAGATTCTACTTTGGATAGAGTTAAACGTGGTATTCAAATCGGATGGCCTGATGTCAAACAGAGTTGCATAGTTGGAGTCCAAGAATACTGGAACTGCAGAGCTGAATTTTTAATCATCTTTAAAGGCAGCAAAATTATGATTCCTCACAGTCTCCGCAAGCTTATACTGGAGAAAATCCATGAAGGTCATTTATGCATTGAAAAATGCAGGAAAAGGGCAAGAGATGTAATGTTCTGGCCACGAATGAACCAAGACATTTCTGATATAGTGTCCTCCTGTGACACATGCTTAAAGTACCAAGTATGCAATGCAAAATAACCACTGCAGCCACATCCAGTTCCAGAAATGCCATATCAAAAGGTTGGTGTTGACTTGTTTACATGTAACAACGCAGATTTTATCATTATCACTGATTACCATTCCTTGTATCCAGAAATATGTGGATTTAGATCAACATCGGCTGAGAATGTGATTCGATGCATAAAGTTGGTCTTTGCCAGACATGGAATACCTCAAGAAGTGTCTACTGCCCAATTCACACAGTTTGCCAAAGAATGGGAATTTATACATACTACATCAAGCCCACATTTTCCACAGTCCACTGGTCTGATTGAAAAATATGAATCAAAAGAGAGAGCAAGCGCTTAAAAACAAGAAAAAGGCAGCAACCCTATAAGGGAATCCCTCAAAGAAACCTTAAACTACAACAAGAATGAAAACAGAAATAAGGGCTGCGCCACAAATGACCAATAAAATATATAAGAAAATATGATGAACCAAATATACAGTCTTTAGTTAAACAATCTTCTTAAGTAAGGGTTTGTAAAGTGCTTTTTCAGGGACACTATCCTCAGTAGGCCTTACTCGGGTGGATCCAAATATGAAACAATAAAACACAAAAGAAAGGACCAAATGGTGTGGTAAATCCAATAAAATACAACAGATAATAAAAGAAGATGATGTTGCACTCACATGTGTAAGAGCTATAACTAGCTCTAGTGTAGAAGGCGTACAGCGGTATAATCCCCGCATGTAGGATATAGTGCAGGCTTCTTCCTTTAGAATATGTTCGTCACTCAAAAAGAATAAAAAGAGACAACTAATAGTGCTCTCTGTATAAAACCAGTGATAGATAAAATATATAAAATGGCACTCACAAGTGTGGAGCAGGCAGACTGCTCCTTGATAATAGCGTTGGTGGTTTGATCCCCACCTAGGATTGCTTGGAGTTCAAGATAATTAAAAGACCAAGTGAAAAGGTATAAAGTGTATTTAAAGATGATGGCACAATTAAAAGTGACCAAAATATCTTTCATAAATAAATCCACAGTATAAAAAATCCTTAAACGCGTTTCGCCTATAGAGGTTTCTTCAATATGGAACTGTTCCATATTGAAGAAGCCTCTGTAGGCGAAACGCGTTTATGGATTTTTTATACTGTGTATTTAGTTATTAAATAGTGTCCCTGAAAAAGCACTTTACAGACCCTTACTTAAGAAGATTGTTTAACTAAAGACTGTATATTTGGTTCATCATATTTTCTTATATATTTTATTGGTCCTTTGTGGCTCAGCCCTTATTTCTGTTTTCATTCTGATTGAAAAATATGTTGGAATTGTCAAAAAACTAATGCGAAAAGCTGAAGTGAGCAAAAGTGAGTTTTATAAAGCACTGCTAGCATATCGCAGTACGCCACTTGCATGTGGTTACTCGCCTACACAACGTCTTATGGGAAGATGCCTGCGTACTAATCTACCTTTGAAAGATGACCTGCTTGCAACAAGGAAAGGTGCACAGGTAAAGCAGTTTAAAGAGAAACAGAAGGTGAAACAGAAAGTTTATTTCAAATCAAGGGTTAAATCTTTACCTGAACTGCGTAAGGGAGAAAAGGTGGGGATTAAAGGATCACTATAGTGTCAAGAAAACAAAGCGGTCTCTCAGGGTCCCCCTCCCATGTCGCTGAAGGGGATAAAACCCCTTCAGCAGCTTACCTTATTCCAGCGCCGGGCTCCCTCCGCGCTGGTGACCTCTCCTCCCCCGCCAATGTCAGCTCCCCCGTCTGACATCAGCAGAGCCAACTACGCATGCACGGCAGTGCCACGCGCATTCAAAGTGTCCATAGGAAAGCATTTCTCAATGCTTTCCTATGGACGCTCTGCGGATGCGCCTCTACAGCGCCTCTAGTGGCTGTCCAGAAGACAGCCACTAGAGGCTGGATTAACAATGTAAACATAGCAGTTTCTCTGAAACTGCTATGTTTGCATCTGAAGGGTTAAAACCTGAGGAACCTGGCACTCAGACCACTTCATTGAGCTGAAGTGGTCTGGGTGTCTATAGTGTCCCTTTAAGGACAAGGACAATACATGGTTACAGAAAGGTTCCATAGAGGAACAAGTACAACCAAGATCTTACACGATTCGGACAGAGGAGGGAAGGATTCTTAGAAGGAATAGAAGAGACATTCTATAAGAGCAGAAATGTTCCAACATTGAATCAGAGACTGATCAGGTTGTTGGACGGGTTGAAGGAAAAGTCCTGAAAGAATGATAAAGTCATGTTAATATATATCCAACAAGTTAGACAGTATGAATAAGTACTTGCTAGATAGATAAATATGTTTGGTTATAACATGTTTTTTTTTGGCATGTGATTTTCTTAAGATAGGAAGGTGTAGTGATATGTGTCTCTTTAAGAGGCTGTGGGATTCCCTGAGTAGGAGGGCTTAGGAGAGCATGCCATGTTGTGAGTTTAGCAGTGACTCTGCATGTTATGTTTTGTGACTCATGGAAGTAAAGCTGTTCATATGAATCACAGCATTATTATCAGCAATGATTATTCTGCAAGAATCACAGAAAACCCAACAGTGACCAATGCTTTCCCATGAGAAAGCATTGGATTGGCTGAGATCATTAACACTGATGATCTCAGCCAAGGAGGGTGTGCTTCAGAGAGGCAACCAGCAACCACCTTTTTAACCCTGGTATGGCTAGGGCACTATTGTATTACTAACATTATAGTATTCCTTGCTTTATTTTGTCAAGCACTGGCCTAATCACTTGTCTCACTAGAGTAATGTTTTTAGATTATTTTGAATACTTTAATAAAAGAAATGTTACAATTTGAACGCATCTAACATCAGTTATTACCATTGCTCTTGCAAGGAAATTGTAAATCATTTTATTTGTTCCTTTAAAAAGTCCCTATGATAATCATACAATTTATTCCACGAGTGGTGAGGGAGTGCAAGTGGCGAGGGAGTTATATATTTCGAAGGGGTCTGGCTTCACTAGATTAAATTGAAAGCAAATCTAAGGGGCGTCTAGGTTTCTAGAATTTACGTGGGAAGGTTTTGTAGCATCAAATGTTTAAGATCCACAGTAGACAATCTAGCAGAGATTGCCAGTGCTTTATTGACTAATTTCTCCAGGCTATAATCCACACAGGAGCACACTTCTTTTTTGTACTGCTTACTAAGTGAAACCCTCTATCTTTAACACTACTTCCGGCCACAGGTGCATCATTAATGGTGTCTAGGGACTATTTTGACTTGTAGGAGAGTTTCAGAATGAAGCAGGAGGGACTTAATCTCAATTGAGTAAATAGTTAAATACATGGCAACAATAAAAAAAATTACAGAAACATCTCAGCAAACAGGTTAGTTAAAACATGTTTAATCCAACTAGTTATATAGTCATGGATCCTTCACATATATCAAACATGAGTGCACTCTTTGGGTTTGTAAGGCTTAGAGTGTGTGTATATTAAAATCCAATATAAGAACAAATACGAAAATAAATAGGCTATATTATAAGCTCCTTCGAGCATGGTCTGTATAACTGCAAAGTGCTAAATAACATTGTTTTGCTATAGAAATACTAAATAAGCTAATAATTATATAATAATACACACTCTTAGTTTTCATTTTGAAAATGAAATGGAAATCATTTTGATTCCATCATAATTAATATTGTTCTTAGGCTGTAATAAAATATATATTTAATATGAAGACCAAGAGTGTTATTGTATATACCTATACGACAGGGTCTATATCTCAATGTAATACCTAATTGACTAATGGGCAAAAAACCTAATGCAACAGTGAGTGTAAGATAGATAGATAGATAGACAGACAGACAGACAGACAGACAGATATATAGATAGATAGGTAGATAGATAATATGCATACACACATCAATTGCATAATGACAGAAAGAAAAATAAATATGAACATAAATTTTGCTCTTCCCTTTTTAGCTATTATGTGGACCCAGGGAAATGTTCTGTAGGCCTCATTAATTGTTGAGGTATGTTTGGCCCCTAGGGGACAGGGCAGAGTATATGAAATTAAAGTTAGCCCTGTATTCTGTGTCAGCGTTAGGTACATGTAAATGTATCCAAGTTAATGTGCTGTGAGAGTCTCAGGTGTATTGTGTAGCTCACCTGATCCACATCAGTATAGCTATGTAAATACAAAGGTAAACCTATGAAGGTTTTGTTTAACACTAACAAGTGTGCTGTGAGAGAATAAAAACAGTTTCGTAAATATTGGTGACTGTTAATTGTTTGTCCTTTAAGTAAGCTTTTGTTTTAATTTTTATAGTGTAGATTCTAATAAACTTGCACTTGAAACTGAAAGAAACAAATTTATATATTATTAAAAAAAGCTGATAAAAGGTATTGCATTTTCTTTCCAATTTATTTTCATATATATGATTTTTTTAGTGTACATCTGATTGCAAAGTGTTGATTTATTAAGATAGGATCTTCAAAAACTGTGTGCGGAATTTTAATGAAACTCATAATACAACATAAATGTAGTTTTTATATTGATAAATATATTGGGATTATTATAATTATTGTTATTAGCAGTATTAGCACTAGTAATATTTGCAGTAGCAGTTCCTGTCCTAATGTGTGTTATACCCCACCTCCTATAGAGTGTAAGCTTGTTTGAGCAGGGTCCTCTTCAACCTATTGTTCCTGTAAGTTTTCTTGTAATTGTCCCATTTATAGTAAAAATCCCCCCTCTCATAATATTATAAAGCGCTACAGAATATATTGGTGCTATATAAATGGAGATAATAATAATAATAATAGTAACATTAGTAGTAGTACTTTTGCTATTGTGCCAAATAATAAGGACCACTATAGGCACCCAGACCACTTCAGCTTAATTATTATTATTATTGCCATTTATATAGCGCCAACAGATTCCGTAGCGCTTTACAATATTTTGAGAGGGGGGATGTAACAATAAATAGGACTATTACAAGAAAACTTACAGGAACAATAGGTTGAAGAGGACCCTGCTCATACGAGCTTACGGACTATAGGAGGTGGGGTATTAGAAACATTAGAACAGGAATTATCAAGTAGGAGTGAAGCAGAGCTGGAGGAGAGAAGAAGCACTGTCCCATAGGAGAGAGCAGAAGACAGGTATGTAAGGTAGAGATTACTCTGGGAGGCCATAAGCTTTCCTGAAGAGATGGGTTTTAAGGCCCTTCTTAAATGATTGAAGACTAGGGGAGAGTCTGATGGCAGTAGGCAAGCTATTCCATAGGAGAGGAGCCGCCCGCGAGAGGTCCTGCAAGCGCGAGTTGGCCGTACGGGTGCGAGCAGCGGTCAGGAGGTGGTCACGGGCAGAGCGGAGGGTACGAGGAGGGGCATATCTATGGATTAGTGAAGAGATATAAGTGGGGCTAGAATTGTTCAGTGCTTTAAATGTATGGGTTAGCACTTTGAATTGACTCCTATAGCATACAGGGAGCCAATGTAAGGACTGGCAGAGGGGTGAGGTGTGAGAGGACCGAATAGAGAGGAAAATCAGTCTAGCTGCAGCATTCATTACAGACTGTAGCGGGGCAATACGGCTTTTGGGGAGACCAATCAGGAGAGGGTTACAGTAATCCATGCAGGAAATTACTAGAGCATTGACAAGCTCCTTGGTAGCATCTTGCTTAAGAAAGGGGCAGATGCGGGCTATGTTTTTGAGTTGGAACCTACAGGACTTGGCAACAAACTAGATGTGAGACTCAAAGGTGAGATCAGAGTCAAGTATGACGCCAAGACAGCGTGCTTGCAGGGATGGACTTATGTGGATATCACTGACTTGAAGGGAGAGCGAAAGAGGAGGATCAGTATTAGGAGGAGGAAAGACAAGGAGTTCAGTTTTAGAGATGTTAAGTTTCAGAAAGCGTGAGGACATCCAGTCAGAGATGGAAGAAAGGCAAGCAGTGACACGTTGCAGGACGGCAGGGGAGAGGTCCGGGGAGGAGAGGTATATCTGAGTGTCATCAGCGTACAGGTGGTAGTGGAATCCAAAAGAGGCAATACGTTTACCAAGAGAGGCAGTATAAAGAGAAAATAGAAGGGGACCGAGGACAGACCCTTGGGGAACTCCAACCGAGACAGGACGAGGGGAGGAGGTATTCTTGGAAAAGGAGACACTGAATGAGCGTTGGGAGAGATAGGAGGAAAACCAAGAGAGGACAGAGTCACAGAGACCGAGTGATTGAAGAGTTTGAAGTAGGAGAACATGATCAACGGTGTCAAAGGCAGCAGAGAGGTCAAGGAGAATTAATATGGAGTAGTGACGTTTGGATTTAGCGGAGATTAGGTCATTAGTCACTTTGATAAGAGCAGTCTCAGTAGAGTGGAGAGGGCGGAAGCCAGACTGAAGAGGGTCAAGGAGAGAGTTGGAATTAAGGAAGCGGGACACACGGGTAAAGGCAAGTCTTTCCAAAAGCTTTGATGAGAAAGGGAGCAGGGATATGGGACGATAGAAGGGGAGGATGGGTCAAGAGATGTTTTTTTCAGGATAGGTATTACAGTGGCATGTTTAAGGTCAGCAGGAATAGTGCCAGAAGAGAGAGAGCAGTTAAAGATGTGTGTTAGGGTAGGCACAAAACAAGGGGAGAGAGATCTGATGAGGTGAGATGGGACAAGATCGAGCGGGCAAGTGTTGGGGCGAGAGGAATGGAGAAGCGCAGCCACCTCTTCTTCAGTAGCCGGGTAGAAAGTCTGGAGGGTAGGGAAAGCATGATTTACATGTGGTTGAGAAAGAGAATGGCAAGGAGGGGAGAATTGTTTCCTTAGCTGTTCAATCTTGTCGGTAAAGTAGCATGCAAAGCTATCAGCTGTAAGGTTAGTTTGGGGGGTGGCCACAGCCACGGAGAAGGGAATTAAAGGTGTCAAAGAGACGTCTGGGATTGCGGGAGCATGAACTAATGAGAGAGGAAAAGTATGACTGTTTGGCGAGGGCGAGGTCTGCGCTGTATGAAAGCAACATGAATCTATAATGGAGAAAGTCTGCCTGGGAGCGGGACTTCCTCCAGGAGCGTTCAGCACAACGGGAGCAACTCTGCAGATAGCGTGTTGATTTATTATGCCCAGGTTGGAGTCGTGTCCACCTCGAGGTGCATGTTTGGAGCGGGGCTGCAGCATTCAAGGCAGATGTGAGGGTAGTGTTAAATGTGGAGATGGCCAGTGAGGGACAGGAGAGGGAAGGGATGGATAGCAGTTGTGAATCAATGTCAGCTGACAGCTGTTGGAGGTCAATAGAGTTAAGGTTCCTCCTGAGCTGAGGGGGGTTAGGCTGAGATTGTTGGGTGAGGGGGTAATTGAGAGCAAACGATAAGAGGTGGTGATCAGAGAGATGAAATGGAGTGTTGCAGATATTAGATACTGTACATGAATAAGAGAAAATAAGGTCAAGGGTATTGCCAGCTACATGAGTGGGAGAATTAGCCCACTGAAAGTCCAAGGGAGGAAGTAATTGAAAGTAGTTTAGAGGCTGCTGGGGTTAAAGTTAGGTTAATGGGAATATTGAAGTCTCCAAGAATTAGGGATGGGATGTTGGAAGAGAGGAAGTAGGGTAGCCAGGCAGCAAAGTGGTCAAGGAAGAGGAGAGGGGAACCAGGGGGACGATTGATTACGGCAATGTTAGCAGAGAAGGGTTTGATGAAGTGGTCTGGGTGCCAGGTCCAGCTAGGGTTAGCCCTTTTTTTCTATAAACATAGCAGTTTCAGAGAAACTGCTATGTTTATATTAGGGTTAATCCAGCCTCTAGCGGCTTTCTTATTGACAGCCGCTAGAGGCGCTTGCGTGCTTCTCACTGTGATTTTGATTGTGAATGCTTTCTTATGAGACTGGTTGAATGCGCGTGCGGCTCTTGCCACACATGCGCATTCAGCCGAGGAGGAGGAGAGGAGGCGGAGAGGAGGAGGAGAGCTCCCTGCCCGGCGCTGGAGAAAGACTTAAGTTTAACCCATTCCTCACCCTAGAGCCCGGGGGACACCCTCAGGGCACTATTGTGCCAAGAAAACGAGTATGTGGTCTGGGTGCCAGGTCCCTAAGGTTTTAACACTTCAGATGTAAACATAGCAGTTTCATTAGGGGTTAATCCAACCTCTAGTGGCTGTCTTTCTGACAGCCGCAAGAGGCGCATCTGCGACGCTGGATGCGAATTTCGCATCCATCGTGAAGAGTGTCCATAGGAAAGCATTGAGAAATGCTTTCCTATGGACTGTTTGAATGCGCGTGCAGCACTTGCCGCGCATGCTCATTCCGCTCCACTCGGTAGCTGACGTCGGCGGGGAGGATAGGTCACCAGCGCACAAGGGAGCACGGCGCTGTGAGAGAATAAAAACTGTGAGAGAATAAAAACAGAGAATCCATTGTGCAGATTGTCCATAGGAAAGCATTGAGAAATGCTTTCCTATGGACTGTTTGAATGCGCGTGCGGCACTTGCTGCGCATGCTCATTCCGCTCCACTCGGTAGCTGACGTCGGCGGGGAGGAGAGGTCACTGGGGAGCACCAGGGAGCCCGGCGCTGGATAAAGGTAAGCTGCTGAAGGGGTTTTAACCGTGAGGGTCCGTGAGGGTCCCCCAAGGATTACATAGTGTCAGGAAACCCACTTTGTGATCCTTTAATCCCAATTATGTGTTAATCCCAATTATGTGTTAATGGGACCAGGAGGTTCTAATTTCTGAAATGCAACTTTCTAAATATCCCACAAGAGTATAAAAATAATGTCTATACATGAGTATAAAGCACATACACCAGAAGATACATAAGACTTATAGAAAGAATCTGTAAAATACAAAACACTGGAAGCAGCTATTGCAGCCTGCACATAATCTCTCTGGTGTGCTCAATGTGCTTGGATCATTCTCTGCCAGTATTTATGGCACCTAAAAGGTTTCTGTTTTAGGTGCCATACATGAAAATGTTACTGTATGTTTGGGAGAAGGGTGTAGATGTTTGTACAGTTAGAATGGAGCCTAACTAAAAGGATTTATTTCTTTGCTATGAAGTGTGTAACACAGACCTTGACCAAAGAGAGGAAGTTGGGAATTGCGGACCGAATTTTGAAAATTAAACATTATTGTTAATGGCACTGGGATAAAAATTATCATTAAATTGTTTTGTCCCAATACTATAGATATATTCTTGTATTACGGTTTGTATTGTCATATTTCAGCTATTATTCAGATTTTTGTATTAATAATTATAATAAACTGACCTTTTTATCAATATGCACATGAATGTTTATATAGGAACAGATTATGTAAATATCCATTGTATTTTCCTTTTTTAACTGCACATTTCTGAAAAATATGCTGCGTTTTATAAAAATAAGTAATAATAACTGTAGCACGCTTACGTATCTAATTTTTTTCCTGTTAGACTGAAACAAAAACACAGAATTGAAGAGCTATGCATCCTATTGCCTTACTTATTCCTGACTTAACTCTAAGATGCAAAGGGTTAAAGTGTTCTGGTGAAATCATCTAAACCATTAAATATGAATGGCTCAGAATGATCTGAACCAAAACTAGTCACTGCAGATCAAAAATGTCAACGACAGCTAATCTATCATGTTGATTTGCTTTTTACTTTGAAAACAGTAAATCAATACTTACTCGGGGACAAGCTTTTGTTTCAGGCATTACGACAACAATCTTCTTGACTGTTTTATTTCACAATATAACGTTCTGTTGTGTTTAGCAATAAAATACTAAGAATTAAGTGACAATGTTCTTGTTTTTCTCTTCCCATCTGCATTTTTGATAGAGTTAATCTGACAATAAGATCCTCATTGACTTCGAACCTCAATCATTCAAGCAGCTGCTCGTCCTATGAGGATAGGGTGTGTAAACTCGTGCAGTTTGATGCATGCGATAATGAAGACTTTAATAGTTTTAAGATGCTGTTGTAACAATGTACAAATTCCGTTCAAATTACATTGTTCCCTCACTATAGCTATAATTGAACCTCTAGTAACATATTTTTTTCTAGATAAATATTCTAAATGTCAACCTTGTATTCATCAAGTACCCTTAATTCATGAATTCTAAATCGTCCAGTAATGATCTCAGTTGGTCACGTATTGATAGCAACACGACTAGCATACAATGTTTAGGTGAGCAAGCTTTACATCGAGAGGGAACGTTTTATTATTATGAAGGATTGCCAAGAGATGCTATCGGGAAAATAGAATTATGAAAAAGTGTAATCTGTCAAATATTTGAGCACTAGATTATTTTGAACCAATGTATTTACTTTCAGCCAATGTACTTACCTTTAAAAAACAGAAGTGCAGGTGCTACAATAAATAGTTTTGCATCTTTACTCCATTTCCATTTATTCCACAAATATGCATAAATTGTTTGTGAATAAATATGTTCAAGTCTTTCTTTTTCTTTCTTTCGTTCATTCTTTCTTTCAATATGACTGGATTCTTACCTTCTTAATGCTATTGTCCAAGAAACTGGTTAGTAATTTAAAAACTGACTCTGTCGCTTTGGTCTTGGCTTGTCTTGTCTTAGACCAACTCTTTTCAATAAAACTTTTTCATCTGTCCTGTTTCTCTAAAATAAACCTCTAACCTTAAACTTCTACTTTAATCCTGACCCTACCCTCTCACTTGATTTTCTAAGTGTAAAACCTGACTGTATCCCTTGCACTATCAAATTTTTGTTTAAAAACAGCATAACCTTTATTTGAAACATTATCATCAGTATAGGGAACTGAAATATATTGTACAGTGCTATACAAAAACAAAAAGAGAAGGGACTTTAGTGTGAATTATAATCTTGAATACATGGCAAACGTGTAATGGATATCTAAAACTTAGCAAATTCCTACATTTTTCATTGTTTATTTATTATCTTATACAGTAGACTAGTGAATTCCGTTTCAAACAACTTGTGATTTGTCTGTATTATGAGAGAACAGCGATTTGTCTAAAATCCCAAACTCCCCAATGCTAAATGGACGAATGCCAGAACAAATAAAATGGACAATTGTAAGAAACCATTTTGTTTGATTGGCGATTCAGGGTTCCACCTGTGGCGCCCCCCCAAAAATAAATAAATAAATGATTAATGGTATGGGGACAGGCACTAAATGCTGATTTTATTCACAGATCAAGTATATATATATATATATATATATATATATATATATATATATATATATATATATATTTCACAGTGTTTCCTGTTTTTTACTTCTAATGTACCCCAAAATATATTTATAATATTTATATTTTGCAGCAAACCCAAATCATCCAAAGCTATTTGTTTTTTGTTTTTTGGACAAATCGATTTGTATTTTTTTTATAGACGGAAATATTTGAATTGAATAATTTTTTGTTCCCACATAAAGTAGATGTCAAAAAATAATGGGAAAACATTTGAAATGGCCTGTAGGCATTTCTGGGAAAAGCGTTTTTAAAAAAATGCCACTAAAATATAAAAACAATGTCTTATTGTGGAGACAATGGTCATAAACATTAAATGTACAGCTCAGGTGCACATACTTTTACTAAACCCTTAAAAGAAAACATGTATTTCTGACCCTATAGTATTAAAAACAGCATTTAGGTGGCTTGCCCCTCTTTTTTATTATAATTATACTCACCAGAACAACTACATTAAGCTGTAGTTGTTTTGGTGACTATAGTGTCCATTTAACTCCAGAGAATATAAGTGAATTGGTTTAACTGTTTAACGTACCCACATTCTAAAACACAATACACTATTGGATTGTTCTTTTTTTTTTCATATTTTCCCTGGATTGTTGAGGCTGAGGCGCAACTTCTTTTTTTTTTTCGACAAACTGCTTCATCACTGGCCAGAAAGAGAGAATTTTGACTTGGTTATTTTGCTGCCATCTCATTCTTACAAACTTCCTTAGTGCTGTACCAGTTGTATTATATTTCATTAAATATATAAGCCCGGATTAGACCAGGCATCAGCACCATTAAGGTCATTACATACTGCATTTGTAATACTGTTAGAGACGTCACTTTTTCCCTCTCCCAGACTGCCAGAATGCAGTATTGTACTTTGTGACATAAGCAAGATGCAGATAGTTTAAAATAAGTGTTGTGCTATTTTTAACCTCTTCACTCCTCCATCTGTGTGTACACATCTTTTTTCACTTTTATTTACTTTGCTAACTGAAATTTCATCCATAATAAGTAATTTATGTATATTTATACTACACGATTAATTAACAGCTTGTATAGAAAAGTTCTTATAAGACACCTATTTATGTTTTGCAAATGCATCGAAAGTGAAGCCTCTCCAAACAGAAAAGGAAGCTTCAAAGGCCATGTAGATGGAGGGAAGGAAATTGTTCTCATATGTCTCAAGACTTTTTTGCATTATGTTAGCATTACAGATATTGATATAAAATCATTTTACAAAATCTATATTTTTGAAATATGTAATTTAACTGTATTTACTGTATTTGGGCAATATGCTAAAATATAGACACCCGTTTTACATTATGTTGCAATTTTTAGTTAGTAGTCCTGCTAGCAATGCCATCAGGCCCCCTACAAATACCAACAAAGAGGGTATCTGACCAGTTATCTATTTCTGTCTTACCTTCTGTATGTGGGAAAAATATATATATATATTTTGCTTTTACACTGATATTTCAGACCCAGTGTAAAATGTTGTAACAAATGTTATGCTAATCATTTTTCAAATACAATTGACTTGGCAGTGCAGGTGTTATTGGGAAAACATTATTAGGGAAGGGGTTATTTCTTGAGACCTTTAGAATCTCCCCATCAAAATGAATAAGCAATGTAGCTGATCAGAAAGACCTCAAGTAACCATGCATCCACTCAAACATTACCTTGCAGAGGAAGAAAAATTAGTTTTGACATATCCAGGATAAATGCATTATGAGTCTACCAAACAGTTTTGACATATCCAGATTAAATGCCCGATGAGTCTACCAAACATCACTAAGAAACCAGCTTTTAGAAAAGGTGTGATGGAGCCACTAGACTTTAGAGTCAATTACTGCTGTCGGTTTGCTAAGTAGTTACAGGCAGTGCGATGGAGCCCCGTAATGAAAATACCTCATTCCACCCATGTTCAACGGCCTTAGTCACCAAAATTGTAAGGCTGGTATTGGGTCCTTCAATTGTACATGTAAACATGCATATCTGAATAAGGTTAGCTGGAAATATTCATGACTAGAATTATATGTTAACCTTCTTGTTTATATGAAACAGAGAAAATACAAAAGAAAGCCCCAGTTTCTGTTCAGCCATAATCTCGGAGGCAATATACATTGCAAGCTGAGCAGCTGGACAAAGTTGTATTAAAATGAATTAAAATAACATGAAGATATAGCTTAAATTTTGTTTTGTTACAGCAGAGTTGAGTCATACAGAAAAAGATCAAAATTTCATTAATATGTGTTTATGTATGATTGCAATTGTCTTAAAAAAATAAATAAAAAGGCAAAAAAATATAAATATTAATATTGACTTCTTTTATAGTAATATAATCAATAATATTGGAAATATACAACATGCTATGTCATATAAGTTTATCGTTTAATAAATAGATTTGTGAGAAAATTTTGGATATTTATTTTGGTGAAAACATAAGAAATAAGCATGAAATCCCCCCTGGAAAATTCTAGAATTCACAACTCACGGAATGCTTAGCCAAACTTTTAGAGTTGTAGTCACATGTGTTGCTGTCAGCCCTGTTCTATACAGCGACACACAGAGGCTAAGCATTCTGTACAAGAAACACATGCTGTTGGAGATTTAAAAAATTAGAAGGGCAAAATACATGATTGAATGAAAAATACTTTGGAGACAGTTTAAGGTTCAAAGAAACGCCTGAGACAAGTTTCTGCATTATGTCATGTGCACATCAAAATACCATTCCTCGGGGAAACTTTGTGGTTTAGTTAAGAATGTTTGTTTCATGCCCGTTAAAGTGAAGTCTGGATGTAATCAGTGAAGGTGGTACTAGATGTCTTTTGCATGCATGTGTTTCAATATAGTTTATTTTACGCCCTTCTTTTCTTAAATCTGTATTTTTTAGCACTCAATTTACAGTGAAATCATTTAGTATGGCCACCAGGGGAGTAATATGACAAATGTTTGCATTTCAAGACATAGAAATAAAAGGATGCTTGTTTTCTCTTCCTTTTTAGAATGTGCCTAGGCCATTTCTTCTTCAAACCACACATTGCTGAACTGTCAGTCATATCTGAACTAGTATTATGTATGTTCTATTATGTATGTTCTATTTTGTAGCTTCTTTGATAATGAAAGCAAGCTTCTCTATTGTTATTTAAAAAAAAAAAAAAATATATATAAGTCAAACCTTTTGATGTTTTTAATAGTTATTTATCTGCCAATTTGTTTTTATAGTTCACAAATCAATCACCTTATGTGTTGTGTAAAAGGCACAATTTGTTTTTAAAGATTATTCACTAAGGGCTCGGTTCTATTGTGGTTTCTAAAAATCAGCTCTAAGCTGTTATTACAGAGAACTGGTAGATATTTATTACACAAAATATTGGCTTGTTTTCAAGCAGGTTTAAGCTTTGCATCCTACCTCAACTAATGTCAACTCCTACAGATAATATCCATGTTTTAACATTCTTCTTTTAGCAACTTGAATGTAAAGCAATAAAATGTGACTCTCTATAGTGCATATATTTTCACTAGAGCATAAGACAACAGGAGCATATGCACAATGTGCCTGTGATAGTCTGAACATAGTGGTCATGGGATTTGAACATGCCTGTAGTGTTTAAAGAGAGAGATATGTAGCAATGAGAGGAGAATGTACCAACCATAAGGATAGTCTTAGCACCAATATTCAAATACATGAAGGACAAAATGGAATTTGCAAAGACATTGTGAGATACTGTAAACATAATGTTCTCTTGTGCTAATTGTCTCCTAGCAGCCCTCTTTATGAATGTTTAAAAACTATGGAGAGGCTTGAAGTGCACTCTATTATTGCAGCATCTGTGAAGCTGGGTAGTATTCTCGACCAAGAAGGCAAGGTTATATGGTGGGATTTTTCAGCCCACTATTTAGCTTTTATTATTCCTTTAGGTCTTATTCTCCTTCAAGTTCACTTCCTCCCATATAACACATAAATCTGTATTATTACATATCATCACATGACTTTTCAACCCGTCATTGCATGACAGATATAATACTTAAATCCTTTACTAAAAGTGATATATATATATATATATAACACTAGTGACTGTTGTAGTTTAGTCTTTCATATAACCTACTTAATTTTTTTTTCTCCACAGACTTCTTTAAGCTTTGCAAAGCTAGACATGGTTAACATAACCCTTCAATGGATGTTATTTATACGAATACCAGCCACACAGACTAATCAGTTACTGTTTCTTATTATTATTATTGCCATTTATATAGTGCCAACAGATTCTATAGCGCTTTACAATGTTATAAGAGGGGGGATTTAACTATAAATAGTACAATTAAAAATAAAACAAACTTACATGAACCATAGGTTACAGAGGACCCTGCTTAAACAAGCTTATAGTCTGTAGGAGGTGCGGTATAAAACACACGAGACAGGTTTATCTCACTTTCCCTCTATAAGTCATGGAACTGATAAGAGAGATTCTAAAAGGGGACAGGTCAATTGTGAGAGGTACATTTATACTGATGGGTGTCAAAATGCTGATTTCCAGCTGAGGCACCCTTTCCAATAATGCCTCAGCGGAATACCTCTTCACCCTCAGGTCAACCATCAAGTCAATAGGGACACCCGACCCACATGCTCCTTGCAGTCCATTACTTCCTCCCTTCTTCCCACCCTGACCAGGAAAGGGTGTGCCATGCAATGACAAATGGTGCCCATTTGAGGTTCCTAATGCCTTATCCAGGAGAGACATGGGATTGGAGTCAGGGTGGCATGGTTTGTAGAAGGTACATGGGTAAGGAGTATCATTGTAAAAGGAAGAATGATTGTACATGAGGGATGTGAATTACTTGTATGTGGGTATTTAAATATATTTTTAAATGCATGCAAAGAAATATATGTTCATTATTTTTTGGGTTTTTATGAGTTAAAATATGTTATTTTTTGAAGGATTAAAATTGTAAGAAAGAGCTAAAAGTTAAATAATTTTAAAACTCAATACACGTGTTCACTGAGTTGGATTATTACAATTAAGAAACAAGGCATAGGCATATAATAAATGATAGCAAAAGTGCATAGCAACAAAAGTACATATAGGAATCATGATTTTAGACATATAGATTACTACTTATCATTGAAGAAATCAGTCATTACTAAATTTCCAAGATTATGAGGATAAGCTGTTAATCTTGTAGTTGCTGCCCTTATCATTTGTTTATCTTCCCTCTTCTTGGATGGGAAGGAACCTCAACATCTAGCAATAGAACATGTTCTTGGGCCATTTTGTGATAGAAACAACAGGCCTTTATCAGCTTTATAACTGTTTCATGTGCGTATTGCAACACATCCACTAACAGTCCAGACATCAAAAATACATCTTTAGGATCCCAAAAAGTCTGACAATGACAACTCTGGTAATGATATGCAAAGCCAGATTAGCCCATTAGGTGACCAGCATCTGAGGGGGCCCTCCTCTAGCCTGCAATGAGTTCAAACAATCTGCCTGCACAGCCTGAGCTTCCTAAGTTAATTTTAAGGTTCAGGCACAGACCACTGTAAAGGGACACCCCACACTCCTGAAGCACTTTATACTGCTGAGGTGCTTTATGTGTGAAAAGTGTGTGATCTTTTTTTCATTTAATTTGTTTCAACAGAAATTGGATCATTAATTATGTCATCTTGTTAAACCTCCTTGGCTGTCTATCAGGCAAACAGTCTGTTACTTCCTGGCTGCTTAGCTCAAGTCAAGAGGGAGGCAATTTTCCAGAGTATCTGCTTCCACTGGACCACCACAGTTCCTGGGTACTCTCCATTGGACCACCAGGAAAGGTAAGCGAGGTAAGGGGGAGAGGGGATGTTAAAACATACACACAAACTCTGAATTATGGCAAATTAAAAAGTATCAAAAATTGATGATCTGGAATACTAATGTGATTCATGTATAGTGACAGCTTAGGTAGTTTAAAACAATGTTTTCTAACGAGATATTTTAGTTTACAACAATGCAGAGTTTTAGAGAATAAAACCAATTAGGCTGTAAATGGGTAATTTTTGTTTTTGTTTATTATCTCTCCATTTCTTTAATATTGCTGAAGGGGGTCGTTGGTATTGCCAAATAGAGATTCAGCTACTCTTACAGCAGAAATAGTGTTATCAACACCTGGAGGAAAACTGACTTATTGGGACTGCCATGATCTTTGAGAGATTATCGTAAGATTGTAACTGTCACAAGTCATTATCACATGAAATTATATTTTAAGAAACCATATTTAAAACTGACAGTGACTTGATAGGACTCAAGATAAACCACCTAATTTTGCTAATCATATGGTTTGCAAACTGTATCTTATGTTTTTTTTTTAGAGCTTTCTAATATTTTCTAACTTAGTTCTGGGCAAGGGCCATTTGAAAAGAAAATTCTATTTTCGATTACAATTGATGGCTAAATAATTGCATAATTACATAATTAGAACATATTCAAAAAAGCTGTTACCTCACTATTCCAATAATTGCACCACAAAGACTATAAATAATTGTGTATATTCAGCTAAATGTATATTTTGCCTTTTGTATATTTTGCCTTGACTTTCCTGTCAATAAAATATGGTATGAAGTTAGGAGGTTTAACTTATCACTTATGCACATGTTTCATTAAAAGTATTTTTTACAGAATTGATTTCATTTTAAATCTATTTTTCTGCTGTGTATGCAGTGTGAGTATGTGAAATAATTACCCCCACAGTTGATAATTATTTTTTTTTTGTTAAAAGATATGAAACATTTATCATTAGAACAATACGTTTCAATGACTTTTAACAATCGTCAGACCTGCTTCAGGCCGCTATGGGCCAGGGCCACAGACTTGCATACATCTTGTAACATATCTACAGCCCTAAACTTAGTATATTATACTATTAAGTTAGCATTATTCCTACAATGTCTGTTTCTCTCGCAATGTATATATTTCCCTCTTAATGGTCTTTTGGAAAGATGTGTTCATATGTTCAACAGCCGTTTTATGGTATGTTGTAATTGCAACATTCCTCCTTTTATGCTATTGGTGTCTACATTATTATATTCCACACATAGAGTTATGTCTTGCAAGGAAATGTTTGATGTATCATGGTGTATCATAATGTGCCATCTGTATAACAAACCGGCACTTTGTGTTTTGTTGTTATTTGTGAAAAATCAATAAACACTATATATTGAAAAAAAAAAAAGATATGAAACATTTTCTACTAAATCGACATATGTAAATCCAAACAGTATCACCTATTATTATGTCTGGGGAAAAAAAAATATAATGCGTGGACTTTGACCTATCAAAACTATATTTTAAAAAAAGGGAAAACAAATATAATGCTAAGGCTTTGAGCTATCAAAACTATATTTAAGAAACTGTGTATATATATATATATATATATATATATATAATGCTAAGGCTTTGAGCTGTCAAAACTGTATAAAAAAACTGTATACAAATATAATGCTAGGACTTTGACCTATCAAAACTGTATAAATTGAATGACTTCAAACAATCTGCCTGCCGAGTATTTCGGTCGGTACCAATATCACATACAGACCACTGTAAAGGGACACCCCATACTCCTAATTCACTTTTTTACTGTTAAATAGCAAAAAGTAATTTGATACACACTTGATAATGTTAATTTTTCTATCAATTCCAGTGTATTTATTAAATATTTAAAATCCACACTGCCAAGTTTTAAGTAAGTCAAAACTAATTCAATAATTGCATTTTTGTTTTTGATATAATACATTTAATAAATAGGATTCTGAATGCATTTGTGATTCTTCAAAACTATGATCAGAGCAGCTGCATTTGCTGCAAGCACAGAGTATTTGATGATAAGCACACTCCAACTTGTAACTGTCATTTGATGTCATCGCTTTGCTAATGTGCTGCAGTCAGTCAAAAAAGTGGTCTTGGGTCAGATAAATGCTGATTCCAACCAAAAGACACTTAAAATCACTGTAGCCATTAGTCATAAAACACAATTAGACAGGGGTAATTTTTATTTAAAAAAAAGAAAATACACACAGAGAAACAAAAAGACAAAATAAACAGTTTTCCTTTAACTACTCATCAAGTCTACACACAAAAGCATTAATTGCCTTGATACCATTTAATAGGGTGAAGAATGGGCATGGCCTGGAAGCTCATGGAGTCGGGTGAGTGATATTGATGTTTCAATATCCCTGGGTTCAATTTAACAAGTTTTCACTGTGATAATACAGAAATAGCCGGCACCTGGACTTCCCTCACATAAGGGGACTTACCATGAACAGCCGATCAACAAAAAAACAAAAGATCTCCTTATTAGCTACTAGTTGTGGCAATGGCCTCCATACCATGCCAGAGATAAGTTGGTACCATGGGAGCCGTGCCTCTGACATTTCAATCAGATATTAGTGATATTAGTTCTAACTAGAAAAGTGTTCTTGCTTCCACCAGTAGTCTACAACTGGAGTGGGTGGAGTAACTGGGTGGAGTGGCTTGAGTAGCTGTTGTGTGGTTGGAGTGGCTAGAGTAACTGTGGAAAGGTTGGAGTGTGGTTCACTCATTCTACAGCAAGGGCAGAGAAGAGCTTTCAAATCTTTCAAATCCCTCCAACATTCCACCAACTGCCAACAGGAACTAATAGATTTCAAATAGGGCAGAGAAGAGCTTTCAAATCTTTCAAATCCTTCGAACATTCAACCAACTGCCAACAGGAACTAATAGATTTCAAATAGGGCAGAGAAGAGCGGTTAAAAACAAACTGCTCCAAATTGCTCACTTCACTGGCAGTTGCCAGTTTCAAATGGTCGTATTTTAAAAAAAACTATAAATCCTACAGCAAATAGCTTTATATTGTGAGAATCACAAGACACAGACATAGTGTCATAGAAGCATAGTATGTCTCTGAAATATTAAAAATGAAGGCACAGTCACAGTTTAGATATTGTCCTTCAAATTTGAGGTGGCTAGAGTGGAGTTTCAATGAATGTCAATGGACGGTGTGAGTTGCAAACAAATGGTCATATTGTGAAAACTATCAGGACTATGGCTGTCACATCATGCCTTGTTCTGCGGATCAGTATGGTGATGGCTTTTTCTTGTTTTTTTGGTTATCTATTCTATGTCTGGTTTTCTTTATGCTGGGTTTTTCTGGGTTCATTCCTGTAATCCGTCCCTGGAATTCCCAGTGTCCAGGTTTCCTTTAAATGTTTGTTTTATGTTGCCACACCCGTTTGTTTTCCATCATTCCTTTTGTTTCAGTGTCCCTGCAGGCAGCTGCTCAAGTCTTCTGCCCTTTCTTGCAGGTAAGTACTATGTGTGTTTTCTTTGGTTGGTTTAGCTTACATTAGGCAGAGTAGGACCTGCCAGATATGGGGTACACTGGCCTTGTTGGCAGGCTTATGCAATGTCTGATCATATAATGTGACTAAATCCCCATGATTTTCATATATAGTACTTAGTTATTTCTCCTCTTGTTTTGCCTATCATATCTTGTCTTGTTTTAGTTTTTATTCCCAGTCCATGTACAGTCCTGTCCTGCCATGTTATGTTCATGTTTCTCTCATGTCTTGTGTACATGTTCTGGGTTTAGCTTTCTATCCTTCTCTGGTTCTGGGTTCTACTAGTTTTGTCTTGTTTTCATGTTTTGTGCCTCTCCTAGTCTTGCCTTGTTTTCTGTACTGGATACATTCTTGCTGCAGAGCCTCCCTATTCAGCTCCTGGAAGGTCTTCTTACTTCCTACCTCCTAGGATCCACAGTAGCTGTATCAGGGATCTGGTATGTGGCCACACAAATGCTGGTGCTCAACACCAGGGGGCGTGCGGTTTCCCTGCACCAGGCCCTGATAATCCACTTCCACGCTGAAGACTCCCAACTTCTCATCAGGCACTCAGGGGTCCCGGTTTCTGTACCGCCACCCTGACAATGGCTTAGCCATGGACGTTTAGTGGCAGCAGGGATAGCTGAACGTTTTGATATAAGATTTGGGTAGGTGGGCTTGAAAATTAGGGAGTGGTGGCAGTTTAGAAATCATGTCCTGATTTTTCAGCTCACACTCTAGCTTTTGCCAGCTCCCACTCTAGTTTTGAACATTTTGCCATTCGTTCCTCTGGGACCAATTTCGCCACAAAAACGAAGATATTTTGTGAACCATTTGGCAAAATGGTCCACAAAGTAATAGCACACCAATCGTGAACATTCCGCACGTTTTGGTATATTACTGTATATGTAGTGTAACAACTGTGGGAGGAGTTAGGGTGGTAAATTTGGCTATAATAATAATATATATGTGAGATAACATTAAGTGGTCTTGCTATGCAAAAACACTTAATTATTACACAGCAGACCACCCAGCGACAGATGGGTGAGTACAGCACATGTATAAGTGATTTAAAAGGAGCTTTGAAAATTGATTTCACTACACTCTCTGCAGAAAATTTAGAGCAGATTTACAAACACTGGGAGAGCACCCAACGCCTTTAGAGGAAAAAGACAAAGAGCTTATAGAAGCTTACAACTCTGGCAGATGCTTACACTAAAATAGAATTTAGAATTAAAGTCATAAACATAAAATGGCAGACTATGAAAACAGAGCATGTTGTAGCAGTATTCACATCAGGGGGATTGGAGAAGAGAGGAAAGCACCAGACCTTGCAACCTATGTCCAACAGATAGGTCTAGCTCAGAGGTCTCAGAAAGTATTGCTTTAAATAACACAGGCTTGCCAAGCCCCTACTAACTAAAAGTAAGGAAACTCACCTGGCACAGATTAGCAGATGTCACCTGATAGATCAGCTGAATATCAATATGTATAAGTAGTATTTGCATATCAGACTTATGTGATCCAGCATGCAGCTTTGTACACTGCTTGATGATATGCTAATACAGGTCCCTTCTGATACCACCCACACAGGCTTATATGAGCCTAGTTATGAGAACTTGCCAGACCAGTTATCCAAAGTCCAGGCCGATGTGGAGTCCTGCTCTGGAGTGGACCGTATATATGTGGACCAAAGTATAAAATGTATTTAGTTCTGTTTTTATATTATTTTATGACTTAGTTTTCATGTCTTTTTCCTGTTTCAGCATTGTAGTTTAAATCACAAGAGGTGCAAACATGCTGAGACAATTTCAAGAGGGAGTTGGACAGTTCAGACTGTTGGAGATATGGAGAGGATTTTCAGAGTATAACCAGATGATAAATTATATCACTACTTGCCCTATACCTGTTTGCTCACATATCTATTAGCACACCTTGTTAAATACTAACTTGGCACTGTCAATTTTCTCTATGAACATCAAATTCCCACACAAAAAAAGATTAGTACTACAAGAAGCTAGAAAGATGAAGACCTTTTGTCTTCATATGCCATGAAGTTGAGTGGTGTGGTGTGCTTAGTTCTATCCATGCCCTAGGAGGTGTACAGGTGAGGAGCATGTGGTCTGGGATAGGGAATGGGTCTCCTTGTTGAGTAAGCTTGATTCCCAGAGCTTCCAGGCTTCTCTCCAGAACGGTTTGGGGGCTCTAGTTAGTCTAGCCATAATTTCGTATATCTTAGTGTTTTGTATTATCTGGATGCATGAAGTTATGTCAGGGGGAACGTCAGAGAGCCAGGCTCTGCTAATAGTAGAAAGAGCTGTAACCATTACGTGATAGGCCAAGTATTTTGCAGCTTTTGTCAGGTCTGTAGTAGAAGGTAAGTCTCCGGACGTAAAGGTATTGTTACAGTTGTTGAGTCTTTTATTAGTCGCCCTACTGTTTCCCAGAACCTTGTGATTCTTTGACACGTCCACCATATGTGGTACATAGTTCCGGGGGCTGATTTACACCTCCAGCAGAGGTCTGACTTGTTTGGGTCCATGTGTTTGAGCCTTGTAGGTACCATATACCATCGGTAGAGGACTTTTCTGTGTGTATTGCATAGGGTGAGCGTCTTGTTTGCCAAATAAATTTTTGACCACTGTTTTTGGTCCAGTGTCTCTTTGAAGTCTGCCTCCCATACTTTAACAAAGGAAGGTTTCCCAGTGTGCGGTTGTCTTGTGATGAGTGCATATAGTGAAGAGATAATTTTAGTGGGGTTTTTTTGTTGGATACAGAGGTCTGTAATTTGTGGTGTAAGTAAGTGTGTTATTTTGTCTGTTGCGGCAATTTTTATAGGCAGTTGCTTTGTGAGCCAGGATTTTAGTTGGAGGTAGGAGAGAAAGACGGATTTGGGCAGTCCAAATGTGGTTTGGAGATGTTGGAATGAGTGCATGTTTTGGCCAGCTAGGAGTTGTTGTACCTGGGATATCCCGCATGCAGTCCACATTTTCGTGAAGAAAGCAGGGAGCAAAGTCGCTGCTACTGTGAGAGGGGTTGTTGGTGATATGGAGATTCATTCTCTGTTTCTTTTTTGGTGTGTGTCCCACATAGAAAGGGTTAGGTAGTGGTAGGTAGCATGTGGTTGTATTTGGGTCTGGTGTGTCGTGGAAGCCACATAAGTTCTGTGAGTGCGTGATTGTCTGTAAATGAGGCTTCTGTGCTGAGCCAGGTCAGCCGGGTTTTGGTATGGTGTGCGGAGATTAACGGGTTTAGTTGTGATGCTATGTAGTACTTGGCTATATTGGGTACTTTAAATTTAAAGTGTCGTGGCTGCTACTCTAGGTTTTTTGTAATTCCAAATGTAGTCATTTAATATCTTTTGCATGGTTTTTAGATAATTTGGTGGGAGTGCAATAGGTAAAGTACGGAACAGATACTGTAGTTTGGGCAGAAGAACCATTTTTATGGCCGCTATGCGGCCTAGCCAGGATACATATTTTCCTTTCCAGGCAGACAACCTCTGTTTAATTTCTTTGGCCATCACGTCATAGTTGGCTTGGAATAGGAGTTGAGGGTTGGTTGGGAAGTCTATGCCTAGAAATGTGAGATTGTTGTTGTCCCATTGGTACGCGTACGTGGTTTTTAAATTGCAGAGTATCTGATCTGGCAGGAAAAGGTGCATTGCTTTTGTCTTGGTGATGTTTAATTTGTAATACGAGCAGGCACTATATGCTAGTAAGTGGTTTGTGACATTTAGTAGTGATGTGTGCGGGTTTGTAAGTGATATCATTATGTCGTCTGTAAACATTGTGATCTTATACTCTTCTAATTTGATGTTTGCTTGCTCTATAATTCCTATACTCTGAGGATCAAGCTTCATCACTGGGAGTAATTTCAAGACCAAGTCCGAGATATTATATCTTAAAGCGATACTACTCGAGCCAGTTTTTATACAGGCTCTGGCAAATGCTTATGACCCTCAAAGATTCAATGATATTGGGGTATTTATCTCCTTTATTACTACCACATATCCACTGATTGTGTTTGTATTTTCTAAGATCTGTGGGTCTTATACATGCGCTGCACACTATCTCTGTTTCTGTGTACCTGTGTTTCTTCATGAGTTAGGGTACTAATTTCCATAATGGGGAAGAAGACCCCCAACCCTCTTTTTACAACAGGATAAACTATGACCCAACACACAGTGCTTAAGTTGATAAAAAAAGGGTCAATGAACATAAGTAAAAAATGTGTAGTACCGGGCCTTTGAGAGGCTGGACTTAACACCAAAAGAATAGTCAAAGCCAAGATTAGGAATACAGAATGAGACAAGTATGATTACACAAGCCAAAGATCAAGGACAATAGAAAGAAGAATAATCAAAAAACAAGCCAAGTTTAGAAAAACTAATAAATTATATAAGATAAATGCGGTCACGAATAACCAGTAAATGGAAACCACAATAGGGCACAGAAGAAAAGCTGAAATGAGTTTAAATAGCCCTAAGAGGTCAGTGAATGGTCAGTTTTGCCCATGTGATGCCAAAACGTGCATGCGCGTCCTCAACATGATGATGCAATCCTGTTCACACCATTAATGCAACTAGAGGAGGTGGAGCTATAAAGGGGCTAAGGCAGGAAGGCCAAACAGAGATTAAGCAGCATGAGAGGTGGACCAAAGAGGCATTGTAAGAATGCACCTGGTGTGGCCGCACTGGCTGGGCTCTGTTATGTGACTGCCCCGGTCCAGAACCATGACAGCCTTAAAATTAGAGTATGAGTAGGCAGGAAACACATTAGCAACAGATACTTATCATGTGACCATGGCTAACTCGGATGGAGCAAAAAGTCCAGGAAAACCTGGGCAATGTCCAGAACTTAGGAGTTTGCCAGCTGCATTCTGCAGACCAAAAGTCAGGGTACAGCATGAAAGTTGAAGTCTACTCTGTGGATAGCCTGCTTGAGATCTTGTGTTGATCCTTTTTGTTTGCAGGTGGGGAGGAAATTGGAATATCCCACATTTGTAGAAGTTTATGGCCTTCCAGAGGCGACTTTAGTAGTGCCATTGTGAGTAATGATTAGTTTTTAGTTTTACCAGTGGTGCAATAAGTCTATGGGGCCTGATGAAATACACCTAACAATATTAAAATAGCTTAGTGGTATACTAGCAAAACCATTAACAGATTTATTTAACCAATCATTGTTAACAGGAGTAGTCCCAGAAGATTGGAAGTTAGTGAATGATGTGCCCATTCACAAGAAAGGTAGTAGGGAAGAGTCGGGCAACTAAAGGCCAGTAAGCCTTACTTCAGTAGTGGGAAAAGTAATGGAAACCATGTTAAAAGATAGGATTGTTGAACATCTGAAATTACATGGATTCCAAGATCAGAGACAGCATGGGTTTACTTCAGGGAGATCATGCCAAACTAATCTTATTGATTTTTTTTATTGGGTAACTAAAATAATAGATCAGGGTGGCGCAGTTGACATTGCTTACCTAGATTTCAGTAAGGCTTTTGACACTGTTGCACATAGAAGGCTCATCAATAAACTGCAATCTTTAGGTTTAGATTCCAATATTGTTGAATGGGTAAGGCAGTGGCTGAGGGACAGGCAACAGAGGATTGTAGTCAATGGAGTAAATTCGAAGCATGGTCTTGTCACCAGTGGAGTACCTCAGGCATCTGTACTTGGACCCATTCTCTTTAATATTTTTATTAGTGATATTGCAGAAGGACTTGATGATAAGGTTTGTCTTTTTTGCTGATGATAAGAAGATATGTAACAGGGTTGATGTTCCAGGAAGGATAAGCCAAATGGCAAATGATTAAGGTAAACTCGAAAAATGGTCAGAGTTGTGGCAACTGACATTTAATGTGGATAAGTGCAAGATAATGCATCTTGGACGTTAAAACCCAAGGCAGAGTACAGAATATTTGATGGAGTCCTAACCTCAACATCCGAGGAAAGGGATTTAGGGGTTATTATTTCAGATTACTTAGGTAGGCAGACAATGTATTAGAGGAGCAGGAAATGTTAGCAGAATGCTTGGTTGTATAGGGAGAGGTATTAGAAGTAGAAAGAGGGAAGTGCTCATGCTATTGTACAGAACACTGGTGAGACCTCACTTGGAGAATTGTACACAGTACTGGAGACTGTATCTCCAGAAGAATATTGATACTTTAGAGAGAGTTCAGAGAAGGGCTACTAAACTGGTTCATGTATTGCAGGATAAAACTCACAAGGAAAGGTTAAAGGATCTTAATATGTATAACTTGGAGGAAAGACGAGACAGGGGATAGTGATAGAAACATTTAAATACATAAAGGAAATCAACACAGTAAAGGAAAAGACTATACATAAAAGAAAAACTACCACAACAAGAGGACATAGTCCTAAATTAGAGGGGTAAAGGTTTAAAAATAATATCAGGAAGTATTACTTTACTGAGAGGGTAGTGGATGCATGGAATAACCTTCCAGCTGAGGTGGTAGAGATTAACAAAGTGAAGGGGTTTAAGCATGTGTGGAATAGGCATAAGGCTATCCTAACTATAAGATAAGGCCAGGGACTAATTAAAAGTATTTAGAAAATTTGGCAGACTAGATGGGTCGAATGGTTCTTATCTGTAGTGATGTCCCGAACGGTTCCGGGTGAATAGTTCCTGGCGAACATAGCGTGTTCGCGTTCGCCACAGATGGCGAACATATGCGATGTTCGGTCCGCCCCCTATTAATTTACTAATACTAAGTACAAATTACTTAGTATTAGTAAATTGTGCCCCTACTCACAATACCGCGAGTAGGGGCATGTCTATTAAACAGTGAGCAGCCTGGGGCTGCACACTGTTAAAAAAAAAAAAAAAGGGCCTACTGCCCCCCTGGCCCCCACCCCTAGGCTAAGATTGCGCCCCTAGTTATTTTATTCCCCCCTCACTATTTTTAAGGGTGAGGGTGGGTAGGTAGGGACTTTTTATTTGGGGGGGTGGGTGACTAGGGGCTTGGGGACCCCTAGTCACCTTGGGGGGGGGAATTTACTTAGGGCCCCCACCCACAGCCCAGGGGTGGGGGCCTGGGGGGGAGGACAGTAGGTCCCCCCCCTCATTATCTTTATGGCCCCCACCCGCCGCCCAGGGGTGGGGGCCGGAGGGGGGTGGACAGTAGGTCCCCCCCCTCATTATCAATATGGCCCCCACCCACCGCGCAGGGGTGAAGGCCGGGGGGGGGCAGTAGGTCCCCCCCTTATTGTTAATTTTAGGGCCCCCACCCACCGCTCAGGGGTGGGGGCCAGGGGGGGGACAATAGGTCCCCCCCATTAGTATTTAGGGCCCCCACCGGGGGGGCCCTTTTTTTTTAACAGTGGGCAGCCCCAGGCTGCTCACTGTTTAATAGACATGCCCCTACTCGTGGTATTGTGAGTAGGGGCACAATTTACTAATACTAAGTAATTTGTACTTAGTATTAGTAAATTAATAGGGGGCGGACCGAACATCGCATATGTTCGCCATACGCGCAGGGGAGGAAGCCGGGGGGGGCAGCAGGTCCCCTCCTTATTGTTCATTTTAGGGCCCCCACCCACTGCTCAGGGGTGGGGGCCAGGGGGGACAATAGGTCCCCCCCTTATTGTTATTAGGGCCCCCACCCACCGCTCAGGGGTGGGGGCCGGGGGGGACATTTTAGGGCCCCCACCCACCACTCAGGGGTGGGGGCCAGGGGGGACAACAGGTCCTCCCCTTATTGTTATTAGGGCCCCCACCCACCGCTCAGGGGTGGGGGCCGGGGGGGGGACAATAGGTCCCCCCCTTATTGTTCATTTTAGGGCCCCCACCAACCGCTCAGGGGTGGGGGCCGGGTGGGACAATAGGTCCCTCCTTATTGTTCATTTTTTTTAAAATTCACCTGCCTATTGAAGTCTATGGCGGTTCGCCCGGTTCGCGAACATTTGCGGAAGTTCGCGTTCGCGGTACGCGAACCGAAAATTTCATGTTCGCGACATCACTACTTATCTGCCCTCACATTCTATGTTTCTATGTAATATATTATTGACTCTCCAAGCCTGCGTATTTGGTTGAAATTTTCTCTGTTTAGTCATTACTGATACTGATAGATCTGGGAAAAGTTTTATTTTTTTCAGATTCTCAAATACATATATAAGATTAAAAAAATTTTTTTAAAAATATATAAAAAATGTTTTAAATAGTGTCACAGCAGGGGTGCTGAACTGAAGTAAACTAAGATTAAAAAAAAGTCAATCTTTAAAATGCCCCTTGGGGGTTTAATTATATTAAAGTAAGAGGAAAAGCCATTAAACACATTGCTACATTAATTGTTCTTAACTGTGAATTATTAATGCTAAGTGACTCATAGTTTTAAAATGTATGTTGCAGAATTTAATGTGTTAAATCTATCCACAAAGGATAGCCAAGCAGATATATTTAGCAACCAGTTCTTTGAATAATCACAGTATATAAACAATATGTATTATTACATAATGCTGCAATAGTTACTTTCTAAGTATTTAATTTATTTAACACTTCTTATAAAGCTCTCTTATTCAGATCGTTTTAAAATGTATGCAAACAGAACATGTCATTTTTAAAACAGTGGGATATATAATTAGATCTACTGATGCAAATGGGAAAGGGAACACCGGCTGTGGGTGTCATTTTTCTGCAAGGTACTATACAAGAAGGCCCATAAGCTTACAATCTAAAGGAAAAATATAATGCAAATGTGAAGCCATAGAGGGGCTTCTTCAGCGATGGCTGGTGAAGTATTAAGATTCTACTGACAGAACTCCACTTCATCCTCTCTCTGGAAACATCACCTCATGATTTTTTAGACTCATATGAAATATGAAGAGCATGGCTTCCAACATGGCCAGATGTATTCTTCAGTAGCTCTCCAGGGCTTAAACAAAAAGCAAATTTTTCATGCAGCTATCCCTGCAAAAAGCAACCATGAACTGTAGGCTGATGTTTGCAATACCTACCGTATCCTTTTGATCCCAGTTTGAGGTGAGCTGCTGATTACAATTCACATCAGAATCTGAGGCCTACCGAGACAAGGGGCCCAGACGGTTGGGAGAAGTGGATGGTCTCCCAACACAAGGTGCACCTCTCATATTGAGCAGCAACAGCCCTGTTACCCCCTTTGGACCAGTGGGGGTCATCCCGGTTCCCACTGGGTCAATACACTCTGCACCCGAAGACCTGCAATCTTGTGTCGCGTGTTGCACCCAAGATGGCCGCCGCTCTGAATCATCCACAATGCTGATCGAATCTGAAGGGCCAGAAGTGGGAACACCACTTTAATGCTCAATTTGAGGCAATCTGCCAGAGAGTATTGAGTTAACAGCTGATTTACCTATCAAACTACACAAGATCAGGAGTCATGAACAGCCTATTGTGTACTTCCAGCTTGTCTGTCACATCGTTGTACCCAAGAGTGGCTCTGGCTCACAGTTCCTTCTCCAGGCTGGGAGCCCATTTGGAGATACATCCACAACGCTGTCCTCACACCAGAGAAGTGCTCTGAAGATTGCGGCCCCTGTGAGTGTGTGAGTGGCAGGAGAAATTGCAGTTCCCGGCACTGGACTGCTCTATCGACTCTGGCCTATCAGAGACATAGGCTGATAGACTAGGGCAGAATCCGTATAGATTTATGCAAATATGCAGTGTTTTCAGTTTACGTATCTTTTCTATGTTGTTTGAACCCAGTGGTTTCCCAGCATTCTGAATATTCATCCAGTTGATTTCTCATAACTGCTTACTCTTTTAGTCTATGCATCTGGTGCCTTGTCTTGCATCTCACTTTGGTACTCAATACAATTTCAATTAATAGCACTGTGTTTCTTTAATCTCTGTAATATACCCACAATGTGCAGGTTACGCATTACTGTTCTGTTTTGCATATCCTGATTGTTCTGATGTATATCACATAACAGTGCAAACCACTGTCTTGTATTTTCCATTCACAGCAAAAATAAAGAATATTAAAAAAAATTGAAAAACAAAACAAAAAACATATTTTACTTCAGCTTGCAGAAATTTGCTTAAGTTTATTTCTTAGCATTGCTCTGACATAATAAATTATGCTAAAATTTGAAATTATTGCATCTGTCAGCACAGAAAATGTAAATTTACAAAATAAGACTTGAAGATACAGGACAATCTAATAATGGAAACTTGGGATAGTCTGGCAGCATGTATTAACAGACACATACAGTGGGGTGAATCTGGGGGAAACATTTCTGCAAGGCACATAGTGCTGAGGTTTGAGGAACCCATTTTTATCAGACACACAGAGCAGACAAGAGGGAAACATTTCTAGAAGGCACACTGTTGCTATTGGATGAAACATAAACATCAGACACAGATAGTGCTTATATGGAAACAGAACTCTAATATTTTGTGTATTTAACTGTAGCCTAGTGCTTAAAAGCTTGGTGTTTTGGGCTGGTGAGCTGGGTCCTGATCTTGTTATGGGCATAAAAAATTGTCTTTTTTTTTTTTTTGATAAGTCAGATAAAAACAAACATTGCTTGAGATATTACATGAATATATTATTTTACATGGATTAACACATACAAAAGTAAATCTATTCACACTTGGATGCTCACTCCACAGAAACTCAATAAGCGAAATTAATGCACTTTGTTCAAGTTTCAATAATGGCATTCACTAAATATATAAATTTAATATAAATCTGACAACTACATTACACCTGGGGAAACATAACAAACAGAGAAAAACATCATAATGCAGAGACTGAAATCCTAATTTCTGTATCTCATGTGCACAGAATGAACAGAGACAAAAAGTCCTAGGCAGGCAGGTACTGATCTTTCAACCATTGCAGAAAACTACAATGTAAACAATGATTTTCAATAAAATTTTAGACTTTTGAACTATAATATACTAGGTGCGTATGATACCGGTGCCCTGTTGGAGAGTAAATGTGGCAATAACCTCTAAGGGCATACTGAGCATGTCTGAGGTGTAGTGATGTCGCGAACGGTTCGCCGAACTGTTCACCACGGTCGGCGAACATATGCGGTAAACTTTGACCCTGTACCTCACAGTCAGCAGACACATTCCAGCCAATCAGCAGCAGACCCTCCCTCCCAGACCCTCCCACCTCCTGGACAGCATCCATTTTATATTCATTGTGAAGCTGCATTCTTAGTGAGCTGTCCAGGAGGTGGGAGAGTCTGGGAGGGAGGGTCTGCTGCTGATTGGCTGGAATGTGTCTGCTGACTGTGAAGTACAGGGTCAAAGTTTACGCATATGTTCGCCGTCCGTGGCGAACCGTTCGCGAACCGTTCGGGACATCACTACTGAGGTGTGATTTGATGGGGCAGATTTAAAAAAAATGACCTAAATTCTACACAGGCCTTGCTGCCCTCAATAGCTTATCCAGCTAGCCCTAATTTATTATCAGTGAGTCATTTTGCTCTGTTGTAGAAGGAGAAAATTATATGGTATATGTTTGCAAGTAAACCTTTTCCTAAAGGGAAACAATAACAGTATTCACTCTTTTACTACTGGCAATAGATTTTCTTTAATATGAAAGACTTATTTCTACATTTTCCGATGGAATACAGTGAATACAAGTCTATAAAGGAGACATAAAAATGGATACTCGCATAGTGTAATACTGTATACAGCAAATAATTAGTAGCAAGATCCCCTCAGAACTACTCACATTTACCAGTGCTACTTAAAGTAGGCTCCGGCTGCGAAGGCGTATAAGTGAAATATGTCCACCACGACAGTCTGCCAAACGGACCCAGGTAATGAATCTCCAGGATACAGCAAAAAAAATTCAATTTATTCCCATAGTAACAAAAATAAGTTTTTTTTAATCAATTCCCTAATAACTTGTAATACCAAAAATGTAGTATATGTTCTTGCATGCCTATGCAGTTTCCAATACGTGGAAAAAACCTCAAGGCCTCTAAATATCAGGATACGAAAACATATATACAATATTTGAAGAGGGTTTGCTAATCATAGCGTATCAAAACATTTTTTAGAACATCATAGCAAAAATCCAGATTTACTTTTATTTTTTGGTGTTCAACATATCTTAGGTCATTGGAGAGGAAGTAGTATCCCATCCAGTCTTAATAAAAATTAAATGAAATGGATTTTTAATTTGGATACTATGACCCCCAATGGTCTTAATATAGACTGGGAATCCATTGCGCTAATGTAGTATATATTCAACTTTTTTTTTCTGTATATTATATTTTTTAGCGCTTTTACTTTTTAGTTTCACACATGTTGTTTGATCTATTTGTCTCTTTTTTTCTAAATGGTCTTAAATTCATATATAAATTCATATATGAATTCTCTTGTACTTCTATACATGATTTTTATATAGTCAGATACACTTTTTATATACTTCAATAACATTATTTGTATTAATTCTGCTATTTTCCCATATAATAACTCTCTTATTTTATTTCAAAATCTTTCTTCCTATATTCACTATTAGGTTCAAGGTACAATACAAAATGTATTTTTTTAATTGCTGTATTTATTGCCTTTTGCTAATTTACATTTATGTTTCTTATACTACTTTTATGTTCTTTCTTGCGTTCAATGGAACACATTTGAAATACAAGAGACTTTTAGTGTTCAAATGGACTAACAGACAAGTATCGTGGAGGCAACCAACACGCATGCGTGTGATTGCGGAAGTACGTCTGAGAGTGAGACTTGAACTTGTAACGCATAGGACGACAACGTTATTTCTGGAATCACAGGATGCTGGGTAGATGCCGGGGATTAGCGCAAATTGTAACTTCCCTTTTTTTTGTATAAATTTGGCAGCTTGTACTGTATAAATTATGCACTTGAAAAAGACAATTGTGTTGAAATGCGTTGTGTTTTTGTGTCCTTTACCTACTTTCCGCATCCTGGAGATTCCTTATCTGGGTCCGTTTGGCAGACTGTCATAGTGGACATAGTTCACTTATACACCTTCACAGCCGGAGCCTGCTATAAGTGGCTCTGGTAAATGTGAGTAATTCTGAGAGGACCTTCTTACTAATTATTTGTTGTATACAGTATTACACTATGCGAGTATCCATTTTTATGTCTCCTTTACAAACTTGTATCCACTGTATTCCATCAGAAAATTCAGATATAAGTATTTCATTATATTCATTCTGCTTGCACTTCCCACTTTGTTCATGTGTTTTATGTATGTCGTATTTATGCCACATTAGGTGATCAGTGGCATTGGGAAATTTTGTGATACTATCTCATAGCGCCAATACACACCTCAATTTAATAACAAAGTGTTTTCTTTTCCTTGTTTCATTTTCTTTATTATGACAACAATTATTTAATGGGGTGCTGCCCTTAAGTGTCTCTAAGGACAAGCCACCACTGTTCTTAAAGTCCATAAATTGAAGATGATTATATTGAGTGTTAAGAAAATCTACGTCTATGTATGTACTTGGAAACTAGAAACAAGCTACATGTACATGTCTTAGGTAATTAGTCTGATTATCATATTGCATATGTATTTGTATTGATATATGTGTGATCTATTTATTTTTTTTTTTGCTGCTGCTGCACATGTATGTCACATATGTATTTTGGTGTGTATATAAATATTAGAGGTAAATGAGACCCCTAACAATAAACACACATGTTATATCTATGTGATTGTGGTTTGAGATTATTATTTTTTTTACAAATCCCATACATACTTAATTGAAACATCTATGTACTAATTATCGGTGCTAAAAACATTCATTTGGTAGTAAAACAAAAATGTGATGAAAAATGTATTTTTAATTATTATTATTTATTTATTTTTGTGGTTAACATGAATACGTTTTCTGTCTAGCCCTTAAGTAATGTCCCTTGACATTTACACAAAGTTCACTGCATTGATCTTGATTGTACTTGTGTATGGTAATCGTATCCCCTCAAATACACTGCAGAATTAACCTAATGCATATAGAGTATTGTGAAATATTCCATCCTTTTGGACAACTACTACTTGTTGTAGTACAAATGAAAAGTGTAGCTGGCAGACTTAAGAAAGTAGAACCACACAAGGATGTCTAGATAATCGAACCTTGGATGGCTTTAGTGGATAGATTAATAGATATAAAAACACAATATGTGCTGGCACTCAATTATGCAAGGTGCAGGTATTCGAGGTTTAACCCCACAACAACCTCCTAATCTAAATCAAAAACAAATATGAATACCGCACTCAAAACAATTCCAGTAAAGTCTAATCTTATATTTAATTGCAAAGCTATTTATTATAATTATAATTCATAAATTCATAAAGTCAATCATAGTAGAATACATTTCAATCCTATGTACATAGAATATTTACATATATACACACCAAATCCTCCCTATGTTAAATTTCATGAGTTATGTATCTATTTACAATGTGTAATGATCCAAAAAATGAATGAAGAAGATGATCCCCAAAAAATTAAAAAAAATAGTAAAATAGTAAAAAATAAAAAATAAAAAAATTGAAAAGAAAAGAGAAAAAAGAAAAAAAGGAGAAAAAAGTGAAAAAAATTATATATCACACAGTCCTGTTGTATAATAGTCCAAAATATAGTGCACTATATGCTTCATAAGTCTATGGATAGATCTCACCAATGTAGAAGATAGCTTTAAGGTATGCTCAGTAGGAGGATGATGTAGTCTGTAGATGGTGTATAATGGATGAGGGTGAAAATGCTGGTAGTTTGGTGGAAAGACAATCAATCATTTAGCAGAATCTGGTCACTATGACAGGTCATTCAATGATCCATGGAAGTAGGCAATCCTAGAAACGGGCTGAAATGGGCTGCGCGCTCGGGACGTTCCTGTCCCTTCGATGGCCCCTGTTCCTCTCCGCTCTGTCGAAGTATAAACATATCAGTTTAAATATCCTAATTGGGCGGCAAATTCCGCCGCGACCACTCCGTGGACTTACTTCCGCCTTCTGACGTCAGCATGCGTCGCTGCGTCATACATATTCAACTTAACTTTATTGTTCACAAACATATTGCGTATTGACACAAATAAAGGAAAATTACGAAACATGAATAAAGAATGAAGCCTTAATAAAAAAATAAAAAAATTAAAAAAAATAGATTAATAGATACATTTTATGGAAAAACATACATGAAAAGGTAGATGGCAGAGTTGTAAAGCCACCGTTGTGTTTGAGGGCATTAGCTCAGTAGGATCCAGTGAAGTTACTGACCTGGATGGATGACATTTGAACCTGCAATAGCAGAATAATGTACATCAATGATTTATTATTATTATTATCGCCATTTATATAGCGCCAACAGATTCCTTAGCGCTTTACAATATTATTAGAGGGGCGATTTAAAGGGACACTCCAGGCACTCAGACCACTTCTGCCCATTGGAGTGGTCTTGGTGCCAACTCCCACTACCCTTCACCCTGCAAGTGTAATTATTGCAGTTTTCATAAACTGCAATATTTACCTTGCAGGGTTAACATCTCCTCTAGTGGCTGTCTACTAGACAGTCACTAGAGGGCACGTCCGTGTTTATAGCACGTCGGCGGGGGAGGAGCGTGGATGGACCCTGACCCAGCGCCGAGGGACATCGGCGCTGGATAAGGGTAAGTCACTGAAGGGGTTTTACATTTTCAGCAACATGGGATGGGGGGTGGGAGGGAGAGGGGACCTGCAGTGCCAGGAAAACGGTTTGTTTTCCTGGCACTGGAGAGTCCATTTAACTATAAATAGGATAATTACAAGAAAACTCACACAAACAATAGGTTGAAGAGGAAATGTTGTTTGCTAATGATATTGTTCTTTAGAACACAATTGTTTATTAACGGCAAGGTCTCACCAAGAATTTATAAATATGAAATACCACATGGTGATGTTCCAGGATGAAAAAGAGTACATTATATATAAAACAGAAAAGAGAGATCTGCACCAATGTGTATTGTTTATAACATATCAATGTATGTGCAATAGATATTACAGCTTAATAAAGAAAGATAATTATTAATCTTTAAAGGACCACTCTAGGCACCCAGACCACTTCAGCTTAATGAAGTGGTCTGGGTGCCAGGTCCTTCTAGGGTTAACCCATTTTTTTATAAACATAGCAGTTTCAGAGAAACTGCTATGTTTATGAATGGGTTAAGCCTTCCCCCTAATCCTCTAGTGGCTGTCTCACTGACAGCCACTAGAGGCGCTTGCGTGCTTCTCACTGTGATTTTCACAGTGAGAGCACGCAAGCGTTCATAGGAAAGCATTGTAAATGCTTTCCTATGCGACGGGCTGAATGCGCGCGCAGCTCTTGCCGCGCGTGCGCATTCAGTCCAGGAGGAGGAGAAGAGGAGGAGAGGAAGCAGAGAGCTCCCCGCCCAGTGCTGGAAAAAGGTAAGTTTTTAACCCTTTCCCCTTTCCAGAGCCGGGCGGGAGGGGGACCCTGAGGGTGGGGGCACCCTCAGGGCACTATAGTGCCAGGAAAACGAGTATGTTTTCCTGGCACTATAGTGGTCCTTTAAATAAAGATGTCTTGCTAGTTAATAGCTATACAATGAAATCATGCAATGCTGAAAATTTTGTGAATTATAAAGTTGAATTAACTTTATCGGGCTTGTATATTCTAATAAAATTCTAAGCATGTTCACCTCATTTAAACCTATTTTATACTATAATATGACAATTATCAAACAATACTAAATCTAGCCAGTGTGATTATGCTAATTCCTTGTGGATATACCTCATCTTAAACAGTACAAACTGCTTTGATTTCACATAAGAATTTTCTTTATGATCAATGTTTAATTCCCCAAATGACTCATTACGAGGAGAAAAAATATGTTTCAAAAGGAATTTTAAAACAGTTTTTGTACATTTAAATTAGATTATATGAGACATTTTGTGAAATTTTAAATTAATACATTCATATAATATATGGCATATTATACTCTTTAAGTGTTTTAATAATCTTTATTATTATTGAGAATAATGTCAACTACGCTCTTCAATTCCCATCTACTAAATCCATAAAGAAGATTGTCACACATAGAATCAATCTGGCACAAATTATTTTGAATTGTTTATATTGGGACAGAAGCATTAACTCATTCCTATAGAAGAAATAACCTTTAAATAAAAAATAAAAAAAAATGATGGACTACGTAGATAAAATTGCTACTGAGGATTTTAAATACAAAATGTCTAACACACAACATTCTAAAATTAAACTATTTAGAAATATATTTAAGGGTGTGTCAAACCAACACTTATTTTTGGTTTTAAGCAAATACCATATTCTATATGTGTCATAAGTAATCTACGTATTGAATCTTGTTATCATTTTGTCTTAGTGAACATATATTTCTCCCTTATAACTTAATGTTTTCTCTGTTTTATTACAGACTTCCCAGGCCAAAAGACATCCGTTTGTCATGTAATCTATTTTTCTATTAAATAATATTTTATTTAATGAAACATCTGCAAGCAATAAGTATGGTTTGGAAAATTCCACGACTCAAGCCCTTAGAATGTATATAAAACTATTTTTAAACATATATAATAAAATGTTTTAAATTTTCTAAAACTTCAGGACATATACATATGGCAAATGTGCATTAGAAAGTTACAAAAAGTTACCGATAGCTACAACTTTCTTAAAGGGACTCTACGGGCACCCAGAACAATTAATCTCATTTTTTTTATTGCAGAGTTAACATGCTTCTAGTGGCTGTCTTCCTAATTATGGACCATATAATGGACTATATAGGTATGTGATATAGAACTATCTCAGAATTATTTAACCCATTAAGGACACATGATGGAAATTTTCTGTCATGCTGGCCTTTACTTCTGAAGCAGTGTTGACATTATTCTCAATAATAATAAAAGCAGTGTTAAAACATATTTGGTGAAGTCCTCTAACTGGTGAGAAGAGCAAAAATGTTGCAAGACTTCAGTACAAAGTTGCTATTTTGTTCAGTTTGTGAGTACACTGTCACTTTAACAATTTCTTAGTTCTACTGGAAGAGAATAAAGCCATTACAATTATGGCCTCCTTGTGTTTCTCCTTTCTCGACTTACCTTGGAGCCATGTGTGAGTAACACACAGTGATTGGAAAGTGACCTACCATATTGGCATGCAAACAGAAGAACTGAATGGTCACTTTAAGTGAGTGAACATTTGTTTCATATTAATAACAAGTTATGCAGTATACTCTGTTACATCTACAATGAGATGTATTCACTTAACTGGGAATTGTGATTCATTTACATTGGTGTAGCAATTTAAATTTTAGGCTGAATTGGAATAATTTTAAATACGTTTTTCAGCCTAAAATATACCAACTCAATTCTCCACAATTTCTGATGTGCTGAATTGGTTCTCTGTGGGTATTTTTGTGTGTGAGTGTTTTTTTTTTTTTAAATCGCACATTTAAAACAACCAGCACTGCAATTTCTGTAGTAGGTGTTTTTTTCTGCACATTTTGGAAGGGGGATGGGGTTATATGAATTGGAAAACACCTGCAGTACCAAGTATGAATTTTACATTCATAATACGCCCTTTTCTTGTGCTGCTTTATAACCATTCAGGCTTTTTAACTTGCAAATCAAGCACTATTAAAAGAAAAATCACCCATGTCTTTATTCAGTTTTAATTCGTAAGAATATAATATACTATGCTGCGTAATTTAGGTTGTAATGTCAGTGTATCTATCTGCATTCTCAGCCTCTACTCAATGTTCCATGACAACTAGGTGAGACAGCAGAGGTTATCTGAACAGCTGCTTCCTAAGTTGAAAATTCCAGGCATTGAGAACCATCTGTCTATACATTTACAAATGTATATAAGGTCAATCTATTAGGCTGCAGCACTGCAGCTGCTAGTCCATCAGGCTTGCTTTCTTTCTAGGCACTAAACAAAAAGAGCTAGTTCTTCACTTTGTGTCGCACAGAATGGCTGATTTGATTAAGTCCCCAACTCTCATTATGCTAGGTAGGGGTGTAGAATTTCAATGATAATCCATAATGCATGACCAGTTTCTCACCATGGCAACATAAATTCAAGGTTACCAGCTCAGTCTCAGACACATAATTGGGTGTGCACTGAGTGCTCGATGAGGGCTGTTAAAATTCTTGTCATAGAAAAGTAGCATCCATCATTCTGCCTGAAATTGCACCAAACTAATAATCAGAAGGGGAGGATAATATATATGTTACAAAAAAAAAAACATGTTTATTCACTATTGCAAATATTTCATTTTAACACCATCTCAAGTTTAGAAGATAAATATACATAAATAAAATATATATATACATTTAATGTAACATTTAATTGCTTGTAGAATTATGTTGCTCGTTAACAAATACAGTTTATTTTAGGATTTAGTGTTTTTTTTTAGAAATGGCTTTATGAAGATATTGAATGTGATCAATACAGACGCTGTAAAAGGCCATGATCTGTCCACCCCTAGCATCCTATCCCTTGTGTTCTTTGTAATGTTAACCTTTAGCTAATGACCAGAATATGGTGGAGAAATAAATTATTCAATGCCATGGTCTCCATAATAAATTCTATGAGAGAGCATCCATGTACAGACATGGACTCTGAAATATAACGTTTAAATTTGTGATGAGTGAATATATGATAAAATGAACGTGTAAGTATAATTTTGCAGAAGATGATTAATCTGGGGAATTCAGTGGGGAGATTTAGTTTTTCTTTTATATATTGTTTTATTTAGAATGTTAAATATATTTATATGTATATGACATCTTTTGCCACAGACATTTTTGAAGAAAGCAAACAAACTATAATTATTATTATTATTTATAAAGCGATGACAAGTTCCGTAGCGCTGTACAATGGGTGGACTAACAGGCACGTTTTTGTAACTAGACAAGTTGAACACACAGGAACAGAGGGATTGAGGGCCCTGCTCAATGAGCCTACATGCTATAAGGAGTGGGGTCATGTGACACAAATGCTAACGGGAGGGTAGAAAGGTAGGTTGCTAGTATAGTATTCATAGAGTGCTTAGTGTTTTGTTTTGATGACAGTTTCAGGAGAGGAATCGGGGTGCAGGGAGGGAAAGCTGTTCACAGTTTAATTGATATGCTTTGCTAAAGAAGTAAGTTTTCAAAGATTTTTTGAAGGAGTGGAGATTGGGTGAGAGTCTAACAGAGAAGGGAAGGGCGTTCCATAGGAACCGTGCAGCCCTAGAAAGGTATTTAAGATGAGCATTTAAACTATAATATTAGTTATATTTAAACACATCTGCTATGCTCACTGTAGAATAATGAAATTGAATTATATAAATACATTTTAAATGCACTATCTGTATATTTGTCTGTGTGTCTATCATTTGTCCGTCCATACATCAAATATAGCAAATTAAAATATGAATGGCAAAACTGAGCTTAAAATAAACTGTGACTATAGCAGACTTAGACTAGACTTTTTCCACATCAACAATTAATACCTACATTTTGCTGTTTGGATTTATTTTGCTACAATTTAGATTTTATTTTGTTGGGAATATTAAAATGGAGAGGGAGGAAGTGTGATTGGAGGCAGATAAACATTAGTACCTCACAATCCAGACTTTCCCAAGGCTTGGAAGCAACTCAAAGATAAGTAACTAATAAAACAACCTTTAATAAATATAATATAAATAGATTGTTGGAGTATACAACTTGTAATTGATCATAAAATGCTAGCCAATGCCAGGCTAACAAAACCATCCAATAATGTAAAAAAAGGGAAGAAATATAAAAACCAAATAATGAGTCAAATTAAATAGCAATAAATAAAATAAAATAAAAAACGACCAAGCAAGCCAAAGCAGAAAGTAACAGTATACTGCTCCGGTAGGCAAATTGACATAAACAAAAAAGAGACACTAACAACTAGTGGAAAGAAATGTAACAGAAATGAAAATAAATAAGTATCTAAAAGAGTTAAACTCCTAAGAAATAGAGCACATTCAGGGGAGAAAGGTAAATCGTGATTTAGGGAAGGGGTAACCTGTAAAACCATAGAGTGGTGGCTTATCTATAGAGTCATAATAAGCTGCAGCATCATCCCTAATCTATACGCCAACCACTACACTAAACTGTCCTGACGCACGTTTCACCAAATAATGGCTCTTCCAGGGGAGATTTTATTTTGTGAATGTTTTTATAAACATACATTCACAATAAAAAAAAGCTTAATTACATGATAAAGGGAATCACTAAGCATCATAACTACTACAACCTGCAATAATTGAGTGCAGGCAATCTGCTTTTTACAAAACACGAAGCTCACCCTGTCCCAAACCTCAGCACTTCTGTTGCACTCATGATTTTGTTCTTATTCTTAAAGTCCTAGACACACCTCCCTGCATTTGACTTATGCAGCCTTACTAAACACTTCCTGTAAAGAGAGATCTAATGTTTAAACTTCCTTTATTGCACATCCTGTTTAATTTAGAATGTCTTATATCCTGCCATGTTAATAGCCTTCTAGACCCTGCAAAAGCCTCCTGTGTGTGACTAAAGTTAAATTTTCAGAGCAGTAGATAAAAACTGCTAAATTAAGGTAACATCTGATCAGAAATTAAACCATTTTTTCATGCAGGCTGTGTCAATCACAGCCAGGGTCGTTGTGTTGAGGACTTCAAGAACAGAAACAAATGTAATTCAAGGTGAAGGTCTAAGTGGCAGATAATTGAGTAGTGGGACTATAGAGGCATGATCTATACATCTAAACTGTTTCATTTAGCTAAAGTAGTTTTTAAAGCCTATATCATGCATTTAAATATTTTCTCAAATTATATTTATTGGGGAGAAGGATCTTTCCATATATATTACCATTATTACTTAACAACCTTCCTTGAGGAAATCCAACCAGATATAACATGTATTTTATGATAGTTTGATGTTCTCACTGACTTCTGTACATATTAGGAGGCTGAACACCAACTGCATTAGGAAAGTCACAGTTCAACCAGTCATTCAGGTTTTCAAAATAACCTCACTTGATCACGTCTTCATTTGAAGAGACCTTTAAAATTTACATTTATTCAAAGTATAACCTCTAAACTACTCTTTCTTGTAAAAGTGATCATTATATTCCTTTGTAGTTCCTTCTCAAAATTAGCATTGAGAGTGCATCCCCCCCCCACCTAATTCATATTGTGATGTCATAAATGGTACCCCATAACAGTACCAACTTGTAATGTTAAAATGCTTAGTAGATAAAGCAAAAAAATTACATCTTTTAGCGTTCATGATGACAAATGATGCTGATAAGTAACAAGCTTTCTGTCACTTTTGAATTATTACTTGTGAGCAATATTAAATATGTTAACTATTATGGAAAATGTTGTATTAATAATACATATTGACACACTGTATGAGACATAATCAAATTAAGTACTAGAATAAGTAAAAAAAAAAATGTACATTAATTAACATATCTCAGCTTTATAATGATAATGAGCTTTGCAGGATACCTGCCACGAATGGTATTTAGTGCTGGGCTTAATCTTCATGGGAAGTGTGATTAGCATCTATAGTGCTCTCACACTTGTTAATAAATGCATATGTTGGTTCTTAATCATCTTATTCTAACTTGTCAAAATGCAGAGATTTGTCTGCCAGATTAGACAAATGTCCACTCTAATGAAAGACAACCTAACACCTCTAAAGCTATGAAAATACAGAAAAAAAACCACAAAACAAAGTTTTGTGCATTTACAATATTGTATATTATAATAAATGTATATAATGTAATAAAATATTTCTTAATATCTTTACATTAAATAGCGCTGTATTTCAAATCTGTGTCTAGAAGTTTCAGTTTTGCAGGTTCTTAGTGAATGTATACTTACTGAGTATAAAGTATTAGTAAATAGATAGATAGATAGAGAGATAGATAGATAGATAGATAGATAGATAGATAGATAGATAGATAGATAGATAATATGCATACACACATCAATTGAATAGTGGCAGAAAGAAAAATAAATATGAACACATATTTCTGATTGATAAACATATTTTAATTAAATTAATATAATTAACTTATCAAATTACTTTACTCTCTCCTAGATTAACATGCTTCTAAGAATATATGTAAAGGAAAATAATTAATAGAAACATTTAATACTAATCAGACAAATTTACATTAATGTAAATCATTCATAGTACTGTCTAAGTTCAGCTTTTAGATTGCATGATAACAGTTAAAATTAATAAACATAATTACAGAGATTAAGAAAGCATTTGTATTGGGTTTGTGCTTGATTGAATTCTTTGAGAAGTGTGTAGATGTGATTGTGATATTCAATATGGTAAAACAGATGACCTCTGTAAAATGAATATCTGCTATGATAAATGGGAAAATATACACTCTTGGCACCATAACCACTAAAGTCTTTAAATTAGATTATCAATTGTCAAACAATTTTCTGTTTGAAACTATTTGGGGAAAACAGTGGTGCCATACCAAAACCAATATTCAGGTAGACAGAAAGTGCATCCTCACTATTTAAAAGTCCCCTTTAATTTTGCATATTTTTCAGACACCTGAATGCATTAAGGTGGTCATTCTGTCCCTCTTATTGGATTTCTGATCTGGCTTTGGTTTGTCAATTACCTGACCTCTGCATTTTTGACTGAAAGTCACTTATGTTATAAGTAGTTATTGACTACTACATTACTCAGTGAATTTTATCATAACTTTTTCAGTCTATACACCACTACTGAACAGTGTTAATTTTGGCAACAAATTTCAATCTAGTTTTAGTCATAGTCTTTTGACTAAAAAGCCATTTTTGTTTAAGTTGTATTTTAGTCATCTGAATTGTTTTAGTTTTAGTCTAGTTTTAGTTGACTAAATCTCCAGTAGATTTTAGTCGCCTAAATTTCCAGTAGATTTTAGTCGACACATCTAAAATCTAATGGATTTCGTTAAATCCTCTATCTGTCTTTTTTGCCCCTCCCACATCCCCTCTGTGTCTCTTTGTGTCTTCTCAACTCCTTGAGGTGTCTCTCTCCCAAGCCAATGGTCTGTCTCTTTTGCCCCTTCTACAGCCCCTCTGTGCAGTGTTAATTTTGGTGGCAAATTTCAATTTAGTTTTAATCACAGTCTTTTGACTAAAAAGCCATTTTAGTTTTAGTCATATTTTAAGTCTTCTGAATTGTTTTAGTTTTAGTCTAGTTTTAGTTGACTAAATCTCAAAAATGTTGGTTGACTAAAATTGTTAGTGGACAAAATTAACACTGCTACAGAAATCCATGAATCCTGGTAATCATAATAACTGCACTGTTGCCAGCTCACTCCACGTTACTTGTAATATCCCTGTATTCCTTTTATTTTTCCCATTTCATTGAAGATGCGTAAAATAAGAAGGGGGTAGTGCCTTGATATGATTCTTGAGGTAGGTACGTTTTTAGAGGTAATGAAATATGTGAAGACAGAAGAGTTCAACCAAATATATAGTAGTTTATCTTGTATAAGGTGAGGATAAAAAGAAAAATGAAATTGCACTTACAATTGATAGACTAAGGTAGCTCTATCTAGATGCGTTTGGACGCTACAATCCCCACCTAGAGATATACATCACCTTCTTTCTTCAAATGCTTCAGTGCAGAAGACCTCCAACTGAATTGTCGATCTAGATGCTAACCACCCCAACCTTATGAGTTTACAGACTTGTTAATGAATGGGTTATATATATATATATATAAATTTAACAAAGAAATATAGTGTTCACAGTTGTTACTTTGTTTTGTTATTTAGTTTATTATTTTATATTGAAAAAAATAGGAGAGGTACTCAAAAATAAGATTCCACTGCCCTTAGGTGGTATTTTAACAACCAAAGGAATGTGTGATCCCAGGCTCCAAGATAAATCAAGGTGAAGTTCTGAAAAGTTATCAAATTAACTTATTTATTTAATAAATTAGTACATAAAATAATAAACACAGTACAGAATAGTAAAACACACTTAACGCGTTTCACCAGTAAAAAGGCTTTTTCAAAGCTGCCTATCCACTTCAAGCATATGCGCTAGAAACTAAGCCCCCATATATTCCCCATTTTATTTGTCTGCAGTTTGAAAGTGTTTCTGCTATGCTCATTTATGCCACTGACATAATAATCACCAAAAGCAAAACCAAATCACACAATGAAGATTTATTGCAACAGGATATTATAGAGGTTTGGGCATATCCAAAATACATGTTTTAGAATGCTGTATCCTGGAAATGAGTTGCATTAACCATTACTGTGATATTTAAAAAAAAAAAATAGAAATTGTCACTGGTATAAGCCAGAGCAACAGAATACATTGCACAATACATTTGAAGAACTTGCGCCACACAGAGCCTTTTTACTACATGATGAATTATCGTAAATTAAGAGCCATCATGCAAAATTATGGCAAAATGTTCGGCAAACAAAATTAATAAAAATATTTGTAAGAATTGGCTATTTAAAAAAATGAGAGTTAACTCACTGCAGTTCACTTTTTATTGACATTACTTTTTTAACATATTTTGCAATCATTGCATCTGATCATTATATTTTCAGAAATTACCCAAAGGCTATACAGAATATGGCAAACTCATCAACAACCATCAAAACATTATTCTTAGTTGGTACAGTATTGAAAGTAGAATAGAAATTACAAATTGTTGGTTAAGATACTCATAATACAGATGTACACATTGTACTCATACTAATCAGGTCAGTCAGATCATTCTGACTTCCTATTTAATATTTGCAGCTTTTATATTAGTGAATACGAGAGCATTAGTAGAAATTATTTATAAATCAGAAAGAACACTTTTCATTTTTCCAAAGGTTACTGGCAACAAAACCTTGCTTTAAAATGAGTCATGCATACGTGACATGACTTGTGCATTATTTATTTGTTTATTGGTTGTATAAAGGGAAACATTACATAACATTGTTATATAAAAGAAAGCTTTGCAAAACTTAAGTGAACTAAGATAAACAGTTAGAAAAATATTGACGTTGCAGTCATTTTCAATAATGATAGCAATATCATGATTCTGTGCATTACTGCAACTATAATCTATAGAATTATGTTTTAGACATTTTACTTAACATTTATAAACCTAATTATCTGTAATAAAAAGTTATTTGACACTGATCTTGCCCTGGGCCCTATCTTGTCTTTTTTGAATTGCCAACTTTGTGCAATTTCTTTTAAGATCCCTATGTTATTTCTACGTCATAAAATCTGTACTGATGCTAGACTATGCATTGGGATGAGAAGGAAGCTAACTCTCTTCCATCCTCAGCGTCATTATCTAACATAACATTTATCTATGAGATGGGGGGGACTTCACAAGACTCTTGAGGGCACAAATATATTTGGGTGCTTACCTTGTGTAGCGGATGGCCCTGGGCTGTCCTGAGAATTTCATGTATTTTAATGTGTTCGTGTAAAAACAGCAAGTTCTATGTATATAATGTATTGTATTGGTCTGAATGTTAGGTAGTTTCATTCCCTTAGTTTGTTCGAATGAAACTACCGAACAGTCAGACCTCCCCGGTGTGAAGTGTGTCCTCAATTAACTGTTGCAACATTGTTGCGAATGGGTAATTGACAAGTTAAGTAGCCGTCCTTTGTTCTCGGGGGTGGCCGCCATTCGAAAAACGAACACGTGGCGGCGGCCATTTTAAAATTCCCGAACAGCGGTGTTTTGCCGTCGAGTGTCTGGAACTCAAATCGGACACTCGACTAGGCGAACACCGCTGAAACCTCCACAAGCCCCTCGTTCGGTAGATAGAAAGAACCGAACGAGGGGATTCAGGCGAATCCTCCCTAGCCTCTGTAGCTAGAGGTTTTCATGCAGTTTGTTCCCTTACTCCAGGACTGACCGCAGGGCCCATTCACATGGAACCGCATTCGGCTGTTTCACCCAGTGCGGTCGTTCATTTTATTCCCTCCATAAATTTCCCGAACCCCTGGTCTGATCTGGGTGATTTTTGGATATGTTGTTCACCCAGATCAGGGCTACCAGGGGATGTAGGATTTAAAGTGGTACCCCTAAGTTTAGGGGTACATCCAGAAACGGGGGGAATTGGTGTCCTGGATAAGGGGATTATGATGCAGGCTGAGGGGAGGAGAGGTGTGGGAGGTTACCAGAGCAGGATTGGCTACTGTACTAATGAATGAAAATCCCTCCCTTGCATGGGAGCAAGCTTTAAAAGGCCACTGTCTGAATAAAGCTTTGGTTATGCTCCTGAAACTGTGTGCCGTCCAGTTTTTGTGAATTGCTGTTGGGATACTGCTGTTACTTTGCCTGCTGGATACTTTACTCTATGGATTTATAATTGCTTGTTCCTGAGTCTCCCTGGGATCTAAAGTGGAGATAGGCTGTGTAATACCATCTTTCCGCTACACCTTGCCTCCCAGGTTTCTCAATAAACTGCTGTTGGAGGGCCCAATGGACAGGCTGTTTTTGGGTCAACATCATTTTAGGTCCTGTTGGCAATTTCTTGGTCAAATTTAATCCTTGTTTATCTACTTATTTATTTTTCTTTTTTATCTGAGTTTTCTTCATTCTTTACTTCCATCTGCCTCTTTTTGCCACAGTTCTTGTTTTAGTGACAGGTTTTATTTATTATGTAAAAGAAAAGAAACAATATAGAGGTAATATCTCTTTTCTGCCTGATTTCACCCACATGTAATCAATTATCAGTGTAATTTATAATGGTTTCCATCCTTTGTGTATCTTTATCTTTCCTATCTTGTTTAACACAATGCTTAATTATTTTAGTATATATCTTTCAATTTAAACATTTTAGATTCAGTTATTTGTTTTTGTTTAGAAATATGTAGTGTTATTTTTCCATAATGCCCTCAAGTGGAATCCATTGCAATGCATGAAATTTTACTTGTACATTATTTACTTCTTTCTTTTGCAGTTTGCTCTTATCTGTATATCCATATGCTCCATGAAAATTATTATAAAAAAAAGCTGTGTATTATTTTTTTGGAGAAAATTTCACTTTTTCATGGTGTGTCAGACTATACTGTTATTAAATACAACAAAGCAACAGAATTAAAGAAAAGGCTAGACGCATTATAAAAAAACACACAAAAATTATTCTTTATAAAAGTAAAGTGCATGTGTCATTTATATTGAACAAGTCACATAGCAGAAATAAATCTCTAAAGTTACATACAGTAGATGTATCTGGCATAGGACATTGCATACACAGTCTATATCTGCTGCTTAGGTCAATCAACTGGTATAGCCGTTTTTTTAATGCACGTTGTGGTTGCCATGGTGACAACGTACACATTATGTGTTTGTGTGCTTTACCAGTGAGTGGCTAATCTGCGAGTGGTCAGTATCTTTGAGAGAAGATGAAACCAATTGGTGATTAATAGCTGCTAGTAACAAGGCCTGTTGCTAATAGTGACAGCTTATAGCAGATATTTTGTGACAAGGTTGGGAATGAGCCTATAATATATAAAACAACACAAGTCCGGTGTTACTATTAACAACAATGGAAGGATAATTTGCAAAGAAAAAAAGCATTAACTCATAAATGCAGACACTCCACTGACCAAATAAAAAATAAAACACAAATCACTGTTTTGTAAATATACCCCAGTGAAAACATGGATGCATTTAACTATGCTTTTTTTCATATATGTAAAAACATCTTGCAAAAGTTGCAGTTCTCTTATCTTCGGCAATAGGCAAGCCATCTTCTTCCGCAGCCCAGACTTTCTGTGGCTGTCCAATCACAGACTTCCCAATAAAAAAATACAAAGTACTGAATCCACGAGTTGATAGAATATAGGTGGATTGGCGCTTAAGTGACAGATGTAAATGCAACTATCCCCAGTGTCTAAAATCACTCAAAAGACACAAATTGTACAGATAAAAAACTGGGGAGTGCACAAGAGATCAATGGCACATAGTGATAATACTTATTAGTGTAAGACGTCCTAAACGTTACTTTCCAGAGCCTCAACAAGCAGGCTCTGGCTTTGTTGGCAGTTGAATAATATAGCTTATTCAGGCTATCAGCTCCACTCCTCGATATACTTCTTTCCCAGGTAAGGTACAAACCAGAAGATATCCAATGAGGTAGAGATACAAAAGTTTAACTTCAAATAGAACAAAGTTTAAAAACAAACAGCTAACAAAGGCTGTAAATCAATACAAACATGTCCATAAACGCAATGTGTTTCAACTTTAACGGTCTTCCTCAGGTGTATAAGCACCTATCCACCTATATTCTATACACTCATGGATGCAATACTTTTAAATTTTTATCTGTGAAATGGAAAAATCAATCAAGGTATTGATTATTTCTTTGTGTATCTGCCCCTGGCCAAATCAATGAAACAATGCGTGCACGCTCCCTGAAGTAATTCACACCAGATACAGGTTCCAGGTTGTTGAATAACTTGAGGAATGTTTATTCAGAGGGGACGGCAGGTCCCTTTTAAAGCAAAATTACATCATAAGCATTGTCAGAGATAACATGGAATAATACATCAATAATTGGTTAGGTGTTAAGTGGTCTTCCTAACGCTCTGCCTACTGAGGGTGATGTCACCAGGGCCATGAGGGTCTCCCACGGTTTCCCGGCGCCATCTTGCTGCACGAGGTAGTTAGTCGGTGTTAAAAGGAGAAGGGGGAGGGGGGGGTTAGAAGCTTCTAGCAGCCATCTTGGTTAAAATATGTGTGTATAGTTTTTAAATGTATATCGTGGAATGAGTAAATTGACATTTTCACTAACTAGAAATATGTACAGATCTTATTTCCACAACAATCTGTATTAATCACTCTTGGTGTGGGCTGCTTTTAATCATGGCAATTTTTGAAAAGAGAACAAAATGGCAAAATTATGCTGATAATGTATTTCTGGAAGATATCTTAGAAGCTCCAAAAAATTTATTATTAGTGACAATTTAGATGAAATATGCTCTCCGTTAGAAAAACTGCTGGCCAAAGAATTAAAGATTAAGTGGAAAATATTTACCGTGGAAAAATATTAAACGATCAGATTACCCCACGAGGCCTCAGATTCACTAAATACCCTACTTTTGATAGAGAGGACAAAAGATTTATTGATATACGGGAAGGAGCACTTGAATTATTTACTATTACATTGATGCAAATTGTAATTTATCAAAGAACAAAAAATCTAGAAGCTCTAGCTAAAATGATCAGTGAGATACAAAATAAGTTGGAACAATTTATTGGAACAAACGATTTTGAATCTATTTCCAGCCAAATTATGGAGAGATTAGATAAACTTGAGTCATTTATTATGTTGAACAAAAAAAATCTGAGAGATCTAAATGATTATACAACTAAAATATAAGTAAAAGACCTAATTATAAAAATTACAAAAAATTTACGCACTCCAAGAAATTTGAATACTAAATAGAAATTCACTAAGTCCAAAGCTGGTCCACTTAAGGTGGAAAATCAGACACAAGAGTGGATTGAAGTAAGGAGAAAAAATAGTTATACCAAGAAAACCAGAAAAGAAAGTAGTATTAATGATAATTGGGTAAAGGCTAACAAAAGACCCAATTACTCATCAAATTGAGAAAGATCCTCTCCCCCCCCCAAGGAGAAGTTCCAGTCTTTAATCGATTTGAACCAATTAGGAATTTGGGAGAGAATGTAGAGACTCCTTTTTTAGGAAAAAGGTGGAGAGAACCACCCAAACGAACCCAAATCCCAGTAAAAAGGAGATAGCGAGATATAGAAGAAGGGAAAATAGGGGAGGAAAGAGACTGGAGAGACCAGAGAGGAAAATCAATGCGGAGATAAGAATCTTTAACTTATCCAAAAAAGTTTTAAATCCTAAACATACTTGCATTTTAAATAAAGGTTTTAAATTTGTGCCTAGTTGTACAATGAACAAATTGGAAGCATATACAGATATAAATAGATTCATGAGGAGATTATATTTAAAAAAAGTTTTTTTTAACAGAAAGAAACATAGTGTCTTATATTTAAGATAGCCTTATGTCTATCTCATGCATGCTTAAACTCCTTCACTGTATTAAGCTCTACCACTTCAACTAGAAGGCTATTCCATGCATCCACTACCCTCTCAGTAAAGTAATACTTCCTGATATTATTTTTAAACCTTTTCCCCTCTAATTTAAGACTATGTCCTCTTGTTGACAGCCACAAATGACAAAGAAGGTGATAATATAATGAATAGTAATTTTATTCATACTGATCTTAAACAGCCATTTTCCTTTTATCCTATTTATTTAAAATCAAATTGTATGAAGGTTTTTGAAAGGGTATGCATTAAAGAAATTAAGGAAATGAAAAGTAATAAAAGAAACAATTTAACAATACAAGAAATATTTGCTATAGAAGATTTAAGAAAAGATGCCCAAATAATAATTATTACAGATAAAGGGGAGGTGTAGTATTAATGGACAAAGATAAATATATTAAGGAAAATTATCGACAATTGTAAGACACTAATACATATCAAAAGTTGAGATAAAAGTCTGAGATAAAAATCCTCAAAATTATATTAAAAAAGAATATGTGCAATATACAGAGGATTAATGAAAGGAATTTTAACACATTATCACTTTTATCAGAATACTCCTTTCTTAATATTATTTTTCCAAATATACCAGTAATTTATATATTGCGAAAACTACATAAAGATATACAGAATCCAGAAGGAAGACCTATAGTCGACAGTGTTGGATCTCTTTTGTCCAATTTATCTAAATATGTTGACACACATCTTAAACCCATAGTTAAAAACAGTCCATCCTACCTCAAAGACTAGATGAGTCTATTACAAATAGTAAAGGTTTTTAAATGGGAGGAAGATTTTTTACTTGTTATGTGTGATGTCACGAGCCTCTACAAATGCATAGATTACTTTTTGGGATGTATAGCTACCCGCTTCTTTTTAGAAACCTCTACGTTGTACCCTGCAGATCAAGTAGATTTTATTATGGAAGGCATTCTTTTTATTCTCCAGAACAACTTTTTTTGGTTCGAGGGAGAATATTTTTTACAATGTAGAGGTACGGCTATGGGGACCAGGTTCGTACCCAGCATTGCCAATTTATTTATGTCCTATTAGGAAAATACTTTTGTTTATAACAATCATAGCTGGAGTGCAAACCTAGTCCTTTATAAGACATTCATTGACAATATCTCTTTATATGGAAAGGGGATGAATCTTCAGTAAACGGTAATTAATGCAATATCCACTTGACACAAGAAATAAGAAAAGAAAAAATAAATTTTTTAGATTTAGAAATTTACATAAGGAATAAACAAATTAATATGTGTACGTTCTTCAAAAAGGTGGATGATAATAGTTACATCTATAAAGAGAGTTGTCATTTCCGACCATGGTTGGGGAATATCCCTAAGGGCCAGTTTCTTAGGTTGAGACAGAACTGTACAGATCCTAATTTATTTTACAACCAAGCAGATTTAAAAAAAAAAAAAAACAGTTTTTTGATCATGGATACCATATAGATCAGCTAAATAAAGAAATCCAGAAAACTCAAGAATTAAATAGAGATTCTTTACTTACATACAGACAAAAAACAAGAGAAGAAAATGTTAAAATACCTCTAATTTTTAATTATAGTAAAGACCAAAAACAACTAAAGAGCATTTTAAATAAAAACTGGCATATCTTACAATAAGCGAAAATATATTTGTAAGAAAAGCTCAACTGAAAGTGGTTGAGAAGTAATGTGGTATAGAAAGTACTTGGTGCTCTTTAAGGAAATCTATTCTCACACCGATATATATATACATCTATATATATATACAATCAAAATAATTATGATCCCAAGGCACACCAAGGTTTGCACATAAAGAACATTTATTCATGCATTGAGAAAATACATCAGTTTATTTTGACAGAAAGAAAATGCATAAAGTAGTGCATACCCAATCTATAATACCAATACCACAATAGTAATAAAGTGCTAAATGCAAACACCCATTAAAAAGGTATACTAACGTGGGGGGCGTGGTCAACTGCCGAACAGAGTGGACGCATGGAGTGAGTGCTCTGAGACCCACCGAGCACAAAAGATACTGAAAAGCGATCAACACGGCACAAAACACATATTTCTGATGGCAGACAACATCAGAGAGCAACATGGCACCCTCAAAAAATAACCAAAATTACCAACCAAGTACGACAATCTGGGAATAACCGTGTGCAGCAAATGCAAGATGGCGACGACTCCGTGCCACACGTGGCCCGGCCGACCTAGACGATAACTCTAACGCACAGGATGCGTATCCGGTGACAAACAAGAGCCTCCATATGATGCTACAAGATCTTAAGGGATCCCTTAAAGCAGATCTACGCCAAAGAGAAGCTGACTTGAGACAGCATATAAAGGAGCTGGGAGGCCGCACAAGTCAGTTAGAAGAAGAGACTAATGAACTTTGCATTGCACATAATGACCTCGAGGACAAAATACAGCACTTGGAGGAAGAACAATCTACCATGAGACTTAAGCTTGCAGATATGGAAGACAGAGCTCGACGGAACAACCTCTGCTTCCAGGGCATAGCAGATTCAGTATCACAAGAGGCCCTACCGCAGTACCTGAGGAACCTGTGTAAAATCCTGGTTCCGCACCTGGCTGATGAGGCCTGGACACTGGACAGAGCACACCGCTTGCCAAGACCTGCCCGGTTCACAGCGGACACTCCTAAGGACACTATTGCTCACTTCCACTACTATGGATCTAAAGATGAGCTCCTTAAACTGGCAAGGAAAGCTCCGGTGCTGCCGGAACCATATCAAGACATCTCCATCTTCGTGGACCTTTCTGCAGCCACCATGGCCCACAGGCGAGCGTTCATAGACGTCACCAAGACACTCCCTAACCACGATATATCCTACAGATGGGGCTATCCAACCAAGTTGCTGGTCTGGTATAAAGGGAAATTGGTGACCATACTGGAACCTGAAGTGGGTCTGGCCAAGCTTAAGGAATGGGGTCTGCACCACGCCATGGGCAAATCCACATCACAAAAACCCCCGCCAAAGAAGTTGAAGTCTGAATGGACACTTGCCGGCTCACCAAAGAAACAAAACCCAGTGTCTATGGAATAACCTGCAATAAGAACTCCTTCACATACGCATGGAACACTTGAGTATCATTATATATTTCTAGTTATCTTAATGTTTTTGTTATTCCCATGTACTTTGAACACCTAAAATACCTGTCTTCACTGACATAATAACTGTAATAGGGTTACTCCAATGTCTCATTCTAACGGGCCCTCGTAGCCCATAGGTTTTTCATTTCTGAGGCCTCCGTACACTACGGTAGCAGTAACAGTTTATATCTGCAGGCCTCATTGATAGTCTTCCTACTCAGTACGGACAAAGACCACAATTACAATAATACTATCACCATTATTAGGACCCTTCCAATTTCAAATGCTCAAGTAATGGGAAATTTAAGTGCCTACAATTTAGAAATGTTTATATTCCCCTGCCGATCAACAGGGTTACCCCTAAGTATAACAAAACCATAGAAAACCATCTAGGGCTGTATATTGGTGGGTCACCCGCCACCCCTCCTTGACCAAACCATGTGTGGTGTTCTTTGTAACCCACACTCAGGTCGCAATCTTTGCGCTTCTCACAAAGGTGTATTATATTTAAGTTATTATTTGTACAGCTTTGTTTATATTGTTCCCCTACCCTTCTCCTCACGTCCCTCCTGTACACAAGATCACTAGCAGAAACCAAGTTTTGATCTCCACAATATCTTTTTATTAACAATATATAAAACAGTAAAAAGTATCCAAACGCGTTTCGCCAGTATAAGGCTTTATCAATGGATAGCAAACATATCAACCTGGCTGGTTAGAGTTTATATAGGTATAAAATTAGTTTAAAATTGGCGCCAAAATTGTGCAACCAATGGTAAAACAGATCATTTTTGCAATTATAAAACAGCTTTTAATGATAACAGTTAAATAGATGTAACTTGTCTGATGCTTGTAATATAATTTTTATATGAAAACGAGCGTTTTTTAATAAAAACTTTCATTGTTTAGGCCGGACCATGTGACGCGCGTCATAAGCGCGACGTCACATCCGGTCAGACGGAATCATGGGGCATGTAGTTAGATGATAAACTACATGTTGGGGAATTACATAGAGCCCTGCATTGGGCTAGGGGGAGGAGAGGGAGGTGGGTAGAGGGTGTACTGGGAAGAACCACGTGACGCACGTCTTAGACGTGACGTCACTTCCGGCCGCGCGGAATACTGGGACATGTAGTTTGGGGATAGACTACATGTATTAAAAGTAAATAGAGCCCTCTATTGGGCTAGGGGGAAGGGAAAAAGGTCCGAAAATAATGACGGCGGCCATCTTAGGTGGGGAATATGGGCCATAGGAATAACATAATAGGTGGCCATGATACTAGGGGCAAATTATGCATCTAAATGAAATGTAAATCTTAAACACATAAAAAAGCTTATACTTAATAATAAAATAAACATAAGAAAAATACTGGTACATATTAAAATTTAAAAAGCAAGATCCATTTTATATCTTCCAACCTGGTTACCCGTTATCGCAAAGAAGAAGACACTTGCCGCATATTCTGCAAGCGGGGATAACACCGCTGTAAGCCATTCACACCAGAGCTGGATTAAGCTCTGCAAATTGTAAGTAAGATCTCTTCTATTTTCATACATTTGGATTACTCTTCATGCCACCGACACCTTCTGGATATCGTTAAAAGTAGAACCTTGGAAACGACAATACAGATCCTATTGGACTCTATACTATTATTTATTGTACACATTGGCGCAGACCCATCCCCCCTATTTTCTTGTTTCTGCTAAAGCTAATCCACCCATTTGACTGGAGAACCACAACTCTAAAATACTTGAGCATCAACCTAACAAAATCTGCTGCCCAACTCATACAGGAAAACCAAAAAAATACAAGCCCAATTAGACTCATGGCAAGGTCTAGTGGTGTCATGGCTAGGCAGGATTCACACTACCAAAATGATGGCACTGCCCCATGTGTTGTACCTCTTTCGTACGATACCGGTGGCATGGCCAGACAAACTCATAAAGAGGTTTCAAAACATATTCAATAACTATATCTGAAAAAAAAACCTCCAAGAATTGCAAGGCGTATAACGTGGCAAAGGCCTATGAAAGGAGGCTTAGGGATCCCTAATGTAAAAGCCTATTATAAGGCAGCTATCTAAGCACAGGGAAAGGGGATTTTATCTGGCGGTAAACCCCCCATTTGGAAACATTTGGAGGATGCATGTATCTACCCAGCTACAATAGAACACTTGCTTTGGTCAGGCACAAAATGGGACTCAAAAAAACAAGGCTGCATGCCTAGCACACGACTATTGATCCATGGTTGGGCAAGATGGGCCAGCCCACTCACAGGAACAGCAAACCTCCTCTTCTTTGCCCCTATTAAGGTCCTCACTTCCATATCAATGGACATCCCCATCAAAAAATGGATATGCAAAGGGATAAAATATATTCACCAACTTTACTCCACACAGGGTCTAAAACCATTTCCAGAATTACAATCAGATTTTAACCTGCCAGCTAGGGACATATTCACATACCTAAGAGCGAAACACATCATACAAACATGCAACATACAATACTGTGAAGAATCCCAGTTAACCAAATTTGGGCTACACAACATAGACAAAGGCACGAAAGCTAAACCACTATCCCTGTGCTACAATTCCATAAATGATGCAGACCCACTCTCACGTCTTAGCTACATGGACCAATGGGAGAAGGAATTGAGCACCTCCATACCTATACCTATTTGGCTTCAAGCCATACAAATCACAAAACATAATCACAAAGTCTGTCCCACTGGGAAGCATACTGCAAAATCCTAATGAGATGGTACCTGGTTCCAGCCAGGTTGTCTCATATGTACCAAACCGCTTCGTCTCTGTGTTGGAGATGTGGCATACACGTGGGAACACTTAGGCACATCTTCTGGGATTGCCCCATTTTAGTACCATATTGGCGGCAGATAGAGAATGTTCTCCAAACACTCATGCCGACTCCTGTTCCATTTACACCAGAATGCTACCTCCTACACCTCTTCCCGGCTATCTTCCTATCACACCAAAGGGTTGTCGCTATTCACCTACTAGCAGCAGCCAAAACAAGTATATCAGGCTACTGGAAAGAACCTAACGTGTCATCAATATCAGAAGTATGGAGAGTAGATTCCACATATTAATATGAACGTATGGCATGCAGAATTAAAGGAAAGGAGGAACTGCATACGAAAGAATGGGCCAGTTGGACGGCTCACAGACTGTCCTTAAATCCCCCATAAACAATATGCATACAATAGCCTAAGCCGATGTCTACAATAAACCCACGGCCAAACAATACAACACCAAGCCAGGGCATTTACTCCTCTAAATGGTACCATGATTGATTATAAGGAAACATAAGTTGATCCGGTGCTTTGCGCAGCACTAAAGTATGACATTTATTGCTTAACCCATCCCCCCTTTTTCCTTTCTGTATCCCACTGTTTCTCTATGTTTACGTTATGCTGAACAAAAAACACAATAAAAAGCAGAAATTTAAAAAAAAAAAAAGTATACTAACCAAGAGCAGGAGAAATGAAAACCCCATTTCAAGATTTAAGCATTTTTTAATCATACTTATTGGACTTTTTAAGATATATTTCTCATTTTATTATTGCTTCACAGCATTAGATTAATTAATATATATTCTGTATTTCATTTGCACAATCTAAATGTTATTGCATATTGTATTTCTGTGTTTAGTATATGCTTTTTATAGATTAAAGTCCTTTTTTTCTGATTAACAGTCTTTGAGGAAAATCTCATTTAACAGACCTTTTAGCCCGATTGTATCATGGTGCTGTGAGAGCTTCCGGGATTTCTATTAACGAAAAAAGGCAGACAACATTTCTGTTGTGACATAACTACACTATGATGATATGACACTATTACATACTTTGGCATCATTACCCAGAGCGTAAGAACAAGTGGAATGGATGCGTAAGTGATTACAGAGCGCCAAAAGGCGCAAAATTAAATTTTTGGAATTATGGAATATAAGTCAGTTGGTTATATACCTGAGGAAGACCGTTAAGGTTGAAACGCATTGTGTATATGGACTTATGTTTGTATTGATTTACAGCCTTTGTTAGCTGTTTGTTTTTAGACTTTGTTTTATTTGAAGTAAAACTTCTTTATCTCTACCTCATTGGATTTCTTCTGGTTTGTACCTTACCTGGGAAAGAAGTATATAGAGGAGTAGAGCTGATTGCCTGAATAAGCTATATTATTTAACTGCCAACATAACCAGAGCCTCTGCCAACATAGCCAGAGCCTGCTTGTTGAGGCTCTGGAAAGTAATGATGAGGAGGTCTTACACTAATATGTATTATCACCGTGTGCCATTGATATTTTGTGTGACCCCCACACTGTTTGTTTTTTTAACAGACTTCCCAATGCAGCTCATTAAGAAGTCTTTAGAAGGTAGGTTCACTGGGAAATTGCCTGTCTCTTAAAGTTTATCTCCACAGACTTAACAACCAGGACCTATTGTCTGCTTGGAAGCCAAGGGGGTGTAACCCCGTAAGGACACAACTTCTGGAATAAAAGGGAATCATGATGGAATATTTCCATCATGTGTCCTTAAGGGGGTAACCAGGCTAATTTATAAAAATAATACAAACATACACAATTAAGGCCTGCACTGCATCTCTTACTACTCCTGGGCTGCAGCAACGGCTAGAGTACACATCTGCCCCAATACATACAATAAATCCCTAAGAAAAAAACTACCTGCGCACTATACCAAATCCCTATGAACATTTAAATAACTTGAGGCTTTTTAGAATCCTTACAATGGCCATTACAGTGTAAGCTCATCTGCCATGTCAAGGGAAAACCTCTTCAATTCAACTTGTCGTCTTCAGCTAAAAGGTAAAATCTGTAATGAGCCTGAGAGGGATGTTTTGTTAATCCCCTACACACTTATTAACCCTTAATAACAAAAATGTTTTGTTATTAAGGGTTAATAAGTATTTCTTAATAACAAACGCAGCACTATAACACGTCTGTGTAATACAAAAGCAAATACAAACATACAGAATTAAGCCCTTTTTTCCTTTCTTTCTTTCATTTTTTTTTGCTTTTATAGTTTAATGTTTTTCAATATATCTTTAGTAGGCGATTAAGAAAGGAACATAGCACTTAAATTTTATTTCTTGACTTCTTTCATTGATGACAAAACTAGTTTGCCCATCGTTGATAAGGACCAAGGACTTTGCAAATATGTTAACAAATTCTAAACCTGAACTCGTATACGATGTTGAACCCGTTCTACAAAATGCACTTTAAAACTAAATATTATCAAAGTAATTCAAAGTAAATCTAGTTTAAATGGAATAGAAGTACATTGCTGCTCAGATGGCTTTGATAGATAATACACCAAAATTGCTGCATAATGTCAAGAGAGTAAAATAGAACAGCAAAGTAATTGACATGCTTCAAGCATTCAATTTCAAGTACAAATGGAAAATGTCGCTAGCAGTACTCATGTACAACATTTTAAACATTATTTCTGGACTATTTTAGCTGGTAGATAAAAGTTTAGCAATAATAACATTCTTTCATTTCCATTAAGATATATTAACTAATTAACATTAACTAATATAATAAAATACAAAACATGAATCAGGAACACTATGCAGACTAAAGTCTAACTGTTGACGTGGAATTTTCATTTAATCATATCATGTTATTAAATTAAATAATACATTATACATTTCTTAATTAACACATTTTGTTTACTTTCAAATGACTGCTAATATATTGACCTATTGATTACACAGTACATGCACAACTGACTAATCAAATATTTCTAAAAAACATTTTTTTCATATATCGTAACAATATCATCAAATGAATAGAACATTTCAATAATATATATTTTAATATTAATGTGTGCATTTTCTAGACCTCTTGAGACAAAAAAATTAGAATTTGTTTACTTGTTAATTTCAATATTTTTAACATGTGAAAATCGAATCTACAAAAGGGGTATAAACCAAGTTCAAAGTGTGGTTGTCCATTCCATGAAAAAAAAAACAGCAAATGTCCTACGTTACACACACAGAAGTAGACATGAATGATACATTGGTCAACATTTTTAAATACATTGTGGCAAATAGAGTCCTCAATGTTTCTCAGGGCTTTTCGCGTGCAATTTATTTTGGTTTCTCCTCTCAGGAATATTTAATTCTGACTTCCTATTTAATATATATTCTCAAAAGCATTATTCTGGATGAAAACATTAAAAGCAAATGTAATCTTTTAATTTTGAAAACAAACTTTCACATGTTCCAATTGCTCTTTTTATTATATACATATTATCCCTGTGTTACCTTTAATACAACTTGATATGTTCTGCATCTAACCTGAAGAACTAGCCACTTTCTTGTGTTCATTTCTTACCTTTCTTCTGTAGCTACAACTGCCTTCTCTAGCAAAAGAACACGAAGAAAGATCTGTTTACAGAATCTTATCCGACTGCCTCTAATAACCAACATCTCACAGAAATATGAGAAAAAATTAAATCTGAGTTGTGTGTGAGAGACTCAACAGTCTGTTGATTTTGACTTAATAATCAGTTCTCCACACTTCACACAATTCCCTAACTTTCTTTATCTAATGCCTACACATCATACTATTATGTAATCTCTAGTAAGCAGAAACCCCAAAACATTGTCTCAATTTTATTATCTGCACGGAATCATATCTGTAATAATGCTTTAGAGCATGTTCAAACACAAATATTAATTTATATTTTCTTTTACCAAGAAGGACATATTGAGATTTCTCTTTTTGCAGTATATCCAATAGAAATTAGAATACAATAGAAAATAATTTATATGTAACCTTATGCAGAATAATTCGTTTATATTCTCCAGATAAGATATACCAAAAATATGTTCAGTATTGAGAGATGCCCTACCTACCCTTCCTTAGAGGTAGCACTGAGTTTTTCAAACTCACTGAAAATTGTTGGTAACAATAAACGCTGTCAATATTCTGTGCACCAGCAGCCAATAGGATCTGGGTGTTTTCTTAATTGACCAGCTTATCACCCACTCTCCTCCTGTGCATGAGGTAGAGAAAAACTAAGCTATTCACTAAAGAATACATCGATTGGGCTTCAAAGTAAAATCAAATTAAATTTAAGATTTTAGACCAAATTATCCAAACTGAAAACAACCAGAACGGAAAGAAAATTTGGTTCATGGCAATAATTTTTCCCCCGAAAAAAATGGGGAATAGCTGAATTCCGACCAAATGTTGGCTTGGTAGAATTTTGGTTATGAAAAATAGATTTTAGAAAATTAATCAGATGAACCAAATAGGCCAATCAGTGTACTATATAAGATTTTCATATGTTTATATATATATATATATATATACACCGAGCAAAATTATAAACACAACTCTTTTGTTTATGCCCCCATTTTTCATGAGCTGAACTCAAAGATCTAAGACTTTTTCTATGTACACAAAAGGCCTATTTGTCTCAAATATTGTTCACAAATCTGTCTAAATCTGTATTAGTGAGCACTTCTCCTTTGCTGAGATAATCCATCCACCTCACAGGTGTGGCATATCAAGAAGCTGATTAGACAGCATGATTATTGCAGTGGTGTGCCTTAGGCTGGCCATAATAAAAGGCCACTCTAAAATGGGCAGTTTTACTGTATTGGGTTTGAAAACCAGTCAGTATCTGGGGTGACCACCATTTTCCTCACACAGTGCAACACATCTCCTTCGCATAGAGTTGATCAGGTTGTTGATTGTGGCCTGTGGAATGTTGGTCCACACCTCTTCAATGACTGTGCAAAGTTGCTGGGTATTGGCAGGGCCTGGAACACGCTGTAGAGTAGAAAGAAGGGTTTTGGATTTTTTTGAGCACTGGGCTGATTTTGCACTTGGTATCTTTATCTGTGATCCAGTCTTATGGATATCTTTGTAACATATATTCTTGTTATCAGTTTTATATATCTTTTTACAGAATTAACTGGCTGATTTACTCTAATGCATTTTTACTTAATAAGCATATATATATGCAGCTCAGTCACTGAACGCACTATTCAGTCAGTTACAACTGTACTTACCCTTAAGGCTGGGTAACCAATTAATTTTGTCCTTAACCATCTTGGGTATTGCAGCATGGACAATGGTATCACTTATATTTCTGGTCTCTCCTATGCCAAAATAGAAAACTCCCTAAAAAGATCACCCAATCTGGGATCAGATTCCAGTATGTACCAGTTCATGCATACAATGTGTCTTACCTGTTGGAAATATGTTGAAAAGTTGCAACCATTGATATCTTGACTTTATTATTGTGTGTCTTTCTTGTTCTTCAAGTCAGTCGGTCAATACCAGGTGCCCTTTGTCCGCAGTGCACAGAGTCAGAGTATCCGTGTGAGTGAAAGTCAGAAATATATTCTCGGCTCCTGTATTAAAGGTCTCATTCTCAGATATAATTTGTTTAATCCATAGAACCTGGAAATATGGTAAGCCTCTTTTAAGACCAAGAGGATGAAGGGAGTCAACATGCAAATAGGAGATTGGGCTAATGGTTTTGTATAAACACCTTTTCAAAGAAAGAATACAACATATATATAGCACAGGAAAAATGTTCAGATGTATAAACAAAATTTCTATCAAAGAAATCCTTAAAAAGATTAGCATATGAAGGAGCTACATTAGATCCCATAGCATTCCCCTGAAGTTGCTATACTGAAAACAATTTTCCTGTAGGACTATTAACTCAAAAGTAAATTGGTACTTTGATGGAGCCATAGCTGTTTTCCTACAAAAGATCAGAAACAGCTCTCAAACCCCTTCATATGGGATGGAGATTTAAATGGTATTATCATCTGTGGTACACTGGTCCATTGGAACCACCCCATGCCCTACCCTGTAATATCCTAAATATGCATTTTGCCAATCCTATGTTTGTCCAAGCAAAATGAGTTAGATGAGTTAAATCATGCTGTTTAGACAAACTCTGGGCTGACATCATTAGAGTATTATTACTCTTGCCTACGGTGCTTCCAAGCATGTACTGTGAAGTCCTTAAGTCTGAAGTTAAAACAGAAATGGTCCCCTGGGAACTTTTATTGCACCACACGTATAGACCCCAATAATAGGTTTTCATTGCAATATGTGCTATCTTGTACTGAAAAAGTGCTCTTTCATATTGAAAAATGTGCTATTCTTCAGAACTTTTCCTTTTACGACTTGCTTCTGTTATTCATGTCGCTGTTGTTGTGACATTCCATGTTTACTTGTCTTTAAAACATGCACAAGAAAAATAAAGAATTAAAAAAACAAAACAGAAATGGTCCATCCTAGTGTGTGCACTGATAAGTAGCACAATGTGGCTCAACTTGTCCTGTTAATTTAGAGAGATGCTAGAAGGATGATGTTTGATAACCAGCCTTTCAACTTGCAAATAGTATAGATTACACATTCATTGCATTCGACCATTAACAAATCAATTAGTCTGAAATAAAGTCTTTCAATTTATATTTAAACAAATAGATTAATTCAGGCAAATAGCTGGAATTTCTAATCCTAGATCATGAAACAAACGCTTTATCAATTAAAAACCTACTTGTAAAGTTTTTGTGTTGTCATACAAATCGATTTGTTTATGAATGAATGCGATGAATGTACGTCTAATAGATTGCAAATTGAAATACCAGACAAAGATGTGCTTGATTCTCTATGCTGATTGGTCAATTAACAAAAAACAGAAGCTACTTGAAGTTTTCACTGCAAGTCTCTGGCTAGCTGCACAAATGCAGATAGTGCATAGAAAAAAAGTTAATGAAAAAGTATGAACAATCCATTTCTGCAGATTTTGTTGAAAACTATTTTTTTATATACTAATGTATAACATGCATTAAAGAAATAAAATGCTTGGAGTTATCTTACTTTTACATTTATAACCGAATAATTAAAAAATGTAAAGCCTCTAATTTTATAACAGTGTGCGCAGACAAACACACACACGCACACACACTTTACAGTATATTGTGCACACTAATTAAAGTTACTGTGTACAGTTTGTTTTAAATATCTTTCAAATAATACCAAACTTTTTTTAATGTTAACACATGTAGTTATTTCTTATGATTGATTACATATGTTTTAATTGTCAGATCTGTATTAATTTAAACTTATCTGTGTATTGAGAATGGTTTTAGAATTGCTATTGGAGCTGGATCAACATGGATTATGAACCAGCTGCGCTCACCTGCCCTGCGTAACAGAAATGGTAACACTGAATGGAAGAGAAATGCCTTTAAATATATGATATTAAATCCCCTTCATAGATTAGGAAAGACTTAAAACACAATATGCTATGTGTAGTCATGTTCCTGTACTTAATTACATATTCGGTGTATATTGAGATGCCAGTCACAGACCAGGTTTGCAGCATTCATCATTAAAAGTATAGAATTCTAGTACTGTGAAATTATCTTCTCAATAGTGATAATATTTGATTTCCTACTTTGAAGTGGTAGCAATGTTTAGACAATTCTAGACTTGGAATGATCTAGACTTGGATTCTTGTGATCATACAGATTCCCAAACTCTGAGTCAAATCACCAGCCAAATGAATCACACAATGGACAGATATATTTCTTTGATTTGTGATTCAAAATTCTGCTCATGACACCAAAAAGTGACAAAAAAAGGGAAAAAAAGAGTAGTATGGATTTATTGGATCTTCTTGCAATCCAAGGGATTCCAAGCAGTTTTCACAAACACCACAGTTCAAAGGCATCAATTCTACGATGCTCAGCCTTCTTTATAGTCCAGCTCTCACATCCGTATATTACTACTGAGAATACCATAGTTCTGAACATGTGGACCTTTGTTGATAGTGTAATATCTTTAGTTTTTACCAGCTTGTCCAAGCTTGCCATAGCTTTCCTCCCCAGAAGCAAACATCTTTTAATTTCATGACTACAGTCACCATCTGAAGAGATCTTAGATCACAGGAAAATAAAATCTGTCACTGCCTCCACTTCTTCCCCATCTATTTGCCAGGAACTAAGATTGCTGCTTGCCATGATCTTAGTCTTTTTAGCGTTGAGCAGCAAGCCAGGTTTTGCACTCTCTTCTTTTACACTCATCAACAGGTCATTTAGTTCCTCCTCACTTACAGCGATCAGAATAGTATCATCTGTGTATCTGAGGTTGTGGATATTTCTTCCAGCAATATTGATTCCGGTTTTGGATTAATCCAGCCCAGCTTTACGCATTATGTATTCCGTATATAAGTTGAATAAATAAAGTGATAATATACAACCTTGTCGCACTCCTTTCCCGATCTTGAACCATTCTGTTGGCCCATGTTAGGTTCTGACTGTGGCTTCTTGGTCCACATAGAAATTCCTCAGGAGGTAGATGAGATGATCTGGTGTTCCCATCTCTTTAAGAACTTACCACATGTTGTTGTTATCCACACAGTCAAAGGCTTATTTATATAGTATATGTTTAATAAATATTTCAAATATAAATATATACATATTAATGTTTCACTGCTCCTTACCTTTTCCCTCTGTTTACTTTGTTATGTGCACCTGTCCGTGTACTGCAAAACATATGCATAATATTTTGCAGTACACTGATTTGCAGTATTTATGTGTTCTATATATTGTTCGGTATACTGGCCCATTTTAAGTAATGTTTGGTTCATCTCTATTATTTTTTCATTTTTTTTTTTTTTGCCAATTAAAATTCGGATAAACTAAACACCATATGGCCTAAATTCGGTTGTCCCAAAAAAAGTCTAGCCAATTCAAGGAGTGATTTTATTGAACACATATGCATCAGAAGTAAAAGGACTTGACTGTTTCAAAAGAGTTTGAACTTTGAACATGTAGTACTGGTTATACTTCCATTAACCAAGAAAGACAAAATTACCATTTGAAACTAAAGAGAAATTCGTTGTTTAAACAGTCATGAGCAGAAAATGAAGCAGCAAACAAAATAATTACCTATTCTAGGACAAAAGGGGAATTTAAACACAAGGGAGCTTTTTTTGGCAATGTTTGATTTGTAGACCCAATATTTGACTGTGGCCTTGATTAATTATTGTTGGATTATCTTTCCAAATGATTTAATATTGTTGGATAAACTTTTAAAATGATTTACTATTCTGAAAAAAAATATGTGTAATATTTTCATATTTATTTATATATTGATATGTTTTTCTATATGATATATTTTTTGATATTTTAATATTTTAGTAAATCATTTTTAAAGTTTAGCCAATATTAAATTAAAGTCAATATCAGCTAATTATATACAAGAAGAGCACAATTTATATATATTTGAACATATTTTCTTTAAATATCATATTAAGAAAATAAAAAATAAATTTTAACAAAGTACATAAAATGTACATACATTATTAATAACAAAATTACTACCAAAATGTATAATTCAAAGGATATAAACTTTGATGTATTTTAATGTCTATTTGAATATTTTAAAAAATTACTCTGAAAAAGCTGTCAAATAGGCACTGGTTTACCAATGTCAAGATACAATCATATCTCCCATCATGTGACCCTAAGCCACTCCTCTTTCTAGATGATGCTCCTGAACGTAAACAACCAAAATAACAGGAACAATATGGCAAAATACTCAATATTCAACAAGATGAGGAACAATCGGGGTCATTGAGAAGAAACTGAAGTTCAGTTGCAAGCAATCTACAGTAAATTGACTCGAGAGTTCAAACTGAAACGTAAAATAGAATATAAAAGATTGTAAATGCACAATCATATACTTGAGGTCACAATATACATATTGAATGAATTCAGTAAATAATTGATAAGTCTTTATAGCAAGAAAGAACAAACATCATATTAACATCAAAGAAACTGGAATGGCTTAACAATAACAATGCAATCAAGATAGTACCTGGCAAATCCGCCCAGTATCCATGTGCAGGGAAAACAAAGGGAGAGAAGAAAATGATACAATAATAATCAGGGTGTCTTTAATAAAATCCTAACTTTACATCATATTAATAGTAAAAACTGGTCATTTTTTAAAAAAAGACACAGAGGCTCATTGCTAGTTCAAAGCTATGAAATAACCGAAGACATAAAATGTTAAATTTGTCTAAGAAAAACTCCCTGATTGTGGATTCTCAAGAGCAATCTGCAGCCTTCATAAAGTCTTCCAGATGACAACCAAAAGAAAAGGCTTTGAAAGCAATTGTACATCTAATCAAATGTGGTCTAATACAGAAGTATCAATCTCAGCATATGTCATAGTCCATTTCACCCATTGTGCAAGAGTGACCGTTGATACTGGCTGATGAGGGTTATGTAAAGCCAAAAACAAACCTGGGCAAGAAGCATCACAGAAGGTCACTGCACGAGCTTCATAGGCTCTAAAGCAGGATACTGAACACAAGTTGTGTGGGAAACTCTGAAAAAAAACAGAATTTATAGATATTTTCATTTTATGTGAAATAATAAAGAAAACTCCATCTGGCTTATAAGAGCTGGTTGCAATGTCCGAGCCCAAACATCTACAGGAGATTAAACAGAACAGCCTAACAGCAGATAATAGCCGTAGAGTCAACTCAGAGTTATGTGGCCATGATTCAAATAAATGAAAGACAATATTGAAGTCTCAAATTGCGGTATATCTAGGTTGTGGAGGACGTGCAAACCCAATATCTTAAAGCAGTTGACAAATCAAAAGATGCTTCCCTGCTTGGAAAGCATCAAAACCATGATCACCAGCTGAAATCGCTGAACAGTAGACATTCACTGTACAATAGGCCACGCATTAATTAGTCCAAGCATTCTAGGCAGAGAGGTAGGATCATCATGTGAAAAGATATGGAGTCAACATGTGCCATGGTCCTCGGAAAGTAACCAAACAAAAAGTCTAAGAGAAATCCCATGCAGATATTAGAAGGGCGTAATCTCAGAATGTAGATGGGCATCTCTAGGAGTGTCAGAAACCAGGGTTGTAATGTCCAGAATGGTGTGACACGAATCAGTAATGTTTGGTCAGGTGAAGCAGAGCATGAGGTATCAGCAAAAATTGAAGGCTGCCATTGTTGTAGAAGAGCATCCACTGCAAGGATGTACAGTCTGGTACCCAGCTGTAGAACGGGGAAAGATGAGGGGAAAGTTATAAAAGCCTCTCTCCATGTTAAACTAACTAGACAGGCATAGCAGTAGAGAACAAGGAAGTGAAAATCAAAAGGTTATACAGATCATATTAAAATAAAAAGTGCTAAATCCACAAGTGCCCAGTGCCAATAGACTAAATGAACAGAACACCCGACGCGCGTTTCGGTGCCTTTTGTGATGCACCTTCGTCAGGGGCCAGGATTGGGCATCATACCCATATACAGTTGCAAGAAAAAGTATGTGAACCCTTTGGAATGATATGGATTTCTACAAAAATTGGTCATAAAATGTGATCTGATGATCATCTAAGTTACAACAATAGACAATCACAGTCTGCTTAAACTAATAACACACAAATAATGAAATGTTGCTGTGTTTTTATTGAACAAACCATGTAAACATTCACAGTGCAGGTGGAAAAAGTATGTGAACCCTTGTATTTAATAACTGGTTGAACCTCCTTTGGCAGCAATAACTTCAACCAAACGTTTCCTGTAGTTGCAGATCCGACGTGCACAACGGTCAGGAGTAATTCTTGACCATTCCTCTTTACAGAACTGTTTCAATTCAGCAATATTCTTGGGATGTCTGGTGTGAATCGCTTTCTTGAGGTCATGCCACAGCATCTCAATCGGGTTGAGGTCAGGACTCTGACTGGGCCACTTCAGAAGGCGTATTTTCTTCTATTTAAGCCATTCTGTTGTTGATTTACTTCTATGCTTTGGGTCATTGTCCTTTTGCAATACCCATCTTCTGTTGAGCTTCAGCTAGTAGACAGATGGCATTAAGTTCTCCTGCAAAATGTCTTGATAAACTTGGGAATTCACTTTTCCTTTGATGATAGCAATCTGTTCAGGCCCTGACGCAGCAAAGCAGCCCCAAACCATGATGCCCCCATCATCAATACTTCACAGTTGGGATGAGGTTTTGATGTTGGTGTGCTGTGCTTTTTTTTCGCCACACATAGTGTTGTGTGTTTCTTCCAAACAACACAACTTTGGTTTCATCTGTCCACAGAATATTTTGCCAGTACTGCTGTGGAACATCCAGGTGCTCTTGTGCAAGCTGTAAATGTGCAGCAATGTTTTGTTTGGACAGCAGTGGCTTCCTCTGTGGTATCTTCCCATGAAATCCATTCTTGTTTAGTGTTTTACATGTTGTAGATTCGCTAACCAGGATGTTAGCATTTGCCAGTGACTTTTGTAAGTCTTTAGCTGACACTGTAGGATTCTTCTTCACCTCATTGAGCAGTCTGCGCTGTGCTCTTGCAGTCATCTTTACAGGACGGCTACTCCTAGGGAGAGTAGCAGCAGTGCTGAACTTTCTCCATTTATAGATAATTTGTCTTACCATGAACTGATGAACAGCAAGGCTTTTGGAGATACTTTTATAACCCTTTCCAGCTTTATGCAAGTCAACAATTCTTAATCGTAGGTCTTCTGAGAGCTCTTTTGTGCGAGGCATCATTCACATCAGGCAATGCTTCTTGTGAAAAGCAAACCCAGAACTGGTGTGTGTTTTTTATATGGCAGGGTAGCTGTAACCAACACCTCCAATCTCATCTCATTGATTGGACTCCAGCTGGCTGACATCTCGCTCCAATTAGCTCTTGGAGATGTCATTAGTCTAGGGGTTGTGATCCTTGTCAGCAGGTAGCACGGTCCTCTAGGGCAAAAACATGCACAGTCCTTGTAATTGCAAATACTCCAGGCACTTTATTTGTAAGTTCACACAGGATACAGCAGTAAATGAAAACAAATGTAACAGAAAACCCTATAAACAAAAATCTAGCTCGTCTGAGCACTAACTGACATTAGGTTCCCTATCTCTCAGGGTTAAACTAAACAAAACAATATTGCACCAACCTTATTAGAGAGCAACACTCTGCTAGCTAGCCTGTTGCTTTCCTTTCTGCATTCCCAGTGCTCCAAGCCAGCCTTGCCCTGACTGCTTTCCTTTCCACACTCCCAGTGCTCCAAGCCAGCCTTGCCCTGACTGCTTTCCTTTCTGCACTCCCAGTGCTCCAAGCCAACCTTGCCCTGACTGCTTCCTTTCTGCACTCCAAGTGCCTAGTCTCCTTGACTCTATCTGGAGAGAACAGCCTCTCTCTCCTACCTGCTTCCTGGGAGGAAGCCAGCAATCCCTCTCCTTTTCCTGCCTAGCCGGGAGGGGTTTATTCCCACTGCAATAGCTCATTAACTGCAGCTGAGCAGTGGCTTGGAGACGATCCAAAAAACCCTGGCCTGGCTCTATGTCTCCCCAGAAAACCACTAAACTGTGGAGTGGAGCACTGGCCCACCCTTCTCTCCAAATGCTCCACCCCAGGGACCCATAACTAAACAAAGCTTTTTTGTGTTGCGCAACACACAAACTACACATACTTCCCCTGGGGTTAAAAGGCCTATCTGCCTTCACTTTATCACAGGGTTCACATACTTTTTCCACCTGCACTGTGAATGTTTACATGGTGTGTTCAATAAAAACATGGCAACATTTCATTCTTTGTGTATTATTAGTTTAAGCAGACTGTGATTGTCTATTGTTGTGACTTGATAATGATAATCAGATCACATTTTATGACCAATTTGTACAGAAATCCATATCATTCCAAAGGGTTCACATACTTTTTCTTGCAACTGTATATATATGTGCCATACCCCTACCCTGTCTTTCATCTCTTGATGCATAGTAGTATTTGTATCACTTGTATATACTTTATTTTGGTCTCATTATTATTTATTCTATTTTTGTTTACTAGCCAGCATACCATTATTATTATTATTCCTACATTACTATGTATATATCCAGGAGATGCTTCTGATCTCAGAGCCTTGTTCGCACTGAGAATAGCAGCATCGGTTCTCTTTGTCTTTTGTATACTCTAGAAACTGGGGTTAAACCCCTTGAGACCCCTGGAGTCTCTTTGCGGTACCTAAGACTTCAGGTTGCACCCGGCACTATCACCCTTCGGGTCTAGCGCATTGGGAGTGTACCCTTTGTCTTATTGTCTCCATTTATTAGAAAAGTAAAATGCATAGATAATACATGAACATGGGGCTTGGGGACAGGGGAATGAGTGGATCCTTTCCTCCTCACAGAGAATTGCAGCAAATTTATGAATTTCTGTTCAAGGACAGTTACAATCAACCAGTTCAGGAACAGAGTGAGACTTTATGTTAAGTAATATTTTCCTTTGCAAAAAGTGTTAATAAATGTGAGTATTTTCCAACATTATTTGCAAATTGAATCTAGTTTTTTTTTCTTCATGCCAGTCATTCAACAACTAAACATATATCAAATAGATAAATTAACTGTATTCCATTAAAAAGCACCACATGTAGAGAAACTGTGCTATCTACCATATTTATAAATTATAAATCACCTATTAATCTACAAAAGTATAAGAAAGAAAGAAATGTCTGATAATTATGGCAAAAAAATATCTGTAGAATATATAACCTTAGACTTGGAAAAGAGGTATTGGGAGAATACTCTAATTTTGTAGTATATTCTAATATTGAAAATGGAAGACGGGGCTATGGGCAGCAGGTGGGGGCTCTAAATAAATACAGAAAGAGGGGTGGACATGCTATTCTCGCCCCCTCCCCCACTACCATTTGACCTCACTAGGGGTGGCTGCGAATTATCAAGCATATAGCCACTCCTCTTCCCAATTAAAAGAAAACCTGCCTACTCCCTCACCCTTATTATACTGAGGGAGGGGGCAATAAGGCTATATAACTGTAAATATATATATATATATATATATATATATAATTCTTGTCCAAACTGACACCTCCTTGAAGGTTGGAGGTACTGTAATGCTTTGCCCTGCGCAAGTTTAATATGCACATTTGGTATATAGCTTTATACCGTTATACCTCTCTCATGTGTACCATAAAATCACCATGCTTACAGCTACATGTGCACCTGGACTTATCCCACTCAAGAAATACATGAATTGGTATTCTTTTGAAAAACTACTTCTTACAAGTGATGTTTTATGTACATTTTTATTCACTATTTTCCATGCCAGCTTAATTAAATTATGCTATGTGTATTTTTAAATTTAGTGTGCAAATGATTATATAAGATGGAAAAATCTTTATTGACTTGTTTTTAATCAAACACATTTCATTTTTATGAATATGTATTCATAAGTAGTGATGTCGCGAACCCGAAATTTTCGGTTCGCGAACGGCGAACGCGAACTTCCGCAAATGTTCGCGAACCGGCGAACCGCCCGAAACGCCATTGACTTCAATGGGGAGGCGAATTTTAAAACACACAGGGACTCTTTCTGGCCACAATAGGGATGGAAAAGTTGTTTCAAGGGGACTAACACCTGGACTGTGGCATGCCGGAGGGGGATCCATGGCAAAACTCCCATGGAAAATTACACAGTTGATACAGAGTCTGGTTTTAATCCATAAAGGGCAGAAATCACCTAACATTCCTAAATCACAATCAATATGGATTGACACCTGACATATGACATATTGACACCTTGACATATGGATTGACACCTGTCCTCAGAGCCCCTGATACACACTGACACAGAGCAGAATAGGGACTGTTCCCCCTACATCGGGTCACTTGGCAGATATGGATTGACACCTTGTTACAAACTGCTATTTGTAACGGGCCCTTTAAATGGCAAATTGCCCTGTTTCCCTGGGTTGTGGAGAAGCCTCTTTGCCAGCCTCCTCCCGCATGACTATGGCCCCTGGGAGATTGTGAAAATGTATGCACTTTTATTTGGTGTGTATGGCCCTTTAAGACTGTCGGTGGGCATATTGGGGCTTATGGACTCTTTATGTGACTGGTGCTGGCCCTTTAAACACCTTTTTTGGGACATCAGGAAGATTGGGACACTGCCCCTTTAAGGCCGTGTCCCCAGACTTGTTGGGGACACGGCCCCTTTAAGACGGTGTCCCCTGTGTCCCCAGACCTGGTGCAAACCCTTTGTGCCTGCCTTGCTATTTCCACTTGGTTCAGTAAATGGGGAAATTATTTCAGCTGCAGAGACTAAGTCCCATTCGGCGATGGGACTTAGTCTTTTTTTCAGCCGTTTTTTTCAGCCTTATTTCAGCTGCAGAGACTAAGTCCCATTCGGCGATGGGACTTAGTCTTTTTTTCAGCCGTTTTTTTCAGCCTTATTTCAGCTGCAGAGACTAAGTCCCATTCGCGATGGGACTTAGTCGTTTTTTCAGCCTGAAATAGACCGACCTCACAGCCCAAATCTATGGAACTGTTTTGGGCAGGAAAATGTGCTGGCGGTCGGTCATAAAGGGACCTCCAGCTAACTTTTTAACCCCTGGATGTATTTGGCTGATTTTTGGTTATGTTTATATTTTAAGTGTGCTGATTCCAAATATGTAATTATGAAGATGGGATGTGTAGTTTTAAAGTTACAGTGTATGGCTAAAAACTGTATTTTTACTGCCTGTGTTTTTAATTATGTTAATCTCTTCCCAAACGTCATTTCGTTCAAAGTGGAGAGAATGTTAAAAAAATATATTTTTGTTCGGAGTGTGAGAAATGCTTTTCAGCCGCTTCTAATCTTAGCATCATTTGAGGAGCCATACAGGAGAGAAACCTTATTTGTGGTGTGTTTAGTATTGTTCTGATCAGTTTAATACCTTCCGCGTCTCCTATCAGTGGACGTGTATATGGCAACCATTTTAGGAACCGTACACCTGGGACCCGAGCAAGGTCACCTCGTT
>OW240913.1:48257911-48277762 GCA_933207985.1 Pelobates cultripes | reverse complement strand
TTAGTGGCACTGGTCAGCGTATCCACTGTTAGCGTAACACACCCGCTTTAAGGACACTGACTGCTATTCAATCTATAACAGTGAAAAAGATTATTTTTTTTTTAAATCCAAGCTATTGTGACACCAGATCTAATTAGTGGCACTGGTCAGCGTATCCACTGTTAGCGTAACACACCCGCTTTAAGGACACTGACTGCTATTCAATCTATAATAGTAAAAAAAGTTTTTTGTTTTTAAATCCAAGCTATTGTGACACAGGATCTAATTAGTGGCACTTGTCAGCGTATCCACTGTTAGCGTAACACACCCGCTTTAAGGACACTGACTGCTATTCAATCTATAACAGTGAAAAAAGTTTTTTGTTTTTAAATCTAAGCTATTGTGACACCAGATGTATTTGGTGGCACTGACTGGGGAAATGGGCACAGTATGCACTGTGAGCCTGACACAGAAGCTGGCAGCAGTGGCAGACAACTGACTGCTATTCAATCTATAACAGTGAAAAAAGTTTTTTGTTTTTAAATCCAAGCTATTGTGACACCAGATGTAATTGGTGCACTGACTGGGGAAATGGGCACTGTGAGCCTGACACAGAAGCTGGCAGCAGTGGCAGACAACTAAGTGCATTTACATTAGATAGAAAAAAAAAATCCAAAAAAAGCATACCCTTATCCCTAACCTAGCTATGCTTTTCCCTATCTTATGAACAGCAGCTACACTTTCCCTCCTCTTACTAAGCATGCAGCTTTGGAATGAATCTAAAATGGATGCTGTCCAGTAGGTGGGAGGGTCTGCTAGGGAGGCTGTGCTGCTAATTGGCTGGAATGTGTCTGCTGACTGTGAGGTACAGGGTCAAAGTTTACTCAATGATGACGAATAGGGGGGCGGGTCGAACCGCGCATATGTTCGCCCGCCGTGGCGAACGCGAACATGCTATGTTCGCCAGGAACCGTTCGCCGGCGAACCGTTCGGTACATCACTATTCATAAGCTAAATGCTGCAACATGTCCTTGGTTTTCAGTTCAGCACAACGTATTACTTGGTGAAAAGACCCCTCTGTAAGAAGGGGGCTGTAGTGATACATTAATGCGCACAAAGCAAACAGGTATACATTTTAAAAATTTATGAAATACATTTTAGGTGTGAGGTCATTTAAATGCTTACACATCGGATGACACCACGCACACACAAATACACACACATTGACACAAAAAAATTAATATTTTGCAATCAATTGGATAAAATAATGAGTGTTTGACTGTCTTAATACATAAGTCCACTCCATCATCAGCACCGTGTTATGCAGCCTTATAACAAATACCCAAGGGAAATATCGAAAGGGAGCTCAATGATTATTATTTTTCTCATCAGCAAACAAAACACTCCAAACGTAGTCAATATAGCGGTGCTGCACTCAAAAATGTATATTGATACTTTGCATCCATCTTAGATAGGCTTCATATATGAGTCATATGCAAAAAAAAAATAGAATAAACAAATAATAATGCAATATTTTTCACTTTGTCTATGTACATATATTTGCAAATCTATAGTTCAATAAAGCAAAAAGATTGAAGACTTCTATAAAATAATCCTCAAGACACAGTCCAGTTACAAGAAATGGAGCCCAAACTCGGCTCCATGGATAGCATGGGCTATGTTACCCATTATGGATGAATAATTAATAATATTATAAATAATATAATAAATAATAATAATTTAGAATAATATAAATAATATTATAGATATAAATAATAATAATAATAATAATAATAATAATAATGAGAAGCCACAGTTTCACTGTCAGCCCTTGTAAAACACCAGTAAATGGACTCGTTATGTGCACTCCAGGAGGGAAAGTCTCAAATTCACATTTAGCCCTCTGTTTACATCAAACACTCAGGGCCAACACAACCATAAGGCGGCACAGGTAGCTGCCTAGAAGGAGAGGCGCACACACCATTCTGCCAGTCACTACATGTAGTGTGGCCAAGTAGCCCACTGGAGAAGATCTTCTGTATCCTCTACCCAGTCTGACAGGAAGTGCTCACTGAAAGCAACAAGCAGCTTCCTGTCCGCCTGGGTAGAAGATACAGAAAACAATCTACCGTGGTCCACCCACACGACAACGGATTTTCCGTACATGAAGAACCCTGAAAATTTCACCCATTTTATTAGTCCTCTATTTGGGACATTACATGTGCATATAACATAAGCATATCATCTCAATTAGAGAAATTTAAATTTTTTTTTTAGATAGGAGGCAGGAGTCCATGGAAATAAACTGTTTGGAAATTTCATGATTCAAAAAACTCTCAATCCTCAGTGTGCAACCAGATTTAAAATCCAGATTGAAAAAATTAAGTGAAATCAAATATTTATATATGAAACATAATTGAACGTGAATAACATCAAAAAATGTCTGAGAAATTAAGAAATTGTGTTATTTTTCCAAGTTCTGCATAGCATTATTACTGTGAATGTCATAATACTGTTAGCTTTTACTGCAATGAAATACACATATCTGCATGCTGTGATGTCCGACAAGTACGATGATGCCCCCATGTGCAGGTTTTATGGTGTTTTGGAAAGTCACACGGTCAAATATAGGGCTTACCCATTTTAGTTTTTACACATTGATATTTGCCAGATTTGTTTGCTTTTATTTGTGTTTTTTCAGATACATAAATTCCATTTTTACAGACATATTTTATAATCCTGATATGAGTTAGTAAAATAAAGCCTTAATATTTTTATTTAGCATTGTCTTGTGTATATTGCAGTGTCCCCATGTACCAGTTTTCTGGGTTCAATGAGAAAACCACAGTGCCAAATATATTAGATGCCCATTTCAAAATTGGACATTTGGCAAAGTGATTTTCTGGGTCTGTTGTCTTTAACAAGGCACTGCCTTGTGTAATGAGAATACTTTTGAGAGTAATCCTTTGTGAAATCCTATTTGAGCCACCTACCTCTTGGGAAACAGCACATTAATATGGAAGCCATAAAGATGTGTTTAGATTTGTTCCTGGCACTTTATCTGCACCTAATCCTCGGTGGGGATCATATCACCAAAACTGATGACCCTGAGCAGATTCAACTGCTTAATAAAGTGTGAGTAAGATTCCACTATATTTTATTATTTAAAGTTATACAGAGAACATTATGTTGTTTTGTTTCTTTTACATGCATTGTTGTGATTAAGGAGTACAGAATCTATGGATATCAACTTGGTGGGGATCATACCATCAGACACTTGATACTTTGAGTTCTTTCATTGTAAGTGCATTCTTTTATGTCTTATAAATCTGTGTATGCCCACAGTATTACAATTTTGCTTGCTATTTTTCTTTGAGGACCTGTGTATTATCTACTATTGGTTTACAGGTTGTCAATAACAAGACGCATCCACCTGTTGTTGGATATATCTCAATGCATGCTATCAAAACTAGAGCTGTTTTTTTTGTATGTACCTTTGGACCTAAGCACCAACCCGACTGGAAACAAGAGTACTGGACTTGAAAAGGTTTGTGGACAATATCCAGTTGGACTACTATTTCTCTTTTCTGGTATTTGATGCGACTAGTAAGTTTTTTACTGTTTTGTTTGATTATATATGTTTTTTTACTGTTTTGTTTGATTATACACCTAAGGAGATAAGGGGATTCCCCTTTTACACTGTCTGACGACTATTTGTATCCTCTGCTGTTTAGCTTAGCACTAATCCATACCCATAAATACATATTGTGTTTTTGTTTAATATATTAGATGCCCTTTTCAACTAGTAAATTTGATGAAGTGATTTTCTGGGTCTTTGTTGCCTTTAATACAGAATGGCAGCCTGGTTAAAAACAATTTGTCAATTATGGCATACCATTTTTAGAAGTAGGCAACCCAGTGTATTCCAAATTGCATATTTTGGTCTATGGCTATACTTGTATTTGTGTTTTTTCACACACATGAATTACATTTTCACAGAAAATGTTATGATTCCGATATTTGTTAGTGCAATCGGGCTTAATATTTTTTGTTTAACATTGTCTTACGACTATAACAATGCCTCCAAGTACTATTTTTTCAGCTTTTTTCAGTAAGTCACACAGCAAAATATATCAGATGCCCTTTTCAACATTTTTTCACACACATGAATTACATTTTTACAGAAAATGTTATGATTCTGATATTTGTTAGTGCAATGAGGCTTAATATTTTTTGTTTAACATTGTCTTATGACTATAACAATGCCCCCATGTACTATTTTTGTTCAGCTCTTTTCAGTAAGTCACACATCAAAATATATCAGGTGCCCTTTTCAACTTCTAAAATTGGCAAAGTGATTTTCTGGGCTATGTCAACTTTGAGAGAACATGGCACCCTAAGAAAGAAAATTGCCCCCATAATGGCATATCATTTTAAGAAATATTCTAAAAGTAGAATTGTGAGCTGTTTGGTGTATCTACTTTATAATGTCTGGGCTTAACCTAAACAGGAACAGGCCAAGGTCAGGACATTCTGAAGTCAGAGTAGTCATTACAACATCCATTAAGTCAGTACAGGCAGCTAACAAAGAGTAATCATGAGAAGCCGAGGTCAGGAATACAGAGTAAGCAAACAAAGTCACATGCAGAGAGTTTGTTATGTAGAGGGTGGGTAGAGTTGAGCAGGAAGGGCAGTAATAACTAAATTCCTTTCAAACTCTTTTATTTATTATAGCAAACGTGACACTTACTCTGGGTGACTTATTACACGATGTGGGGGGATTAAGGAAAGTGCTTGCCACCAAGTCTTTGGACATCTCTGGTGCTATTAAGTGAGTTTTAAGCTACCATCAACTATTTTTTTCCAGCGATTCAATGCAGCAAAATATATGACTAACATAGCATCCAAAAAAGTGAAGTAGGATTATATTCACCTCTCAAACACGCTAAAAAAAAAATCATCTCTGACAGCTTGCCTAGATGGCGCTGATGCAGTAGTGTTTCCCTCCATCGAGAACACTGAAGACAAACTGCTGTTACACAGATTGCCTGCAACAGATCTTTCAGTTCAGTGGGTACTGGACAAACTGCAGGCCAACCTGAGAGGCATTTGTCCTAATTTCCCCTATCAGGAATGTGAAACTAGAGGTATTAAGAGCTTGTCACGCTTAATAATAGACAAGAAGGTGGTTTCATATGCCACATTGCAACCCTATATAATCTACCATTTTACTGGACTTTTCATAATTTACAACTTAATTTGATATAACATATATATATAAATGCTTAAAACAGTAAAAAATGGTGAGAGCACAGAGAAACAATAATTACCCTTATATTCAATATAAAACCTGTAAAAACACAATGGGAAAAACAGGCATAGGGTAATAACGTACAAATAATATATGAATGAGTAAATACTTGAATAAACTCACATATTCATGAGCCACTTGATATGGAAGCTGGCTCAGACTAGGAACATTGAATGGATTAGTGAGGTGGTCGTTGTAATCCAACTGCTTAATTGCTTGCTCCTTCTTGCTTTACAAAATCCAGGATGCAGGATCTTTAATGAAAACCTTTATTCGGTATAGCAGCAAAAAAAGACAGCAGCAGTAAAAGTTAAAATTCAGCAATTCCACCTCTGCACACTAACGCGTTTCAGCCAAAGCCTTTATCAAAGTGTGAGTCCATTCAGTCAGTTCCATTTTTAAATAGGCAAATTTTCGCGCCTTTTTTCGGAAATAAGCTCCTCCCCCTTTTTTTTTTTTTGCAACTTTATTGGGCATCCTAGCATCCTTAACGATCTCAATTTACTTCCATGTTCATTGAAGAAAAGGAACAGCGAACTAGTCCATTCACTTAAACAGTCTTTCATGTTGCAATAATCAGAGTCCTATTGGCAACATACTTCATACATATTGTCAATAACATTAAAACAAATATTATAGTCAGATATTCTTATTGCAATACGTAGAATATTAGCAACAGTTAAACTCTCTCTTTCTCAAAAAAAGGATTTAAAAAAGGTAAAAGAGAGGCAAAAGAAGAGGGAATAAATTTAAAAGGGAAATAAAAGATCAAAATAGAAAAATCTTCTTATTCACATTTAAAGGTATATCGGGAGAATGCATCATACTTAAAATACACTTATTATAATCAATATTTATAAAATATTAATCAGTATTACTAAAATTAGAATTAAAAAATATCTTATTAATATAAAACAACCTAAAATAATCTCCAAATCTATTGGAGATTATTTTAGGTTGTTTTATATTAATAAGATATTTTTTAATTCTAATTTTAGTAATACTGATTAATATTTTATAAATATTGATTATAATAAGTGTATTTTAAGTATGATGCATTCTCCCGATATACCTTTAAATGTGAATAAGAAGATTTTTCTATTTTGATCTTTTATTTCCCTTTTAAATTTATTCCCTCGTCTTTTGCCTCTCTTTTACCTTTTTTAATCCTTTTTTTGAGAAAGAGAGAGTTTAACTGTTGCTAATATTCTACGTATTGCAATAAGAATATCTGACTATAATATTTGTTTTAATGTTATTGACAATATGTATGAAGTATGTTGCCAATAGGACTCTGATTATTGCAACATGAAAGACTGTTTAAGTGAATGGACTAGTTCGCTGTTCCTTTTCTTCAATGAACATGGAAGTAAATTGAGATCGTTAAGGATGCTAGGATGCCCAATAAAGTTGCAACAACAACAAAAAAAAAAGGGGGGGGGAGGAGCTTATTTCCGAAAAAAGGCGCGAAAATTTGCCTATTTAAAAATGGAACTGACTGAATGGACTCACACTTTGATAAAGGCTTTGGCTGAAACGCGTTAGTGTGCAGAGGTGGAATTGCTGAATTTTAATTTTTACTGCTGCTGTCTTTTTTTGCTGCTATACCGAATAAAGGTTTTCATTAAAGATCCTGCATCCTGGATTTTGTAAAGCAAGAAGGAGCAAGCAATTAAGCAGTTGGATTACAACGACCACCTCACTAATCCATTCAATGTTCCTAGTCTGAGCCAGCTTCCATATTAAGTGGCTCATGAATATGTGAGTTTATTCAAGTATTTACTCATTCATATATTATTTGTACGTTATTACCATATGCCTGTTTTTCCCATTGTGTTTTTACAGGTTTTATATTGAATATAAGGGTAATTATTGTTTCTCTGTGCTCTCACCATTTTTTACTGTTTTAACCATTTATTTATGTGAGGTGGAGTGACCCACATTGCTGGTGATTGTAGCACTTTGTCTTATATTGTTTTTTTCACCATATATACACTTATTTTACTATATATAAATGCTTACTTATTATAAAAAAAATACAGAAAAATGCAAAACAAAAGAAAAATATTGTTTTTTTTTACAGTTTTTGCAATAATAATGTGTGCATAATTAGTGCAGGTTAAGGAAAGTAATTAAAAATAAATTTATTTATTTGTTCTGATTTACAGAATATATAATGTGTCTGGGATTTTAAGTTTTTTTTGGTAGTTACAGGTCACAAAGCACAAGGAGTAAAATAAACTTTTAATGTGGAGCGATTTTAGAATTTGGTATGTTTGTCTTGTAAGCTTAATAGCCATAAAAGAAAACAAAATTGCCACACAAAAGTATATATTTATATAAAGTAGACATCACGGGCTATTTACCTAAGGTTGTTTTGACACTTTCTACGTAGCCATTTCACCGCCAACCTCTGCTAAATATTGGAGTAAAATTGTGTTCTTTTTGGTTTTTGGCACACAAACTTATAACAGAGAAATTCTCGTGTATATTTTGTAAAGTTGGTGTGTGCTATTCCTGTACAAAGTTTTATTTTGTGTTCAGTTACATCTGCTGAGTAAAATGACACCCCCATTGTATGTCTTTTGCACTATTTCGTGAAGTTACAATGCCATACAGGATACCTGTCCTTTTCAGTATTCACAGTAGAATTTTGAGAGATGGATTTAATGAGCCTTAGCTTCCATTTTGGGGTATTATAACAGTTTGACTGTTCAAAAAACCCCCACAAAGGCCTACCATTTGTAAAAGTAGACACTCCAGGGTATCTTATAAGGTGCATATTGTGCCTTAACATGCCCCCATTTTTTCACCAATATATGCCAAAGTATGTGGTAAAAAATAATTTTGTGCATTTTTTACATACGGATTGCATTTTTGCTGGGCGTTTTGTATATTTCATATGTGCCACTAAGTTCAAACCCCCCAAATTATGCTCAGCTAAGTCTTCTGAGTAAAATGACACCCCATATGAATGTCTTTGGCACTATTTCGTGAAGCTACAGTGCCATATAGGAGACCAAGCCATATCCGTTTTTACCAAACTTTGAATTTTGACGCTGGGCCTATGTGCAATTTCCAAGCATCTTCGCAGGTTTTAAATTCAAACTACCCCACAAAGGCCTACCATTTCTTAAAGTAGACACCCCAGGGTGTTTCAAAAGGTATAGTTTGAACCTTAGCGTGGGATCATTTTTCCGCTAGCTTGTACCAGATGTAGTGGTAATAAGCGTTTTTTCTGCCTTTTTGACATACAAAGTGAGTTTGCACAGTATATTTTGCAAACCTTATGTGTGCTACGACTGTATAATACTTCATATGTTGCTCAGCTATGTCGGCTGAGTACAGCAATACCCCCGTATGTACCTTTGCCAGGTATGTGTGGACATCGGAGGGGCACATTTGGGACACAGCCATTCCAGTTTTTTTCAAACTTTGAATTTTTATGCTGTGCCTATGTCCCATTTTAGAGTATTTTACCAGGCTATATAATCCAAATTCCCCATAAAGCCATACCATTTCTTAAAGAAGACATCCCAGGGTATTTCAAAAGGCATATTTTGAACCTTAGCGTGGGATCATTTTTCCGCTAGCTTGTACCAAGTGTAGTGGTAATAAGCATTTTTTCTGCCTTTTTGACATACAAAGTGAGTTTGCGCAGCATATTTTGCAAACCTTATGTGTGCTATGACTGTATAATACTTCATATGTTGCTCAGCTATGTCGGCTGAGTACAGCAATACCCCCGTATGTACCTTTGCCAGGTATATGTGGATGTTGAAGGGGCGCATTTGAGACGCAGCCATTCAGTTTTTTTCTAACTTTGAAGTTTTACGCTGTGTCCATGTTCCAATTTGGAGTAGTTTAGACGGTTGGTTATTGAAACTCCCACAAACACATACTATTTATTAAAGAATACACCCTGGGGTAATTCAAAAGGCATATTTTGAACCTTGGCGTGGGATAATTTTTTCTCTAGTTTGTTCCAGGTGTAGTGGTAATGAGCGTTTTTAAAATGTATTTTTTTACTTTTTATAACTTTTTTACTTTTAAAAACTAGTTTTTAAACTTTTGTTTTGCTTATAAATTTTTTTTAAACTTTCCTAAACTTTCTTAAAACTTTTTTACAGATTTAACATTTTTCTAAGCTTTTTTTTTTTACCGTTAACCCCTAACTAGCAGTACGCAGCAGTAACAGTAAATTCCCCATTTTCCCATAACTCCCACCCACCCCAGCTAGCAAAATATATAGTTATAAAATATTTAAATTAATTAATTAAATAAATTGAACCCCTGAGGGTTAAAAAAATAAATAAAAGTTAATCCTCAGGGGATCAACATATGATCGCTGTAGGCAGTGATCGACTGGCAGGGAAGGGGTTAATTTTTATTTGGACTAGGTAAAGTGTGTTTTTTTTGTTTTTTTTACTTAAATGTTATTAAAACAAGCTTAATTTTTAACTTTTTAAAGTTTCTTTTAAAACTTTTTTAACGTTAACCCCTAGTTAGCCTAACGCCAAATCCCCCAATTCCCCACTAACTTCCACCTACCCCAGCTAGCTAAATATATAATTAAAAATAATTTAATTAATTAATTTAATTAATTTAACCCCTGAGGGTTAAAAAAAAAAAAGAATTAACCCTCAGGGGTTAAAAAAAAAATCAGATCATAGTAAAATGTAATCCCTGCCAATTGATCACTGTAGTCAGTGATCAATTGGCAGGGAAGGGGTTAATTTTTATTAAAATGGGTAAGGGGGGGGGGGACTTTAAATAAACTTTATTTTTTTAAACAGCAGGGGGCAGGATCATCACTGATCCGGCTCCCTGCACTTCACACAGAACCCGGAAGTGCAGGGAGCCGGTAGGTGAGTATAGAGAGCACATGTGCTCGCTCAGACTTGCGGTCAGAGCGAGCACATGTGCTGGGCAGCCTGACCGGGTGCTCCCGGTATGCCTCTAATGCAGAGGCATACCGGGAGCACCATTAACCACGCGATCGCCGCGACGAGGTCCGTCACCCGTCGTTAAGGGTCTCCCCTCTGTGACGGACCTCGTCCGTCACCCGTCCTGAAGGGGTTAAAGTATCTACAAATGCCAGATACTCTTTAACTAAATGTTTTACACTACTTATGCAAATGCTGTTGTGGCACTGCAAGACAATATGTTATTCTTTGCACAAAAAAACAATAAATAAAATAAAATGAATTGTGTGTTGCATAAATATGTACAGTTTGATTGGGATCTTGGTGTCTCTGAACACATACTTCTCCATAATCCGATTCAAAGATGTTTAAACCACCCCACTGAAACTAAAGCAGTTTTTCATTATTGCTTCAGACACACCTTACCCATATTAAGTTTTCATTCATGTCACGGTGGGAAGCTAACTGTGAAATATTGTTTCAATTACCTATTAGACACAATTATTTAACTGCCTTAGAGGCTTAACTTGGTGCTACACGCTTATAGAAGTGCACATGACACTTATGTACTGATGGTATCGTACACCTGATCACCTCCCCAAAATTTACATCCAATATCCATAAGATCTGGAGATGTAACAGTGGCACCGGTACATTCAGACATATATGGTGGAAGTGCAGGATTTCTGGATCGAAGTTCATAAGTGGTCCACCTGTGGGATGTATGCATACAAAAATCCCCAGTAACATTCCCTTGTCTAGACTTTCAGAATGAGACCCCCTCTAGAAACAAAGCATTAGCAATGCATATCTTCTTAGCTATCAAAAGTCTACTGGCTCTACGGCAAAAGTCACCCCGAGGTTACAAGAACTATAGATTTAATTTTATGAACAGAGTCAGAGAGGTGGAGACAGGGGTTTCCTATGCACTTCTTGATAAGCTACAGCATATAAAGTTAGGGGTTGACATTAATATTTTTCTCATACCTCTGTGTACATTGCAATATTTAATATTATATTTTTATTGTAATGTTTTGTCTGGAATTTGGTCACTGTATATCATACTCATTTGCACAATATCATGTGGTTTTAGTTGTATCCTATGCCATTTTTTTTTCTTTTGTATCCTTGCCCTTGGTTTTTTTATACTTTGAAAAAAACTATAAAATTGAATAGAAAAACAAAAACTACTGTAGCTGACAAAAACCAATTGTTTAGCTTAATAAAAAAATGTAAAATGTACCAATAGTACCAAGGTACTAATCACCCGTATCAGACTTATCACACAGGTTTCATACTGAGATCAGCACTGAAAGGGTTAAAAAAATTTTTTTTTTTTTTTTAACATGTTTTTAACAGTAAGAGACACTGTAGCAATGATCTTTCTGTCTCTTTCATCTCAGATCAAGGGGAAAAAAGAGAGAGGTTGAGAACAATGTCTCAATGGCATTGTAACAGTGATTGCAGTGACAGACCGTCACCGCGATCATGTGTCTCGGATCACCATTTTTGACTGCAGGGGGACTGCCTGGCTTGTCACGATCGGAGTGCTGGATAAGTAGGCGGGCCAGAGGGAGGGCCAGATTGTAAGGGTGTGCTGTGTCACACTAACATTGTTAAAGTCCTCATTTTGTAAGACAGCATAGCACGCTCTAATGTTAAAGGATCCAAAACTACATATTTGCTTAAGGGAAAACACTGCATTTTCTCATTGTAGCTATACACATATATCTCCTATTTTTCCTATTTTTGTAATGGTAATTTTTAATACAGATGATGAAATATGGCAAATTTAAAAAAGTATGATTATAAAATTAAATCAAGTTTGCTAAACCTTTGTATTAATTTAGTTTTTAACATGCAATAAGATAGATTGTAGCATATTGGTATTAGCATTAAAATGGCAAAATGAAAAAAAGACAGACAATAGACAAATATGCAAATGTACTCCTTTAGCATATTGTGTAGCAGATTGGAGGAATAATGTGCACTGTGCACGTAGAAAGCCAAGGAGACCGTTTCATTGCCTTAGAGAAGCAGGGAGAGACAGGGGAGGTCACAACAGGCAGACATGAAGCAATAAAGGGAGACATGCAGCCTGCTGAGGGACAATGTCTATTATTTACTTCCTCCTTTGTATAGTTAATTCTCAAACTAACAGCAGCTGCATGCATGTCAGAATGGACTACTAAGAGACACAAAATACATCCCAAACTAACACAGTCCAAAATATTTAATTACACAAATCTTAATCAATTTTAGGACATGGAAATCTCCTGTGATCTGTAAAGATAACAAGCTTAACATTTATATTATTCTCACAATTTTTTAATCAATACTTTGTAGCAGCAGAGTTTATATATATATATATATATATATATATATATGTTTAGAAAAACGGGGGAGAGGAGTCTGCGCTAAGTAATATAAATTTAAGTGAGCTGCAACCCTAAAAAGGGAATACCTCAAGAACCCTTAATAAAATAACAGTAAAGAAAAGAAAGGGGGGAAGGGCTGCGCTATACGTATATTTAAAAAGTGAACTATATACAGTGATTGCTGTTTAAAGCAGAGTCCATACAAGAGTAAACAATAAAACTAAGTCCATGCATTAGTAGAGATCAAATAATAAAATGTCCAATAAAATGCATAAAATCGTCTCACTGATATATGGACAGGGCATATATACAATCCTCAGGAGTGAATCCGTCCGGGTTGTAGGTGATCCGTATATGTGAAGATAAAAACACAACAACTTCCAATGGTGTAGTTTTGTGACTTAAGGAGTAATTAAAGTAAAAATGGAGGATAATACACTCACATTTGATGGAGCTTTGGACCAGTTCTTGGATGAAGGGCACTTAGCGGTATAATCCCCGCTGGAGGATATACTGTGGCAGTAGGTCTGTCCTTCCAGCTGGATTTCTGTAGTTGTCCGGAGGATATATGAAAACAATAATAGTGTTCTTAATTGGAAAAAACAAAATGAAGAGGGTATAAAATAAAATATACTCACAATGATAGAGCAGAAAGTACTGCTCTAAAGGTACAGCTCTGGTGGAATAATCCCTACCTATGGATTGCTTGAACAGGATACAGTAGGATGCCAGGAAAAATAAATAAATAAAGGAAAGTGTATATACAATAAAATAAAAATTGGTCCTATAACAAAAGGATACCAAATAAAACTTTTTATTGTTTAAAATACACAATTTAAAACCATTTAATGCGTTTCACCTCTGGGGCTTTTTCACAAATGGTAAAAGAACAGTATACCTGACATAAAACCGTATATATAGCAGTGTACATTAGTTGAAACTGGCGCCCAAAACAATTGGTCCAATAGCAGACAAGAATTAACAAAATATTTTTTGGTTATTTAAAATAGAATAAAACTTATAGTATATATTTAAAGGGCTTACCTAAGTCCTAGAGGATAACTGTATAATAAAAATGAGGGGTAGTATTTAAGATATTTTATATTAAACTGAGTCACGTGATCGGACCAGAGGGGTGTTGCAGATGTAGTAGTGAATGGCGAATAGCGCGCGGCTCATTCAATGGGATGGTACAGCCCCCTGTAAGCATGTGACCGGCAACTGGGAGCATTGCTCACAGGGAAATGTAGTTTTGCCGGTCACAATGCACACAGTTAGGGGAAGTGAGCAGCTGACTGGAAACTAGTGTTAGCCAGTCGCTCACCTACAAATCAGCTGTTATGAGTGACAAAGTATCTCTCACTTCAGAAATAAAATTAAAATGGGAAATAGCCACTCTGAAAAAATACACTGATGAAAGAATCACTCCTCGAGGCTTAAGATTACTCAAGTTACTAACTTCTGATCAAGATGATTTGGAATTCATGGAAGAGTGGAACAGCAAATTTGAATTGTGCACTCTTGGTTTAATGGAAACTTTGATAGTTAAAAAAAGTAAAAAATTATCTATTTTAAATTCAGAAATGAACAACTTAAGAGAAAAACTTTTACCATTTACTGATACTAAAGCATATAATCAAAATTGTATATTAATTCAAAGTAAAGTAGAAAAAGTTGAGACAGACACTAAACATATCAAAATTAAAAAATATATCAGAGATAAGACAGATTATGTAAACAAACAAGTTTGTACTTACCATTTAAACAGAAAATATACTACACAAAATCCAAATCACAAGGAACACTCTAAATAATAAATACCAAACAGAAACACCTTTTCAACCAAGAAAACATACTACTGTCACTCGTCACTATGATCAGCACCAACAACAACACCAATATCGTAACTATACAAACAGGAAACCCTCATATTCACCTTATAAATCACGATCATATAGAGACCAAACCAATTCCTATTCTAACACTTTTTCTAAACCTAACACTCAGGCACATCCAACATCATCATATCACAATCAGAGACAAATTTATCCCTCTCCACCTAGAAAATATCATCACACTACACATTTCAATAAACGACATTTCTCACCAAAACCACAGAGATCTAGATATATAAATGATCGTATTGAACATCCCAAGTCACCCACTATTCCCCATCATCAAAATAGATATCAATTGCTGTCTATTGATTCAGAATTTGAAAATGAGGACCATTTTTTAGAGATACGCACACATCCAAGTACATTGACTCAAACCCCTCACCCATCACTATCACAAAAATGAACCCTAAGCCTAGAGGAAGAAGAAGTGGGAGATGTGAACAAGAGAGAAAAACTAGAAAGACAGTAATCGCTAAAAAAGACATACACAGCGGGATTTTTAACCTTTCACAAAAAAGTCTCACAATTGCTCAACTATCGGTTTTAAGTAAAGGTCTTAAATTTGCCCCAACTAACTCTTTTAAACCTTTTGAGGCTTTCATAGATGTCAACAAATTTGTTAGAAAAGCCACCTTAAAAAGATATTTTAGTGAAAAAAACAGAAGAAAATTCAATTTTAAAAGATAAGACTATAATCAGCCCAATTTTATCCTCTCCCTTTTCTCCTGAGAATTATGTTATAAATACGCAACTTAAAGAAAAATCTAAATTTTATCCTGCTTTCATGAAGACAGCTCCATTAACAGTTTTTGAGAAATTAGTTACGAGAGATTTAGACAAATTACACACTTACAAATATGATCCACACAATCTAACAAATGCAGGAAGAAAAGCTCTTAAAGAATTACAAGACGATAAAGATATCATCATAAAACCTGCAGATAAGGGAGGAGGTTTGGTTATTTTATCCAGTACTATGTATATTGCAGAAGCACACAGACCATTTAACGATATAGACATATATGAAAAACTCAAATCAGATCCCACTTTGACCATAAAAAATACCCTATCTGTTTTTTTAGAGAAAGGTTTATCTCTCGGTATTCTTAACAAACATGAGTTTAATTTTTTGAGTAAAAAATTTCCTATTATTCCGGTCATCTATTTCCTTCCAAAAATACACAAAAATGAAAATAATCCCCCTTGCAGACCAATAGTGTCAAGTATAGGTTCGCTCCTTTGCAACCTCTCCCAATACATAGACACTCTCCTCCAACCTGCTGTTAAAAAAATGAAATCATATTTACAAGATTCAATGTCTCTTTTAAACTTTCTAAATCATTTTAAATGGAATTCGAATTTTATTTTAGTTACCTGTGATGTACAGTCCTTGTACACAATTATACCGCACAATATTGGATATGAAGCTATCAAAAATATTTTAACTAATGAAAATAGGCTCTCTAAGAAACAAATAGCTGTTATATTGGAAGGCATAGACATCATTTTTAAAAATAACTATTTCTGGTTTTTAGATTATTTTTATCTCCAAAAAAGGGGGAATGCAATGGGTACCAAGTTCGCCCCTAGTTACGCTAATCTATTTATGTCAGATTGGGAATCTTCCGCAATATACGATGGGGACCAACTAAGGGTGAACCTGGTCTCATATTTTAGATATATAGATGGCCTTTTTTTTATTTGGGATGGGTCTGAAGATAGTCTTATTTTTTTTTTATATATTTTAAACAACAATAATAGAGGCATAATTTTAACCCATGATTTTAGTAGAGAACAAATCAATTTTTTAGACCTTGATATTTTTATTAAAGATGATAAAGTACACACTAAAACTTTTTAAAAAAAAGTTTGTGTCAATACAGCCATCGACAAAACTAGCTGTCATTATAAACCATGGCTTGACAGCGTCCCAAAAAAGTCAATTTTTGAGACTCCACAGAAATTGCACTGATCTAGAAAACTTTAAAGAACAAGTAGATATCCTAAAAAATAAATTTATGGAAAGAAATTATCAGGAAACAGATTTAAAAGAAAAAATTAATAAGATAGAAACTATAAATAGAGATGAACTTTTAAAATATAAAATGAAAACAAATAAGGATTCTACATTACTTCCTATTACTTTTGACTATAACAACAAAAGTAGAGAAATTAAAAAGATCATTAAAAAACATTGGCACATCTTAGAACATGATGACAAACTTAACAAAATTATCCTGAGTAAGCCAAATATAGTTTTTAGAGGAGCTCCAAATTTTAAATCCATTTTAACTACAAATTTTACTAAAAAAATTAAAAATACGAGTTCAGTATTTTTTTCCCCCACAAGTTAAAGGGTTTTATAAATGCAAAACATGTACTGTGTGCAAAATTACTGATTGTACACTTCCGCCTAAAATCACTGAATTCACCTCAAGCAGGACCAAAACCACTTATAAAATCAAATCTTAGGCATGTGGAGTGTGACGAGGAAAAGGTGGAGGCTTTATGGGTAGATATCTGCTTGGGGCAAACAAAGGGAAATCAATTATTGGTTGGGATATGTTATAAATGACCTAATGTAAATATTATTGAGGAAGAACAGCTGTTAGCGCAAATTGAGAAAGCTGCAAATCAAGGTAACACGTTAATTATTGGAGATTTTAATTATCCAGACATAAATTGGGAAAGAGGGACTAGTACTTCAGCAAGGGGCATCAGGTTTTTGAATGTGTTAAATGACACCTTTATGTCACAACTGGTACAAGCACCAACTAGAAAGGATGCTTGTCTGGATCTTGTCATAACAAACAATGTTGATATTTTAACCAACATTCAAGTACAGGAGCATTTGGGAAATAGTGATCACAATATGGTAAATTTTGAAATAAACTCAAAAAAGCAAAAGCAAGAGGGGTATACTAAAACATATAATTTAAAAAAAGCCAATTTCAATAAGGTTAGGGCAGCTCTACAACATATCGACTGGCATAAACTCCTTAGTGATAAAACCACTGAGAATAAATGGAAACTATTCAAACAAATATTAGAAAGGTACATTTCTCAGTATGTACCATTGGGTAATAAATATAAAAGAAACAAATTAAAACCAATGTGGCTTAGTAGAGAAGTAAAACAAGAGATTACAAATAAGAAAAGGGCATTTAAAGCATTTAAATCAGACAAATCAAAGGCATCCTATTTAAGATATAAGGAAGCCAATAACGCTTGCAAAAAGGCAATTAAAGTGGCTAAACTAGAAAATGAGAAATTGATAGCTAAAGAATGCAAAACCTACCCCCAAAATTTTTTTAAGTACATCAATTCAAAAAAACAAAAAATGAAAGTGTAGGTACACTTGAAACAGAAATTTTAAATAACTATTTTTCTTCAGTATATATTAATGAGGATCCTATGGCAAGAGATATGCAAATGATTGCTGCAAAAAACCTGCAAATAACTTGTGATTGGATAACTCGAGACAAGGTGCTACAGCTATTAAACAAAATTAATGTAAAAAAAGCTCTGGGGCCTGACGGTATTCACCCACGAGTACTTAAGGAGCTAAGTGGGGAAATAAGTGAACCTCTGTATTTAATTTTTCAAGATTCTTTTGTTTCAGGTGTTATACCGGAGGATTGGAGGAAGGCAGATGTTGTTCCTATATTTAAAAAGGGTTCAAAATCCTTTCCTGGAAATTATAGACCTGTGAGCTTAACTTCTGTAACTGGGAAAATATTTGAAGGACTATTAAGGGATAATATTCAGGATTTCATTGGGAAGAACTTTATTAGCAATAATCAGCATGGTTTTATGAAATATTGGTCATGTCAAACTAACCTAATTGCATTCTACGAAGAAGTAAGTAGAAGTATAGATCAGGGTGTTGCAGTGGATGTGATCTACTTGGATTTTGCCAAGGCATTTGATACGGTTCCTCACAATAGGTTAGTCTTCAAACTAAAAGAAATTTGGTCTAGATGAATATTCTTGTTCTTGGGTAGAACATTGGCTTAAGGATAGAGTACAACGAGTTGTAATTAATGGTACATTTTCAGGCTGGACAAAAGTGGTAAGTGGTGTCCCTCAGGGTTCTGTTTTGGGACCACTACTATTTAACATATTTATAAATGATCTTGAAATAGGCATTGAAAGCCATGTATCAGTGTTTGCAGATGACACAAAACTTTGTAAAGTAATAAAATGTGAGCAGGATATTGCTTTGCTGCAGAGAGATTTGGATAGATTGGGGGACTGGGCACTAAAATGGCAGATGAAATTTAACATAGAGAAATGCAAAGTTATGCACTTCAGGGTTAAGAATGCACAAGCAACTTACACACTAAATGGAAGTGAATTAGGGATAACCACTGTGACGAGACCAATCTCGCCACATTGCATTGGAGAAGCCTGGTTGCTCGCCTGTTGCCTTTGGATTATGGCCCCATGTTAAAGGGCTTGATTTTCCCCTGCAAAGACAAGAAAGCCGGGTCATTTGGTGCTTGCCCTGTTTGAGCAGTGTTACCCCAGATAGCTATGCCATGGAGCCCATTCGTATAATGAAAGACTATGGGAAAGACTTTGGCTCCATGGCAATTGAATGGTATGTGTGTGCTCTGAGCGCCATTCAGTAATAATGTGTGCTTAGACCTAAGCTATCTGGGCATATGTTGCATGTCTGTATTTTATGTCATAAATGTAACCTTGTGTATTTTATTGTATTTTACTGTCTTTTTGCTGCCATGTGTTCAATGGAGTTTTGCCTCTGTCTTTGGAGATAATTGGATTACTTCTAATTATCTCCAGGATAGAAGACTCTGTGGAACTGGTTTTGGGCAGAAAAGCCATGCTTCCTGTGGTCACAAAGGACTACGATCTATCTTTTGAACCACTGGACCAATTTGTATGATTTTGACGTATGTTTGTATTTGGAGTATGCTGATTCTGCTGATGTTTATGTGAATGTGATGCATACTTTTCAAGTTATGAATAATGTGGAAAAATTGTATTTCTCTGCTTGTGCTAAATTACATTACCCATTGTGTAAGGTAATTGAATCACATGCAGAGGGAAGGGATTTGTGTGGGAGTGTCTGAGTGTATTGTATGTGTTTATTGGTTGTGTTCCAAAACCCTGTGGGTGGTACTAATGTGTAAGAATGTGTACATAAGCACAATAAACCCACAGCTCTGTCTGTTCACTGCTCGACCCTTAACACGGAGCTTTGTCTCGTTCTTGAGGGGATTTACTGTATGCTGTTAGAGACTAATTGCCAGGAGTGTAAGCTGCTTGGGTGCTTTTTCTGTTCAGCTGCTAGCAGCTATTTGTGATGTTCCAGTTCTGGAATTTGGCGTGCTACT
>OW240913.1:48234384-48257811 GCA_933207985.1 Pelobates cultripes | reverse complement strand
TGGTATCCTGTTCGGGAGTTTGGTGTTCTGCAGTAGCTGTGCCTACATCTCTGAAAGGGGACGATCGCCTAAACGGTTTTAACCCCTTGTGTGCTGAAACGGTCCGTTACAACCACACACGAGAAGGATTTGGGAATTGTTATAGACAACAAATTAGGCAGCAATATGCAATGTCAGTCTGCAGTTGCTAAGGCCAGTTTTTGTCATGTATAAATAGGGGCATAAATTCTCGGGATGAAAATATAATTCTGCCTCTTTATAAATCGCTGGTAAGACCACACCTTGAATATGCTGTGCAATTTTGGGCGCCTGTTCTAAAGAAGGATATCATGGCACTGGAGAGGGTCCAGAGACAAGCTACAAAATTGATAAAAGGAATGGAGCATTTTAGTTATGAAGAAAGGTTAAAAAAATTAAATCTGTTTAGTTTGGAAAAACGGCGCCTGAGAGGGGATATGATAACTTTATACAAATATATTCGGGGCCAGTACAAACCTTTATCTGGAAATCTATTCATAAACAGGGCTATACATAGGACACGAGGTCACACATTTAGGCTGGAAGAAAGGAGATTTCATCTAAGGCAAAGAAAAGGTTTTTTTACAGTAAGAACAATAAGGATATGGAATTCTCTGCCTGAAGAGGTGGTTTTGTCAGAGTCCATACAGATGTTTAAACTGAAATTGGATAAATACTTACAAAAACATAACATACAGGGATATCATTTCTAATTAGTGGGGTAATAGCGGCTTGATCCAAGGAGACATCTGACTGCTATTTTGGGGTCATGAAGGAATTTTTTCCTAGTTTGTGGCAAAATTGGAAGCGCTTCAGACCAGGTTTTTTGCCTTCTTTTGGATTAACAGCAACAACATTTCTGAGGAAGGCTGAACTTGATGGACGCAAGTCTCTTTTCAGCTATGTAACTATGTAACTATGTAAGTTGCAACACGAACATTTTTATTTATTTGCTTGAATGCCCTTGTGGCTTCCAGTATGTTGGAATGACCACAAGGTGCCTGAAAACCAGAATAAGCGAACATTGTCCAAATATTAAAAATGGATACATAAACCATTCAGTATCCAAACATTTTTTGAATCACAATAAAGATCTTAAACTACTAAAGTGTATAGGAATTAAGAAATGTACCTTACCCTGGAGAGGAGGTGATATCAAAAATATTCTAGGAACAGTAGAGATGGAATGGGTTTATAATTTACAGACTCTTGCTCCACAAGGTTTAAATGTAGATTTTGATTTACATAACTTTTTTATGAGTTTGCTCTCTTTGTATATTATTATTATTTTTTAATAACAAAGTCTTCATTCCATTATTATTATTAATGTATGATACATTCCATCTTTGAATTTGTTTTATTCTTATCTGTGTATTTTTATCTGCTATTTATTTCATTTCCATTTTATTTCCCTTTTTTCCTGTTTTTATATTTGTGTATACTTTATTGGAAAAAGATTTCCTTTTACCCTATTCATAAGTAATGTTTTACAGTCTTTTCTGGTCCATTTGTCACCCATAACAGCTGATTTGTAGGTGAGCGACTGGCTAACACTAGTTTCCAGTCAGCCACTCACTTCCCCACCCTGTGTGCATTGTGACCGGCAAAACTACATTTCCCTGTGAGCATTGCTCCCAGTTGCCACGTTAACGGAATGGTAAGATCTCCCTTGGTCGAAGAGATGGGAATGGAAATTCAGAACATTGAGTACAGGGGTCGTAAAGGGATCGGCACTCGGTTTCGACACCAAGTGCCAGGCAGACAAATAGCACCTCCGAGTTCCAGGAGCCCAGGAATCCCAGAGGAGGTCCCGAGCCCACTGCGATAATTAACCGACATTCCAGGTTCCCCGGAAAGAGTCCAGGCCACTAAACAAAGGTGGCCATTCACTACTAGATGATGAGGATTGCCGAGTGAGAGCCCGAGAGGAGAGTCTGAGTTGATGGGAGGAGGAGTGGATTCAATGGGAAATCTCCAGAAACCAAGCCTGAGCGTCTAAGTTGACAGGAGGAGGAGTGGATCCCGATGGGAAAGCTCCAGAAACCAATCCTGGCCTTGCCAAAGCAGCGTCAGCAATACCAAGGAGACCCGTTGACGTTGTACCTGCAAAAGAACATTGGAAATTAATAGCAAATGGAGGAAACGCGTAGGCTCCCTGAGACGGCCATTCCTGAAGAAAGGTATCCACCACAGTGCATGTCGGGTCTGGGAGCCAACCGAAGAACGTTGGAACCTGGCAGTTTGTCCAGGAAGTGAAGAGATCCACAGTGAACAGGCCCCTCAGGGTTGTAATGTCCAGGAAAACTGAGTGGTTGAGTTGCCAGTTGCTGGTGTCCGCAGTCAGGTTCGTCACACACGGTAGGTACTCCAACTGAAGTGTGATGTTGCACTGGAAGCAAAATCTGTAAATTTCCTTTGTCACTTCCAAGAGTGCCCGGGAGCAAGCTCCTCCTAGGCGGTTGATGTATTGTACTCCCGAGATGTTGTCCATTCTCAGAAGAATACAACAGTCCGATAAGTGACTCGCTAGACTTTGGATTGCAAAAGAGCCCACGATCAGTTCCAGGCAATTAATGTGACAATCCGTTTCCACATCTATCCAGGGACCTCCCATGGAGACGGTCGCACAAGGTTGATTTTCTCTGTGTTAATGTGCTGCTGTGGAGTTCTAGTAAAGAGAGACTTAAGCAAATATGAAGCCTCCTGTCATGTTATAAAATGTATTTTACTTAAAGTAACTGCATGTTATGAAAAGAAAGGTCACTAGTATAGAGCTCATCGAGGTAACAGGTGGGAGAGGATGCTGGGGAACAGAACTTGTATATCTCTCTATTAGTTAGATACCTTGGTGGGATTGCTTTGCATACCTGGCTGGGCAGCATATGCTTATTTGTGCTAATCTTTCATATTCTATTGGATAAGTAACATACTATTCATGGGTAGAGAAGAGAAGACATAACATAGACAGGGAGGATATGTCATGACATATATCCATCAATCTAAATAAATATTCATATAGTGAGCTAAATTGGGATAGGGTCTGCTACTAACAATGTATCTATTCACATTTCCTATTAAACTGTAACACACATACACACATATGTCAGCTGCACAAGGTAATGTTCTGGGGGCAAACTTAGATAATTATATTTAAAGGACCATTATAGTGCCAGGAAAACAAACTTGTTTTCCTGGCACTATAGTGCCCTGAGGTTTCCCTCACCCTCAGGGTCCCACTCTGGCCGGGCTGAAGGGGGAGAAAGGGGGTTAAACACTCACCTTTCTCCAGCACTGGGCTCCCTTGGCGCTGGGGACTCTCCTTCTCCTTCGGTTGTCATCGGCTGAATGCACATGCGTTGCAAGAGCCGCGCGCGCATTCAGCCAGTCCATAGGAAAGCATTCTTAATGCTTTCCTATGAATGCTGGCGTCATCTCACTGTGAAAATCACAGTGAGAAGCGCGGAAGCGCCTCTAGCAGCTATCAATGAGACAGCCACTAGAGGCTGGATTAACCCATATGTAAACATAGCAGTTTCTCTGAAACTGCTAAGTTTACAGCAGGCAGAGTTAATCTTAGATGGACCTGGCATCCAGACCACTTCATTGAGCTGAAGTGGTCTGGGTGCCTATAGTGGTCCTTTAAGGGCAGACACACACTGATTTTTCTGTCCAGATACAAATATATCCTCGTATACACTTGTGTCACATTAAAAATCACATTTTCAGGACACTAAAATTTGAAAAGAATAAACAATAAAATGTTGTTTTCAACAATATTCCTGGATTCATAGAGTCTGCCACTATTTCATAGCATTTCTTAATATTTAGGTTCATTTTTTTAATTAAACATTTTATTATCATAAGTATTAAAGGATGGATAGAGAACAAAAAAGGCAAGGTACAGCAAATAGCAGAGAAGCAGATATGTCAATACTTTCAGTACTCATTCGAGTTGTGCATTCATTTTCATCTGGATTGCAATTCATCCAAATATAGGCTGATCAACGGGTCATCTTAATTCTGTATTTCCCAAACTCTGTATGGACATATAACCGAACAAATGACTCTCACAATGGACAAGCATGTTTGTTTGATTCTTGACTCAGGATTCTGTCCACCAAAAAAAATGATTGATGGGAAAAATGATGATTGATGGTTAGATAACAATCAGTAAATGTTATTTAACCATCAGTAATAAACAGTAAAAAATTAATTTGTATTTACATAGTATATATTTAATAAATGAATACAGATATTTGTTTTACTGTTTCTCCTCCTTTTTCTCACTTCAGCTGGGAACATAATAGATATTTATATTAATATTTAATTAATATTTATATTATGTAAATATTTTGCAATAAACTGATTGGCTCATTTTTACATCATTTTGGTTTGTCCAAACTGTTTTTTTGAATATTATTGCATGGGCAATATTCGGCCAAGCCGTCACACAGATGCCTATCAGAATAACTGAACTATTTTTTTTTTTTATGACCAAGTGATTGGACTGAACTGAATTTTGCCATCATGCCCAAGTCTAATACAATGCTAAGTCCAACAACCGACCTAAAGGGATAGGTTAGATAGACATTTTAACTATATGTTAACATATAGTATATGTGCTTAATAAATTGATTGATTTGTTGATGGATACAAGGCCTGTCTCATAAATGGCCATCCACCTGATCTAAAATAAAACATGATTCATCAGACCAGGCATCCTTCTTCCATTGCTCCATGGTACAGTTCTGATGCTCATATCCCCATTGGAGGTGGACAGGAGTAATCATGGGCACTCTGGCCAGTCTGCAGCTATGCAGCCCCATACACAGCAAACTGTGATGCACTGTGTGTTCTGACACCTTTCTATCATGGCCAGCATTACGTTTTTGATAATTAATATTATTATTTATAAAGCGCCAACAAGTTCTGAAGCATTGTACAATAGGTGGACTAACAGACAATTTGTATTTGTAACCAGACAAGTTGGACACACAGAAACAGAGGGATTGAGGGCCCTGCTCAATGAGCTTACATGCTAGAGGGAATGGAGTATAGTGAAACAAAAGGTAAGGGTAGGGTAGAAAAGTAGGTTGCTAGGATAGTGTCCATTGAGGACTTATAGTTTTGATGGCAGTTTCAGGAGAGGAATCAGGGTGCAGTGAGGGAAAGCTGTTCACAGTTTAATTAATATGCTTTCCTAAAGAAGTAAGTTTTCAAAGATTTTTTTTGAAGGAGTGGAGATTGGGTGAAACAGAGAGGAGAAGAGCGTTCCATAGGAACAGTGCAGCCCTAGAGAAGTCTTTAAGGTGAGCGTCAGAGGTTGGAGTACAAACAGAGGTTAGATATAGGTCTCCGGCAGAGCGTAGGGGCCTAGATGGAACAATATCTGTGTAATAGTGAGGATAAGTAGGTCAGAGCAGCATTGTGAAGAGATTTACAGGCACTCTCAGGGCACTATCTTAAATTGAGTCCTATATCTTACAGGAAGCCAATGTATGGACTGACAAAGGGGGGATGCGTGGGAGGTGCTATCAGACAGGAAGAAGAGCCTCCCGCCGCATTCATTATAGACTGTAACGGGGTAAGTTAGGAACACGTAAGACCACTGAGAAGAAGATTACAGTAGTCAAGGCAAGAGAGGACAGCAGCATGCCGTATCAGGCGTTACATAGGGTCAGATGCGTGCAATATTTTTGAGATGGAAGCGGCAGGATTTGGCGATTGATTAGACATGAGTGGTAATGGAGAGGTCGGAGTCAAAGAGAACACCTAGGCAGCGAGCTTTAGAGGTAGTGCAAATGGTAAAGCCATTGACTTGGAGGGACCAGAAGTTCTTTTTTGGACATGTTCAGTTTAATTCGAGCTTTAGGCGCTTATGACCCTGCCTTTAGTTCACTAGTTGTCCTTCCTTGCAGCACTTTTGGTAGGTACTAACAACTGCAACCAGGAACACCCCACAAGATTTGCAAGATTGGAGATACATTGACCAAGTCATTGTTTACTTGCTGGTGATACCCTAGTAGAAAGTTATATTAGGACACTATCACTTTAATTGTTTTTTATGTGCACTGTCACTTTTTTATGGAATTATTAGGACTATAAACATATTTCCACTTTGTATTCACAGGGATCTGTTTTTAGATTGTTTTTTAAAAAATTTTATTATGAAATTGCTAGACTTTGAAGTAGTTTTATTAATTAGTATGGGCATTATTAACATGCTTAAGTAGGCACCTTAATCTAGCTTGTTAGCACTTTTTAATAGGTGTGATATCTATTGGCAATTTATTGATATGTACTTATAGAATATTTTTTATTTTAAATATGTAGCAACAATCATGGATTTTAATTTTAGTTTTTTGTAGTACATTTATTGCATGATTTTATTTATTTATAGCTAATAATGCAATGCTTGCATGTACCCTGAAGACACTGTACAATGTTCTTGCAGTGAGCTATCACAGAGATAAACTTGTTTGTATCTTATTGTTGCCATAGTGATGGAGTTTTTTGTGGAGATAGTGGTCTCTTTATAAACCATTTTGATAAGGTTCTGTAGTAGATTTTACTATCTGTCTGTCATTTTTCTGTTTGTGTATTGGTTGTTATGGTATTTGATATGCTACAGAACAATTGGGAGACCAGCACTCCACTAGGAATAGTTTAGGTGCAAAATTTCAAAGTCTCATTCCAATTACCTCACATACAGTAGAAAACCAATAAAGGAGCGGCATTACCAAAGGTAAATATCAAAGAGATATATTCCACCTGTGTGGAACTGGCAAAGTTTCGAGCCAATCTCAGGGCCTATTACAAGCCTAAGTTCCAAACTACAATGTAGAGCTGAAATATCCATTAGATTTCAAATAACACTCTAAGGGTGGAACATTCCTTGAAGTGAAAAGTTGACCGTTACCATACCAGATAAAAAAGAATAAACATATATAAAAAAGAGCATATAAAAATGCATGTATGCATAATCCAATTGACTACATCTCAGTATGGAAAGTATAGCCTTGTTGTGTTCTATGTCCTCAAAAAAGGCAAAATTAATTGACTGCAACAATATTAGCAAATATGTACCTTGCATTATATAATATTGTATGTAAAGGACACTTGTAGCCATTTGAAATTTCCAGTGCAAACAGACACTTAACTATATTATTTTATACAGACACTTCTCACTTACCGACCGAGTTCCGTTCCTATGACCTGGTCGTAAAACGAATTGGTCGGTAAGTGAGGAGTTAAGGGATCCCTGCCCTGGTGCATTCATCTACATTCGAGGAAACTTCCCCAAACATATATGAACGCACCAGAGCAGGGAATCCCTCTAATCTATGTTCGGGGAAATTATGACATTTTGAATGCACAGATATACCGTGACGAAATCCTGAGGCCAATTGTTGTCCCATTCATCCACAACCATCACCTCATGTTGAAGCATGACAATGCACGGCCCCATGTTGAAAGGATCTGTACACAATTCCTTGAAGCTGAAAACATCCCAGTTCTTGCATGGCCAGCATACTCACCGAACATGTCACCCATTGAGCATGTTTGGGATGCTCTGGATTGGCATATACGACAGCGTGTTCCAGGTCCTGCCAATATCCAACAACTTCACACAGACATTGAAAAGGAGTGGACCAACATTCCACAGGCCACAATCAACTCTATGGGAAAGAGATGTGTTGCACTGTGTTAGGAAAATGATGGTCAAACCAGATACTGACTGGTTTTCTAACCCCCCCCACCCCCCCAGACCCATGCAATACAGTAAAACTGTACATTTAAGAGTGGCCTTTTAATGTGGCCAGCCTAAGGCACACTGTTGCAATAATCATGCTGTCTAATCAGCATCTTGATATGCCACACCTGTGAGGTGGATGAATTGTCTCGGCAAAGGAAAAGTGTTCACTAACACAGATTTAGACAGATTTATGAACTATATTTGAGCTAAATAGGCCTTTTGTGTACATAGAAAGAGTCTTAGCTCTTTGAGTTCAGCTCATGAAAAATGGGGGCAAAAACAAAAGTGGTGCATTTATGATTTTGTTCAGTGTTTGTTTTAACTCTGAAACATATATTAAACAATGTATATGTAATGTCACACCTCTAGCCCTAACTGATAGCAAAAAAACGAAACTTGAAATGCGTTCTAGCCTATGAATTTGCAGCATCCGTAGTTATTGTTCTTCTCAAGCTCTGAGCCTAGGATTAACTTGTTAAAACTGTATGTAAAGAGCTAGCACAAATGTTCCACGATTAGCAGAATTGTCATTAACAGATTGTGAATGACTACCACCTCCTCCACAATGTTTATCTGTTACAAGACTTCTGTTGTTTGTCTAGTCACATTTATTTTTTTGGCCACTGCTAAATAATGTCTGTCGTGTCATCTTTATCATTACAAATTGATATGACTAGTCTTATTTTTAATAAGCAGAATATTTCTTATGGTAAAATGAAGATGTTTCAATGATCCCTCATACTGAAAAGGACATATGGTATTATCATAAGAACACACTGTACATTATTATTACAACACTAAAACTAGTAATAACAGTTGGTCAGAACAAATACATTAGAGTTCCACACTTCTGATAGCCAAGACATATGAAGTCACTCGTATCCTAAAAAAATCACAATCATTTTTTTCTTTCCTTTTCTTTTTCTTTTCTTAAATCCCTTGTATCTTAATAATTATACTCCCCCATTGCCACTTGCCTCTATTTAATTTATAATATTTTCTTCCCTGTGCTAGATTTCAGTATATGGGCACCTTAGTTTTATTATCCTTTGTCTATGATGTGTTCGGTTTGCCATTTTGTGAATTATTTTGACTGCCGGGTTGTGGGTAAATTATCTTTACTACTAAAGAATGAAGTCTGTCTTAAGGTCTACCAATTGCCAAAGAATCACGATCAGCATCAAAAAATATATATTTCTTACTTTTTCTTTTGTATAAAAATACTAAAGTGAAGTTCGTAAGATAAAAATTAGGGGAAACAAAAGAACTAAGAAAGATTAATTATAAAAAAAACTACAAATCATATTGTTACGTGTGGCAAACAAACAAAAGGATGGGACTGTGCCAGTGAGCAAATTTAGTGAAATTAAAAGTCCTGTTTGAGGTAGAAATATTGAAATAGAGTCCAGTATAATAAAACTTTGGTCTTATGTTGGTCTCTGAAGTTGTAGAATTTCACTCCTTACAGGTATATGGAGGAGGGCGATGAATGATGAAAATAGTGGTGGTAAAGAGTGATCCAAAAGGTATCCAAATAAAATAGAAGAGATAAAACTCACTTTTTATAGAGCTTAATCAAGCTCTAGTATGAATAGCTTGCAGCGGTATGATCCCCGCTTATTGGATATGCGGTGAGTCTCCTCTTCGGTGTAGTGACAGACAGCCAGGGGGAAGATAAAACAAAAAACAGTGATGGTGCAGTATGTTCCAAAAGTGGATAAGAAGTACTTAAATATAGTAGATACACTCACATTTAATAGAGCTCATACTAGCTCTAGTGTAGTAGGCATACAGTGGTATGATCCCCGCCTATGGGATATATGGTGAGCATTCTTTGAAATAGTTCTTTAAGATGGTAACAGGAGCTCAGGGAGAAGATAATAAAACAGCAATAGTGCTCTCAGTAAAATAATGCTGGTATATAAAATATAATAAAATATACTCACAATGTATAGGGCAGGCTAACTGCTCTATGGTATAGGCACGGATGGTATAATCCCCACCTAAGGATTCTTTGGCGTATAGGAGATAATAGGTAAAAAGCCAGATAGTTTATAAAAAATAAAATATAAAAAATAAATAAAAGATAATGGTGCAAAAGAATAAAATGACCAAAATCTATCTATTAACAGTAATTAAAAGGCAGTACAATATCTAAACGCATTTCACCAATATAGGCTTTATCAATGGATTAAAAACATGTCAACCTGGCTAGTTGGGGTACATATAGGCTTGGGACAACTTTACAAATTGCGCCAAAACTGCTCTGACCAATCACAGAGCAGATTGTGATTGCACACAAATAACAGCTGTAAACCTTTATGAGTACATAGATATAACTAATAGGATGTGGAATATATAATAGTGATATAAAAATGAGGTGATAATAGAGAGAATTTTCTTCATATTAACTGAAACATGTGACGCGCGTCATAAGCACGACGTCACTTCCGGTCGCTCGGAAATCTGGGGCATGTAGTTGTATCATGAACTACATGCCCAAGCTTACTTCCGGCAGAATTGTGGAGCCATGTAATAGGCTCAAAAGAGGGGAGTGGCCAGGGACCGGAGGGGAGGGGAGGGGAGGGGGGAGTGGGCGAAAAACAGCTAGGTGTATGGGAAAAGGAAATGGGCGCGGCGGCCATCTTTGTAGGGGAATGGGCTGCATAAAGCTATGTAAAAAGCATGGCGGCGCCCATATTGGATGTGGCAAGAAACATTAGTTATAAATAAACACTTATACATAAAAAGAAAGAATAAAAAGAGGAACAGTTAATGGGAATACATAAATAAAAAAGGGAAAGTTACTTATATGGAACATATAATGGAAATCGGCATAATAGCAAACAGGAATAAGTGCAAAAGAATAAATAAATTAATTAAAATGATATTGGTATCTAGAATAGATGAGGATAAGAAAGGGTTAAAAGCAAAATATAAAAATTAACAGGCAGTGATGGATAATAAAAATACAATATTATATAAAATTAAATAAATCAAAGTCAGCATTTAAACCATTTGGGGTTAAGGTTTTTAAGCTAAAAACCCATTCCATTTCACATTTTCCCAAAATATTTTTTTATATTGCCACCTCTCCATGGAATAGTACATTTTTTTATACCAATACATTTTAAATGGCCTGGATCGTTGTTATGGATAGAAAAGTGTTTGGATACAGTGTGGTTTTGGTATCCATTGGTAATGTTGCAACAGTGTTCGCCTAATCTCGTTTTTAGGCTCCTTGTGATCATGCCTACGTATTGCAAACCACAAGGGCATTCCAGGAGATAAATTACATTCTTAGATGCACAGGTGATGAAATCTTTAATATTATATGTTTTGTTGGTTTTATTTGATTTAAATTGCGTAGTTTTGGATTTGGTGGACTGGTTGGTGCATTTACAAACTTTACAACGTTTGCACTTAAAGAACCCTTTGGCATTGGGTAGGAGGCGGGATTGAGGTTTTGCAACATCCTCCCTAGTAAAGTTGGAAGTTAAGATTGATTTGAAGCGGGGAGCTCCCCTAAATACAATATTAGGTCTTGCTGGAATGCTTTATTTTAAAATATAATCTTGTTTAAGCAAGTGCCAATGTTTCTTTATTATTTTTTTAAGATGATTGCTTTTATTGTTAAAATTAAATATGATGATATTTTTCTTTATAGTTTAAAAGTTCTGTTCTTTCTTTGGTTCTGATAACATCTATAGTGTTGTTAAGGTTATCCAACGGGTAATTTGTTTCCATGAATTTATCTTTCAGAAACTCTGCAAGTTAAAAAGTTAATAATAAAACTCTGCAAGTTAAAAGTTAATAATAGTTTGGCTATATTCACAGGTTAAAATAATTCCTCTGTCATTGGTGTTGAGTTGGTCAATAAATGAGTTGAGTAAGTCCTCAGGACCGTCCCATATAAAGAAAAGATCGTCAATATATCTAAAATAGGCAACCAGGTTTGCCCGCCAGGCATGCTCGCCCCAAATGGCAGTGGTTTCCCAATCTGCCATAAAGAGGTTAGCATAACTGGGTGCAAACCTGGTCCCCATAGCTGTGCCTCTTTTTTGTAGATAAAAACAGTTAAAAAAACAAAAATAGTTGTTTTTTAGAATTCTATTGATACCTTCAATAATAAAATCAATTTGGATATCAGAGATTCTGTTTTCATGTGTGAGGATATTTTTCACTGCTCTGCAGCATATGTCATGTGGAATAATCGTATATAAAGACTGGACATCGCAGGTAACTAAGATAAAATTAGGTTGCCAAATAAAATTATTTTAGAATTTTAAAAGGGACATGGAATATTTTAAATAAGACCTCATGAGTTTGACAGAGGGTTGGAGAAGAATACCTATATATTGCAACAGGTTGCTCAACAATGAGCCAATCCCTGATACAATGGGCCTGCCTGGTGGATGGGTTATGTTTTTATGAATCTTAGGCAAAAAATATATTACAGCGTGTGAAGGATTTCCTGTACTTACATGTATGCCTTCAGTTACAGCTTCTCCCTGCTGTCCAAATACTTGTGAAATGTTATTTTAAGTATGTGTTAAAATTGTATTTGTCTACCGAACAAGAGACCACCCACCCTGGGTAGCAATCAGCTTTAGAATGTGGAGAAAACCGCAACTTAATTGCTACTAGGCATATGAACACGTGGCGAGAACAAAGGATGGCGGCCATCTTAAAACTCACGAATGTGGTCAGCGGGGCTTACGCATGAATTGCCTGGAACTATTTTCGGCACGGCAAACATGCGAACGCCCGGTCCCCATGGAAGTCCTGGATGTATACGTTCCCCTCCACGAATCAAACTGGCATTCGGTAGATATAATCTACCGAACGAGGGGAACATTCGTATGTCACCAGCTGTACCATACGAATGGTGGTTTTCGTGTAGTTGGACACGAACAGAGACCGGCTCTTGCTACTGACTATATGGAACTGTAGCTCGGATACCTCCACATGGCGAGCCAGTAAAAACGTCTACACGATGCGACACGGAAACTACCAAATGGAAATTCGTGAGATTTGGATATTTGAATACCAGTATCCTCAGCTACCCAGGGATGTTATAGTTGTATGTGTTATGGAAAGTACTTTTCTAAAAAAATGTTAAAATGTATAATATTTCTGGCCAGCAGATAATTGAGCTTTGTGTATTGTTGAAACTCAATTATCTAGCCTGGCCCAGAGGAGGAGTTTTGTATCACATAAATTGTGTGTCCTGTGTGCCAGTAAAATCAGTCTTATTCCAGCATTAAGCCTTGGCTCATGTGTGGATTATTCGGCGATTACAGCGATATTTCTTCTTGGGATTATTGGAGTTATTCTGCTATTGGGAAAAGGAATACTAGACGGTGATACTATCTACTACCGTCACACCAGGATTTTTGGGTGTTGAATATTTAAAAAGTTAATTTCCTGTTTGTTTAAAATGTTAAGATCTGCACCGTTCTTTAAAAAAGTTGAAAAAGTATTTTTAACAAGTGGGGTTGGGTCTGATGTTAATTTTGCGTATACTTGGGTATAGTTCCGTTGTCTATTAGCCTCTTCAATGTACATAGTGCTGGAAAGTATAACCAGACCTCCCCCTTTATCTGCCGGTTTGACCACTATTGTCTTGTCCTCTTGTAATTGTTTTATTGCTATTCTTTCAGATTGTGTTTTGAGTGTCAAATTTGGTATGTTTGATTTTTTCGAGATCTTGTAGTACAAGTTTCTCGAACATGACAAGGGGAGCAGATTTGCTATAAGAGGGGTAAAACTTGGATTGTTCCTTTAGGTTAGTGTTGATAATGGTGGCCTCTGTAGATGAAGTGGGGGGGGAGAGGGAAGGGTAGGTGAGTTAGTAGGTGGGTTAGGATGACTAAAAAATCTCTTGAGAGTAGCTTTTCGGACAAACTTGTTGACGTCTAGGAAAGCTTCGAAAGGTTTAAAAGGTTGTGTGGGGGCGAATTTAAGACCTTTGGTTAAAACAGAGATTTGTGCGGAGGTTAAAACTTTTTGGGATAAGTTAAAAATACCACTGTGACAGAACCATCTGTCTGCTTGGATTTTTACTGCATTCGTCTGTTTGTCTCCCGTTCGTATGAATGGCTGGTTTCTATAGCCCAGCCATTCGAATGACTCTTTTTTCCCGAACAAACCTGCCGAACGAACGGCCACCCAAGAGAGGAGTGTGCTGCTGGTTAACGTAGTGATCCCAATTAGAACGTTGTGGTTAACCGCAGACACTTCTCAATTAAACCGAATTCAGGGTGGTCGTCGTTCGTATGTCGACCACGAGGCAGCGGCCATTTTAAATCAAGCGAACGCCCAGTGGTGTTTGGCCCTATTTCTATGGAACTAAAAACGGACACTTTTTCTGCCGAACACTGCTGAAACAACGGAACGCCTAGCTGCCTCCACGAAAGCATGCGAACCGGCCGTTCGGGAGATTTAGAGCATACGAAAAGACTTAACCCAGATAGCCTTCTCATGGAGTCATTCGTATACCGAAAGACTGTAAGAACTTTGACTCCATGGCGATTGAGCTATGTGTGTAGGATCTGAGCGCTATTCACTAATAATATGCACTCAGATCCAGGCTATCTGGGGATGGGTGATACGAATGGGAAATGTTCGGTTTTTGTGTAGTTATATATTTTTATGTCTTTTATTATTTTATGTCTAAGATGGTGACTGGCTTTGTCCTGGAGCTAATTGAGTTACTTGGTAATTAACTATAGGGCAGAGGGGAGGGAATCATAATGCACTGTGGGTAAAATCTGTGACTGTGTGTCTGGAATGTCCCCATATCTGTCTGTCATTTAAGTCTCCCATTTGGTCCCCTAGAGGAGTGTCCACCAAGTGGGAGACCTGCATAAATACGGGCAGGTAGCCCACAGTAAAGCCAGATCCTGTTTGACCCTCAATGCGGAGCTTCTGTCTCGTTATTGGGGGGATTTCTTCTTCACGTTTAGAGACTGCTGGATGGAACGGAAACCGCTTGGTGAATATTGCTGTTCGACGGTTGCCAGTAGTGTATTGCCGTTCGGGAGTTTGGAGCCGTTCACGGATCTCGTTCGGGAGATTGCCGCTTCCCCTGCATTTGGTTCGTGTATTACAGATTAAGCGAACAGAGACTGTACTGCAGCCGGGGAAGGTCTACTAAATGGCGGTTTTGCCTAAAGACACTGGAGGTGTCTTAACAACCACACTCTTTCTCGTTAACTGGATCTATACTCTCTCTAATCTCTCTCTTTTGTGTTCGTCTTCCACTTCGCTTTCCTCTAAACTTAAATTTCTATTTTTTGCTCTTGGGGGATAGGATGTTGGGGTGCATGTGTTGGGGTGGGTCTGAATGTCTAAAAAATGTTCATCTGTTTCAATTTCAGAGTCCAGTGATAATAGTTGGTACCTATTTGGATGTTGGTATGTGATGGGGGATTTGAGGTGATTGAGATATTCATTTCTCCTTTTGTTGGTCAACCTTGTTCTTTGGGGTTTGGGTGATGTTGGTTTGAATATAGGACTGGGTGCATTATAGTAATCAGACGATTGTGCATATGTAGAAAGTTCTCTTCGTGAGGTAGTGCGGTATTTTTGTTGAGGTTGATATTGATAGTGTGAATTATTGGCAGGTCGGTGTTGTCTAAGTGAGGGAGTGTGGTGGTGATATGTGTAGGATTTGTTATAACGTGTTCTTGGTGGTGAGTGGTACGAGGGTTTCCTAATTTTGCTCATAGGATAATTACGAGAGAATTTAGTTTCTTGTTTAGGTATTTGTCTATGGTGATTGGGGTATTCTTTAGGTGCATTTTGTTTACTTGATGATGGTGCTTTGGAGGTATATCTTTTGTTTAGATGATATGTTCTAACTTGATTGTTAGCATATAGTCTGATTTTTAAAAGAAATCATACCAGAAAGACCTAATATTGTATTTAGGGGAGCTCCCGCTTCAAATCAATCTTAACTTCCAACTTTACTAGGGAGGATGTTGCAAAACCTCAATCCCGCCTCCTACCCAATACCAAAGGGTTCTTTAAGTGCAAACGTTGTAAAGTTTGTAAATGCACCAACCAGTCCACCAAATCCAAAACTACGCAATTTAAATCAAATAAAACCAACAAAACATATAATATTAAAGATTTTATCACCTGTGCATCTAAGAATGTAGTTTATCTCCTGGAATGCCCATGTGGTTTGCAATACGTAGGCATGACCACAAGGAGCCTAAAAACGAGATTAGGCGAACACTGTCGCAACATTACCAATGGATACCAAAACCACACTGTATCCAAACACTTTTCTATCCATAATAACGATCCAGGCCATTTAAAATTTATTGGTATAAAAATTTACTATTCTATGGAGAGGTGGCAATATAAAAAATATTTTGGGAAAATGTGAAATGGAATGGGTTTTTAACTTAAAAACCTTAACCCCAAATGGTTTAAATGATGACTTTGATTTATTTAATTTTATATGATATTGTATTTTTATTATCCATCACTGCCTGTTAATTTTTATATTTTGCTTTTAACCCTTTCTACTTATTATTATTATTATTATTATTATTATTTTATTATTTATATAGCGCCAACAAATTCCGTAGCGCTGTTCAATGGGGTCCTCATCTAGTCTATATACCAATATAATTTTAATTTATTTATTTATTCTTTTGCACTTATTCCTGTTTGCTATTATGCCACATTCCATTATATGTTCCATATAAGTAACTTTCCCTTTTTTATTTATGTATTCCCATTAATTGTTCCTCTTTTTATTCTTTCTTTTTATGTAGTAAATAAGTGTTTATTTATAACTAATGTTTCTTGCCACATCCAATATGGGCGCCGCTATGCTTTTTACATAGCTTTATGCAGCCCATTCCCCTACAAAGATGGCCGCCGCGTCCATTTCCTTTTCCCCTACACCTAGCTGTTTTTCGGTCACTCCCTCCTCCCCTCCGGTCCCCGGCCACTCCCCTCTTTTGAGCCTATTACATGGCTCCACTGACAGCCGCTAGAGGCGTTTCCGCGCTTCTCACTGTGAAAATACTACACAGTGAGTCAGTGAATCGGAGTTGAAAGCAATTTTAGGTTGCTGGATTTGGAGTTGGTGGCAATATATATTGAAGAATCGGATTCAAAGGCTGTGTGTACCCTACGACTCTACAGCTGTGCCATGTGCCAGGTGACCAGCACACTGTCACTTTTGGTCTTTATAAGTATAAAACTACAGATTCGGGGTACAGGTGGACTTCCTCAATAACACAGAACACAATGTGCATTCAAGAGGCAAAGTAAAATATCTTGCAGTTTTGACTTCGATATAAACGAGGCAGCATGTGTATGTCCTTCATACTCCAAATTATATATAGAATACTTTTCTAGAAACATGTGCAACTAGGACAACATGCAGCAATGCCAATCTTCTATAGACTAACAACAAGAATATTTAGTAAAGAGATCAAGTTCAGAATGTAGGTTTAAGCATTTGATGCATCATGATAACATGATTTAATTTATATAAATTTCAGATTTATGCATATGAATGTTTCATATTTATCCTTTCTGGTGAAATATTTTTTATATGAAATAAACACACCTGGGTGTAGTCAGATACTACACAGTTGTTATTCTTTTCTAGAGTAAACTGTACAGCCTATACATTTTGGAGTATATTTATGGTTTTACAATGTAGAAATCCCCGAGACAGTAAGCAGCAAAAACATCCTGTTTGCATTTGTAGAGAAGGCTTTCAATCTTTCCTTCAAATATCTCTTACCTTTAGGCACTGATGGGTGTGCAGCTCTGAACACTAGGACTCGTAATTGCAGCTATTAGACCTCTGCTGGTGTAATTCAAGATTCTTTTTGTTCCAAGCTTTATCTCATCTAGCTCGAGAGTCACACTATTCAGTCATATTAAAAAGCCACAAGGATTTTTTCCCTTTCACTCAGACCTAGCAATTATTACCTATATTCTGTCTTTAGGGAAAAGATCTCAGCCTATCCTCGGTGAATTGGAAAAAAATATTTCTTCAGTTTTACCAGGGCCACGTTTTTGTAAATGGAAAAATCACACTTTATCATTACAAAAGACCTCATGTAGTTATAAATTAGCAAGAAAATGCATCTCAGCCGCATTAGGATTCGCAAAACGGGAGCACCATTATGTACACAATAGAAAGGATAAAAGATTTTTTCCGCAGCTGTCTGAAATGTGAAAATTCTTCATTTGTATACACACAGAAGATTGCTTTCACAAATGAATAATAATGATAATAATAAAAAAAAAACATTCTATTTACATTGAGAGCAAAATGCAAAACTTTGCAATGAAAAGATTACTATTATATTAGATTCAATGTGTGGGATCTTGGAATGCACACATGATAAAAACAAATGTTTTACAATAAAATAATGAATACGTAATTTCGAAGCTTTGATTATCAATAACCTTTGGGGGGAAAAAAATTGGAGATGGTCCAATAATTTCTCTATATAGTTTCATCCTTAAAGAGAAGAAAAGCCAGGACCATGGGTTAAGACAATATTTTAGTTGGTTTTGAGTGCTAAAGATTAATCAAGTTTAATACCGAAAAGTAAACATATGACCAAAAAATTATTTAAATACTCACTACTATTTTTGATACTAATCCCAACTGTATATCAAGATTATATTGATCATTTTTAGATACTGATATTTTTAGATATGAAAAATAGAAATAGAAAATGTGCATTTAATTTCCAAAATATTTTTTATATATATATATATATAGATATATATAGATATGTAAATGTACAAAACCTAAAGAATTTGCACTCCAGATAAAATTCCATGGAGAATGTGGGTAATTTTGCATGACAATGAAACTGATGAATATAAATATATATAAGCTCTCGTTTTACATATCCACAAGTAGCTATTAAAGAAGTTCATTGAAAATATATTTAGCAGCAATGTTACTTAAATTTGCAATTTATAATCTGCTATCTTATTTTGAATTTGTAAAAAAAAGTTAGCCTTTTCATGCTACTAAAACAAACATTCTTTATTATTATTATTATTATTATTGGTATTTATATAGTGCCAGCTTATCCAGCTCACTTTGCAATAAGAGGGGAATTTACCAACCAAGACAATAACAAAATGTAACAGGAACAATAGGTAGTTGAGGACCCTCTGAGGATCCTATAAAAACACAATAGGAAGGGTATTGAGAGAACAGCAAATAGACATGGTGGGAAAGTAGCAGAACTGGAGGTGAGAGTGGTGTGTGGCCCTTTAGGAGAGAGCAAGAGGAAGGTTTGAGAGTCAGAAGTTACTCTTGGAGGCCATAAGCAATCCTGAAAATATGGGGTTTGAGGGACTTCTTAAAGGATTGAAGACTAGGGGAGAGTCTGATGGGGGAAAGGTAGTCTGTTCCAAAGGAAAGGAGCTGCCCGTGAGAAGTCTTGCAGGCGTGATATTTTCAGTAAGGGTGTGAGCAGCAGACAGGAGAAGGTCACCAGCAGAGACGGAAAGGGGGCATACCTATGAATCAGTGTAGAAATGTAAGAGGATCTAGAGTTGGTTAAAGCTTTATAGATAAGGGTTAGTATTTTAAATCGACACCTGTAGGGTACAGGAAGCTAGTGTAAGGATTGACATAGGCATGAGATGTGAGAGGAGCGAACGGAGAGAAAGATCAGCCTGGCAGCAGCATTCATCACAGATTGTAAGGGAGGCATTTCTGCCACATGACATATTTGGTTTTTCTATTACAGGTGTCAGTAGTAATCATTTCCTTCCAACTGGAAAAAATAAGTTATGTATGGCGGGGTATCGATGGGAGAAAAACTGAGATTTGTCTGTAAAATGTGCTATTTTTTCTCAACCTTCAGCATTGTAGCAATGCTTAGGTGGAATTAATTTCCATTTCTTTGGCCTAGATCTTGCAATTTGGTTATCTATTCACTACTAACTTTTTAATGAGAATATTTTATATCTTTGTTTGAAGCATTCTTCTAACCTTTGATTTTCTGTAATTATACTTTATCATTTATTTTCATGTTAAAATATGTTGGCCTTTATATCTTTAAAAATATCAAATATTTAAATAAAATGATTCATACTTACTGTCATTTATTTTACAAGTTATAGGTCATGGCATTACTGTAATGGGCTAGCCCCTCCCAAAAACACAATTAGACAAGAAACAAAATCATGCATTGACAAACATACATATATATCTATGTTACAGTGTTAATATAACTGTCAGATACAAGGAAAAACAAAACATTAATGAGAAAAACAAATATAGTGTATATAGCTATGTGTAATATATCATGTCACAAAGTCAAATTGTCACTCGTTAACTTGAAGGTCATATACACGTAAGTTTGAGTATTCCTTTAAATCTAGTATTCACATCCCAATATTTGCTTCTGTTGGTCAGTGCGGTCATGTCACATTATTTATGTGTCCCATTAATTTTATGTAAATTTGTAGTACAATGATTCTATGGGCAGCACCTTGATTCACTATAATATTAATTTATATACTGTTTTATTTGTTCATTTGGGACATGAATAATTTGTAGTACTAATGCAACTTGCCTTTATGTTGTATTTGGGTTTGTTAAAGGAACTAAACGTTGTAATCCTGATAAGGATATGGCTGTGGAAATTATATCTAGCTGCAATCACACTACATAATCATTTTTCTAAGCTTATTATTTCTTATACATACAGTGAGGGGGAAAAGTATTTGACCCTCTGCTGATTTGGAACGTTTGCTTACTGTCAAAGAAATGATCAGTCTAAAATATTAATGGTAGGTGTATTTTAACAGTGAGAGACAGAATAACAAACAAAAAAATCCAGAAAAACCCATGTCAAAAAAAGTTATAAATGGATTTGCATGTCAATGAGTGAAATAAGTATTTGATCCCCTATCAATCAGCAAGAGATCCTGCTCCCAGGTGTCTTTTATACAGGTAACGAGCTGAGATTAGGATCACTCTCTTAAAGGGGATGCTTCTAATCTCAGCTTGTTACCTGTATAAATGACACCTGTCCACATAAGCAATCAATCAGATTCCAGACTCTCCATCATGGCCAAGACCAAAGAGCTGTCCAAGGATGTCATGGACAAGATTGTAGACCTACACAAAGCTGGAATGGGCTACAAGACCATCGCCAAGCAGCTAGGTGAGAAGGTGACAACAGTTGGTGCAATTATTCGCAAATGGAAGAAACACAAAATAACTGTCAGTCTCCCTTGGTCTGGTGACCATGCAAGATCTCACATCGTCGAGTTTCAATGATCATGAAAATGGTGGTAAAATACACCTACCATTAAAATTATAGGCTGATCATTTCTTTGTCAGTGGGCAAATGTTCAAAATCAACAGGGAATCAAATACTTTTTTCCCTCACTGTATATGAAAGAATGGTGCCCTGTACTCATTGTCTATAAGAAATACTGGTCATGGTGCCAAATCTCTGGCCACAAAAATACTAAATGAATAAAGGAGAACATTCACTTTAGTGTCTTTATTGTAATGGCCAACTGCAAACCTGCATTCAATTATTATTATTTTATTACTTATATAGCACCAGCATTTTATAGCACTGCACAATGGGTAGACTAACAGACACGTAATTGTAACCAGACAAATGGATGCACAGAAACAGAGGGGTTGAGGGCCCTGCTCAATGAGCTTACATGCTAGTGGGGGGTTGGGTATAGTGACACAAAAGGTAGGGTAGGGTAGAAAAGTATGTTGCTAGGATAGTGTTCATTGAGGACCTAATCAATGTTTCAGTCCATAACTTGGACTTTTATCTTGATAAAAGCCCAAGTTATATGCTAAAATGTTAATGAATTGTATGCAAATTGTAATAAAGACTACATTTGTTTCCATCAGTAAAGACCCATGAGTACTCTCCTTCATTCAACTGGGGTGTATATATGTAAATATACCCAATATTCATTGAAGCTAGATATCATTTCCCAGTCATCATGGAGGGTCAAGACCCAGAAACTACTTACTATGAATGCAGGATTCAACCTGAAATCCAGAACCCTGAAACTTTACACCAACCCAAAGAAAGGCGGTTGGGGCCTGATGAGTGTCAAGGCCACAGTTCTGGATGAAACACAAAGCTTCCATAAGTACATCATGAAGATGACTCCCAAAGATAAACTGCTAAGGGAATGTCTGAGACTTTAACAGATATAGAATGCAGAAAAGGAGGAGGTTCCATGGTAAGACAAACCTCTCCATGGGGTGTTCCACCAGCAAATAGTGGATGTGGCTCAGATGACAGAATCCTACCAGTGGTTGGAAAAGGCAGCACTAAGGCATTAATCCTAGCAGCACAGGAACAGGCACCCAGCACCATATTTATAGAAGTGGGGGTCTACCACACCAGGCAAAAAGGTGCAGACTGTGCAGAGAGGTCTTAGAGACACCCAAGTTGGGAGTCCAGTTGAGATATTTAAGATCGCTGTCCAGAAGAGTGCAGTTCTCGAATCAGCTAAGATATTTCAATGAACACTTAGACTCCCAGGCCTCTGGTAGAGAACCCAGGAGGGGGTGAAAATAATACATTTTATATAAAAAAAAATTTGTGAGTATGAGTACATTTACATTACAGCAATGTGTCAGTCTGTAAAGACTTTAATCAGGATAACCATTACTAACTAAAAATCACCTTAAATACCCTAGATTGAAAAACCACGTTACCAGTTCCAACTAATTAGCCCTAAGTAATCACCCAGGAAAAGTTCAAAGTAATCACCTAGGAACAGTGATAGCAGATCAGATCTAATCATGCACACACATGCACACACGCATGCACGCACACACCCTATCAGACTCCTTATATTATTATTTTTCCCTATAACCCAGCCTCATTTTATTATTTCACCACCATTCTTTACCTTAAAAAATGTGTTAATTAAGATTCATATTCAATAAAGTTACCGTATACACTCGAGTATAAGTCGACCCGAATATAAGTCGAGACCCCTAATTTTACCCAAGTATAAGACTAGGGTGGGAAATGCAGCAGCAACTGGTAAATTTCTAAATAAAATTATATCCCCCAAAAATTATATTAATTAAATATTTACAGTGAGTGTATATAATGAATGCAGTGTGTGTATGTGTGTGTCAGTGGCGGATCCAGAGCCTGATCTCGGGAGGGGCACTTGTAGATTATTTAAAGAAATAATCCAGACACAATAACCACTACAGCTCAGTGTAGTGGTTATGGTGTCAATAGTGCCGGGACCCCCTCCCACAGTAAGTAGTCAAACCGTTTAAGAACAGTTTGACAACTTACCTGAGGTCTGCTGGGAAATAGGGCTGTAGTAGGGCATATGAGCAGTGGTGTGTGTGAGTGGTGCAATGTGTAAGGGGTGCAGTATGTGTGTGTGAAGGTTGTAGTGTGTGAGTGAGGGCGGCAGTGTATGTCAGGGATGCAGTGTATGTGTGGGACAGTATGTGTGTGTAACAGTTGCAGTGTGTGAGTATTGCAGTGTGTGTGTGAGTGTGGGCAGTGTGTGTGTATGGGGGCAGTGTGTGTGTGTGTATGGGGGGACAGTATGTGTGTATGAGGGGATGTTTGTGTGTAGAGTGGGCAGTGTGTGTGTATGGGGGCAGTTTG
>OW240913.1:48083621-48234284 GCA_933207985.1 Pelobates cultripes | reverse complement strand
AGGGTAGGGTGGCTTTTTTTTTAATATATATTTTTTTAATTTAATTAAAATAAATAAATATATTTATGTCCCCCCTCCCTTCTTACCTTTATTGAGGAGGAGGGGGGACATATTTCGTTCCTTGGTGGTCCCAGTGGTGATTCCCTGGTGGCCCAGTGGGGAGAGTGAACTCTAGCCCGCGATCCAGGGCTAGAGTTCACTCTCGCGAGATTTGGAGCATTGCCGTGGTAACCGCGGCAACGCTCCAAATCTCGTGAGAGGAGGACCCGGAGGAGCTGCAGGCTGAGCTACCGGGTCCTCCCTCTCCCTCCCCTGCCAGCTCTCAGCATAGTGCCTGCGGACCGGGGAGGGAGATCTCTGATCTCCCCTCCGGTCCACAGGCACATTGCAGGGCTAGCAGGAGAGGGAGACTGTCGGTTTTCTCAGGGTGGGGGCAATTGCCCCGTTGCCCCCCCCGGATCCGCCACTGGTGTGTGTGTAATGCAGTGTGTGTGTATGAATGCAGTGTGTGTGTGTATGAATGCAGTGTGTGTGTGTATATATAATGCAGTGTGTTTGTATGAATGCAGTGTGTGTGTGTATGAGTGCAGTGTGTGTGTGTATGAGTGCAGTGTGTGTGTATGAGTGCAGTGTATGTGTGTATGAGTGCAGCTTCAACCCATGCTTGAGTGATAGCTGTAAAGGTAGATCAATGGTGTTGTATAGTAAGGAAACTCCTCGAAGGGTATGAGGGAGTTGAGACTTGGGGTAGCAGAGGTGTGTGGTGCCAATAAGTCTATGGTTAGTCTTTGTTTAAGGGATTTCCTTGTGACAATACCAATGTGTTTGTGTTTGGCGCCATGCTGTAAATGGTGGAGATTGGAAAACCCAAGTAAAAACCCCTCTGCAAATCTTGGCTATGAGTGTGTTTACAGCCGACGGTTCTGTTGTGCTGACTAAGTGAGGGCATGCTATATTCCTTGAAGGTGTATTTATGATACCTGTATGGGAGCCCTTTGAAGCTCCAGAGCTTTAATAAATCTACTACAAGTCTGGAAAGGTGATGAGTCAGTAGTGTTGAAAATGCATTGGTGTGTACAGATGGTGAGTACGTTTTTTGTAAGTTGTATTGGGACACATGGTTTGTCATGTGCCCTAAACCATTTGAACATATATGCAACAGTCTATATGCAATGCAACTACTCCAACACCAGTTGTCTCTGGTAGTTTAGAGGTGCTGGTACCTGGAGCCTGAGAGTGCTCATCTGTTTGTTTGGGACAAAATCCCATCTGTATGGGTACCTGCACAAATAAACATCTCTACATATTCCAAATGCCAACACAACCAAGGGATGGTCAGTTCCCGATTTACCTGGAATCCCTGGATCTGACCATCACAGATACATCATCATACATATATATGCCTTGTTTCCCCATGTGCTGGGATCATATGTGCAGGGTTAACGTCTTGTGTGTCATAAGAATTGATTGTACCAGGTAACTGAGTTTTGGTTGGTGCTGGTTGTACAGTAGCATGGGGCCCAGCCTTGTGAGGGCTGTGGTGACCGACTCGAGATTGCCAGTCTGTCATACATTTTTTGGCTCATGAGTTTATGAGTGAGGCTAGCATGGCCTGAGTGTCACCTGAGTTAGTGTTGCTTGGCCTTCCCCTGCCTCCGTGTTGTCTGTTGCTGTATGGAGGAGTTTGAATAACTCTGCTTTCCTTGCTGTGGCAGGGTAGGGGATTTGTCGCCTCCTTAGGTCGGTGGTAATGTGTGGGATCGTCCAGGATCTGATTGCTGCTGGACTAGCAACATCTCCTCTGCTTGAACGTGTATCAATTCTAGCCGGGGTGCTAGGAAGAGGTGATTCTTCACCATCTTTTTGAGACATACTTAAATAACAATAAAGATTGCAATTATTATTTGTACCCAGGGGTCTTGTACTGGCTTGCTAGCTAAGCCATAAGTAAATATGGCATAGACCAAGCTTATCTTTATAGGTACAGTATATGTGAAAAGTAAAGTGCCGTGATGTGTAAATATTAAACATTGTAGCCATACTGGTTAAATATGTATCAATCTTAACCCATTAAGTGTCGTATGTACAAGTGAAAAAGTCGTCTGTCACCCCTCTTGTATGTTGTATGTCCCCTTGCTAGGGGAAAGTCTGTTGTGTGAGCAGCGTGCTGTGAAAAATGTATGTGAACTATATTACCAGTTACGTATATACAGATGCGTCTGCTACTGTGTAATAATATGTGTATTTATATCAGATGTTGATATACTACTTGCTATGTGAATTGTTGTATATCTTATTGAATGGTAGGGATGAGTGAACATGGTGCAAATGCACTGGAGATCTGCCGAGTGCCCTATAGGTGGCAGTGTAGTTGGATACTGATTGGTATGTGAAATGTTGTTTGTCTGTTGACCTATAGGGGTCAGTGTTTTGGTGTTTGTAAAACCCCATGAAAATTGTCAATGTACTTGACAGACCTGTAGGTGGCAGTGTTGGTAGAACCACTGTTGGTCTTAATGTGAAATGTAAATTATTGTGAATTAAACCTGAAGTTGAGCCCGTGCGGGAGTTTAATTTATGGTTTATGATTATGTTTAAAACAATCTTATATGTAATTTATATTGGCTGGTAAATTGTATATGACATGTGAAGACAGTTTTGCTGTTGAACAGTAGGGGTCAGAAATGCTGATTGTATGGTAAAAGTACCCTTTAAACCAAATACAAGTTTAATGTGAGATTTTGAGAGTGACCTGTAGGGGTCAGTGTGGTTTATGTGAAACATTGTTCGTGAGCTATGCCCCAGCATTATAGTTGTATGACAGGGAAACGAACAGTGCCCGTTCAAAAAAATACAATATGTGAACATAATAGCTTAATAACAGTCATAGTAACAAACTAGTGTTCTGATCGTGGGTTGTAAACGCACGAAACGTGTGTAGAGTAAAATAGTAAATGCATGAACTAGTTCCCGTGTGGTAGAAAATAGCACAAACCGTGAGCCTGGTATGTCAGGGAAACAAAACGAAACGAGCAGTGAGATTCAAAATACATGCACAGAATTGCCTGGTATGTTTAGATAATTGAAACAGAATGTGTTCCCGTTTGGGAGTATGCTAATGCTCGAAATAAGCCAGGGACAGATATAAACAAGTGAGTTTAAACGAATGATATCCATGAACATGCAATGGTTTTAGAACAGACTTAGACAAAATGCAGCCGTAAAGTGAGGACATGACCCGTGCATGGTGCCGTGGAACTGATGCCTGGCGTAACGGGTAGGTCGACTTATGGTTTGTGAGTCAATAGGTGGTAGGCTGGAAAAGCCTGTGGTTGGATTCCTGACACAGCTCAGCTTAGAAAACCTCATGGAGTAATCAGGTAAAATGGCGTCTGGATGACCCGGAAGTGGAAATCATTCTGATGCTGACCTCAAGCGATATGGAGCAGGTAAGGGGTGTCCCTTTTATAGGGGAGTGAATTAATTTAAGCCCCTCCCACAAATACAGGCCATACGGCCTTAATACATATATATGTATGTTATATTTGCTCTTGGACCAAATGTATTATGAATGATATTTGTTTATAATACTATATCTGTCATTTTATATAGATGAATTGATCAATAAAATAGTTTTTTTATATTTTTTTCTATTAGGTGCGCTATGTATATTTTTATTCATGGTTATTAGTCACTTTGACCTCTAGGTGAAGGGGTATATCATATTGCACCCGTTACTTATTATTCCTATCTGTACTAGGTTGAGTGCTCCTATGCACACTGGTATTGATGGATTATATGTTTATATGTTTGGCTAATGCCAAACCCTACAGTGATTCAATTGACTCTGAAGTCACCCTCCTGTGCAATTGCAGTATCACATATCTAATGAACCTGCACTCACATCAGGAGTCACATCCACCACTGCACTCACATCAGGAGCCACATCTACCACTTTATAATACAGTATGTGGACAATGCAATGACTAGGAAGCAATTAATACATAATAAAGGCAAAAGTATGTCATAAATAAAAAGAAAAACTGAACATTTACATTGTGGCTGTGTGTATTGTTGGATTCATTATTGTTTAGATATAAATAGCAGTAGGAGCAAACAAGGGTGGTTGTTAATGCGTCATGTTGTATAGTCGCAGACTTTGGATGTTCGAGGTTGGTCATTTCTTGATGCTCTGTCTGCAAAGCAGATCTCCAGTGGGCTTCAAGAAAGCAGCTTTTACACTTGTAGGATTGGAGGAAGTTGATACTTATCTCTATGTGTGCAAAAGACATGAGAATCTACAAACCTTAAAAGGAAACTTTCAAATTCTAGACAACCAAGGACCTCTCCACCGTACTCTATGTTTCTATAGTTCAAAGAGGAGGCACTTGTCCAAGCTAGATGACTATGGTCATAGCTGCAGTAGCTACAAACAAACAAACCCATCTCTATTTAATGGCTGGGCAGTATACAATGAGTGTCAGTGATGACTTAAAAAAGTTTAATATAACAAATGTTTCAAAAAAAAACTAAATCTTGTTAATTAAAAAGTAAAAATGTATTTCTATAAACCCTATGAATTAAACACAAGAAATGCAAATGAAATGAAACAAATTTGCTTAAGTGGCTAGACACATGCAACCATTGGAATAAATGTGTAAATTGACTTTAACTATGTCTCAGAAAGGTTTTCCAACTTATTTATTAAAACATTTGAACTTGTCGCTAGTTTTTTTGGTGGTAAACGACTTTTTTTTATACAGCTTGAGGCCAATTATCTGTAAAAAGGAATATTTGCAAAAATAAGCAGAAATTCATGCGTGCAATACATCCCGATGTCATCACTTTAGAAATGGTTGTATATCATAGCACATTTGTAAAGCACAAACTTATATTGCAGTAATGAAGAACACAAAATCTGTTGATGATTTTAGAACCTCCAGAAACTGTTTTAATGTGCGTTTTCTGCTTATTATAACCTTCTTCACAATAAAGGGTTAGACAAATCTATTTTTTTTCCTTGACACTTTTGGAACAGCATATGTTCTGAAAGGGTAATATTATTTTATTAAAACAAAGTTTTATACGGATTTAAAAGAACTCCATATATTGTAAACATATCAAGTTAGATATTTGTATAGTTATATACAGTTTCAATTTGTGGCATATGCCATTCTAGTAGAAAATTATTTATGAGACATTTGTATCAGGAAATAAATAATTACAAGCAGTAAAGTCATTTAAGTGACTGCTACATATAAAGCGTCAGAGACTTCCAGATTATTTAAAAATCCAATGTGGCAAATAAAAAAAATAAAACAGCCATCCTCAATGCAAGTTCTACTGGTGTAGGAATCGTCTTGATTATGGGCATTGGTAAGTACTGTTTAACAATAAGTTCCACAGCAATAAAACTCACATATCACATAGTAAAGAAAAAATAAAAATTGTTGTAGAACTTTTTGGTGCTTTCGTAAACCAGGCACACTATTGTAAGTTTACATTTCCTCACTATTTCACTGGCTCTAATTCTACCTTATATCTTTAGCTTTACCTCCAGCAGTGTTTTTTTTTTTTTTTTGCATGAGGGCCAGATGTAATGTCGGCTAACAGATGGATGTCTACATTTATCTATGTGGCTACATCCATGTGGCTAAAAAAATAATATAGTAATGATGATAATAGTAGTATTAACAGCGAACATAGGAAACTTTAAAGAAAGTTTACTTTCTAGACTTAAAAAGTAAATTTCTCTCACCACACTTCTCTAAATTCTTACTTACCCTGCCTTGGGTCCTTCCATTCATGTGGCTGCTGCTTTGAAAAGTACCACCTATCTAGTGATTGTTGCAGACCATGTCTACCCCATCATGGCAATGGTATTCCCTGATGGCAGTAGCCTCTTTCAGTAGTATAATGCACCCTACGACACTGCACAAATTGTTATGGTTTGAGGAACATGACATAGAGTTTAAAGTGTTGCCTTGCCCTTCAAATTTCCCAGGTCTCAATCTGACTGAGCATTTGTGGGATGTGCTGGAATAATAAATCCAATCTCGGAGGCACCATCTCGAAACTTGCAGGATTTAAAAGGACACTGTAGGCACCCGGACCAATTGTTCTGGGTGCTGTGTCCCTTTTGCACTTAGTGCTGCAATGTAAGCTCTAAGTCTGCCCTGTCAGATTGATAATGCTTTCCTATGGGGAGGTCTAATGCCCACACGGCCATTGCAGGAGGAGGGGCATAGGTGAACCCTCAGCGTTGGATTCAGTTACATGGGATGGGGGGCGGAAGGGAGTTGGGCACTGCAGGATTCTCTAGTGCCAGGAAAACGGGTTTCTTTTCCTGGCACTGGAGAATCCCCACCAAAGGATCTTGGTGCCAGATGTCACAGAACCATTCAGAGGTCCTGTGGAGTCCATGCCTCAAAGCATCAGAGCTATTTTGGCAGCACTCGGGGGACCTACATGATATTAGAGAGTTGTTTTTTATGTTGTGGCTGAGCAGTGTATAATGCCTTAAGCCTCAAAATTCACTAGCGATATTGTCACATTCTTAGGCTTTATTCAACTATGCCTCTATAGGGATAGAAATCTTGTAAGGCTAGTCAAGCCAAGGAAAAATAAGATATTAAGAGGAGAAAAAAAGATTAGAAACCCTCTCTATATGTTTCTCCCTTCAAATTATCTAAACCATCTGACTGTACTTGTTTATTATATATTGGTGATCCCTGGTATGAACTCTAGTGACCTGCTTCAATAAGCAACCATGCCAATATATCCACAGATCATAATAAACCACTGCAACATTCAAGTGACCAGCTGGAATGCATCACAGAAAGGGAAAGAGAGAAGATACCAAGTCTTTATCTATATATATTCTTTAAAAACACAATAAATAGTGCTGCAGAGCTAAGACACACAGTATAAAATGTAAGTAATTTGAGGAAATGAAAAGAGGAATGATGACATGTCTCTATAACACCCTTAAAATAAAATCACCAAACAAGTCTTGTCCATACTATGTGAAAATAATTACCGTCCACTCTTATGAGATACCCTTATGTCACATTAGGACTAAATATAGCAGCAGGATTTGCTGAAATAGCCCTAAATATAAAGATTATGCAGTAAAAGTTAGAGCATCTAAGGAGTAAAAAAGGCATATCAGCAGCCAGCTAATCCAATCAAGGTAAGTATATATCATACATCATTGAAAACAGGTCAGGATTATTCCTGAGAACTCACACACCAGAGTGAGATTAGAAGAAACAAAAACCTAAGTACCATGGAATATATTGAATAAAACAATACATTATAAGAAAACACACTCAATGCAGGTTCCGGTGCCTTTATGTGAGCCTTCATCAGGGGTTAACTGTTCAGTACCTACCTATTTATAGTTGTAATGAAATGTATTCAACCTCCATTGAGAATCAGGTTTATTGTAAAAATGTACAGACTTTCATATATTTGCAGTGAACAAATCGAATAAAAGCAATTGAAATAGCTCAACACAATGAATGCTGCAAGTGGTCCCCCTAAATTAGATTGAAAATGTAACTTATTTCTCCAGTATCAAAATTACTCAACCCCTTTATGACAAGTATCTTTAGTACTTAGTAGAGCACCCATTTGCTGTTATGACCTGCTGCAAATTAGATGCATAGCGAGATACCAGCTTGTGGCAATGGCTTCCAGGTCAATAATATTCTTGGTTTTGTAACCATCTTCTTCAAATCCCACCAGAGATTTTCTATGGGGTTCAAGACAGGTGACTGTGATGATCTCTGTAGAATCTTCCAGATGTTTTTCTGCAACCATGCGTTGGTGGAATTTGAGGGAGTTATGCTTGGGATAATTGACTTGTTGGAAGGTCCAATGATACTCAAGCTTCAGCTTCCTCACAAACAGCATGATGTTTTCTTAGGATTTTCTGATACTTCATTTAATCCATCTTTCCTTCCATATGCTTCAGGTTTCCAGTGCCAGAGGATGCAAAGCAGCCCCAGAGCATCATTGAGCGACCACCATGCTTATCTGTAGGCAGAGTGTTCTTTTCAGCGTATGCTTCATTCTTCTTCCTCCAGACATACTGTTGATCCATTGGGCTGAAACGCTTTAAATATGTTTCATCGCTTCACAGAACAGAATCTCAAAACCTCTGTTGCTTATTTATATGATTTTGAGATATTGGATCTGACTTTTCTTGTGCTTTTGGGTCAGTAGTGATGCATGTCTTGGAGTTCTGACATTAAAACCTTTTGCGTTAAGTACAAGTCTTCCTGTGCTCACTGAAACATTGGTGCCTGTTGCCACCAAGTCTTGCTGCAGGTCTTCTACAGTCACTCAACCTGCATTCTCATAAATCTGGTTGCAGCCATTGATAGCACCTTTTTTTGCCCCACCAAGGTAACCATGGTTCTTTCAACTTTGAACTTGCAAAACATGCTTTCAATCATGTCTCTTGGAACATTCAGTGCCTTTGCTATCTTTTTTGTATCCTGTTGCTTGTTTGTAAAGGGTGATGATCTCTTCTCTTAACTTTGTGAACCATTCTTTTGACTTATTTCTAACATGCAGTCAAACGTGACACTTAACAGACCCCTAGCCTGTTCTGGTATTTCAAGAGTTCCAGCTCAAGCACACCTGGTGCAACTAATGAAGTCCTTGATTAGTTACATCAGGTGTGTTTGAGGCACATATATGATGCATATTTGTGCTGTTGTGAGGGATTCTGTTTAGGAGGTTGAATAATTTTGACACTGGAGAAGACATTATAAGTTGCATTTTCAGTTTAATTTGGGGAACGCACTTGCAGCATTCATTGTGTTGAGCTATTTCAAATGATTTTGTTTGATTTGTTGCAAACAGCTGAATGTTTGTACATTTTAAAAATAAACCTGATTTTTTAATAGGGGTTGAATAATTTTGATTATGAACCACTTAAGATGAAAAATTATGACAATTGCCTGTTCTTTAAATTATCTCTGGGAATAACTCTCTCATATTATTGGTAGACTTATAATATCCTCTAACTTGCAAAATAATGTTATATGGTATTTCACCCTTAATTTCCAATTTTCCAGATCTGTTTTTGCTAAAAATTAATTGTTGCGACATGAACTTATCATTTAATAACAAGGATGGAATTGCATTATAATTACAGTACCTTATGGATCACTTACTTAAAGCAGAATAATTTGCTTCTCAATATTGCAGGACATTTATGCACAAAAAAAAGCTCTATTAAGTTTCACTTGTAATATAAACAGCAACTTCATAAACAATATGTATCCTCCCTTCCTTTTATCTTAATTCAATTTTGTTCATAAATGTATAATGTATACTTTATTTATGATTTGCTAGCACAAAGTGTAACAGCATAAACCGACACAGCAACATAGGAATCTTAAGGGTTAATTCTATTATCCAGGATATTACTGTTGCAACATTAACATGCCAATTAACCCCTGTGACACAATTGTATCATAATAATATTATCTTATCATTCACAAAAAAGCATAATTCGCTATGTACTTTTTCCGGTTTTGTACAAAAAGCTATACCATTAACAATATGTATCCTCCCCTCTTTTTATCTTTAATTACACAATGCTCACAGTGTGAGAAAACAGATCACCAATACTACATTTTTATATATATTTATTCTATCCAACATTTAATAGAATTAACCAACATAGGAATGTAGGAATTCTCAAGGGTTAATTCTACGATCAGCATTATTACTGACATGCCCTCTCCCTTACTATTGGTCAATTCAAATTAAAATATGACCAATTACTGACGAGACCTAGATTTCAAACCACTGATACTTACCTATGCTCAATTCCCCTCTGATGAGCCAGCTGGCGAAATGCGCGCGTCAGGGGCTCGGGTAGCAGACTCAGCATATCACGGGTGTCAGCCTTATACTACCGCATACCTAGCCATGGCAATTGACACTCAGAAATACAGCTACCTTGGTTCATTACGGCTGTTTAGTCCTTGGTTCGAGTTATATTGCTTTGCTGTTTATTATATTTCTTTTGGTAATGGGCAAGAATGGCTTAGTGTGAGAGCAGATTTTGTTAAGGGGTGCCCTCGAAGGCATATTAGCTTCAATTATCAGGAGTATCAGGTCATTATCTATTTTTTCCTCTCCACTTCTATATCGGCATTAGAAACATAGGAACAATAATACATTGTCTATACTGGTTACATTGATATTATCCCGATTTTCTGCCCAATTACCTAGTACCTGTAAATACTGAGAGGATCCTATTCAGAGTATTATATTTTATATAAGTTTTATTTTTAATCTAATAATTAATAAAAAGTTAAGTTTTATTTATTTATTTTTCTCACATTAATAGATACACTTTTTGGTTTATTATATTTTTTTCATTTTTCTTTCCAATTTGAATTTCACCATTTAAGGGTTACCCCCCTTTTATCCTAGTACCATAAGTGTATCTATTTTTCTTCTATTGATTGGCTTGATTTTTTTTTTTTGTGTGTGATTTACTAGGGAAAGCACTTGCAGCATTTATTGTGTTGAGCTATTTCAAATTATTTTGTTTGATTTGTTGCAAACAGCTCAAAAGTCTGTACATTTTGACAATAGCCTGATTTTTTTAGTTGAATAATTTTGATTACAAACGTATTTAATATTTAAAGTGTGACTATCGCCACTTTACAAATGGACCAATCAGGATATATAACGTCCACAATAGACAGCTGAGGTCCTCCCTCTGTATCTGTTTTCTAATATAGTCTCTATCTCTTTCTAATTCAGGAATTTCTGTCTTACACTGGAAACACAACAAAATTAAAACATATAGTGTAAGATACCTTTAAACAAACTACATCCTGCATTAAACAATAATTGCACGCACAATTTTTCATAAATTTTTGTGGTTAGTGGATATTGTGTTCTAGATTAATTAACAATTTAGAATTCTTTATATTTATGTAAATTGAACACAAAGGCCTGTGGTTCTAAAACTGTTTAATTTTAATCCCTCTCACTACTCCAGGCACAGTGGTCATTTTACAGCTGTGACACAGCTGGAAACTGTCAAAGAAACAAATTCTCTTTTGCATAATTAAGCTACATGGACTGCGTTTAGTCCCTACTAATTTAGCATTTTGTTATGCATTACGTTTGTGAAAAATTAAACTAGAAAAGAGAAAATTGGAATGTGTGCCAGCAAAAAAGTTTATTTTTTTAATTTCTGTTGCAAGAAATTCATAATTGAAACAAGCACAATTTAAATTTTCACCGAAACTTATTGAATCAGTTTATCTGTAGAAAATGATAGAGAATATATCACTTAAAAAAGACTGTACTTACCTTTTGATTGAGATAGGATGCAAAGTTTAAGTTTAAAGAATGATAATAATGTTCTGCTATACCTGTAGGTTACAATTCCATACTAACAATTTTTTAAAATGCAAATGAGGGATACTTTCATTTGAAGGGAGTGGCTATTTTGGGAAATTTCTGTGATTTTTAGATGATTTCGAGTCTTAATAATTGTTTACATAACCAACTTAGAACAAGCTCGAAGTATCCCATTTACGCAGACTGGTTTTTAACCCCATCTATTGCTATTTAAAGACACCTTACTGTTGTTTTTTGTAGCTGTGTAGCTGTTACACATTCAGATGCACCACCAATAATTTGTATTGCTTTCAAACAAGGGATGTTATTACAGAAAATATATGATTTTAAGTGCAAAATAGAGACTGCCCCAGGTAAATTAAACACTTTGGAGAAATGCTTTTCACCTTGTTTGCCTATAGATCATTATATATTTTACACTGCTGATTTAATTTGTGATACTGGAAATATCTGTATAAAACTTTATGAAATAATATCAGGAAGTATTACTTTACTGAGAGGGTAGTGGATGTATGGAATAGCCTTCCAGCTGAAATGGTAGAGGTTAACACAGTAAAGGAGTTTAAGCATGCGTGGGATAGGCATAAGGCTATCCTAACTATAAGATAAGACTAGGGACTAATTAAAGTATTTAGAAAATTGGGCAGACTAGATGGGCCGAATGGTTCTTATCTGCCGTCACATTCTATGTTTCTATAAGGACGGTTTAAGGAAAGTCTGTTGGCTTCACAAGGAGGAATATTCCGGGGGGCCAAATCATTGTACACTGTCTATTATCAGGAAAAAAAACTTTTAGATGACTGTAACGAATATTTCATAAAATTGGCTGCATATGTGGAAAGATTAGCACCATTACAAGACCTAGAAGAGGGTATGATCTCAGCCAAGTCACTTTATATTCTCAGGATCAAACCTCACAGGATTAAAATGAACTCAAAAAAATCTGGAGTTTTTTTCAATGTGTGACTTCTTTTGGAACAATGCAGTATGTTACACTGTTAGTAACCGTGATATTTCAGCTTGTCTGAGCCTTAATCGTGATGCATGGTTTAGGATCGAACGAGCCAAAATGTCGCACTGCTGAGGTTACTTACCCTCTAATAAATACAGTTATCACTTGTATACTGGAGTGCTGCCCAATGGATTGTTGGTATCTGGTATTACTTGGAGCACCGCCAGAGATAGTGGCAGGATCGTGGAAGGTGGAACCAGAGTGCAGGGTGTTTTTGTTTCTTGTTACCATTTCTATTGAACCCCCTACCCCTTGTCATCATACCCTAGCGTCCAATACTTTTAAATCAGCTTAAAACATACGTCCTCAGGATAACCTAGTATTTTCCAGTGTAATATCACTCTAATTATAATTGCCCTCCTCAGTTCTCTCGCTTCCATAGTCCAGCTCACTTTCCTTTCCTTTGACTTTTTAGTTCTTTAACACCTCCTCAGTTCTCTTACTTCTATATCCGAGCTCACTTTCCTTTTCTTTGACTGCTTAGTTCTTTAACACTAGACTTTTACTAGATGTTTTTGACACAGGTATCTTATCCATCAATCCCTTCTTCCCTTTGACATTTATTTATTCTTCTTGTGTTTCCTTGTTTCCTCAAAGAATGTAAGCTAATTTGAGCAGGGCCTTCCTCAAATCTCGTGTCTGTTATATTATGTGTTTCTATTACTTGTAATTAAATATCTCCATTCTATATGTCTGACTCACTGTGGATTATGTTGGCGGTATATACATTATAATAATAACCATTGACCTAGGCTTGTTTTTCATTTTGTGCCCCTGTCACAGTTAAGTTGATAGAGAAAAATATGTAGTTACAGACTTGGTGGAACAAAACAAAGTACAGGTAAGGATAAGGCAGAGACAAGGTCAGGCAAGCAAAAAGTCAGTTCAGGCAGTGCAGGATCATAAATGTAGAACAAGCCAGAAATCAGATATCAGATAAGCAGACAGGAGCAGGGAACAACTTGAGTCAGGAGCACATAATACTGAGCATAGGTAGAAGGTCTAATCCGGATTATATAGGAGAGGGGGTGGAGCACATCTCAGAGGCCTATTTACCCTTTAAGACGATTAGGTTCTGGTGCATGCACACCTAGAACATCCAGTCGCAGTACGGATTCAGATGATGCGCCTGAGAAGCTGCGGTCTCTGTTGGTGAAGCATGTTCCTGTGCAGCGTGGAGAGGAGTGGAGGAGGTAAGTGTCGATTTGAGCAGGGGGTTCGTGGCCAGACAGGTCTGGGGGCTGACAGCCCTTATATATCCCAGTTGACCTCAATTTGTTCCTATTTATTCCATTTATTTATTTTATTTTACTTTTTGTTAAACCCAACCACTCTAAAGACCAGTATGTCATGCTCTATCATTTTCTCCTTGTTTGCTGTTTTACCTCGGTTTTCATGTTAGGGTCATATGAGTTTTGGCATAGTGTCTCTAATCATCTAGTCTGACTCTAAGTAGGCAGACTACTTAAAAACACATAATTTGTTAGATAAAAATACTTTGTGTTCAACCAATGTTTGAGCCTTATCATCGCATTAATCATATCAATTCATGAACATTTACCATTAACATCACAAATATTATGGATTACTCATCTTATTTGGCTAGAAATTATAATGTCCTTGAGATTCTGCAGTGGACTATATTACTATATAGAGAAATGCAAGTGCCTTTTTTTATATTGCTTCATTTATATACATGTTGTCCAGTTTCATTGGGCTATTTAGGAACTGCCCATAGAGAAATTAAAAGTTTAGTAGTGATTTTATATCTGATTTTTATTTGTCATTTGATTCTTTTTACTTCTATTCTTAACACAAATGTCAATATTTTTATACAGGTATAAATCTACATGCAGTTTCTTTTTACAGGGGTTTGTCCACTTTGTTTTATTATTTTTTATATGCACAGCAAGGGGCTATTTATTAGGTGCTGAATAACCTATTGGACAAACAGCAGTGATTGGAATATTTAGAAATATTTTTTGTACAGTGCTCTAATTTTGTCTTCAATGAATTAATTCAGCCAGTTGTACATTGTCAGATTTAATATCCTTACATCCCTCTCTCTCTCTCTCTTTCTCTCACACACATATGTGCTCTCTCTCGTATATTGAATTTCAGAATGTCAAATGCATTCACCAATCCAAATTATTGCTGGGGAGAGATGTGTAAATTAAAACAAACACCTAAAAATGCAGATACACAAAACCAATCAGAATATTTCATCAAATCCCTGTTTTCAAATGCAAATAATGCTGTAGGCCTGCGTGGTGTGAGATAAGTAACTAACAATGTGTTAATCTGTCTTTCATGCACCAGCAAGCTATTGGAACATAATTGTGACAACATAACACGTTTAATTGGGCTTGTTGACCAACATGTAGAGTGTGAATTTTAAGTATGTAATTACTAATTCTTAGTGCACTCAATTATTAAAAATGCATCTTGGAAAAAAGAACTGTAGCTATAATGATAAACAAAAACAATTCAGTATGTATATAATTATTATTTTAATCTATCGGATTAGATTATTTAGCAGAGATATTTGGGGCTGCAAATCTTTAGAATAGGGAAATCCAACCCTTGTGCTATAGATGCATTGTCTATAGATTCGAAAATCCTTTGCCAAAGATACTTTTTTTTTAAATGTGAAGCATCATTTTGCTTCTTTTCATTTTTTATTAGCCAGATATGTTTTATTTATGTTCACATAACTGACTCTTTTTTGACATTTTTTAAAACAAAAGATGATAATTACGTTTGATAAGGAATTCTAAGCAGATATTTAGCATGGTCAGACGTGAGAACAGAAAAGTATTTTTGAGAGTGCATGGCATTGGCATAGCTGGTCTTATATTGTACTTGTGAGTACAGGGTTAAATATAACGCATGAGACCTAATTGCTAAGCGGAGAACTATGCACATAAAAAACTTAGGGTAGACATTTCCTGCTATGTCAGATAGCATACATACAAATTGCTTAGGTAAGATATGGTAGGCTGCAAGGCTTAGGTTATATGCTAGGTGAACAGATTTTATAATAAAGACCACTGCGGTCGAGCTAACTTCAGTACAGAGACTAATGTCTGTGGAAGACCATGCTGACGTGGTTAGATGAGAGCCGCATCAGGGATCAAGAAATGGCTGCTGGTGATGTTTGTGATGTCTGTGTCCGGGGTTGTAAGTGGTGTCCCAGCCGCTGCCTGTCGCTTGTTATATGTGCCTCTGTGGTGACATGAGGTGTCTTGAGGTCGTCGCTGGAGACTTAAAGTCCGAGTAGGGTTGGAAGAGCTGAGTTAATGTGGCAAGGCAGAACTACAGTTCTTGGTGGGTATTACTAGGTTCCCGTTGCTCATTAATATTGTTAGAACGTCCCCTTCACGATTGTGAGGCATGTCGGCAGGTTTCTTGGCTGTCTAAGGTTGCCTGGCTTTCACCCCGCTGAGCTCTCCCTCTTAAGGGTTAACAGTCTGCTCATCGCTGGGCTGCTTTGTGGGTTGTGCAGGTTGGTGAGCTGCACGGCTTCTCTCCTCTGGGGCTTCACGAGGCAGGGACTGTTGGTGTTGGGCTCCACGCTGCCACAGATCTGAGGAGTACTGTGCCTCTCCTTCTCCATTCCTCCTGAGCTCTCTGCAGAATAACGGGACCGGCAGGCGTATCAGGGTGTCTACGTGTGGCAGCCGCAAAGGGAGACAGGGCAGCGGCCGTCCACCCCGCTCCCCTCTCGAGTAGGCCACAGTCCCCAAAGCTTCATGCAGCCCCCCAGGGTCCCAAAGCTCCCAATCTCGGGGTCTGCCACCTTCTCCACCACCGTGTACGATTTTCTTGGGCTCTTTGCAGGTGTCAGATCTAAAGGATTCGCCTAAGAGGCCAGATTTATCCGGAGCCTCTCCTGCATGCGACCGGTCAGCATGGCGGTCCGGCCCCGCCCCCAACATTGATTTTATTTTTTAATGCAAAAAATTATTAAATAGAATAAAAGAAGCATAAATGTTGATTTAATAAATGGAGTCATGCGTTGGAAGGTTTTGAAAATTATATCAGTACAGCCGGTTTCACCCATAGTTGTGTACAGACGGTTTCATTAGTATGTGGACCCTAGTTATTTGTTTCTGTATTTATTTATTTATTTGTTGACAGCCATTGCAAGCCTAGTGACAATAGATATATTGTTTTATATTCAAAGAAACTTTAAAAAAAACATTGAATATTTGAATATTTTTAAATAACTAAAATATAAACATAAACATGTCTGCAGGTACAAGACGGGAGAGTGAGTGTCAGGGCCACTCTAAATATAATAAACATGGCACAACATGTATGTTTAATTGAAAATTTATAAAAAAAATTCTATATAAAAAAAAAAAAACAAGGCACAAAATATCATATTTTCTCTAATGATAATGTAATATATGAATAGGCTGTTAATTTGTATGATTTTTAGCTTTAAAGAGTGTATCTAATCACACAACCCACTTCAGTTGTATATAGTGGTTTTGGCATGATCATGTAGTGATACTAAATACTCTGCTGTTTAGGAGCCATGACATCATTTATCTGGGTATCAATCACACAGACTTCCTATACAATTCTACAAAAGAGAGTAAGCTCTGCAACTTAAAAGTGGGATTTTAGGCAGTTGGGAAGGGATTAAAAACATCTAGCAAATCTATTTTTCAAATGCTTTAAAATTACACACTTTGTAACCTAGACATTGCTTTGAACCAATTAATTCCTTAACTGATAACATCATATATACATTCTTTAAAATTCATTCACATTGCAAAATAAAATGTAATCCGAAATGCCTCACTCAATCTAATTTATACTCCAGAAATGATTCCAGCAAATAGAGTAATGCATTTGTCTGCCAGGAATGCATTCCATTCATCTGACATCTGAAAATGTGATGAAAATGACAGATCCCCTTCCTTACAAATGCTGAAGGAAGTTTCAGTGGGTCATACTATTCCTTACATTCAAGGAGGGGGAGTAGTAAATGATCTCCCATTTTATTGTTAGAATTATATTAGCTTTCCAGAGATTGCTAGAGATTGATCAACCATTTGTAAATAGTTTTATTAACTATTTAATTTAATTAGAATTACTGTAATCATTGTACTAGAATACAGGCATTCTTTTTACATTCTGTTGCAATGTTTGGTAAGCTACACTGTTAGTAATGCTAGCCTAATTAGGCTCCTTACAAATACCAACTGGCAGACTATTTGACCATTTTTATTTCTCTATTTTGTCACAACTACTGTATATCAAAAAAATTGTATTGCTTTTATTCTAACATTTATGACCAAGTGTGAAATATTGCAAGATAAGGAAAACTAGATAAATATGTTTAAAAAGCTTTTGCTCAACTAAAATTTTATATAAAGCATGAATGAATAAATGAAAAATAAATTATGTACATAATTTAATTGTTTAGGTTTGTTTGAAAAGCATTCTATACACAAATTGATGTTTAATTATATATTTACATGCTGCCTATGCACACCATGTTTCAAATATATGTTATTCTAAAATGTTTTAGTCAGATAATCCAAAATGACATAAAAGGTGAAGAATTTGGGATGCACACCTCAAAAAGAAACCCTGTGCACCCCCATTGTCTCTTAATTGTTCTTTCCTTATTTCAACACCTCTTTTGCAGAAGACTTCTTTTTAAAGCTGCACTGTCACTTTGACACTTTGTCACTGCAAGTTTTCTTTTTAAATTAAACTTTTTTTTAAACTCCTTTTTTGTTTGCTTTTCATTTTTTTTATTCGCCATAGCTTTTGAGCTATTCTAAAGAAAAAGTAGGCAATTAATGGAGCTTAAAGAGACACCAGATCCATATGAAGCACTTCAGCTTGCTGAATTGCTTTATATGTGAAGAATGTGTCCTCTTTTTTTCATTTTACAAAAAGTGCAGATTTTAATAGAAATCAACACTTTTATAAATATACCTTGTTACACACTCCTGGTTGTAAATCAGACAGCTGGTCATGTTACTTCCTGATTGTTTAGCTCAATTGAGCTAAGCTCAAGAGGCGACAATTGCACAAAGCAACTGCTTTGCAAATACTTTTCATTCCGCTGCATTGGGAAGTCTGTGATTGGATATCCACATAAAGTCTGGGCTGTGGAAGAAGTGAAGGCTTGCAAAGGCTGCAGACAAGAAATCTGCAGTTTTTGCAAGCTGTTTTTAGTTTTACCTCCAAAGAAAAAGCATAATGAAATGCATGCATGTTTTCATGATGTATATCTACTAAACACTGATTTTTTAGATTTTTTTTAAAATGTATCTAGTTGTGGCGAAACCGACCTCGCCACGTGTCCTTGGAGGGGGCTGCTTGCCCGCCTCTTGCCTTTGGACTATGGACCAGACTTTATGTGAATGTGTTAACCCAGATAGCTATGCCATGGAGCCCATTCGTGTAGTTAAAGACTTCGGCTCCATGGCAATTGAACTGTGTGAATAGGATCTGAGCGCTATTCGGTAGTTTTGTGCACTGAAATGTCTGTGTGTTATGTGTAAAAGGTGACTTTATGTATTTTAAAGTGTTTTATGTCTTTTTGCAACCATGTGCTCAGTGGAGTCTGCCTCTATCCCTGGATAATTGGATTACTTTTCCCCATTGTCTACAGGAAAGAGGGCTCTGTAAAACCTGTTTGAGCCAGATATCCATGTGCCAGCCAGGGCCCAAAAGATACTTTTACTAACTTTTGAACCCCTGGTCGGATTCATGCCATTTTTTAATATGTTGTTCCCCTGAATGGATTGATTGTGAATATGTAATTTTATGTGAATGTGATGTATGGTTTTAAAGTTATGAAAGTTGGGTAGAAAGTATGTTTTAACTGTATGTGTAATTGAGTTTCCTCTCAGGATAAGGGGAGGGAATATGTGGGATGTAACTGATATGTGATTGGTTGTTTTATACCTCCCTGTGGGCTGTCCTGTATGTGAAAGGCTGTAATAAAAACCAGGCTGGGTGTGCCAGCACAGGAGTTCCTGTTTAACCCTCAAAGTGAAGTGTTGTCTCATTATTGGGGGAAGGATTTATTGTATGCTGTTCCAGTGTGACTGCTAGGAGGGTAAACCTATTCGTATGGTTTCCTATTCAACTGTCTACAGCATTCATATGCTTGGGAGAATTTATTTGTTTCTCCGGTTCGGTGATTGTGGTGTCTGCCAGAGTGCTTGGAGTCCTCAGGAAGCGCTAGGAGCATCCTTCAACGGAGGTACCCAGTCGGGGTACCAGGCGATCCGTTACACTAGTCTTTATTATTTGGGCAGTGGAGTGTCCATATAAGCAAATTTCCATGTCCGCTGCTAAGCTGATTCACCCACAATCCATTGTTTAAAAGAATCTCACAGAAGAGCAAACTGCAGACATCACAAACAGAGCAGAACAAAATGATGCAGTGCAACGAAGAAAAGATAATAAATATAAATAAAGGCAAGTGGCTGGGGCTGAGGGTGAGTATAAACAGTAAGGGGACACTATAGTCACCAGAACCACTTCAGCTAAATGTAGCTGTCTGGTGTCTATAGACTGTCCCTGCAAGCTGTTTAATGTAAACACTGCCTATGGGAAAGCATTGGATTGGCTGAGATCACCAAGTTTGACAATCTCAACCACAAAGACAGATCAAGGAGAGGGACAGCCACGATGAGACTGGCACGGCATGGGGAAAAAGGTGAGTAAAATCACCTTTCAAAGAGAGGCATGTTTGAGTTCCTGACACTATAGTGTTCCTTTAAGATACATAGGACCTAAGGAAAGGAAATGTGTATGAAAAAAGCATTTAGCTTTTATAATTGTTGTGCTACTGTGGTTATATGTCTGTAACTTATATAACCATAAATAACACGTGATTAATCTTAGTGTTTGTATTATGGTCTCTATATCTTCAGTGTTTAAGCTTCCATTTTCATCTTATCTCTATATTTTTGGAAAACATATCAAATTGCTTCAGACAAATTCAAAAATTCCTTACTACAGCTGCCCATTTTTTATTAATTGGCAGAGCAGCTTGGCTGCTTCTCTCTCCTATTCAATAAAAATGCAATTAGGGTCCCATTTTTCAAATAATATTACCCAGAGAGGCTTTTCAGCAGCAGCCAAATACAAAAATCATTTAGAGCTTACATCTACAGAAAATGGTGCATTAGGCCTGTTTTTTTCCAATTAGTGTTAATTTACATTTCACTAATATATTCATTTATATTATAATTTCCTATAGAGGCCAGTGTAGTTCTGCAATTAGTGGCTAATTAAAATAGTATAGTTACAGTGACCTAAGGAGGTCACAGGTGCGTAGTTAGAGGGTGTCTGATCCAGCAGTTTTTCCTGGATTCATATCACTTATCAGTAGCAATGGGCACAAGAAGAAATATGCTTTATTTCAGTATGAAGAATACAAATGCTGCAGGAAGTAATTTAATCCCTAAGAAATCCTGTTGCATATAAATGCTACATACTTTATATGTTGCAAATCTATTCATATGTTGTCCTTAAACATGAAAAAGTGATCTCTGTCTAGTGAAATATGGGGAATCTGGCAATCCTAATGATGTATATTTAGAATTTAGCTAAACTCCCTGAAAGCCTTTGGTTTAACATTTTGGGTGGTTGTGGATGCCAAATCCAGCAGTAGATGTTAAAAAGAACTTGTTTGTACTTGCATCATTTGGCATTTCGTACTGAATCCAGAATTCTCATTTGATTGGTGGTTTCACTGTGGGTTTTGGTGCTTTAATTGGTATCACGTAGAGCTTAATCCGACCATCGGTTTGATTATTGAGTCTTTTTGTCACCTTGCATGGTGTCAAATCTCCCAACAGGTGTTTTAGTAATAAGATAAATCAAACGAACTGCTTATGGGAGGCTAACCCTTGTATTAGAAGTGTATTAGAAGCAATTGGAGATTGGGCCTCCCTATAGGTTTGTGAGGAATCAAATTACTAGTACTAATATTTATATATTGCTCCCATATTCCAGAGATCATATTCTAAAAACAATAAACAGATAAAAAAAAAGTTAATGTGAATTGAAACAAGAGAATATGGAAAGCCAAACCACAACTGGTAAAAAAAATAATAGCCAAAAGGTAAATTACAGAAGTGCACAAAAGCAGGTCCTCAAGTCTGCAAATGCAAATGCTTAATTTAGTGTGTTTTTTTATTGCAGCCCAGTGTTGTATCAATGGGTGTTTATTTTTTAATTTTTTCGAAAAACATCTTACACACAACTGCGTAATCCCTAAATCTTGGACTGGTAGAGGTCAGGGCCAGATGAAAAACCCATTGGGCTTTGTTGCTGACATTTTTGATGGGCCTAATTACAGAATTTTATTGACAAAAAACACCAAAACAGTTATACCTCCCACATGTCATGGATCTGGAGGTGGTGCTAGAGGGGAACTCACAGCATATATCTATAAGAAAACACATACCCAGCAGTGTCTTGTAATGCAGGACGTCGGTGGGGTAAAAGGGTGGGCCACTGACGTGAATCATAAAAACCGGCACCGGCCAAAAAAGGTGGCATCTCTGCCTGAAGAATTGGAAGGCCAGCCTTGTGTAAATGCATTTCAGGCTGCCTGCCAATCATGCAGACAGGCCAACAAAATGCGTGTTATACACACAGTGCCCTGAGCTGGGCATAAATGCGTCTAATGATGCACTAGCTCTACGCTTTTTAAGGACTGTCCCCTAGCACTCACTTGTGCACTACTCTCTTTAACTTCTTACTAGCAGGCAGAAGCTCCTGGTATACAGTCTTGGACAGAGAAAATATGTATGTAGTGAGTGCAGAAGAAAGGGAACACGCCACAGTGTTAGAGAGACTGAAGCAGCAAGAGCATTTGCATATTACGCAAAGACACCTTTACCTTAACTAATTTCATTGTCAGTCAGTCTACACAAGTTTTGTTTCCCTACATCCTTCTTAAGTTTCCATACTTAAGCAAGAACATGTAAAGAGTAGTAAAAAAAAAAATCAAAAAAAAAAATCAATGAGCCTATTCCATGGACATGAGTTTGGAGCTGCAGCTCTATCAGCCCCTATGTTAATCCGGCCCTGGTAGGGGTGCCTTGAGGATTAGTTTGGGAACCACTGCTATAGACTATAGAAGAGGCTAGGAGCCATTCCCAGTACACACAAGGTAAGTAATCAAATCATTACCAAATTGTTTGACTGCTTTTATTAGGGAGTGCCTGGGCAATCCTGACACCATAACCCCAACAGAAAAATATATGGGGTAAGGTGTTTGGAGTCTCCCTTTAATGTTATCCTGAAATTATACTTTTTATTGATGAATCTTAAAAAAGGATCTTTACATAAAATCAGCTGGAGTAACACTCCACAAGCTATAGCAACATCTCTTGGCAAGATACAATTCTCTAGAAGCTCCACCATAGCCTTTATTCTGTCCCTCTCGCCTTACTCATATGCCAGTCAATGTATCCCTCTTCTCCTGGAAACTCACCTGACACATCATGCATGGCTATAATATGAAGAGGAGGCTCTATTTCTGTGTGAAAGAAAACTAAAACATATAACAGGTACATAATCATAAACTGTGTGTTAAGGAGAAATATTGCCATCTCAGCCTTCCATAGATATCTGTAGACAAGTTGACTTTTGATGGTTTATGATTTTTTCAGAATCCCCAACGGTATTATTTGCCTATAGCAAACACAAGTACACACGTAGAAATGTGAGAGACACACGTTGAAAATATATGTTATTTATAATCACAAGCATTCATTTTACATTCATTTTAAAACATACACAATTTCTATCCAAGATGAGTTAAACAAAAATGGAGAACAGAAAATGTAGTGTTTAGTCTTAATTAAAAGCAAGGTCAGGCGAAGTTTCTAATTTTTAATTCTCATTTTGCATATTAAACAAACATTAAGCAGGAGTTCTTTATAGCTATAGGTTTATTTATAGTGGAAATTAAATGCTTGAATATACAAATCAGTGCATGTATGGATAAAATGTGAAAAGGTGAATTAATATGCAGAAAGCATATATTAGGAAACAGATGTTCGGTTGCAATTTGCTGACACACGATAACGATCTGTTACTAATAGTATCAAAATGAAAAAAATCTATATTTATTAATTCTAATGGAAGGTAATAATTGCAAGAGCATAATTCAAATTGGTTTTCAGCTGTATTGGAAAACATGCTATTTAACTTCTGCTCCTCTCAATAACAGAAATTCCTACCTACCATGTTCATTGTTGACACAAATAATATAAAAGTAAAGTAAATTTAAAAAAAGACCATAAATAGCTGCTGTTTAAAAGATAGCATGTTAACAACCTAAGAAATATGTAGAAGGCATATGAGGTATTTAAAATATATATGATAGTGTAAACACTTCTTTAAGCACACAGAGCATGGTATAGCAAAAAAAGTCTACTAAAGGAATCTTAAAGCAGCCACCAACCCCCCCAATAGACCCGATTTTGGGGTCATGTCCCTCCATGCCAGTTTAGTTCCCTGGTGTCCCTCATCTTTCCTCAGGCTGCATTGTGTAAGTGAATTATTTGCATGGGCTCTAGTAAACTACAGAGCATGCTTCCGAAGGGCTGTGTATATGGTTCTGCAAGTTGATGGTTGATCAGACAGGCCACCTCAGTCTTGAAGTAGGTGGGACCACCTCTCTTTCAGATGGGCCCGTCCAATATGGGCACCGCCATGGACAAGTGTCATGTCACTGGCAACATACCCTCTCACACCCGCTGGCTATCCTTAACCCCTTAAGGACACAACTTCTGGAATAAAGGGAATCATGATGGAATATTTAATGGGTTAAGCAGGATTTTTGAGTCTGTCTTAAAGTAAAACGAACACTTTAGTAGAGAGGTCACTGACTGCATAGGATGCTGTTTTGTTCACAGCTCTTAGAGAGATTTTAATGTAAGTAGGATGTTGGCTCAGACTTGGAGTATAAAGAACATTTTAATACAGATTTCACTCTCATTTTATTCTCACTGCACTCTCATTTTATTCTCACTGCACTGTTTTGGTAACAGCTCAGATTTTTGTAGCAAAATAAATGTTTTTGTGTGTGTATAGAACTGATTTATAAAGATAGTAAGCAGAATATATATATATATATATATATATATATACATATACAGTGGAACCTCGGTTAACGAACGATTCAGTAAACGAAAAATTCGGTTTACGAATGAGAATTCGTAAAAAAAAATGCCTTGGTTTACGAATTTTGTTTCGCAATACGAAACAAGTGTCCCGGTTTATAGCTCCACCCCCTGCATAGTGGAGACTGGGTAGCACGTGAGTGTGGAGTGTGGAGGTGTTGGAGAGGTTTTGGAGCTATTTGCAGCAAGTTGTGGAGCCTTTTGGAGCCATTTGCAGCAAGTTGTGGAACCTTTTGGAGCCATTTGCAGCAAGTTTTGGAGCATTTTGGACCTTGCCAAAGAGTATGGAAGGAGTGTATCCACAATCAGTACAATTCTAAAAATGAAAGAGAAGATAACTGGGAGAGATGCAGCCAAGGGAGTCACCAGGATCTTCAAGCAACGGCCACCTGTTCTGGAGGAGGTCGAGAAGTTGCTCCTGCTCTGGATTGAACAGAAGCAGCATGCAGGGGACTCAGTGACCAAGGTGATCATCTGTGAAAAGCCAAGGCCTTGCACGCTGACCTCCTCAAACAACAGCCAGGAACGTCAGCAGATGCAGAAGGCTTCAAGGCCAGCAGGGGGTGGTTCGAAAGGTTCAAGACCAGATCTGGCATCCACAGTGTGGTCAGGCATGGAGAGGCTGCAAGTTCCGATGTTGCTGCAGCTGAGGAATTTGCTACAGAGTTTCAAAGGGCTACTTTCCTCAGCAGGTCTTCAACTGCGACGAGACTGGACTCTTCTGGAAGAGGATGCCAAAGCGTACCTTCATCACAGAAGAGGAGACCTCATTGCCTGGCCACAAGCTGATGAAGGACCGTCTCACCCTCCTGTTCTGCGCCAACGCCAGTGGGGACCTTAAGATCAAGCCCCTGCTTGTCTAGCATTCAGAGAACCCACGGGCCTTCAAGAAACAAAAGGTGAACAAGGAGCAGTTGAGCGTTTTGTGGCAGTCTAACCCAAAGGCTTGGGTCACACGCCTCTTGTTTGTGAAGTGGGTCAATGCGGTTTTTGTTCCTGCTGTGAAGAAGTACCTTGTGGACAATAACCTGCCACTCAAGGCCATGCTGCTCATGGACAATGCTCCTGCCCATCCTCCAGGCCTCGAGGAAGACTTTCTGGAGGACTTTAATTTAATCAAGGTCATGTTTCTTCCACCTAACACCACCCCACTACTCCAACCAATGGACCAGCAGGTCATCTCCAATTTTAAAAAAAACTCTACACAAGGGAGCTTTTCCGGCGATGCTTTGAGATGACAGATCGCTCAAGCCTCACTCTCCATGAAATTTGGAGAGAGCATTTTGACATTGTGAGCTGTCTGCAGATTATCACCATTGCCTGGGCCGGGGTCAGCCAGACAAACCTAAATTCTGCTTGGCACAACCTGTGGCCAGACTGTGTTGTGAAACCTGCCTCCAGTGCTTCTGCACCTGCACCAGAGTCAACAGTGTTGGAGGAAATTGTTTCCTTGGGGAGGACCATGGGCCTGGAGGTGACTGAGGAGGATGTCTATGAGCTGGTGGAGGAACACGACCGTGACCTTACCACCGAGGAGCTGGTGGAATTGCAGAAGGAGGCGATGGAGGAGCAGATCGCATTTGAGGAGGAGGAGGAAATGAGTGAGGAACAGCTCTCTTCCACGGAACTCAAGGAGGCATGCCAAATGTGGGTAAACCTACAGACTTTTGTACAGCAGCACCACCCAGATAAGGCTCTAGCCCACAGACTTGTGAGCAGTTTTGACACAGACATCATGTCCCCTTAAAAGGCGCCAGAGGCAGCAGACAATGGAAAGGTTCATACAAAAACAGCCTAGACATGAAGAAGAACCTGCTTGTGTTTGTGCTGCCCAATTGGCCTCGTCCTCCTCATCTTCCAAAAAGTGTTGAAATTTTTTGAAATTTTCCATGTTTTCCAGCAGTCTGCCATGTTTTAAAAGTTGATGTGTGATGTTTGAAATGTTATTGCTTGATTAATCATGTCCCTGTACAGTATTTATGCCTTTAAAGTGCACTTTATAAAGAGTTTTGAACAGATAAAATACTTTATTTGACTTTTTTCTCACCTCCGGAACGCATGAATTGGTTTTCAATGCATTCCTATGGGCAAACCGTGTTTCGGTTTACGAATTTTTCGCAATACGAAATGTCCTGGAGAATGCATTAAATTCGTAAACCGAGGACCCACTGTGTGTATATATATATATATATATATATAAATAGTAAAGTAGTTGGCTGCACTCTCAATAAAATATAACTTTTATTCCAGCTTCTTAAAACAGATCAACGTTTAAGCCCTGGTATTGCACCCGGTTTGGCAACTTTTGAAGCCTGAGTGCAAGGTACATTCTACTTTATATATATATATATATATATATTTTAACTAAAATTATTTCTAAATAAGTTTAACAAAAAAAGGATGAGAAACCCAACCCAAGTAACGTTTTTCAGTTAACAGTTTACAGTCCCTAATAGAGTCTTTCAATGTCCCTAACAGAGCCTTGCAATGCCCCTACCTAACAGAGCCTTGCAATACCCCTACCTAACAGAGAATTTCAATGTCCCTACCTAAAAGAGCCTTTCAATGTCCCTAACAGAGTTTTTCAATGCCTCTAACAGAGCCATGCAATGCCCCTACCTAACAGAGCCATTCAATGCCCCTACCTAACAGAGCCTTTCAATGTCCCTACCTAGCAGAGCATTTAAATATCCCTTTAACAGAGCCTTTCAGTGTCCCTAAGAGAGAAATTTGAAGTCCCTTCCTAACAGAGTCTTGCAATGCCCCTACTTAACAGAGCCTTTCAATGTCAATAACAAACAAGTTCAATTCCAATAACAGCTTACACTTTTTGGGTCCACTTTCTATCACCCTCTACCATGAGTGACAGGAAATGGCTGATTGTGTTGGCAGGGTGGGCTGATGGCAAGGCGGGTTGATGACAGGGATGGCTTAAGAGTGCGATCTCTGCTGTGTCTGACCTTCGTGCAACAGGTAGCTGCAGCCATATTGATTATGGCGAATCGCAGTGGAACCCAAATTTTGTTCTCCCGGAACCCTAGGGTTCCACGGAACACCAATTGGGAAATGTTGGCTTAGAGAATCTTTTTAGTTCAGCTATTTGACCTTTAATTTGAAATTTACTTTCAATTCACCTTGAATTCTCACTTTAGTGAATAACTTTGTATGTATTTGTGTTTCCAGTAGACTTTATTTAAAAAGGTAACTGTCTACTTCTTAAGGACATATCAAACGCTAGAATTCTGTGAATCTGCTCAAGCCTGATTTAGGGGGATTCTTTTTAATATTTATAAAAATAAATACACATCACTAAAGATGTAGGTTTTTATGAATGTCTTTCTTTATTTTAAATACTAATTAATATTACAGTACATAATATAGATTACATGAACATTGAAATCTAAAAATGGATTTACAGTATATTTAAAGTATATACTCTATAATAGATTGAAGTACAATTAGCTTTTGTTTAATTTTCTCTCCGTTTTGTTTCTTGTAGCTTGCTATCTTGTAATGTTTTACTCCATGTTTATGCGGATAACATTTAATATCCTTATGCAAGGATCCTTTAAGTTGCGAGATGGGGCCTCAATGGATCAAATGTATTGTTCTAGCACATCCAATAGATGATCAGTCATCTTGGGATCTAGAAAATTGGAGGCCAAGGCAGCACATGGCAGGATGCATTATCCTACTGAAAGAGGCCACTGCCATCAGGAAACACCATTCGCATTAAGGGGTGTATGTGGTTTGCAACAATCTCTAGGTAGGTGGTACATGTTAAAGACCAAGCTTTACCAGCAGAACATTGCCCAGAGCATAACACTGCCTCTGCCGGCCTACCTTCTTCCCATACTGCATTCTGTTGCCATCTCTTTCCCAGGTAAATGGCTTATCCACCTGATCTAAAAGAAAACATGATTCATCAGACTAGGCAACCTTCTTCCATTGCTCCATGTTCCAGTTATGACACTCACATTCCCATTCAATGTACTTTCGGTGGTGGACATGGGTCATCATGTGCACTCTGACTGGTCTGTGGCTACGCAGCTCCATACACTGTGTGTTCTGCACCTTTGTGATGCACTGTGTTCTGACACCTTTCTATCATGGCCATAATTAAGTGTGATTGGACCAGACGGGCTTGCCTTTGCTCCCCATGTGCATCAATAAGCTTTGGGCACCCATGAACCTGATCCTGGTTCACTACTGGTAGGTACTAACACCATATGCTAATGCCACTTTTGGTTCTTATAAACCGCTGCATACTGGGAACACCGAAGACTTGCCATTTTGGAGATGCTTTGATCCAGTCTAGCCATCACTATTTTGCCCATGTCAAAGTCACTCAAATCATTTCACTCACCTATTTTTCCAGCTTCCAACATATGAAATTCAAGAATCGATCGTTCACATGCTGCCTGATATATCCCACCTCTTGACATGTGCCATTGTAACGATATAGTCAATGATATTCACTTCACCTGTCAGTGGTTTTAATGTTGTGGCTGATCAGTGTATATTAGCCATTTTATGTTGATTTTTCTTACCATGTCAAAACAATGGCAAGACAAAAATTGGATTATATTCTCTAATACTATATAAACCCTCCATTCCATATAATATACATTTTTCTACAAAGAATGAACAAATAAGCAAAAATGTTAAAATCTGTAAGCATTTTTTAGAAATAGTAAATTAGTGCTTGACCTAATTATATATGTTATCTATGACTCATCTATGAATCATTCAAATAAGGTTTTAACTTATTTTTTTTATCATTATAAAGAACTTAGTAGTAAATGGATTAATCACATTATCATATAAGTATATTGTCTCCTTTTTACATTTATAATCAAGAATAATTTAAAATATTGTTTTATGTAGTTATTAGTTTTAAGTATAGCTGCTTCTGATGTCTGCCTTTTCACTGTAGCATTGTATTTTGTTTATATGCACATGTCTCTTTTGCTCTTAACTTATTCACTCCCAGAATGGACTATAAACACTTTTACTTTTTTTGCCAAAAGAAGTTTAGTCCATAAATTCTCACTCACCCTAATGTATACTCTAGGAATAATTACCAACTTGTAGATGAACAAATTTCGAAGACAAAAGCTACTAGTCACTAATTTATTGCCTGTAAGTGTATTGAAAATATCTGCTCACCCTTTCCTCCCAAACAGTAAAATAAGTTTCAAGGGGTCATATCATTCTTACATTCCAGGAAGGGGAGGAGTGAATGGACTGGACCTATTCACTGCTAGCATTACATTAGCAGAGATTGATACAATTTGTATAGCAGTTGTAAATACCCTTATTTTAAAAATATTATTTAACTGTATTCACTGTTTTGCTCAAATGCACATATTCTTGTTACATTGTGTTGCCATGTTCAGTAAGCTGTACTGATATGGTCCTTACAAATTCTTAAAAGCATTTTTATTCTATTTTTATCACAACTAATGCAAGTAAGACAAATTAAATTTTATACTAGAGCTATTATACTAGCATTTCAGACAGTTTTATTAGACAGTGTATTACAATATACAGGACACTGTATATAGTGTAACGTTTTTAATTCCCCATTTTTATATTTTTATAAAGGTTGAACAAATAAAAAATTTTTTTTAAAAATTGTAAATGTACATCATTTTAGTTTTTAAGTTTGTCCAAATAACAATGCTGTTGTATTATGTGTTTATATGCTAACCATGCATCCCTTACTTCAAATAAATGTAAAGCTAATAATATTTTTTCACCAAAAGTGCTCGTCAGTGAATGGGCAAAATTATGAAGTAGCCTTCATGATTCTTTATATCTCAGTTTTATGATTCTGCAAATACATGCTAAGGCAATGAAAGTATCCATCTTATAGTTATACAGAAGCATATCTATGTCTCTGCTGTCTTGATGAATGGAATATCAGGAATAAGTGAGAAACAACAACAATTGTAAAGTGGAGTTGCTCTAACAAAGGCAGGTCAAAAAGAGCATTCAGGTGGGGCAGCACATTGAAAGTAAGTGTAAGCATTGTTCCCAATCAGTGTTTGGTACTTATTCCATACACATCTACATACCTTGTATGCTGTACTTCCTGGACTAAATGTAAATAACCTTACAAAGAAACTCATGGGGACCAGGTACTGATGCAGTAAAATGATCTACTGCAGACGCTGTATCGGGGTGCATACTTACTTTCTATTCAATTGTCCTCTGATGGCTTGCGGTCTGGTTTCCAACCTAAAAGTAAAGTGCACAATGTGTGTCTATATCTTACTACTGTGTAAGGGCCTGTGGACTCTATCTACTCAGTACATTAATGCGGACTACCAGGAGACCACCAGAAAAAGGTCCTGAGCAGTGTGTGTTACATTATCTAGAAAAATTGGTCCAGCTGCATAGTGCAATGAAGAGGCCTCATGAGAACCCAGTAGTAAGTGTCTTCTGTTTTTATTTAAGCATTTGAACCTTCTCCAGACATAACCTTAAGAACCTTCTACAGTAGCATAATAACACCCATATTTTATCTGGAATATAAAATTTTCATCAGCAATGTAATTACAATCGCATTTGTAAACAACTCCACATTCTAAGAGACCAATTAATTATTTTTTGCATTTTTGATTTTGAAACTGAATATGCAAACCTTTTTCTAATACCATATCTTGTACAGAAATCATACAATATGAAAAAAAAATAATAGACGATAGTTTTCAGAACCCCATACCAGCGCAACCACGTCTACACATGACCTTGTAGTGTGCAATGTGTATTGTTTATATAGAAATCAGTCATTGCTATTAGAGTCATTGTACGTAACTAATGTATTTATATATTGGTTTATTTACAAGGTTTCTTCCACATTAGATAATTCTCCTTAGTGTGTTCTTATGATACAATTACATCATGGCTAAGTCCATTAAACAGCATGGTATGAGATACTTAAGTGTGAATATAAAAAATATTTAAAATAAATATAAGACTTGTTATCAAAATGTGCTTGACTTATTTCACTTGCGAATTTCATTACAACATTATTTGGAAGCAGTTTGATTTGTAATGCATATTGGGAATGATCTCTGCCAAATTCTAAAGATTCATTAATTAGTATGGCACTCGGAAATAAACTATATAAATTGTTGAATTGACTAGTCTATGGCAGCTGTTTCACATATAAGATTCTCAATATTCAGAAATGGTGAACGTACAGCTGCAAATATAAAAAAAAAATGGAATAGGTAGTTAATGATTCCAAATTAAATTTATTAGCACATACTGTATGTAAAACAAAGCAGGATAATTTTAACTAATGAAAACTGTTTTTACATAATGTACAAATGTGCTCATACATATTCAAATTCTCTCTAAAGAGCTTCCCATGAACGATGATGTCATTATGCTCATTTGTTTAATTGATCCTAATGTTGCTTGGTTGAAGGGTTACAAGAAAGAAATTTTTCCATGTAAATGTTTTTTATTTCTGTAGATTCCGAAGACAAGTACAACAAAAAAAATAATTTTTTCTTTTCTTTTCTTTTCTTAAAGTTAGTAGATGCCGTCTAGGGATGCAGATGTAAAATAACAGGTGGACAAATTATTGTGAAAAACATTTTAATGGACTTACAGAATATGGAATGACAAGCTTTTGGGAATTGCTTGACATTTTATAAAGGGAGCAACTCGTGAAAGCTTGTTGTCCCGAAATTGTTAGTCCAACATAACAGGTCATTTGTTTGACAAGGTGAACAGAATCGTGTTTATGCAAGGACTATAACTATGTATTAAATTTAGCATTATGAAAATGTTAGCATGGTTCTGAAAGTGTTACCTAAAATGACTTGTATTTTGTTGTTAATTTCTTCACTGATGCTTTAGAAATCAACCTATATCTTCCTCAAGTACTCTTGTACAGAGTAAGTGTTCAAAAACAATCTCCTTCATGTTGTACAGAAAAACATATTTATTGAGAATGTTTCTTTCGTTCACCAATCAGTGTTACAGAATGCTACTGGCTCAATGTGTAACATTTGTTTTAAATCGTCATTTATTGGTTTTACAAAGAGACGTGAACGAAGATCATTCGCAAAGCATAATGGTGGCGTTGTACATGTAGTGAAAAATAGTGAAGTTGCATGATATGAACACGTCACACCATCTGAAGTCAATGCCTATGGAAATGGCAAAGGGAATCATACTGTAATATCTCTCTAATATATTCAAATCAACATATGTGTGAGTGCTGGTCGTCCAGCTATGCCTTATGCGATGAATGACAAGAGAACTGAAATCTAGGTATAGGAATTCAAACCAGAAAACTCGGCCTGTTTTGGGACGCCATTTTGATGTAACATATTAATTTAGGAAAATATAAGATTATTATGTGCCTCTAAGCCTATGGAAATGTTTAACATTTGTAGGCAGTATGATTGTGGTCCATATGGGTACCAAGCTATCATATCTAACTATAGGAATCTGCAATCAGTGCAAAATCTTTTACCATTTAGAGAAGTTCATTTGTTTAAATGTGTATGGATAGTGATCATATATTTGTTTGTTTAGGGTTTATTCATACTTTCAACACCTAGTTCTTATTTTTAGAATAAAATGGTATCCATTTAAATTGTAATATAGCAAATGTAAAGGTTTAAACGAAATAACAGTGATAAAATGCATCGTTTATGGTTGCTATATGTGAAAGAAGGAGTGAGCTGTACTTGAAATAAGTATACAGGAAAAAAATACAACGAGGACCTTGTGCAAATAGACACACAATTATAAAATGAGATACTTAACCTTGACATTTTTCTAATAAGTGTTGCATCATACTTTCGTATCTAGTATTTGTAAGGAACCTGGTGATATGTTTGGGCATTTCTATCACATTGTACACTCATCTGAGCACGACCCTCTAAGTCACTTATTTTTCTTGGATTTTCTTGTAGGTCATGTTCATCTGTAGTACAGCTTTGTCAACTATGACAGCAGTTTATAAATAGTGATAATTTGGGCAATTTTTACCTGAATGAAAAAATGATGCCATGGTATGTGGACATAAGGCCCATATAAAACTGGTACAGTTGTGTCAAGCATCTGTACTATCCAAGGCAATTCCTGGAGTGTGCGGTCTTTAGTGCACCTACCCAATCATGCAACAATTTTTGGCCGTCATAGCAATTCTCTGCTGTTAAATGGCAATGTTTTCAGCTGCAGAGTTTAAAGGGGGGGATGACATGGTACCACTTTATCTCAATGCCTTGCTGAGCCATTACTTTAAGTCTCAATGTTGGGGCTTCCAATGAAAGCACTGTACATGCAAAAATCACATCAATCATTTTATGTTACAATTAGACATGCGATCACTGGGTCTGGCTGTCCAATGCATGCCTATAGTGACTTCCAGATGGAAATTTTAACCATATCTCACTAGTGAACTATACAGAAAAAAAACTGTGTCACTGATTACTGCAACTCCGATGTAACGGATCACCTGGCACCCTGACTGGTACCTCCGTTAAAGGATGCTCCTAGTGTTTCCTGGGGACTCCAAGCACTCTGGCAGACACCACAATCACCGAACCGGAAAAGCATATGAGTACTTGTAAGCATATGAATGTTGTATACAGCCGAATAGGAAAAAACATCCGAATAGGTTTACACTCCTAGCAGTCAAACTGGAACAGCATACAATAAATCCCCCCCCCCCCAATAATGAGACGACACTTCACTTTGAGGGTTAAGCAGGAACAGACTGTACTGGCACATACAGCCTCTTTTATTCCCAATCCACAAACTTAGTACTGCCCACAGGGTTTTACAGAACAACCAATCAATCTGTACAATACACACAGACACTCCCACACAAAATCCCCCCCTCTGCCTGTGATATGATTACTGAACACAATGGTTAATCTAATTATCACAGGCAGAGAAATACAGTATCATAAAACACATCACATGGACCCCAAAACATGCAATAACCCCATAAAAAGTATATCCGGGGGATCTGGGTGACCCACATATCCAAAATTCACCCAGATCCGTTCAGTCCTTTGGAAGATACAGTTTAATGCAGATTCCACAAAACATATGCAGGCTAAATGAAAAACAATTACTCTATAATGTGTCCCCTGTTGTATAGTCCAAAACCACTGCACAATGTCTCTGTGCACCAAATACCAGTGAGATGGTACAGTGTTGAAAAGTCCAAACAGTGTCTGTGAGTTAAAATGGCCGCCATCCATTGTTCTCACCATGTGCTTCAACCATTGTTCTCACCATGTGCCTCTGATACAGGAAATGGTGGCCACCCAGTAACTCCACAGTATGTCCCCAGATGGTTCTTAAAGGGCCAGCAGCACAACACAAATCCATTATGCCCAAATCATGTCTTTAAAGGGCAATACATCCCAGGGGCCATAGTCACATGGCAGGAGGCTGGCAATCAGTCTTCTCCAATGTCCAGTGGCCAGGTCAGTTTCGCCACATCCGGCTTTTAAAAATCACTTTTTTTCTAAACGGCGTGTTGTGCACCTTTTGTTACTAAGAGGTTAAATATACATAAGGCAATTTTCTGGATCATTACTATAAATATTTACACATAGCGGCATTAGGGAAAATGTTCAGTTTCTTTATAAATCTAAACAGTAGGCGATTATACTAAATCATTGCACTGTAATAATTACAGACTCAGGTGTGTTTTGCAGCCTTGATAAGAGATGTCAATCTGCAATTCTAAGTGATTGTCTTTTTTGCTCAATTTATATGATTTGTGCTTCTTTAGAAAATAACAGCATAGCGTGGAAATATTCTTGCATAGACACATTTCTGGAACTATATTTAATACTTTCACCCAGTAACAATATATAAGGATATGCATTAACATAGAGTGCATATGATTCTGAGTGCATGATGGCAGAATGAAGAATGTCTATGATTTATGTTTACTGATTGCATTCATACATTTTATGTTAATTTAATCATTTTAATATAGGTGTACAATTAGAACAGATCATTCACAGGTTTGTTCTATTCAGATTTTCAATAGGGATAAGTGAAATATCACAATCAAAATAAAAATATATAAAATTGCTGAAAACAAATACTTTTCATCTTCTGCAGAAGCACAAGTAAAAAAACAAACATGCAGTTTACCTATTTTAAAATATTTTATATGTATCTATTTAAAAAAAAAATAGATATTTATCAGTAATAGGGCCAGGAAAAGAAAATCCCACAATGTTTAAGCAGACGTTCTCTCAAAAGAAAAGTAAATGCCCACAAATATTACAGTCAGTCAACCAAAAATTCACTCACTATTATACAATCTTTTATAGGAAACTGTTTACAAAACGTTTGAAGATATGCTGTTAAGATTCAAACAATTTCATGATCTGAATATAGGAATTCCTACGATTATTTGTTCTAATAAATAATTTTCCCTATTAAAGGGACATGATTGCAACACAACCACTTTAGCTAATTGAAGTAGTTATAATGCCAGCACCCCATCTCCACAATCTTACATGACTAATGTATTCAAATAAAAACCAGGACTTTATAGCAGAGCTCCTAACTCCACCTACACATTCTGTCAGTCAGAGAGCTGGAAATTACACTTCTTAGTCCCCATACCAAGTCATACCAATAATCTGATTTATCAGTACTGACATAGAGCAACTTGTAGACACGGTTCCCCCTTAGCGAGCCATTGTAAGTTCACAGATTGATTGTCTTTCTGATGATTGGTACAGAATGTGGCTGTGTTTACCCAATGAACGTGTTTGTAAATGCAAGTGCTTGCACCTAGGAAGTCCCTGCACCTATTCATGCTGGAAGATTTTATTTAAAAATATCATAACATTAATTTGTATTATTAAATAAAAATGTCACATGTTTTGTATACAATTATTTTTTTTTATTTATGTTTTCAACCTCAATATAAATATAGACGTATATTGAAGATTTTATAGCATGCTGCATCTTGCAATATGTCATTCAGTATCTTCAATATAAAGTCAAAATTGAATTTTTTTGTACATTTGAAACATTAGGTAAGAAATGATAGCAGTCTAGATGGTATTCATATACTATGCTAAGCAGGTTTAGTAAAGCTATGGGGGAAATTTTAAGTGCATGCAGAACTTGCCGTGCATGCACGTTGGGTCCCAATGCTACTCTATGCCTAATGGCAGGACCCATAAACGTAAGGACAGGAACACTTAACTGTTTGGAATACAGGTTTGTATTCCAAATGCTTTAGTGCTTCTTCGAGCTGTAGTGATTATGTTGCTTTGAGTGTCCCTTTAACAAAAATGTTCAGTGAAGAGGTTAAGCATTAAAATAAATCTGGTTACTTTGCTTCCATATGTTAATTGAAAACTGAAAGTTTATTTGCAACAGAAGTATAGATTTTTTTTTTATTAGCAGAAGTTATCCAAATTTTAAATAAATACACAAGAGTTCAAGATGTTCCATATTTTCTGCTTATGAAATTCTAGCTCATATCACAAAATAAAACAGCTATTGAAAAAGAATAATTGTTAAAGGAAATATGAAATCATAATGCAAAATATTGCTCACACTGGTCCATTCCACATTGCAGAAAGGATGATATTTCAGCCAGATGCTCCAACAAAAAACACATGTGCCTGTAAAAAAAATAAAAATGTCATATAAGTAAATATATAGTAAATATATATAATAAATAAATAAATATACATATATCTCTAAAGAAAATAATTTCACACTCCATATAATCCAAAGTACTTTGCCCAGTGCTTATCAGGCCAAAAATACAATAACTGGGTAAAGATAACACTCTCAGGTCTATGTAATAAATCTTAGCTTTTAATGTCTTACATAAAAAACAATTGACGTTTCAGCTTGATATCCGCAAGCTTTAATCAGGACAGACATACATAAGTGTAACCCCCAACATATATACCCCAAAATAATACAATCACTTACCACAACCTGGTCTGTGAGGTTCGAATCCAGTAAACTTGAAGTAGCATTTTCTTTGAATCCCCTCCTCTCCTAGGTGGGATTTACATAAACTTGCCTGATCTTGTGGATTAAGCTACATTGGTAAGACAGATCTGCCTCTCCGTGAATGAACCAGAAATCATAGATCCAGTATCAGGACAGCGTACAGAGATGGCAAATCTGATGTCCCGGTGGCTAAGCACTTTCTGGAACGTGGCCATACCTAACCAACTATGAAAATTATGGCCATAGACCATGTCCCCCCACCTAGGAGAGGAGGGATTGAAATAAAATGCTACTTCAACATGAACTTTACTGGTTTTTAACCTTACAGACAGTGTACCCAGATGGCCTTAATGAGAAATACTTATCAGCATTTCTCTAGACCCAGTTATCTGGTCTTTCCTGAGCTTGGGTTATAGCACCCACCCTGTGGGATAGGTGCTTTCCCTGTATGCTATGTAAAGCCATGATATAGTGGACATTGAACAAATGAGCAGTGTCTTACAACACTGTGCACTAATCCATTGCTGTTTCACTACTATATATATGAACCAGGTATCCACCCTAGGGGATAGGACCTGGAAACATGTATAACAGTGATATATTCTTGTATGCACTAGGATTTGTGAAGATTCTCTTGGAAATGGCTGAATGCTATTAATGGTTACTGACATGGTATTGGAATACTTGGGGACTTGCTAGTAGTTATTGTGCCATTAAGTGATCTAATATCACCTGCAGGGCCCACCCTTGGGGAAAGGCCTCTGCATGTGGGTGGTCACAGTGCACTTGAGAATTGGTTGGTTGCCTGCAAATTCTAAATATATACATATACATTTATGTATATATACTCCTCCCGCCCCTCTGTGTGTCTCTTTGCATTTCCATCCCCTCCAGCCAAGGTTTACCCTAAGTCCACTTCTGTGTCCATTTTGTGTCCATTTTCCGCTGCCTCCTTCTGATGGTATCCAGTGCCACTTATGAACAGACTGTTATTACCCTGCCCCAGTCCATATTAAATGTTGCTCCCTGACACACAGTGTCTCCTTACACATCTCTTTTTGCAACTTACATTTTATTTCCTAACTGCAATTCAGAAAGTTGTTTTTTTTTTTTCTGTAGAAGATGAGACCTTCATTCACAATATCTTCCTGTGTGGAATAGTTTCCAGCATTTAAGTCAAAAGGTTCAGGCTTTTAAGTCCAAAAGATCTACGGGAATATTTTTGGAACTCTTGAGGTCTCGCTAAGTACTGTAGGTACCTATACCCTATACTGAATTCAGTTGTATTACTCTGAATAACTTCAGCAGGCATATTGAATAGCATGACCCATTTGATGTCTAGCAGAGTGTGTTAGACCACCACACAGTTGGAGTTAAATTTGCTTCTGCTTTCATCTGACATAGTACTTAACACTATTTGTGTCTGTTACAGCTATCCAACCTTCTTTTATGTGTATGTGCTTTGATCTCAAGTGTTCTGTTGTTCGTGTCAGACCAATACTGCTCAAGTATTCTCCCAGTTTCAGAAAATAGACACTAAATGTATCAAGCTTAGGCCAAATAAGGTGGACAATTGTGTAGATCATCCAGATTGCTTTTAGAATAAATTAGAAAAGCCTGAATGCTCAAATATCCTAATAATTTGGCACTAGGTGGTCTGAACCAAGGATCGCTCAGGTTATAAGAATACATTATAGATTTACATGTGGAAAGGGCTAGACTATTTTGTGCCCTAAGGAAGACCAGTTGATTGTGCCCCCTCTTCCCAAAACAAAAAGGCCCCTTTGTGTGTCTATTTCTCCCCCAATCCCTTTGTGTATATATTTTCCCTTCCCGACCCCCTCTGTGTGTCTCTCCCCCCCAGTCCCTGTGTGTGTCTTTTTCTCCCCAGTCCCTTTTTGTGTATCTTTCTCTCTAGCCCCTTTTTGTGTCTCTTCTGCACCAGCCCCTTTGTGTGTGTCTCTCTCCCCAGCCTCTTTTTGTGTCTTTCCCCAGCCCATTTCTGTGTCTCCCTGCCCCAGCCCATTTGCATGTCTTTTTTCCCTTTCCCCAGCCCCTCTGTGTGTTATTGTCTCCTTCCCCAGCCCCTTTGTGTGTGTCATTGTAAACTTCCCCAAATCCCTCTTTGTGTGTCACTGTCCCCTTCGCCAGCCCCTCTGAGTGTCTCTATGTCTGCTTCCCCAGCCCCTTTATATGTGCCATTTCCCACTCCCCAGACCATCTGTGTATGTCATTGGCCCCTGCCGCAGCCCCTCTGTGTGTGTCACTGCCCCTTTCCTTAGCCCCTCTGAGTGTCTCTGTGTTCCTATGCCCAGGCCCTCTTTGTATGTCAATATCCCTTTAACCTACCCCTCTACGTGTGTCCTTGTCCCCTTCCCCTGCCCCTCTGCCCTTACCAAGCGGACCACATAAGAGCATCTTCTGTATCCACAACCCTCTCTAAAAGGAATCTATTCGTTGCTATCAGCAATCAGCTTCCTGTCAGACCGGGTAGAGGATATAGAAGATCCTCTACTGCGGTCCTCTCAGCCACACTACATGCAGTGACCGACAGGAGGGAGAGTGATGTGCCATGTGCTCCCCTCCTGCCAGTCACCTGGAGATTAAGCCCCTCTGGCTGGTGTGCCCTAGATGCCTGCCTTATTTACCTAGTAGTAGCACCATCCCTGCATGTAGATCAGATGCACATTTTAAATTTATAAAAAAGGAGCGTGATAGTAGAAGCCATGCTAATATGATACATTTACAGAAGGATAAAGAAAAATCAGTAACCTGGTCTTGAAAAAAAATAATCTATTTTATTCTGACATTTTAAAACATAGTAACAGAAAATGGCACAGGTATAACCAAGCCCTGACTTATCTATTGCATTGCTAACCTAATCTAATTCCCAGATGTTTACAGACTCACCTTACATTTCGATACAGGTTTGGGAGAGATAATCTATTTAATATAACCTTATTAATTACTGAAGACCACATTTCCATTGTTTACCAAACAGATACCCCAGGAGAAGTGATACGAACATTTTTTATGAAAAATATGTCAGATAAACCCAATTATTATGAGTATATAAATATGCTCACCTATACATATACGCTCTCTATCTGTGATTTTAAATGAAAACCGAACATGCTGTTTTTTTCATTGAGGGTTGTTAAATAGGTACATAAATATATAAATATTTATAACTTATAGTGAGAAACCTAGTTTCTTGATATGTTATGACACTGAATAATGGATCAACCCATCAATCTTTCTAGTGTATTTTATAGTTTCAGAAAACCAGTAAATCAATCTTACCAGATAGTCTGGAATTAGAGAGTGCATAATAAGATTGATTTATTGCTCCATTAAATGGTCTCATAACCTAGAAACGAACATCGTCTTTCTGAGACCAATATGACTAAAACATACTTTGATGTTAATGAGGCAATAATTACCAGTTCAGTAATTTTCCCTAATAGTATTTTTTTAGATCTACAGATGTACAGAGTACCGATCTTTCCACTGTTTAGATCATTTTTTTTTAGAATCTTGAAACCATAAAAGAAGCTTGTAAAAAATCCAGAATAACCTTTGTCATATAACTCAGGTGCTACTTTTCAGTACAATTAAATGGACGATTAAATCTTTCATAACTAAACAGTGTGGCACATTTAACAATCTTTAGCCTAGCAAATAATGAAAGTCAATATAGCAGCAAAGTCTGGCCATGTCTTTGACTTGATTTGTTGAGAATTTTTCACATTACTGAAAATGTAAAACTAATGATTTATGTGTCAAATGTATAGTGTATTATGAAACAATTTGCATTTTCCTCCAGAAGGAAAATGATCTTAATTTGAAGCTGGTCCCTAGTGCCAGCTTTGCAATGCAAATACGAAAGCCTCGAAAGTGGGTTCCCTTCTGCATATTTCCTTTGAGAAAGAAATAATGAAATTTTCACAAATAATACTGTAATTTTTAAAATAGAAATATCCCCCATGCTATTAGAAAGAAAAAAATTTCTTGGAACGGAAATAGCAGAACGTGCAAACAACTGAATGCCAGTAGTTTGGTGCCTTGAGCCATAAGTCACATGTCACAGGTTTATTTTTTGTTAAAAGTTAAAGTTAAAATGATTATAAAAAGTGGATTTTGGAATATGAAGAAGGAAACACTCTTCATTATTTGGGCTAGCAGTATACTACAGAGGGTGTAGCATGGGCCTGTGTAAGAAAACATCAGGTTAAAATGGAATGTAGTGCATTGATTGCTAATCAGTGATACTTGTGCAATTAAAATTATGTAGACATATATTGTTTTCAATTATTTATAATTTTTTCTGCAGAAAAATTGGTGCAATAAAAAGATTTCTAGATGACATCTTATCCCTTATGACTGGATCATACAGAAAAGCACATAAGCAAAAATGTTAAGATTTAATAAAATATAAGGGACAAAAAAAAATTGTCACGTGCCGTATTTATGGTACTTGTAAAACACCAGTTGGCATTTTTAGAAAAGCAACTTAAAATGTATAGGAACATACAGCCCATATAGCAAGTTCTATTACAAGTATCTACTATGATATAGTAACCTGCAGAGAAGTGTATTCAGAACTATCGTTCCATGATTTATGAATGTGTATTGTTACCTGCTTATACTTTGATCACATAATATGTGCTTCTCAAAAAAAAGACGATTTAAAGATGTCAGCTTGCACGAAAGGAGGTTGGAATCGGATATTCAATGAATAAAAGTATTTACCTTAACAAATTACAAAGAAACGGTAATATATGATTATTTTTTTTTGCATAATCATTAACCATGACACTTTCCTTAAATAAACGAGCTTTCTTTAGATTGTAAGCTCATTTGAGAAGGGCCCTCTTCGCCTGCTGCTCCTGTAAGTCATACATTTTGTTAAAATTAAATGTTTCTCTTGTTTACCTAATGTACAGCGCTGCAAAATATGTTGGCGCCATAAAATGAATTGTAATTGCTAACTGTGCCATTTGTGTTTTTATTTATACAGAATGAAATTGATTAGTCAACAAGCACAAAGTATGCAATACATATTAATGAAAGTAAAAAAAATAAATAAATAAATAACATCCTAGGGCTTATGATTATGTAAAATCTAATTTATTCTTTTTTCACAATGAAAAACATCTGTATACATGTTTCCTATTTTTACACATATCCCTACAGTATCTTAAAGTACAGACTAAAAATATAGACGTTGGATTTTCCGATCTTACATCATCCTTTATCCCTCAAATTACTTGTCTCACTAAAATATAGATTTAGCTGCCTTCTTGTTTTTTGTTTGTTTTTTTTATCAGTTTTAACTTTTTTTTTGATTACTGTTCCTTAGACAAGTGTTGTGAATACCATTTAATTTTTATTTTTAGTAATGCTCATTTGATTGATTCCTTTTACACTAATTTTAGCATGTTCTCTGCATCTCCCTAGCTGTGAAAGGATATGGTACAGTGCTAATTTATTCTTTTTTGGGGGGGAGGGGGGGCGAATCTGCAAACATCCTATTGTAGAACAAAGGAGATGACCGTTTGGCTCAGACGCACTTGCATAAAAAGGAAAGGCAAGGCAAATGATTAATCACAGATAAGGGGAAGGGGTTTTAGAATACATCAGTATTTCACAGAAACCCGTTTCTAAATTTGACTTAACAACACATTTTTTTCTTAAAACAGATTTTTGTTTCTCTCTCTGTAAACTAAATAATTCTTATGCAGTCATTCCTAAATTAATAATGAATTACTTCTACGCTCACTGTCCTCTAATATATAATTTACCATATTAAAAAACCCAGCACAGTCAATCTTTCATTAGACATGGGGTGATAAGAGGTCAGCAGACACTCCTGCAGAACTAAAAATAAAAGCACCACATCTGGTATGCAACCATGTCTGGAATTGTAATGCATGTGCCTCCACTTACTTGCTGTATTGAAAATATAAGCTAGAGGACTGCAAGCTGAAACATGAACCAGTGCAATTGGAACTTAAACACAAGGCCAGACTGTTTGTATATGTATGTGTAGTTTATTAGAAAATGGAAAGGTCTTTAGACTAGGAATACTGGCCTGACTAGATCTGTCACACATTTAACAAGCTGTTTGTAATATAGTCCATTTCAAGTTTAGATGGCAAAATCACTCCCAGAGGAATAAGGAAACTGTGATGAATAACAGGGTCTTGTTTTCAGCACTTGCTTTTTTAATAGTACTACTCTATTCAAAATACATTGTTTGTTCCTGTTTGTTACTTGTTTATAATTATTATTATTTCTTTTAAATGCATAGGATGGGGGAAGTTTTATGCAGTATGTGCTACTTTGGCTAAAATGGCTGATTTTGATGGTTGCAAGAATGTAAGAAATCAGGCTTTTATTTGATCTAAGTTTATTAGAACAAGCCTCTGTTAATAATACATAATTGCCAACTGTCCCGAATTTGGTGGGGACAGTCCTATGTTTTGTACTTGTTTCTCAGCAAAAAATTATCCTGGGGGCCTATCTCACATTCTAGGGATAGAACTACTAGTGGTACAGCCAATGTAGCATCCCCAGGGTCAACAAGAAGGTGCCTAGAAATATATATGTAAATTTCCTTGTTTAAAAGCACACATTATGGGGGTGGGGAGTGAACCGCATGGCGGCCAGATGCATTTTCTAAGAGCACCTGCATGACTCTTGTACTTTATGATTATATTGACGCCTAGCAGTCACATCCTGCATGATTCGTACCTACCCAATCTGTGGAACCACATGGGGTGCCAAAAACTGGCTTAGCTAAGGAGTCTGCCACTGCATGTTCTGGTATTCAAAAGGCCTGGCAGAAATATCGGGCAGGCGAGGTGGCTGCTCTCGCAACCTGATCTGCTACAGTACCTCGCTAAGTTACTCTGGATTCCCCCCCCCATCCCCTTCTGGCCCAGGGGGTGGGGGGCTATCCCAGTCCCCACTGGTACCACCACTTACCACTCTTAGATGCCTAGACAGCACATGGCTACACCAAGATGGCGGAAGCACTGTCACATCGTGAGCACATGCCGACACCTGTAGAAAGAGACCAATATGTCTCTGTGGAGCGATCGTTGCAGAGACTGGAGGAGATTTTTTACCACTTTTGTGAGGTATTTGTAGCTCGAATAGCACCAGAACCATCTAGGCATCAAATAAGAAGCCAGGGAAATGAAGTTCATGATGTCATTGGGACACCCTCAGGCAGATCACCAGCAGAAGCACCTGTACCACGCAACTTATGCCCATCTAGGTTGAGGGCCACCAGGGGATTTACCCCACTGCATCATCCACATAGGCGGAGGCTTGATCACCACAAGAGGTGGCAAATCAACAGGGCATTCTGCAATATCCCAAAATGGAAGGAATTGGACACTGCGTGTACCTGAGCTGAGTCCATGGTTCAATGATGCGGCCCTCTAATCAGGCCTGGAGCTGGAGGGATGGTCCGGCTCACTCCTATCCCGCCGCCTACCCCAGAGACTACCCCAGGACGGCCCAATGGATCGCAGACCAGGGAATTGGCTGAAATCTTAACCTCTATGCTAGGCTGCTGGCCTGCACGCTAACGGTATGTCACATTATAGTGCTCTTATTGTTAGACCAGGATGTGTATTCCTTTTGTTTTGTGTTATTTTATGTAATACTCTAGTACTCACCTAGTAAGTGGTACCTTCACTCTTCTGAATCCCATCCCAGTGGTTTCAAAAAGCTAATCAGTTTGAATAGTTAGCCCAGCCTGTTTTCACTTGATATTTTTATATCAACCCTGAGTAATGCATGTGCTAAAAATAATTACTTTACATGTCTTTTATTTCCTCCTGTTGTGCACTCTGACTTTGCTCTGGCAGACACTTTAGACATGTCAGACTAGCCTGATATTATCTTGTTACATAGATCTAAAAAACAGCACATTACTCCTCTTACATTCATTTTTATAAAAAAATTATGTTTGACATTTCATGTAACTCATTGGCATGACTCTTCTGTATACTCTTACTGGAATGTCTTTGAAAAGCTTGTCCTAATTTTATGCACTGGAAAAAAAAAGAATTTAAAAATAAATAAAAAACACTTTATTTATAACCATGCAGGGCTAGCGCAACCATAAGGTAGCACAGATGAGCGGGAGGGGATCTTCTGTATCCTATATTTGGTCTGGCAGGAAGTACTCAGAGAGCAAATTACAGTTTCCTGTCAAATAGAATACGGATCCTCTATCCATGGTCCTTGTGGCCACGCTACAAAAAGAGGTAAGCAGAAGGAAAGGGGGCAGAGACATACACAGTACCTATGGGGGAATAAAGAAATACACATAGGGGCCGGTGAAGGGAAGATAGAGACACATTAAAGGGGGGACATACACAAGGGGCTGAGGGGGTGAGCAACACATATAGGGCTAGGGAAGGGGAGAAAGAGACACACAGATGGGCTGGGGAAGAGACATACAAAAGGGAATGTCAGAGGGAAAAATAGATACACAAAAAATACTGGGAAAGAGACATACAAAAGGGGCCATGGGGGTAGAAAGAGACAAACAGAGGGTCTGAGAAAGGAGAAAAGTGACAGGTTGGGAGATAAAGAGACACATAGAGGGGCTGGGAAAGAAGGAGACACACAAAATGGGAATGGGAGAAAGTGACACACAAAAGGGACTGGGTAAAAAGACACACACAGGGGCTGGGGAAAGGGAAACAGAGACACAAAGGAAATGCAAGGGCGAAAGAGATACACAAAGATGCGGGTGGAAAGAGACACACAGAGGGGCTGGGAAGGGGAAAAGTGAGACACAAAGGTGTTGTTTACTTTCTTTGAAAATCCAACATGGCCTCTCCTTGTTTGTGGTTATCTATCTATATTGTTAGAAATGTGCACAGTGGTGATTGAGTTGGGGATGGTATTTGCCGTGCATGGGACACAATTACTTATAGAAAAAAGAAATTGCCCAGTAGTGGTGTTGCCTAAAATACCAAAATGTATACAAAATACAAATTATAGAACATTGCACATACAAAATTAGAGTTTTAAATCACTAACTTTGCAAACAAATATGGGGATTCAGTTACACCATATGCCCACCACTACGTCACAGTACCCCAACACCATATAACCATGATGTAACTGAATCCCCATATATGTTTGCTAAGATAGGTGATTTTAAGTAGCCTTGTGTTTACACTAATATACTGTATATATATATATATATATATATATATATATATATTTGTAGTCGGGGCAATATAGCCGTACACAGAAACCTAGCATATTATAACCATAACATCACGGATAAGTCACAGAAAGCCTGTCTTAATTCTTTAACGGGATTAGGTATGTAGAGAGTGTAGGCGGAGGATTTCCAGCGTCCAATAGCCTTGATAATATGAGCGGGTATGTGATTAGTGGATGCTCAAGATGCTGCCCCTATACGAAAAGAGTGGCCTGAAAAATGATTAGGGTTTAGGCCGAGTCTAGTCAACAGTAGTCGAACGTAAAGCATGAATTTCACAGTGGTCAGAGTGTATCCATGTAGTTCAAGCAGGGGTTGGTGTGGTTGTTTCTGGACTGAAAGGAAATAGGTGTCCAAGACTTGTACTGGGCACCACTTATTTTGAGTAGGATACAAGGGGATTTTAACAGTATGTCCTACGGTGCTGGTTTTGGATTGTCTTAAGGATAGAACATAATGGTCGGTATGTCTTTGTAAGTTAATCGTTCTCAGGTAGTACGGGGCAGTAATGGTCCTAGTCGTAAATTCGTTGGGACGGAGGAACCCATATGAGGCTAAATATAGGGCTGTTTTTTTTATGGTATTAGTTATGGGTTCAAAAGGACAAGAATTCAATAAATTGGCTAATGAGTGGAAAATGTTATTGTCTATGGGTAATCTTTGCGAGGGGAAGTGTGTGTCTAATTTTTTAATGCCTTAAGTACTGTTTTAATTTGATATGCAGTCAGGAAACCTGTAGCATTGGGTTGTCGAATAAGCATGTGGTGCTGGATGCCCGTAAGGTACAGCTTTATGGTATTGAAGGATAATTTAAGGTTGATTTTGCAAAAAGAAGTGAAACCTAATATCGATTCTAAAGCAAACATGTCGTGGATGTGAAATTCTGTTATAGATTTCGTGAATATGTGAAAGGCCCTATCGGATGTGTTCCTGGTGTTTACTGAAAGTGCAAGGTGAGAAATGTGACGTGCGTGATGTAACAAAGTATTCAATCCATAATCATGTCCCGAAATAGTGGGGCAGGTGTCACCAGTCTGGAAGCGGTGGGTAGTGTCAAGAAGAAAGCCTGAAAACGAAACCGAGACAAGTGATCAGCAGAGTTGTTTGTGTACCCCGGAACGTGGATACATGTGATAAAGAATTGACAGGTGGCAGCTACCCATGTGAGTCGTCTTAACAGTTTTATGATTACCAGCGATGTAGACCAGCCTTTATTGACAATATGGCATGTGGCTATATTATCAGAGTAACACCTAACCGTGTGCCTGGACCAATGTGGTTCCCAGGCAATGGCAGCTGCCACGATTGGGTACAACTCAAATAACGCTGAGATATCGGAGAAGATGGGCAGTGATTCAACTTCGGTCGGCCATGCTCCCCAAAGCCATTGATCTCCCCAGATGGCCGCAAAACCAGTTTTTGCTGCGGCATCAGTCCAAAGTGTAGGTGAAGTGTCCGAGGGGGGGTGGTATAAACATGGCTTGCCCATTCCAAGAGGTGAGAAGAAACCCCCACATGCATAAATCAGAGGTTGCGTGACCATCTAAAGTGATGCGTGAAGTGTCTGAGGTGAATTGTGGAAATAGGGATAGTAGGTGGGAAATAAAGGATCTACCCTGTGATATGATCTTCAGCCGCAATTGCAGTTCCTTCCAGTTGCAATAACCCTTGTCCTAAGGGAGGCTAGCCTGCATATGAATAGTGTCCAGTTGAATCCCCCAAAATGGCATGCTAGTGTCTGGACCCAAAGTCTTGTGCGGGGAGACTGGGATGGTGAGGGATTCAAACAGAGCCAACATGTGCATGGGAAGCAATTTGAAGGCATTTATCATGTCAGTTTTGCTTAGCCATAACCCTTGTGCCAGCCTTTAAAATGACCCCTATGGCATGATCGATAGTGGCATAGTGTAATGAAAATTCTTCAGAAGGTATGAGTGAATGAAGGCTGGGGACAGTGGAGGAATGTGGTGCAGACAGATCAATTATCAGTCTAGGTTTGAGTGAATTCTTCCCCATGACAACCACTATGGGGTTGGTTCTCCAGGATGTGAATGGTGGGGGAAAAGAACAGACCCAAGAAAAACACTTGTTTCACCTCGGTCATGATAAGTGTGTGTACTAACTTTGGATCATCTAATGTGGATTGTAGATTGTCGCATTCTAGTGTACCGGTAGGTAAGTGTACCAACCTGGTGTGAAATCCCTCAGTCAGTCCTGTGATAATGTAGTCAACGAAATGGTGTGATGGGTGTTGTCGTAACAGTGTGGTAAATAATGTTAGGTTCACCCACGTGTGATACGGTTTGGGAAAAGCTTTATTTGGGCACATTGTCTTAGAATGGGCCCTGAAACAGTGGGAACACACATGCATCAGCCTGCAAGAGCTGAAACCACAATTACCCGCATTAAAATTGTTTGTCTTTTTCTTTTAAGCCTCTAGCAGGTCTTTGGAAGTTATAGGTAGTTTGGCCTTGTTCAATTTCTGCCGTCTTTGGGCAGAAATTGGTGTTATGTGCGGTGTCATGCGGTAACACTTCCGGGTTCGGCACTTCCACGATGCGAAGCTGACCCCACCCCCCTCTGACGCGGCTCTGACTGTATTTAAGCAGTCCGCGCAAGAGAGAGGGCTTGGTGATTGTGTGACCTACTTCCGCCATACTCGCCGGCTCCCGAGGCTCTGACAATGTGGCACCGACTTCCTGGTATACACGCCGGCTCCATAGACTCTGACAAGCCGTCCTAGCCTTTGAGCTAATGCATGGATGATACTGCATGCCATGGAGGATTACTGGAGAACTGATACTTGCTAATTATCAAGTGGACTATAACTTTGAACTCTTGGAGGATAACTCGCCTTAACCTTAAGTATACCTTTCAGCTATTCTCTGCTATCTCATTTATTGATGAACTATTTACTGCTTGCTTAAAACTTTACTGCTTCAAGCTACTAATTATATGGAGGACAACTCCCATCAAGCTTAATCACTAGGAACTGTTTCTTGCCTTGCAAATACTTTGCTACTTGCTAAATATCATTATTGAAGATTATTCCTAGCAACCTAATGAATCTTATTTAATATATCTCTGAGGAAATACTTATTGATGAACTTTGTATTGTTTAATTACTTTCACTTATTCTTATTGAATTATTGCACATGCTGGGGGCCTGAGGCCTGCAAAGTGCCTGCAGAATAACTCAGTGTCCAATTTGCTCCAATTTATGCTTAAATTGAACTGAGTCAGAGCTGCAGCTACCTTTACAGAAAAGAAATGGTGGTAATCGTAAAAAGCGGTATCACCATATTTGTGCCCCAGATCTTGTGCATGTATGCATCCAACTCTGTTCTTTTCTCCGGGTAAACTGAGCAGTAGACATCCCTATATATTCCAAAACCCAGCACAAATTCAGGGATGGACAATTTCTTGTTCAGCCAGGGGTCTCTTGCCCTTAGAACCACTGAAATATCCCCATATGCAAAGGTCCTGTTTTCTAGGACATCCTGGAAGGCAATGAGCAATGAAACCAGGTTGACGTCCTTGCCCTCCAGAATGTCCTTTTTAAGGTGAGATGGGACCATGTGCGAGAGGTTAATTGATTCAATGACTGAAATATATTCCAAGGTATTACCAGGCATAACATCAGCGAGTGGGTGTCTGGTAACAGTTGGATTTGTAGTGGTCTGGTTGGCACCACCTGCCTCCAATTTATCCAGCCTATCGCTAATTGTGCCGATGGATGACATAAGTGATGTCATCATAGCATGAAAAGCTGGCAACTGAGTCCCACTAGGGCCTTCCCCTGCATCGGAGTTGTCAGTAGTAGTGTTTAATAATCTATACAACTCCGCTTTCCTAGCGGTAGCTGGGAAAGGGATGCAGCGTCTTCTTAGTTCTGCAGTGAGACGTGGCATGGTCCATGATCTTAGGGACAAAGGACTATTAACATCCGTTCCAGGAACAGAGGTACCAGGCCTAGCGGACGTGCTGGGTAGCGAAAGTTCCTCAGGAATATCAGGAGTTTGTGACATAACTGAAAAATATAAAGTAGCTTAATCAATCACCCTGTAATGACTGGTGAGGCTAGCTAGATACCAAGCGGTGAAACAATTATACTTTGTAAAAGTGACAGATGAGTCCCTGCTAGTTGCCAAGCGGCCTGAGAGGCACTGCCTATGAGTTGGCCCAAGGGGAAAGTATGAGGCCACCGAACGTTGTGGAGGGATGTTGGCCTCTTGGTGGTAATTAAAGCATAAGATCATAAGATAGGACCACTAGCCTATGGATTAAGGCCAGAAAAATTAATCCTAGTTTGGCTGCATAACCTAGAACCAGTACCACTCTAAAACTAGAAAAGAACTGGGTTCTGGCGTAGTACCTGATATGTGAGTAAGGATGAGCTGTCAAATGCAGAGATAATAGAGGTTGTAATAATATCATGATGTGACCTATGGATATGAAAATAAATATAAGCCTTTGTGTGTATGGTATTAGTTGGCCAGATCGTGGGCCCGATATCAAAAGAACCTACCAGACACCATGCCCAGGATAGTAATTAAACAAAGGATGATGACGGTTTTCCCGTGCTTGTAAAAGCTACCGTCCGAAGTTCAAGAACCTAAAAGAGTAAATTTACATGCCGACTAAAGTAACATGTATCATTTGGCCCAAAGCATAAATCATAAAACTAAATTACAACCAACCTAGAAAGCAAACACAATTTTTGACACAGATATCAGTAATCACAATTTTTTGAATCCTCAAATACGAAATCCTTCGTATGGACCTGTGGGAAAAGGTCAGGAATATCAGTTATAACATCCAGAATACATTACCTATATTTTATAACCCCTTGGTGGAATATTAAATGACTGTAATATCATTTGTTACCAGTAGAGGCAAAAGTTATATTGAGTACTAGGTGAAATTCGTGCCTATGTTGTGAGTTTGGCTGTAATAACCGAAAGAAACTAGGGATGCATGAAAAAGCTGAAACATACGAATAAATGTGTCTCCTGAGTGCAGTTCGAAAAACAAAACAATATAGTAGTATGTGAATGAATGGTTGTGTTCGTGTATCCGAACGATGTGAAACATGCGTACATAGACATATATGCATAGGAGTAATAGCCGAACGATCGTGAGTACACGAAATGCATAAAAGTAAGAACCAAATGCTTGGTTCAAACGAACAGAGCACCGCCGTGAAAGCAGTGTTTGCAGCTGTTGCTTTACGGTGGGTCCAGACTTACGGTTAAACCCCGGTGTTTAGAGCCAACAACGAGCAGTGCAGACGCCAGCGACGGGTAGCAGAGGCAGGAAAGCACCGGACCAGGAGACCACAAGGAAAACAGGTAAGAAATCCAAAATGACGGTCTGAACCGGAAGTAAACGTTTCAGACTCGCCAGACCAGCAATGGTAAGGTAAGAGAGGATTGGCAGCCCTTTAAAGGGGATCCAAGACCCTCTCACAACTACAGGCCAAGCCTTCAAATATATATATAATTTATTAATATACTATTTATGTTAGGAAAATGAATAAAAATAACGTTCAATGAAAATAAAATGTTACTATTCCAAGTCTTTCTGGAAGATGGATACCTTGCTATATATTTACAACAGATAAATATATATATATTTTTTTAATAATGTTTACTTACGTAATTTATTTTTGTCCATAAACAGATACATATGAAATTGTTTACTACTGATGTTACATATTTAGATAATACCATCTATCCAGGCTCTTGTGTTCAAGCTACTCAGCAGTGGCAGGATTAATAAACTGAAAAGCTTGCATCCCTGCATAGGTAATATGACAATAATGTCTGAAGTGATGTCATTGCCCCAGGGCATCATGGGGCAATAACATCACTCGAGATGTAGAGGTGAATCTGTTTTACTTATCTTCACAGACATCATCACGCCAGTAAGCAATGTGATATTGTTTGCTAGGATGAGAGAATGAGGAGATGTCCTTTCCAGTGAACAGACAATTTTGACTCTAAATTATGTGTGCATGTTTTTTTTCACACTTTACCGTTTTTACATGCACAAACAATGTGTTGTATAATGTTTCCGTTACTTTCATCCATATGTTAGCCTTTTGATAGTAGTGGGCTGGAAAAAAAAGGACCCGTTTGTTACACCTTGCGTGCAAGCAACCAAAGCTTTTTGTTTCTTGATTGATCAGAGCCAAGAGAACAAACAGCCATTTAAAAGATTTGTGAAACAGAACTAGATACAAATTATCTTTCTGGTCTTTCCAAGTACTAAACTGTCTGTTCACATAAAACATGTTCATTTTAAAGTCTACAAATCAGCATTTTACTTTCCACTAAAAAATATCTAACTGGTTCATTTCAGGATTGTCCACAGTATATGTAAGAAACAACAAAGGGGACAGTGGGAAATGTTGATGAAGTAGGTGAGATGTGAGAAGAACATGCAGGTAATAACAGGAATGCAGGGACCAGTTGGAAAATGCGTGGAGACCAAGCAGGTAACCTTGAGAAAACGCAAGCTAGATGAAATAGGGAGATACTGGGAGATAAAGCAGGTAATAGTGGGATATTCAAGAAACAATGGTGAGATGCAAAAAAATCGAGGAGTGAGAGGTGGGGAGATACAAATTCGAACAGTCAGGTGACAAGAAGGCAAGGCAGGAAATAATGGAAGGAAGAGTGTAGCAATGAAACTAAAGTCTGAGTGTAGGTGACAGATAAACCTAGCAATAGAGAGAGTCAAGTAGGTTACAAAATGAAAATGCAGGGAAAAAAAATAGGAACAATCTGGGAATAGTAGAGGTTTGGAAATTCTGTTACTAAGCAAGAACCCAGATAGCTGTATTGACCATTTCTGTAATTGTGTAATAATGTGTAATAATATACCCTGACAACTGTAAGTAGACTTTCTTCATCAATTAAATGTTCAATCAATTTTATGTAATTTTGTAGCCAAACCCATACTTTTCTTTTTCCAACTTGTTGGTACACAAAATGCACGTAGCCTTATTTTTCAGCATACGAGTAAAGAAATGTACCTGTTATTATTATTAGTAGTAGTAGTAGTATTTATATAGCGCCAGCTTATTCCGCAGCACTTTACAATAAAAGGGGAATTTACCAAATGAGACAATAACAAAATGTAACAGGAACAATAGGTAGTTAAGGACCCTGCTCAAACAAGCTTACAGTCTAGAGGAGGTGGGTATAAAAACACAATAGGAAGGGTATTGAGGGAGACAGAAAATAGTCATAGTGGGAAAGTAGCAGAACTGGAGGTGACAGTGGAGAGTGGCCCTTTAGGAGAGAGCAAGAGTAAGGTAGAGATATAGAAGTTACTCTTGAAGGTCATAAGCAATCCTGAAAAGATGGGTTTTGAGGGACTTCTTAAAGGATTGAAGACTAGGGGAGAGTCAGACAGGGGTAGGCAGGCTCTTCCAAAGGAAAGGAGCAGCCCGTGAGAAGTCTTGCAGGCGTGAATTTGCAGTAAGGGTGCAAACAGCAGACAGGAGAAGGTCACCAGTAGAGCGGTGAGACAGATAAGGGTAATACCTATGAATCAGTGGAGAAATGTAAGAGAGGCTGGGGTTGGTTAGGGCTTTATAGGTAAGGGTTAGTATTTTAAATTGACACCTGTGAGGTACAGGAAGCCAGTGTAAGGATTGACAGAGGGGTGAGGTGTGAGAGGAGCGACAGGAGAGAAAGATCAGCCTGGCAGCAGCATTCATCACAGATTGTAGGGGGGTAGTATGGCTTCTGGGAAGACAAATTAAGAGGGAATAACAGTAATCCATGCAAGAGATTACTAGAGCATTAACAAGCTCCTTGGCAGCATCTTGCGTAAGAAAGGGGCCTATGCGGGCAATGTTAATAAGAAGTAATTGACAGTTTTTAGCAACAGACTGGACATGTGGAGCAAAGGTGAGGCCAGGATAAAAAATGACACCAAGACAGCGACTTTGAAAGGATGGGGTGAGGTAGGTACCGTCAGCCTGCAGGGAGAGTGAAGGAGGAGGATCAGTGCTATGAGGAGGAAAAATAAGAAACTCAGTCTTAGAGAGATTGAGTTTCAGAAAGTGGGAGAACATCCAATCAGAGATAGAAGAGAGGCAATTGATGACACATTGTAAGACAGCAGGAGAGAGGTCAGGGGGGGAGAGGTATATTTGGGTGTCGTCGGCATACAGGTGGTAGTGGAATCCATATAAATTAATGAGTTTGCCAAGAAAGGCAGTATAGAGAGAGAACAAAAGGGTACCAGGAACTGAACCTTGAGGGACTGCGATTGAGACAGGATGAGGAGAGGAGATTTAGTTGGAAAAGAGAAACTGAAGGAGCGTTGGGAGAGATAGGAGAAGAACCATGAGAGGGCTGTGTCACAGAGACCAAGAGATTGAAGAGTTAGGAGAAGGAGGCCATGATTAACAGTGTCAAAGGCAGCAGAGAAGTCAAGAAGAATTAGTATAGAGTAGTGGCCTTTGGATTTAGCTGTGATTAGGTGATTTGTAACTTTAATAAAGGATGGGGTCTCAGTAGAGTGGACCTATTGTAGATTATCAGTAAATCTACAATTGACAAATACTCTCCAACATTTATTTAGTGTTTCTACCCAACAAAGAAGGTTAGGTGAACCTTGTTTTTGTTTCTAAAGTACAAAACTTTACATTTGTTGACATTGAACTTTTAGTCTACTGATTTGTCCAAAGTTGTAATGATGATAATAAGTTTACTATTTATCCTACAATGTATATCTCTCAGTGAACTTTTATCAACCTTAAAGGGAAATTATAGTACCAGGAAAACAAACTCGTTTTCCTGGCACTATATCTTCCCCTTCTGTCAAGGCACCTCACTCGCATTAGGATTTCCTCATAGGAAAGCATTATGTATGGTAGGCAATATTTTGCATAAACAACTTAGACCACACAATAAACTCAGACACAGTTTATTTTATTTCAATGAGCAAGGCCGTGGTGTTTATCAAAGATAACGGTAACATATTCACTTGAACTTTTCACTTTACTTCCAAAACTTTTCACTTTCATCATCACTTAATTGTTAGTCCGTCATAGCTAACCTGACCGCCTTATATACAACCATTTAACACATATTCTTCCTCAGAACTTGAACCTGAAGATGATTTTTCCCCAAGCTTCCAAATAGCACGACATTACTTAAAAAGAAAGTTAGCAAATAGGGGAGGGAGGGCGGCGTCCATCCGTTCTTCTCCCGTCCTGCAAAACAGCTGACAGGGATTGTGCTCGCGCTGCCACCTTTTATGATTACCTGGTTTCCCGCGCTTTGCTGGCTCGTGGCCAGCAACCAATCCTCAACCAGCTCTTGTCCCCAGCAATAGCTGTGTCACCAAATCTGCCAAGCTACTTGTCCCACTCTGCCCAACAACCTTACCAGGGGTCATGAACTTGCACTAAACTTTACCTACTGTATTAACAGGACCAATTAACCCTCTATTTCCACCATACGTAAATGCCACAGTGCTTAATGCCTGTGGCATCTTTATTTAATGCTTTCCTATGGGATTCTGGTGACGCTAACAGTCCTCATGCATAGCGTGAGGACGTTCAGTGACGTTTAGGCGACCAAACATCCCCTTTGAGTCCGGAAGTCCCGCTAGTGGCTGCCTGGTAGAAATAAAACATAAAAAAACTCGTTAGACCCAACTGGAACAGGAACCATATACCCTGGGTACACCCCTGACACAAAGTGTATAATATCATAACAATAACAAAGTATTAAACCAGGAATGGCACATTTACAAATATTTATCTGTGTTGTAAATCTTTAAGATGTAAATCTTACTGGCAAATCACAGAACCATTAAGTGTTACTTTGGCCGATCAAGTGTCAGCTTTTGATTGTAAAAGTAGGGATTAATCCTAATAGAATAAAAGTGGGATAGCAAAGGATAATAATATTAAAAAGCACGTCACCATGAAACATCATGAGAACAGGAAAGGTTAATTATTGCTCTAGATTCAGAACACACATTCTAATTGTTATTTGTATATGGAACATAAAAATTTCCAAAACACAACCTTGAAGTAGATTTGCAAATACAAGGAAAAATAAATTAAACCTTTAATAACTGGACTTTGTGGAGGGGATAATTTGTTTACAAAATTCTCGTCTGACAGTGTGTTGAGAGTGAATACAAATATTTTGAAGGTCGATTGTTCTAAACATGTCTTCATTGTTTACATAAGAACATAGATTGAAAACATTACATTGTTATAACGGGTATATGGTCTTCCAATTCAACTTTGCATTTTATAACATTTTATAATAATGTATTATGGAACATGATGTTCAAGTTCTTAAATGAATTCCATATATTCATATAATGTAATACAGTTCAAATGTAATGCAGTTCAAAGAGTTATTTAAGAACATATTACCCATCTTACTTTTATTCAGAAAAATGTACAGGTCAAGGATTTTGTGTCAAGATATAACTGGATAATAGAGAAATATTAAGGTAAAAAAATAATAGGATTTTGATGGGCATGAAGACTAAGACGTGCAGCCCTAAAGAATGTTTTGCTTTGGTAAAGAAATCAATTAGTTTCAAAACTGATAGAATATTATTTATGAACATGTATATGTATCTCTATTGGTGTATGCAACACAGATATATAACATATATACAATATAAAAGTATACATTTATAGGAGACTAGACTTGGGCTTAAGATGGGAAACTGCAGGGTATGTATGGGTAGTCAACATTATGTTCCCAGTTTCCTTAAAATGTTGGATATCCATTTCTCACTCACACAGGCAGTCACACACACACACACACACACACAATCCATGAAGTAAGAATTTTTTTTAAAAAAACAGGCATACATATCCTATTTGGCTTTGATGAGTATCATGAGACAGACCACGCATAACAAATAAGCTTCCAGTAGTAGTTTAGACACTGTCCATATTCATCTACATGTAATCTGTGTTCTTATTAACAACCTAGAGCAGAGATAGGTTCCTCCTATGGTCACTAGATCTCTGCTCCAGGCACATGGCCCACATATTTCCTATGCCCTATAGCAGAAGTTGTAAATAGTTGGCACTCCTTATGCTGTGGACCACATTTCCTATATTTTGTGGACTACATCTCCCTTAATGCTCTTACAGACAAAAAGCTGGTGAAGCACCAGTGGAGATGTAGTACACAACATCTGGAGTGCCAAAAGTTGCATATTCCTGCCCTATAGTATTCATTCCAGCGTACCCTACACTCTCCTTGCTGGTTTCTTTGTGCCTTAGCATTCTTGAGAAGATGGGTTTATATACTGAAATTTATAACTGCATGTGGAAATGTTTTTTTCTATGAAGACAAAGTTTAGTTGCAGTCTGAGGTTAAACTCATGCTCTTCCAAGCACAAAGAATCAGAAATGCAATTTAACATTTGTTTATTGGACCTATCACAATTTTAACTCCATGTCCGTGAATCCCCTAATCCATCATTGCTCACAAGTTGGCCTATTGATAAAACAATGATCAATGAGGTCAAGGCACACCCTCATATGTGTCTTTTATCTGCAATCTCACTTACATCAAAAAGTAAGTGGTCAGGTCAGCTGTAGGAAAGACATAGATCTGAGTGTCAACAGCATACTGATTGCAATCTAATCAATGCCCTCAGAAAGGGCTCCCCCAGAGCATGATGTGCACACAGCACAATCATTCTGAAAACATGGCTGGACAGTGACCCATATTTATTTTTAAAATATAAAAAAATGGTATCACTGAATAGAGGGAGAGCGCTGGTGGACTCTAGACATTATAACCAATTCCGTGAGATGAAATGGTTATAGTGCCTACATTGTCCCTTTAAACATACAGTGAGGGGAAAAAAAAGTATTTGGTCCCCTGCTGATTTTGAATGTTTGCCCACTGACAAATAAATGATCAGTCTATAATTTTAATGGTAGGTGTATTTTAACAATGAGAGAAAGAATAAGAAAAAAAAAATCCTGAAAAATGTATGTAAAAAAAAAATGAATTGATTTGCATGTCATTGAGTGAAATAATTATTTGAACCCTTTGACTTAGTACTTGGTGGCAAAACCCTTGTTAGCAATCACAGAGGTCAGATGTTTCTTGTCTTGATCCTCTCCAAGTCATTAAGGTTTCGAGACTGACGTTTGGCAACTCAAACCTTCAGCTCCCTCCATATATTTTCTATGTGAAAGGTCTGGAGACTGGCTAGGCAACTCCAGAACCTTAATGTGCTTCTTCTTGAGCCACTCCTTTGTTGCCTTGGCTGTGTGTTTTGGGTCATTGTCATGCTGGAATACCCATCCACGACCCATTTTCAATGCCCTGGCTGAGGGAAGGAGGTTCTCACCCAAGATTTGACGGTACATGGTCCCCTCCATTGTCCCTTTGATGCAGTGCAGTTGTCCTGTCCCCTTAGCAGAAAAACACCCTAAAGCATAATGTTTCCACCTCCATGTTTGACAGTGGGGATGGCGTTCTTGGGGTCATAGGCAGCATTTTTCCTCCTCCAAACACGGCGAGTTGAGTTGATGCCAAAGAGCTTGATTTTGGTCTCATATGACCAAAACACTTTCACCCAGTTCTCCTCTGAATCATTCAAATGTTCATTGGCAAACTTCAATGTGCATGTGCTTTCTTGAGCAGGGGGACCTTGAGGGCGATGCAGGATTTCAGTCCTTCACGGTGTAGTGTGCAACCAATTGTTTTCTTGCTCACTATAGTCCCAGCTGCCTTGAGATCATTAACAAGATCCTCCTGTGTAGTTCTGGGCTGATTCCTCACCGTTCTCATTATGATTGAAACTCTACGAGGTGAGATCTTGCATGGAGCACCAGACCGAGGGAGACTGGCTGTCTACAATCTTGTCCCTGACATCCTTGGACAGCTCTTTGGTCTTGGCCATGGTGGAGAGTTTGGAATCTGATTGATTGATTGCTTCTGTGGACAGGTGTCTTTTATACAGGTAACACGTTGAGATTAGGAGCACTCCATTTAAGAGTTATAAAATCAATTTATAATTTTTTTGACATGCGTTTTTCTGGGGTTTTTTTTTTGTTATTCTGTCTCTCGCTGTTAAAATACACCTACCATTAAAATTATAGACTGATCATTTCTTTGTCAGTGGACAAACATTCAAAATCAGCAGGGGATCAAATAATTTTTTCCCTCACTGTATATATCACTTTGCATTTAAGCTGATTAGAATTTTTTCTAATGTTTAACAACATTGTCTTATATATTATATTATATTTATGTAACAAGGAAAACATAATAGAGCTATTTGCTGATTTTGCAATGGTTTATAGTACTTTTAATTCCCAGTCTTTTAATAATTAACCTCCAAAAATATGACCAAATCCCCATTCCATGAATTGATTTTGTATTTAAAAATATAAAACAAACCAATATGTATATTTTGCCCCCCCACTGGAACTTATAAGAAGCGTTACCCACAATTCTATTCTAGAACACTTTTAGCCTGTTTAAAAACTCACATTTCTAAAGTTTATAAAGTTTGTGTGTACTCATGGTACTTCAAATGTGTTAATGTATGGTGCAGATAGCAATAATATTTACCCCATCAGAATGCAGAGGTTGGCGTTGGCCCACCTTATCTCAGATTCCCTTTATAACCCTGACTCATGTGACCATTAGGGCTAATATTAAATCAATTACAGACCTACGTCTTAATAAAACTCTGGCTTTTCTGGAATAATTCTGTCATCATCAATTGTTAATGGAAGTCAGATTTCTTTCTCTCCCAGACTCGCCCTTAGTACCTACCACATTTGATCGCTGATGCTCTCTTCTCGTACCGGTTAAAACAACATTGTTTTGGATATTTTCATGTATACAGGATGCAGTATTTCCTAAATTATTGAAATTTACAGCTTTATGGTCCAACAACCTGATTTACCACAGAGGAATGAGACAAGAGATTTTCTTTATGCACCTAGGAATAATATAATAATAGTATCGCCATGATTAAAACCACCTATAAATTCATTGCTAGATAGTACAAGATCTCACAAGATGGTGCAGTAGTATTGAACATATTCTGACCACAGCTGGAGGTGTCGAGTGGAGAGAGGAACATATACCCACATTTGGTGGAAGTGCTCTACTATTACCATTCCGGAATGGTTTTCTATAGTAGAACATATTAGATCACTGGAAAAAAAAAAAATACTGATTATAAGATGAAGGTACAAGATACCAGCACACCTGGGAACCATGGCTTAGGTTTAATTCAGAGAGGCCCATGTCTACACCTGTCACATCTGGCATAGCTAGAGAGGTAGAATAGTTTTTACAGTATTTTGATATTTTTATAGTATTTTGTTTTTTTCTATATTATTTAGTTGTATTAATATTTTGTTTACCTGTTTCTCACTTTATGTTTTTGACTTTCTTAACAATCACAGTTGTAGGCTCAAAGCACTAATGTAGATACATGCATACCAAGGGATGACAGACTAACACAATTTAGCCCACATAGTGGTCCATTCAATTTTGGCCAGTCTGTATCACTTGTGTTGGTTATTAGGTAAGCTAGGGTAATTATCTTACTAAGTTACTAAAGTTTAGCTGCCGAATAATGGGAATTTCTGTAAGTGATCTCAATATAAATGTGTAAAGGTGGCATATTGGATTACTCATTCTTGAAAATACTGCAACAATGCATCCATTTTTCTTTTCTGTTCTTTTACTCCTATTATTACATTACTGAAATGCAATGATTACTTCTGGCTTTCAGCTCACTGGCCTGATTGATTTATAGTGTATTTATTATTGTTCAACCTAAATGACATGTACTTTGCTTAGTGCATAGTGTATTTAACTGTGAAAACTTTCAATGAAAATTACAATAAAAACAAAAAACAATAATATTTACTAAAATTTTAGACATATAACATGTATTAGGGTGCATTAGAGAAGCATTTTTTCAAGGCTGTAAGCTACAAATTGCAAAATTAAACTGGTTTTAACAAACAAATAATAACTTGATTAAAGGGACACTATAGGCATCAAAACAACTTTTGCTTAATGAAGTAGTTTTGATGTAAAGATCATGCCCTTTGCAGTCTCACTGCTTAATACTCGTCAATTTAGGAGTAAAATCACTTTTTTTATATAGCCATAGCCACACCTTCCTACATGTGACTTGCACACCAAAATACTTCCTCTCAGGAGAGGTCTGATGTTTAAATTTCCTTTATTGCACATTATGTTAAATTTAAAATGTCTTATCTCCTGCTCTGTTACACAGCCTTCAAGACCCTGCAGGAGCCTCCTGTGTGTGCGATTAAAGTTCAGGGCAGGAGATAAAATCATCTATAGCAAGTTAAAGGGACACTGTAGGCACCCAGACCACTTAAGCTAATTGAAGTGGTGTGGGTGCTGTATCCCTTTTGCACCTAGTGCTGGAATGTTAAACATTTCAGTCCCAGAGAACTGCAATGTTTACATTGCAGCTCTAAGTCTGCCATCAGAATCTTCTGGAATCTGATGCTGGATGTCCTCACGCTCTGCATGAGGACCTGCAGCGTCAGATTTTTCCCCATAAGAAAGAATTGATTCAGTGCTTTCCTATGGGGAGGTCTAATGAGTACATAGCATTTGCTGCGCATGCTCATTAGACCCCGCTTATCGTGGGACGGAGGAGGAGGCGGTGCTTCGACCCAGCACCGAGGGACATTGGCACTTGATAAGGTAAGTAAATAAAGGGTTTTCAAAGTTGTTTTAGTGTTTATTAGCATTCATCAGTTAAGTAAAAATCCAATTTGACATCATTTGAACTCATCTTTGCTGATCTATTTCCAGATTCTAATTTTTATTTCAATTGCATATTATTAAACTATTTAAACTTTGTCCTAAAACTGGTACTTTATGAAAATACATCTTGTTTAATCCAAAAATAAGAAAACAAATTGTACAACAAATGCTAGCCAGTATCTATAAATGTGTTAAATGTGATGGCTGAACATATCCACCTTAACAAACTCTATCTGTATGACTCATTATGTGACTCCTCTGTACAAGCATGAAGGTCGCGGTCTATTTTCGAGTTCAAAATCTAGGATGGGTTCATACAGAAAGGTATCTTATAGTTCTCTTTATTTACTTTTACAGACATAAGTCAAAGTGCAACACAAAATACAATGGACAATTTTGCTGAACATTAAGGAATGCAGTTAGAGATTATAAAGGTTTTAATAAGCCAGTGCTAGTAGAGATAATCAGTTTAATTTCAACTACTTGTATACTGTCTTTTCAATATTGTATAATACATCATATCACCTTGAACTGTAAAGCTAACTACATTTTAAAACATACCATTCACCTTATTTATTTATTTATTAACTAACTTACTCTTTTTTTTTGTCATGACCAGTCCACTGCAACTACACTATCTGAATGACACATATCACAGCTCCTTTCACCTTGTATACACATATGTATACACATATTCCTGATTCAAGCACAGTATTCTATTATTATATAGTTAGATATGGTAGTTAAATTTTATTTGGGGGTGGATAGAGGATTGGGCTACCCAGGGATTATTTGGAGGTTGGAAAATGGCAACCCATTTTATAATTAACTAGGAAACCCACCCACTGCCAATGGGTAGGGGCAACACTACATCTTCCCTATTACTAATAATATTAGGGCCCCTACCTGTCATCATTGAATTTTAGAGTAGTCCCCACCTCATGCCCAACTGCACAGAGGGGCACTATGCCTCCCCCCATTATTTATTTTCTAGCGACTGGGCCATCACTTATTTTAAACATTTAGGAGAGGGGTTTTATAGATGTACAATATCACCATTATATGGTTTTACTAACTCTCTTAAACTTTATATTTATTTAATTTTTATTTTCATTTTACTTTTTTAATGTGGAGGCTGGCTAGAAACCACATATTTAAAGGGACACTATTGTCATCAGAACAACTACAGCCTTTTGTATTTGTTCTGGTGAGTATAATCATTTCCTACAAGCTTTTTGCAGTATACACTGTGTTTTCAGATAAAATGCAGTGTTTACATTTCAGCCTAGGGATAAATCCACTGGCCTCTCCTCAGATGTGCTACTAGAAGTGCTTTCTGGGGCAGTGCTGCACAGGGTGCCATTCAGTGTCTCCACCTTCTTTATGAAGACACTGAACTTTCCTCATAGAGATGAATTGATTCAATCAATCTCTATGAGGAGATGCTGATTGACCAGGGCTGTGATTGACTTGTACTGATCAGCCAATCCTATGGGAAAACATTGTGATTGGTTCAGAGGACCACTTCTGATGATGTCAGCCAAGCAGGCAGATCAGGGACATGCTGCAAAGGTTTTTTTTTATTATTATTTTTTAGCTTTTTGCTAGTGGTGGCAGCAGGTAAATAGTTCTTCAAATGATCAATGAGCAAAAAGCAAGTGGATAATAATTTGTGAATGTGCATCCTGTCATATGCATTCAGTTTATATATTTGGTCGTTGATAAATGTCTGATTTCTATGCCTTATACTGGCTCGCATGAGGATATTACTGATTTTCTAAAGGCTTCCAAACGAATGATACCGAATGAAGAAAGATATGTCCTGCGCTCACTCCCATCACTACTGGGCGGCAGCAAACATTACAGTACACATCAGCCCCAATATATAGTAAAAACCAAAGAGAAACAAGTTACCTGCGCTCTCTCCTTAATCCCTATGTATTTTTAAACAAATGGAAGTTTTTTAGTTACCTACAATGGCCATGAGAGGATAAGCCCACCTGTCAATGTCAAGGCAGACCCGCCCTAGGTGGGTCCTAACTCTAACCATTCACCTTGCTTCCTTGAGCCTCTGGCAAAGATATATCTAATGAGACAGAAAGGGGTAAAGGGGAAAGGTACCGAATGATACCAAAACATGACCTCGTTTGGCTTTAGTAGATCTGTAGACTGCCAATGTGTTCATTCTGACAAAATCCAGTTTACTAAATAACCAGAAAACTCTTAAATAAAACTATTAAATATACACAGACAGTTATATTCTGCATTTGAATACAAGTAACTGTAATATGAAAGTTTATTACCAATCCATAGTATGATTGAATATAACAGAATACAACTATGTTAACTATATATATATATTATTATTTTTTGTATTTATATATATATAAATATATATATATATATGAAATAAAAGATAATAATAAATTACATTTATATTATTATATTATATAATAAACACGAAGTGAGAAGTGAGAACCTAGACTTGCTTGACTTCTATTACAACAGCAGACCCAATAAGAGAGAAGGTAAGTAGATTAATGTGGGACTTATGCATAAATAAGAGAACTTCATCTACCAAAACAGCTAGTTACACAATGTTTGAACATTGTCAGGAGGAAGCTACTGTCACAGCTAGCTTCCTCTTGACAAGGTCCTGCACACACCTGTCAGAAGTACTTGCCAAGGAGCAATCTCCAGCCAATGGTCATGAAGGAGAGCTCTCACTGAAATTTTCAACCAAGTTCAAAAATGTATTGTGAATACAGACACATTACATCAACATTTCAGTCTATAAAAGACTTTTATCAGTATTCAGCTAGTGCGTAATACAGTTGATGTTTCAGTCTCACAGAGAGCCTTTTATCAAGACACCATGGATGAAGCACACAAATTATAGGAAACATTGGAGTCCAGTGGGTTATAGCATAGTAGAGTATGATTTGGAATAGTGTAGCGGTATGGTTTGATATAGTATCATATAGTAAAGGATGGTTTGGTATAGTGTAGCATAGTATAGTATATTAAAGTATGGTTTGGTATAGTATAGTATTGTATAGCATAGTACAGTCTTTTCTTGGCATAGTATAACATAGTATATCATTGTACTGTATGGTTTATTATAGTATAATATAGTATAGCATTGTACAGTATGGTTTGGTGTAGTATAGTATAATATAGTATAGCATAGTACAGTATGGTTTGGTATAGTATAATATGGTATATCATAGTACAGTATGCTTTGATAAAGTATTATATAGTTGGCCATATATCACAACTTGCATTGCATTAGATAAAAAATATAAAGCTGGGTGAGTAAAAATTATTGTGACAACTGCATCAGATGGATTACTGGAAAGAAATGCTACTCAACAAAGTAGAAAATAAGTAATAATGACAACCCACTGAAATGCAACAAATATTCACAGACTTGTGCAGTGCTGCTTGCACAAATTAAATATGCAACATCTCGCTGATTAGCTGATTTATTACGTAACTGAATGGCCTTAGACTTCCAAATGTATATGATATGTACACAGTTAAATTATTATAATAACTTTAAGGGAGTCTTTATAGTATGGCAGTGTCCCTTTTAATAATAAAAAAAATATAATCTATTATATTTCTTCTCATTAATTTTGCTCGTCTTCTATGCTTTACTAGCAAGTTTGACAGTGCTGTACGATACAGTGTTTATATTTTAAACAAATTATAATAATTAATGAAATGTAATCACAAAATTCTGATAGAGGTACGGATTACTACTATACTCAAATAAACAAATAACAAAGAGATTCCTGGTAGTGCTGCTAGAAACCCCCACTGTAGCTACTGCAGTGAGAATCACAGAACATTGCTGAAAAAGCAGGAAAAAAGGGCAGCTCAACTACTTTTAAGTGCACCAAACTGTGTTACCACTAATTTATTGAAGGATCAAAAAACATACAGGCAAAACGTGTTGGGTACAATCCTTCATCAATGCATATTGTCCTTGCACTGTTCCAAGGTTTATCAGGCTGATCCCACCCATAAGGGCAGTCCAGGGCACTTTCTCTCTGCAGGAGAGAAACAGCAACCCCGGACGATCATTTCAACCTCCTGTAGCTGTAGTTGATACTCCTCTAGGCACAGTGGTCCACATCTGGATTACCCTTTTAAACTTGGGGAGAGCAAAGTTAATGCATTGCAACAAAAACCGAGAATATGAAAACTCTGGGAATGGGCAAAAGCTTAGAGAAACTCAGTAGCTTGAACTTTGGGGGATTTACCAAAGGGCAAGCTACTGAGTTCCTCTAAGCTTTTGTCTTTTATCCCTATAGTGACTGCTCCCCCTTGTGCATTAAAAAAACAAGTTTGCTCACCTTTCAATACTTGAGGTGCCAGTCTCCCAGATGCAAGTCCCGCCTCCTAGCCTGGGCAATCTTGATGATCTCAGCCAATCCAATGCTTACCCAAAGGGAAGCACTGAGAGGCTAGGGCATATGTGTGGCAAAACGCCACACTGCACCAATCAGCATCTCCTCAGGGAGATTCATTGATTCACTGCATCTCTATGGGGAGCATTCAGTGTTTCCATGCAGAGTATGGAGACACTGTACATAGATCCTGCAAAGATTGCAAGGTCTTATCCAGGAAGTTCCTCTAATGGCTGTTTGAGTGTCTGAAAAGACAGTGTTCAGTGTTCCTTGCGTCTGTGTGTCTTACTGTCCTTCTCTGTACTTTGCTTCCTATACAAATATTTTTTTTCTTTATCATTTATAGAACTTTGTGGTATGCCAACAGGTTATTTTATGGTTCACAATTATCTTTAAAGAAACACAATAGCATTAGGAATAAAAATATTCCAATTAGCACCTTTTCATAGCGTTGCATTAAGTCAATGCATCTCTATGGGTAGTGTTCAGAATCTCCATGGAGAGCGTGATGGTGCTGAACCCAGGAAGCTGCTCCAATGGCTGTTGAAGTGACATCAAGTAGAGGTGGAATTGGAACTTTACTTAGAGAAGGCAGTGTTCGCACTGGTGAGCATACAGGGACAGGCTACATACCTTAGACTCACTACATTTAGTTGTAGTGGGTCTGGTAAATCTATAGTGTCCATTTCATATCTGATTGCAACTTACGTCTGCTTCCATTGGTATCAGCTACCAGTTTAGCATTCACCTTTTTTTTCTGGCAAACTAGACAACAAAATAATTATACATACACCATGCTTACTGATATGCTCAATTTAATTAGAATTACAATGTTTTATATAGCGCCAACATATTCAGCAGTGATATACAATAGATAAACAAAACAGACACTAAATTCTAACAAAACATGATTGATATGTTGGAATAGTACAGGTGTGCACAAAAGTTTGCATACCCTTGGAGAATAGGTAATATATGTACCATTTTTAAAGAAAACACGAGTGAGCAGGCAAAACACATTTTGTTTTATTTCTTATGGGATTCATATTCAACTGTAGGTTATAACAGAATGGCACAATCATAAAACAAAACATGGCAACAAAGAAGACAATGAAATGACCCCTGTTCAAAAGTCTGCATACCCTTAGTTCTTAATATTGTGTATTGCTCCCTTTAGCATCAATGACATTGTCCAGTCTTTTGTAATAGTTGTCTATAAGGCCCCTAATTCTTGCAGGTGGTATAGCTACCCATTCATCTTGGCAAAATGTCTCAAAGCCTTTGGCCATCTTACATGAACCGCACGTTTGAGATCTCCCCAGAGTGGCTAAATGATATTAAGGTCATGAGACTATGATGGCCACTACAGAACCTTCACCTTTTTCTGCTATAAAAAATGGAGGATCAGACTGGCTTTGTGCTTAGGGTCATTGTCATGCTGGAAAGTCCAAGAGCGTCCCATGCGCAGCCTTCATGCAGAAGAATGCAAATTGTTTGCCAGTATTTTCGGATAACATGCTGCATTCATCTTGCCATCGATTTTCTCAATATTCTCTGTGCTTTTAGAGCTCACATCCATCCCCCCCAAAACATCAGTGAGCCACCACCATGCTTCACAGTCAGGATGGTATTTATTTCACTATAGGTCTTGTTGACCCCTCTCCAAACATAGTGCTTATGATTGTGACCATAAAGCTCTATTTTGGTCTTGTCACTCCAAATTACAGGATGCCAGAAGCTGTGAGTCATGTCAAGGTGTTGTCGGACATATTGTAACCAAGCTTTTTTGTGGTATTGGCGCAGTAAGGGCTGCCATCAGAAAGACGAAAGACGTATTACCTAGCCTCTGAATGGCCAGACTTAAAATATTAATATAGCAAGAAACAGGGTCAAGATAAATCAAGGACAGGAATACAGAAATACTCAGAGTCAAGACAAAGCCAGGTCAGGATACAAGAAATCAAGAGTCAAATACAAGGCCGAGTTCAAGATACCAGAAACCATGAGTCAGGATACCAGAAATCACAAGTCAAATACGAAGCCGAGGTCAAACACAGGAAATCACAAGAGAATCTCTAGGAGCACTAAACAAGGATCTAACAGAAACCATGAAAGGGCAATGAATGGGGGCTAAACCTGTGTTTTGATAGGTCTACGTCATCATTGCAATCCAAAGCAGATTAGGATCGCAATGATGACGTGGTCACTTTAAAAGTGGGCGTGCCATTACGTTCACATCTATTTATAGACGTCCTGCCATGCGGCCGCGTGGTTAAGCCAGACCGCGTGGCAGGAGGAGGTCTGCACGACTCGAGGGAGGTAAGTAATGCCACAGCCTATAGTTATGCTTTAGTGATGAATTGTACTTGTATGTGTAATGAACATATTTGTTTTCCTTTAGGATGTATTGGGAGTTACCAGTCATTCATTTGTGTTTTCCCTTTTAACACCTATCTAATGTAGATGTAAAGTTCAGTTAATAACTACATCGATCTTTGTGGTAATGAGTACCATTAAGGTGGGAAGCCACGTGTTAGTTACCACAAATCATCACCTATAAATCTCTATGGGAGACAGTAAAACTTACAATACTCACAAATTAGCCAATCATTAAGAATAGCATTTTTTTTGCCTGAATACAGCTGGACGTCGTTAAGTTTACTCAAAGCCATCTTTGTGATTCCTTGCTAGTCGGTAATCTACTAGCATGTTAAAAGGCCCTGCATTTAAAATAAAGTACATAGACACATACAGGGTCATTGAGTAATATAATAGTAAAATGTAGTTACTACTACCGGTTGTAGCATTAACATCATTATAAAGTTCTATTTATTATTCACTCAATTTTGCTTTCAACCATTCAAGCACACAAACACATGTAAAACAAGTTAAATGTTTAATTTATCAAAAATGTGAATATATTGTTTTATCAGTACAATATGTGTAAAGACATATAAAAATTGAATTCCAAAGCAAGGAATCTCAAACTTAGTTTTAATGTGGAGCACTAATCAAGTCATCTTCTCAAATAGGGTTTGCAGATCCATACACACCTGTAATCCTAGACCAGGAGTAATCAACCTGGTCCCTACCACCCACTAGTGGGTGGTTTGGAATTTCTGGTGGGCGGTGGTTGGTCCTGCAGAAGATGCCTGGTGGGCTTTGATGGCCTTAGGCCAAGGCTGGAAGGGGAGATCCTTTCATCTCCCCTGCCAGCCCATGCAGAGCCAGCCATGCTATAAGCCCTCTTAGGCTGGTAAACAGATCAAAGATCTCCCTCACCAGCCCACTGGCACTTAGTTCCAGCAGAGGAAGGGAAGGATCTGGGAGGCCCTGTGTCCCTCTCGTAAGCAGGCTGGTCAGAGCATTGCTGCTTGTTACAGTGCTGTGCTCGCAGGAGGACAGGAGAGTCAGCCTACAGCCGGAGGACCTGCAGGCTGAAGTGAACATGCCACCACTGGACCACCAGAGCTGGCAGCATTGTGCCCCCCCTCCCATGTAAAAGGTAAAAAGAAGGGGGGTAGACATAGATAGATTTTCACATCTCACCCACCTACACAGCATAGAATCTATGCACCCTTCACACACAAACACATACTACATCCCTCACTCACACACTGCCCCTTCACACACACACACAGACGACCACTTCACAAAGGTGTGCTATGTGTGTGAGGGGGCAGTCTATGTAGACTGCCCCCTCGCATGCACTGCACACCTCACACACACTGCCTTCTCACACACATAGACTGCCCTCTTCACATACACTGCCCCCTCACACACACACACACACATACAGAGCTTTTCTTCCTCACACACAGAGCCTGCCTTCCTCACACACAGATTGCCTTCCTTATACACACAGACTGCCCTCCTCACACACACTGCACCCCTCACACACACACTGCCCCCTCACATACTCCACCCCTCACACACACAGCACTTCTCACACACACAGCACCTCTCTCACACACAATGCACTCCTCACACATACTGAACCCTCATACATACACACTGCCCTCTCACACACACTGTCCCCTCCCATACACAACCCTCACACACACTGTACCCTTCACACACACACTGCCCCCTCACACACACTCCACCCTTCACACACTCAGCACCTGTCACACACACAGCACCTCTCACATACACACACACATCACCTCACGCACACACTGCCCCCTCACCACAGTGCCCCCTCACACACACTGCAACCCTCACACACATTACCACCCTCACACACACAGCACCTGCCACACACACAGTACCTCTCACACACACACCCACACACACACATCACCTCTCACACACACACTGCCCCCTCACCACAGTGCCCCCTCACACACTGCCCCCTCACACACACACTGCCACCCTCACACACACAGTACCCTTCACACACACACACACACACAGCACCTTTCAAATTACACAGACACACACAACACCTCTTACACTCACACACAGCACCCTGTGCACACACACTGCACCCCTCACACATACTGCACCCCTCAAACACACACTGCATCCCTCACACACACAGCACCATGCGCACACATTGCACCCTACACACACCCTACACACTCAAACACATTGCACCTCTCACACACACACTGCACCTCTCTCACACACACACACACAGCACCCTTCACACACACACACACAGTACCCTTCACACACACAACACAATTTACACACACACAGCCCCTCACAGACACACATAGAAAAAAAGTAGAATAGAAAATAGAAAAAAAGGGAAAAAAATCTTTTTAAAAAGAAAACAAATCAGCACGTGCGCTATAAAATTAGTTACTGCAACACTGGTGGGCGGTAAGAAAATGTTTTCATCAACAAAGATACAAAAGTGGGCGGTAGGAATTAAAAGGTTGACTACTCCTGTCCTAGACATACACAACAATACATCCTGCCAGACACTACCAGATACGCATTGCCAGACACAAATTCACTGATACGCATACAACTTCAGTACCAACTCTACACCATGCTGCATGAAACCCACACTGCTCTTGATTAATCCAAAACATGGTGAATTAACCCAACACAAAGATACACATTCAAATACACACACTCTCTCATATACAGATATTTCATACACCTGCACATGCACAGGCATATGCTCACATACACAACTTTACACATTGACAGGTGCACACGTAAGCATACAACCACAGACACAGACACACTCTCACACACTCACACACATATACAATACACACGCATCACTACAAGACCATAGTCAGGGAAAGAGCAGGAGGAAATATGCAGACATGCTCTCCACCTATGGAGCTTTATCTTCCCCTACTCCCACCAATAATATACTGCTTCCAATCAGAATCCTGAGATGAAGGGCTCCCTTTGCTGACAGGATGTCCACAATGGACCTGGCGTACTGTATTTGGAATGAGAATGTAGATATGGTGTTCCATCATGTTCCTGGCCCCTTCACACAGAATGTACAGAAGCTCTGCTCCTGATCATTAGTGGAAAGTTTGTCCAGGAAAAAGACCTCTTCCCGTCAGGACACAGTACAGCTGTACTACTGGTGGGAAGCAGCCAGCAGCCCTCTTACTAAACTGGATGTTCGGATACCAGACATTGGCATCCTTGCCATGTGGGCCGCAAAAAGGTAGTTAGGGGCTGGTAGTTTAAGACCCTATTGTTAATATGTATTTAGGCTACAAACAGAAATGAATGAGATCAATCAAGTAATTCAAGAATTTGTTGTATAAGAATAAATTAGTTTTATCTGATCATGAATAAGCTTACATGCCATCAAAATTTGACAGACTGTCTTCCAGATGTGACATGTTCAACACATGTAATATATTTAGATTACAACTAGTTAACTGGCTGGGTAAGTAACAATTCTTTAACACACATCTTAGATACTAAAGTTTAATAGTTGTCAAAAATGATTTAGACTTCCATATTTTTTTTTCTTACTGGAATACCGGTTAAAATGTCAAACTTATTTTAATTTCATATCTTGAAATTTTCTGTAAATCAGATTCACCCGATTTGTTAAAACTACAGTGTGCATGTTTTTTTTTTTTTTCATATTTGTTATTTTTATAGGCATCATTCAGAATTAATAATATAAACATTTTACTTTACTTTATAAAATAAAAACTCACTTGAAACCCTATGAATGAAAATGGCTAAGGGTGTTCTCCTGACAACATTATTACAACAGGGACTGAATTAGCCACCTACACTCTCAGCCTGGATTATCAGTTAGCCTAGAACAGGGGTCCTCAAACTCCGGCCCCCCAGATGTTGCTCAACTACAACTCCCATGATTCTTTGAATTACATAGATAGCCAGAGAATCATGGGAGTTGTAGTTCAGCAACATCTGGTGGGCCGGAGTTTGAGGACCCCTGGCCTAGAATGTATGGGCTTAGTTTAATAGAGCTAACAGAAGCTACTGCTTAGGAGCTTTCGCTTATTCATAGGAAGTAGTGGAGGCAGGTGTTGGCATCCTATAGACCCCAAGTAAGAATTTAAACCATTTAAAAGCTATTTGACTACTCGTGCCGGTGCACTCCTGTATTGGCTTGCTGTAGTGGTTATGGTGCTTGAAGTGATGCACCTAGGGGAACCTAATCTCTATGTTCCTGTCTCCTCAGCTCCTCTCCTTAAGTAAAGAAGGCTAAATCCATACGGTATCAGGTGCAAATAGCTGCTACTCTGGAGAATAACTCTTGCTAACCTCAGGCAAATCATGACATATATTCTGAAGCTATCCTGAGATTAGTGAACCCAGCAGCATGGGGCTTAACACCATCATTATCCTATTAAAATAACATCATGTAGATCCTGTAATATATAAACATTCATTTTCTAGGGTATGGGAGCAATAAATATATTGTAACTAAATTAATTAATATAAGATTTATAAACAGTGGAAGATCCTAATACAGTAAGATAGTCTTAAAATTACTTTGCCAGGAATCTCAGATCTCTAAGTTAGCATTTACTAACAAAGTGAGTTAGTTTCTGCCTTTAAACTAAGGTTGTTAGTGTTTTGTTTTTGTTTTTCATTTCGATATCAGGAAAATCCTACATCATTACAATATGATATATGGTCAATGCAGAATTTCATTAATAATTTGAACCCTTGAATATGAATTTTATTTTTTTATTTTTTCATTGATAAATCTTTACCTGTTTACGTTTTCATTAATTATTTCTTGCAAATCTAAGAGTATGATCTGCAACTGCAGAGAACCATATTTTTTTTTTATTTATCTGTATCTAAAGAATACTATACACAGCTAATGTGGACGTTATCCAGGAACGTCCGTGGTCATTACATTTGGTCATCACTTAAAGTTTATGGTAAAAAGATCTATGACTGTTTGAACCCATTGACTAAAAACATATTGACAGGTCGTAGAGATACGCACCATATAAGGTTATTATCGTGTGTCCAAAATGTGAAGCCAAACCACAACTACAAAGTTTAAGAATTATTTACTTTGCCAAAGTTTAGGATTTTTCTTTTTTTGACCGTGTTATTTAAGATGAGTTCTGTTGAAGCTTTAGTGAACAGTTGACTACATTCCTGAACTTGTTTTGCTTAGTTAGCATTTCTCCCTGCTGTGAACTGTTTTCCTTGGATGGTTACCTACAAATACACCACTGACCTCTGTGTGCATAAAGTAGGCCAGCATGGACAAACAGAGGGAATTGGACATGGTCTATAAATCATCACCCACAAGCATCCACCAGAAATGAAAGAAGGGGGGCATGTGCAAAGAAACTGAGGGTTCCACATGAGAAATTACTGTACATGCTTCTCGGTCACCACCTGGAAATACTCAAGTGATAGTGACTCAAGAAAACAAACACAGACTAACTTTCTTTTTGGGTTTTATATTATTCTAATAGTACACATGCCAAAGCTGAATGCACTACCCTTGTAGTTGAAGGGTTAAGAAATACAATTTTAAAAGAGTTTTTTTTGGTGTTTTTTGTTTAAGCGATTGTGTGTATTTTGTAAAGAAAAATGCTGTTTGTTATCTTTTTGAAGTATATTTTTTTTCTTTTCGTACAATCTAATCACTGTCTTCACTCACAGTCTCTTATTACTATTCTTATTCTAAATCTTTTTTTAATTTTGTTTTTGGTTTTTGTACCTTGTCACGTATCTTGAGACTACAAAATGTTGAGAGTGGAGTAATGTGGGTGGATCACAAAACAAAAGTACACACATTAATGAGAAAAATGACATTCGTAGTCTTCTAAAGATACATGCTGTCTGCTTAATTTATGGATGTTTCAAAGACCTTCGTGCATTAGATGTCTGGACAACACACACCTGCTGTAAATACACATACATTGAAGATAGATAGATCAAGAAAGCTTTTCAGTAAATTCTATTTAATTTTAGAAATTAACAGATTGTATAAATGGGTTGAAAGTAAATATCTTGAATTTCTTTTTTGTGGTGATTGCAACTTTTACATGGCCTCAGTCTTTTAAAGAGCTGTTCCATATGCAAAAATATTTTTTTTTAGGTTTTCAAATTAGTAAGTAATGTTATTAAATCTAAACATATATTCATTACACTCTTTGTACTTTGAAGCGCTTTATACATTTTCATTTACATTTATTTTTATTTTTCTATTGAAATTTTTAAGTGCACATTACAAGATAATTACAATGTAATACATTTGCGTAAAACAGTCAGGTGATTTGCGTGTATTTTAAGCTATAATAATGTCACTCTTCTCCTCAGTCTCCATCCTTGACTGTGCATTCCATTATTTGTTTCTCGCAACTTGAGGATACATCATATACTGGTACATGTTCAACCGCTACAATTATTACTTATTACTTTTCCAAATGTAAATTGAACAATGCTAGCCCAGTCATCACTACAGCCACTGTAGTAGTTGTGGTTCCAGTAGCATCCTGGTGAACTCTCACAGATATCTCATGGGAGACTCTCCTGTGCTAAGTATGGTTAATTATAAGGCCACACTGAATGGCTGACAGCACTCAACCGCACTCAACTATGCTTTCAGCCAATGACGGTGACCTTGCACTGCCCTGCTTAGCGCAATGGACATGCAAGGAGTAACCAGAAAGCAGGACAACAGCACAGGTGTTAAGGGAACCCAGGTAATGTGTTAAACTATTCTTAAATGGTTTGAAGAATTTCTCAGGGAGAGTGACAGGACACTCAGGGCTGGATTAACATAGGGGCTGATGGAGCTGCAGCTCCAGGCCTAGGCCCAGGCCCATGGAATAGGCCCATTTAAAAAAAAATGTTTTTTTTTTTTTTTTTACACACTACTCTTAGATTTGCCACCTGACTAGTATTTTAAGGCACAGCCGGTATTTGAGGCTGCCTGGCCATGACGTTATTGCAGTAATAACGACAATACAAATGCAAATATTTGTCTCAGTATAAACGGAGATTACTCTGCAATACCAGCACCGGCCAGTAGGGTATGGAGAGAGGCAGGGATAGGAAGTTACAGCATCTGCCTGCCTCTCTCTACTCACTGATCTGCTGGGGAGCAGCTACACAGCATAGAGAGTCCAGACAGTAGCTCCCAGCCTGCAGAGACAGACTACAGCTCAGGTATGTGAGGGATGGGAGGAAAGGCAGCAGGGAGACATGGGGACACTGAGACACTAGGGGACACCTGGGGACACTGAGACACTAGGGGACACTGGGAGATGTTGGGACACTGAGACACTTGGGGACACTGGGAAGCATTGGAACACAGATACCAGGGGACACTGTGAGACATGGGAATGATGAGACACATGGGGACGCTGAGAGACATAGGGAGACAGATTGGGACACTGAGAGACTAGGAACACAGTGTCTCTATGTCTCCGAGTGTCCCAATATCTCCCAGCCAGTGTCCCTAGTGTCTCAATGTCCCCATGTCTCCCAGTGTCCCCAAATGTCGGTGTTCCCATGTCTCCCAGTGTGTCAGTGTCCCCATGTCTCACAGTGTCCATATGTCTCCCAGCCAGTGTCCCCAGTGTCTCAGTGTCCCCATGTCTCCCAGTGTCTGTGTCCCTATTTCTCTGTCTCCCTAGTGTCCCCATGTCTCCCAGTGTCCACATGTCTTTGTCCACAAGAGTGTTCCCAAGTGTCTGTGTCCCCATGCCTCCCAGCCAGTGTCCCTAGTGTCTGTGTCCCCATGTCTCCCAGTGTCCCCTAGTCTCCTAGTGTCTGTGTTCCCATGTCTCTCAGTGTCCCAAGTGTCTTAGTTTCCCCAAATATCTGTGTCCCCATGTCTCTGTGTCCCTAGTGTCTGTGACCCCATGTCTCCCAGTGTCCCAAATGTCTCAGTGTCCACATGTATCTCAGTTTCCCCAAGTGTCTCAGTGTCCCCAAGTATCCTAGTGACACGGGACACAATGAGACATGGGGACACAGACATTGGGAGACTCCCAGCCAGTGTCCCCAGTGTCTCAGTGTCCCCATGTCTCCCAGTGTCTGTGTCCCTATTTCTCTGTCTCCCTAGTGTCCCCATGTCTCCCAGTGTCCACATGTCTTTGTCCACAAGAGTGTTCCCAAGTGTCCGTGTCCCCATGCCTCCCAGCCAGTGTCCCTAGTGTCTGTGTCCCCATGTCTCCCAGTGTCCCCTAGTCTCCTAGTGTCTGTGTTCCCATGTCTCTCAGTGTCCCAAGTGTCTTAGTTTCCCCAAATGTCTGTGTCCCCATGTCTCTGTGTCCCTAGTGTCTGTGTCTCTCTGTGTCCCTAGTGTCTGTGACCCCATGTCTCCCAGTGTCCCAAATGTCTCAGTGTCCCAAATGTCTCAGTGTCTCATGTATCTCAGTTTCCCCAAGTGTCTCAGTGTCCCCAAGTATCCTAGTGACACGGGACACAATGAGACATGGGGACACAGACATTGGGAGACTAGGGGACTGGGCGACATGGGGACACTGACACTGTGATACACAGGGACACTGATGCCAGGCTGGCCTTCCAATTCTTTGGACAGACATGCCCCCTTTTTGGGCATGTTCACCCCTTTTGGCAAGTCTGGTCATGTGATTTACATCAGTGGCCCACCCTTTTACCCCGCCCATTGACTTCCTGCTTCCCTGGACACTGCTTCTAGGGGGTATGGATTTACTTGAAAGATGAAAGCATTAATTAGATGAAGAGATTAGCATAGAGTATGTGTTTTCTTATAGCTGCATCCTTTGAGTTTCCCTCCAACACCAACTCCATCAGATACATGACGCTTGAGAGGTATGACTGTTATAGTGTTTTTGGTCGATAAGATTCTGTAATTAGGCCCCATCGTAATTCTCAGCACCAGGCCCACAGGGCTCTTAATTTGGCCCTGAGGACACTTCAGTGGGCTGTAGTGGTTTTGGTGCTTGTAGTGTCACATTCAGTAACTTCATACATAGAATTGACATTTTGCAATCTTTCAGCACACACCTATTCAATATCATAATTTCAACCAATCATATTGTTATTTATCAATATAGCTGAATCGCTTCCTTAGCAAACTGACACTGATCAATAGTATAGGTATTTGTGTTTACTGTCTCCTTTTTCTAGACCGGTGATTTTTAATGCTGTCTATATTAATGGTTGGACGGAAGAAAAAAATATCTGTGAGTATTATTTGAGTGGTAGTAATTAACTAATGTAATTGGGTCCACAAGAGAAGAAACATCTATATGCATGTATGTGGCATTATTTAGTGCCAAATTATGCTGATCTCGGTATCCAGTCTGTATCAATAAAAAAAATGATAGATGAACCAAAATGAAACATATGATTTGAAGATCCTGATCTAAACAAGGATCCTGGCAGGGTTGAACTCAGCCTTACATACTTCCAAGGTAGATAAAATGAGTACCATCAAATTGGGTAACAGTAACAACTCCTGGATGTTGGGGTAAGGTCCTGGTGATGGTATTTGAAAACCAGAGTAATCTGAATGTGTACCATTCCTGGTTAAATACTTTATTATTATGATTTAAAAGATAATCGTCCTCCTTCTCATATCCTTTTTTCTTCATTTTTAATTATTAAATGTCCTTTCTTCTATTATTTCCTTTATATTTGTTACCATTGATGTTTATGTCCTTCTTATTCTCTGGTATAAATGTAATCTCTTGTTCTCTAGATGTGTCTCGTTTTCTTTCTTTTCTGTATTGTGTAGATCTTAATATTTGATTAAAAAAAAGTAACTGAGTAGCACAGTTCCTAAAATACTCAACATACATATGATCTATAAATATGCAATTAAAAAATAAAATTAAATTAGGTTTCAACTGATGTAATTTCTTTTCCTTTTTGGCACAAAACCGGTTTCCTCATTTTCTATTTTTCGGTTCGGAGCTTACAAGTAATCACATTTGTCTATCAGCATATTTTAAGCCTTTTTTTAAAATAAGTTTAATAAGTGCTATGATACTATCTGGCATCATTTCAATTTTCTACAAACTTGAACAGCTGGAAATACCAGATTTACATCTAGAGTGTTAATTGAGAAGAAAGCACTTTAATACAAAACTATTTAATGTAATTACATTTCTGTTTATTTATATACATTGTTTTATGCAACTAAAATATAATCACTAGTTTTTTCATTTCATAATTGGTATGGTTTGTAAGCTCATCAGGCAGCTCTAAGGAAGTAGATAAGTAAGAAGGGGCAAATAAGTATATGAGTAAATTGGGTAAATAAATATACAAGTAAGAATTATTATATTATGTTGATGAATATTGTGCCTCAGTAGGCTCTTGTCGATTTTAGCTAAATAGATTGTATATATTAGTTGGACAAAAAGATATTGCAGAAGTCATTTTTTGTCTCCTTTTCAAGCAGACAGATCAGTGGCAGAGCCAGCACAAGCCAAACACAGCCCTGGCCAATCAGCATCTCCTCATGGAGCAATGTATCTCTATGAGGAAAGCTCAGTGTCTCCATATAGAGGGTGGATACATTGAATGTCAGTCACACTGTGCAGCACTGCCCCAGGAAGCACCTCTAGTAGCTATCTGAGGAGTGGCCAGTGGAGGTATCCCTAGGCTGTAATGTAAACACTTAATTTTCTCTGAAAAGACAGTGTTTACTGCAAAAAGCCTGAAAGGAATGATTATACTCACCAGAACAAATACAATTAGCTGTAGTTGTTCTGGTGACTATAGTGTCCTTTTAACCCTAACTATAATATGTACACTGCTCCTGCTGTAGCACTGCCAGTTTAACTTTAATTGTAGATTATGCTAACATAGTGTACTAATAATCTTAATTTTGGTAATGACAGGAGGCGAGTATTTTGCATTGACTTTCTTTACTAAAAACTCCTGCAGCAACAAGTCAATCAAAACATTAAACCAATCAGAAAACAACAGTCATGTCAGATATTCTTTGGTGTGAATGTAAATAGTCCCTTTAACTAGAAACGAAAATCTGTAGAAACTTGAGCATCCTGACAACTCCGAACTGTAACCATTGTGTGAGGGAAGTACGTTCCGCTTGTAGTTGATGGAAGTATTCATACTGAAAGTAAATAGAAATAAGTGAAAGGTATTTGCAGTGACCGTGATTCCACATCTCACTCTTGCTCATAACTACATCATATCATGTTATAAATTGACAACTATGAAAACTCAAATTAAAGTTTCATTAAACATCATCAATAACAAATCAAATCCCCCAGAGTTGTCATTAATTACATATGAATCTAGCCAGAGTGTTAGCCAAGAACGGTTTGTGCGCTTTGGTGTATGATATGAGACGTTGTCAGTCGGGGAGCCACGTAAAGGGCCAGTAGCTTCCACGTAGTGAAGTATCGTCTTGACCACGCAAAGTTGTAGTTCCGTCAGGAAAAACTGGTAAAAAAAAATTGTAGAAACCGTCTTACTATGTTGGGACGCCGAGAAAGACGTGCCGTCTGGTGCGAATGATAAACCTTCGACATCAAAGACCCTAACATCCGCCACTCGACGAAAGAAGAGCAGACAAAGCAGTACTGTCAGTTTCTCTGATAGTGGTCGTAAGGACAGCGAAGCGTTGTTCGGCAATTCCCGTAAAATTCGTAACACTACGTCGATGTCCTAAAGCCTTGAATATTTTGCAGCTGGAGGACATGACAAAGAATACCTCTCAGTAGTCTACAGATCAGAGGATCCTGTCCTACTGGTCGGTCCTGTAACGGAATGTGAGCCGCCAAAATCGCCGAACGTGAAACATTAATGGACCAATACAATCTACCTGTCAAGAATAAATGAGATAGGAAATTGAGAATCATGGTGGTAGGAGCTGTAAAGGGATCAGAATCCCTCTCCAAACACCAGCTAGACCATTTGTGCCAGGCATCCCATAGCAGGTCCTTAGTCATTTGCGATAGACATGCTTGACTCTGCCATAGTGGTGCTAGGAGGAGCAGGGATATCCCCTGGTTGTGTAGATATCATCAAAAAAGAGCTTTCATTTTTTCTTTCTCCATTATGATAATTAGGAATTACCCAATATGTGATTCAGCATTACACTTTAACCTGTTAAAATGATCATTTTGTTGTTGGTGAATGACACATGAGATGAATTATAGATTTAAACATGCTTTTAGTATTAGTTTTATTGCTCTACCTGTTTCTTCTTCTTCTTCTTCTTCTTCTTCTTCTTCTTCTTCTTCTTCTTCTTATTATTATTATTATTATTATTATTATTATTGGTATTGGTATAGTGCCAGCTTATTGTGCAGTGCTTTACAATAAGAAGGGGATTTACCAAATGAGACAATAACACAATTTAACAGGAACAATAGGTAGTTGAGGACCCTGCTCAAACAAGCTTACAGTCTAGAGTAGGTGGGGTATAAAAACACAATAGGAAGGGTAAAGAGGGAGACAGCAAATAGACATGGTGAGAAAGTAGCAGAACTGGAGGTGAGAGTGGAGAGTGGCCCTTTAGGTGAGAGCAAGAGGAAGGATTAAGATATAGTAGTTACTCTTGGCCATAAGCAATACTGAAAAGATGGGTTTTGAGGGACTTCTTAAAGGATTGAAGACTAGGGGAGAGTCTGATAGGGGTAGGCAGGCTGTTGCAAAGGAAAGGAGCCACCCGTGAGAAGTATTGCAGGCATGTATTTGCAGTAAGGGTGTGAGCAGCAGACAGGAGAAGGTCACCAGTAGAGCGGAGAGACCGAGAGGGGGGCATACCTATGAATGAGTGAAGAAATGTAAGAGGGGCTAGAGTTGGTTGGAGTTTTATAGGTAAGGGTTAGTATTTTAAATTGACACCTATAGGGTACAGGAAGCCAGTTAAAGGATCGACAGAGGCGTGAGGTGTGAGAGGAGCAACAGGAGAGAAATATCAGCCTGGCAGCAGCATTTATCACAGATTGTAGGGGGGTAGTACGACTACTGGGGAAACCAATTAGGAGAGAATTACAGTAATTACTAGAGCATAAACAAGCTTCTTGGTAGCATCTTGCATAAGAAAGGGGCGCATGCGGGCAATGTTTTTAAGCTGGAATTGACAGGTTTTAGCAACAGAATGGACATAAAGCGCAAAGGTGAGGCCAGGATCAAAAATGACACCAAGACAGCTAGCTTGAAAGAATGGGGTGAGGCAGGTAATGTCAACCTGCAGAGAGAGTGAAGAAGGAGAATCAGTGTTATGAGGAGGAAAAATAAGAAAATCAGTTTTAGAGAGATTACGTTTCAGAAAGTGGGAGGACATTCAATCAAAGATAGAAGAAAGGCAATTGGTGACACATTGTAGGACAGCAGGGGAGAGTTCATGGGAGGAAAGATATATCTGGGTGTCATCAGCGTACAGGTGGTAGTGGAATCCAAATTAATTAATGAGTTTGCCAAGAGAGGCAGTATATAGAGAGAACAACAGGGGACCAAGAACTGAATCTTGAGGGACTCCGACTGAGATAGGACGAGGAGAGGAGGTGTAGTTGGAAAAAGAGACACTGAAGGATGAGAACCAAGAGAGGGCTGTGTCACATAGACCAAGAGATTGAAGAGTTAAAAGAAGGAGGCCATGATCAACAGTGTCAATGGCAGCAGAGAGGTCAAGAAGTATTAGCATGGAGTAGTGGCCTTTGGATTTAGCTGCAATTAGATCATTTGCTGAGGAAGCAAGTCAGATGGGTAAAGACAAGTCTTTCCAAAAGTTTTATGGAAAAAGAAGAAGGGATATGGGACGATAGTTGGAAGGAGAGGTAGGGTCAAGAGATGTCTTTTTGAGGACAGGTACAACAGTAGCATGTTTAAGGGGAGCTGAGACAACACCAGAAGAAAGCACATACTATCTTAGCACATAATATCTGGGATATACATTTTCCTATAACGTAACTTTCAAGTGACTGAACATGTACCTAGTTTAAGAACACTAGGTGGACTTTGTATTTTAATTCAACAGTTTATTATGGAATGCAAACTTTAGTCACCATTTTTTTGTATTATTAATTAATAATTGTTCTCCTAGCATTATAGTTATCTAAAGTGCCTACCTCCCACGCTGCCCCCCTCCCATGTTGCTGAAGAGGTTTGCCGATGTTCCTTGGTGCTGGTTCAGGCTCCACTTCTAGTGCTCCTCCACCCACATCAGCCGGAGGGAGTGGAGGGAACTAATGCACATGCACAGCGTGTGACGCACTCACTTTAGGACATCCCCATAGGAAAGCATTGTACAATGCTTTCCTATGGTGTTTTGGGTGACGCTGGATGTCCTCATGCAGAGCGTGAATACATCCAGTGCCAGTAAAGCGACTAAAAGTCCCCTAACCACCCAGAAGTCCCTCTATTGGCTGTCTGATAGACAGCCACTAGAGGTGGAGTTAACCCTGCAATGTAATTTTAGCATTTTATTAAAAACTGCAATAATTACAATTGAATACATCCAGTGCCAGTAAAGCGACTAAAAGTCCCCTAACCACTCAGAAGTCCCTCTAGTGGCTGTCTGATAGACAGCCACTAGAGGTGGAGTTAACCCTGCAATTTAATTTTAGCATTTTATTAAAAACTGCAATAATTACAATTGCAGGGTTAAGGGGCCTGGTACACTGTACCCAGATCACTTCAGTGAGCTGAAGTAATCTGGGTGCCTGTAGTGTCCCTTTAATGTTTTATCATTAATTTTTCAAGACATTCTACTCAGTTCTCAGTGAAGAAATTGAACATGTGATTTAAATGTCCATACACACACCCTTGATTGGTTGCTATGGCAGTCAATTCATCAACTGTGTTATGTACTAGACACTTGTATAATTCTGTTAACAAGAATGCCATACCAATTATATGTGCACTCAGTATCACATAACTGAGGCTTGATTAACACCGAATTGATTACAGAAATTAAGAAATTTGAAATATGTGTCTTCTGGTGGGCTATATAGAAAAGGTAATCTCCTTTATATTTTTATTTTTTCCCAAGGTTTCAAAGTACAAATTGTATGTTTCTTTTACTGTACACATCTACAATTCATTATAGCATTGTACTGATTAAGTAGACCTTGATCACATCATTAAATATAATTTTAGATATAATTTTTAGAGCAATAATAATATCTTCAGAATTTGGTTATTTTTCTTAATGACAGACAGTGGTGTGGACAGTGTATAGAGATTAACAGCTGTATCTACTGCTAGACATGTTAGAGATGTATTAGATTGACAAATAATTAAAAAATTGTCTATACACCAATATATTACTGTGAAAATTGCCTATATACTGTGTTAATAATTTGAAAGATTTGAACAATTTTATGAAAATTGAATAAAAGGTGCTAAAGTTTGATTTCTTTGTTGTTGTTGATTAACAAGTATCCAAATAAACAGGAAGGTTAAAAGAACATGTCCCTTGTTCCTGTAAAGTGGATATATTGGCGCTACGCAGCAAGTTACATACTCTGATTGGCTTGTGACAAGCGTTTTCATCGGTAACTTTCTGTTGGCTTTCAAAATTGTGTCCATGTCCAAAACAACAAACTGTCAAATATTGGTGTAGCAATTGTCACTGCGCGTACTACAGATTGGTTAGATGAAAATTATATTAATTATGAGAAATATTTGTCTTAATTATTTAATGTCAAAGGGTATTTAGTTACAGTTCAACTGTACACTGCTGAACATAAAGCTAATTTTATCCTTAACTAAATAAATACATTTAAAAACATTTTAAAAAAAATAATAAAAAATATTTACTTAAACCCATACACAGGATAAAGAGTGTCAGATTAAATAATGTAATACATGTCATGATAATGAACACATTTGAAATCACTGCAAGTATCTATAGTGATATTCATGCAAGCTTAACTGTAAAGGGACACACGTTAAGGGGGTTATGTTGCACTTAAAGTGACACTATACTCATTAGAATCACTACAGCTTAATGTAGTGGTTCTGTTGTATATAGCATGTCCCTGCAGTCTTAGCACTGTAAACACTGCATTTTAAAAAAAGCAGCAGTGTTTACATTGCTGCTTAGTACCACCTCTAGTGGCTGTCACTCAGAAAGGCACTGGAAGGATTTCCCTGGTTAGGTTCTGCAATCTTTGCAGAACCCAAGTTCAATGTCTCCACACTCTGCCTGGAGACACTGAATTCTCCACAGAGATAAATTGATTCAATGCATCTCTGTGAGGAGATGCTGATTGGTGCAAGGTAGAATTTTGCCACACATAACTTAATAGCCTCTCAATATTTTATAAGAGAAAGCATTGGATTGGCTGAGATCATCACTCTTAAAGGTGGGGATGGCAATGTTCATCTCGAGACCAGCGCAGCAATGGAAAATGAAAAAGTAAGTTAAATACCTATGAACTCCATTTTGAATGGTGCTGGGCAAGTAAATAGGTAGTCCAGCACTATAGTGTTAGGAATACTTGTTTAGTATTGTATACTATGTGTTCGTTTAAAGTATTGACTGATACGGCTGCTCACAGTAACCTCTTGGCTGACATGTCATGCATTTTAATTGTGCAGTAGAGACTCTGGATACAGAACCCATAAAAAAACAAAAAAACAGAGAGCATAGAAAACAAACAGTAAAGCCTTATCTGGATAGTAATGCCCATTGAACATTTTGGAAGCATATTGTGAAACTTACACCTGACAAATCTAATATGGATACCACTGTTGATGGGATATTCAAGATTTAGAAAATACCCACAGCCAACAGTATAGTTCCTAGGAACAGTACTGATTAACTGTTTTAAATGAACAACCCAAACACCAAAAACACTACAGTACAGTGTGGTGGTTATGGTGCCAGGAGTGATCTGGTGCCAGGGCCCGACTGGGGATACAAAGCAGCCCTGGAAAAAACCTATGCCAGTCCCATAAGTCATTGTGCTATATATATACACACACTGAACAAAATAATAAACGCAACACTTTTGTTTTTGCTCTCATTTTTCATGAGCTGAACTCAAAGATCTAAGACTTTTTCTATGTACACAAGGCCTATTTCTCTCAAATACTGTTCACAAATCTGTCTAAATCTGTGTTAGTGAGCACTTCCCCTTTGCCGAGATAATCCATCCACCTCACAGGTGTGGCATATCAAGATGCTGATTAGACAGCATGATTATTGCAAAGGTGTGCCCTAGGCTGGCCACAATAAAAGGCCACTCTAAAATGTGCAGTTTTATCAAACAGCACAATGTCACAGATTCCTGCATTCTTGGCAGGTCCTACTCTAGCAGTCTAAAAGCAAGCATTAGGCTGCTAGAGTAGGACCTGCCATAAATGGGGTACATTGACGTTGTGGCAGGCTTATGCAATATATGATCATATAATGTAACTAAACCTCCATTATTTTTTGAATAGGTGAGGTGTTTTTAAATAAAACTATTAAAATCTCTAAGATTTGAAATCATTGTTCAGTGAATAAGCGAGTGCGCTGGTTTGTGTATTTTGTATATTTTGGCCCCAGCAGCACCCTATAATGTATGCATGCTCAGGTGAGTGCAGCCCTCTTGGTTTCATTTATATATATGGTATATTTCTTTTTCTAATTCAAAACATTAGTTCTTTCAAGGTAATTAAATTATGCAGTAAAGCATACTCACATGCAGACACAGACAATCTTACTGACACAAGCTCATTGACACACAGGCTCACAGACAATCTCATTGATAATAATAAACTCATTGACATAAGAACACAAGCTCACTGATGCACACAAATAAGCTAGCAGATGCACACACACACACAGGTCACTCACTAGCAGACACACATGCCTGTGGCTGCTCACTGTTTAAAAAAAAAAAAAGTGGCGGGTGGGAGCCCTAAAGTAAAAAAAGGGGGGAGGACCTATTGTCCTCCCCACCGGCCCCCACCCCTGAGCGGCGGGTGGGGGCACTAAATACAAATGGGGGGGCTATTGTCCTCCCCCTGGCCCCCACCCCTGAGTGGCGGATGGGCGCCCTAAACAAGAATAAGGGGGGGACCTAATGTCCTCCCCCCTGGCCCCCACCGTGGGGCCCTAAACAAGAATAAGGGGTGGGGGCCCTAAATACAAATTGGGGGGGACCTAAAGTCCTCCCCCTGGCCCCCACCCCTGAGCGGTGGGTGGGGGCCCTAAACAAGAATAAGGGGGGGGACCTATTGTCCTCCCCCTGGCCCCCACCCCTAAGCGGTGGGTGGGGGCCCTAAACAAGAATAACGGGAGGGACCTAAAGTCCTCCCCCTGGCCCCCACCCCTGAGCGGTGGGTTGGGGGCCCTAAACAAGGATAAGGGGGGGACCTAATGTCCTCCCCCTGGCCCCCACCCCTGAGAGGCAGGTGGGGGCCCTAAATACAAATGGGGGGACCTATTGTTCTCCCCCCTGGCCCCCACCGTGGGGCCCTAAACAAGAATAAGGGGTGGGGGCCCTAAATACAAATTGGGGGGGACCTAAAGTCCTCCCCCTGGCCCCCACCCCTGAGCGGTGGGTGGGGGCCCTAAACAAGAATAAGGGGGGGGACCTATTGTCCTCCCCCTGGCCCCCACCCCTAAGCGGTGGGTGGGGGCCCTAAACAAGAATAACGGGAGGGACCTAAAGTCCTCCCCCTGGCCCCCACCCCTGAGCGGTGGGTTGGGGGCCCTAAACAAGGATAAGGGGGGGACCTAATGTCCTCCCCCTGGCCCCCACCCCTGAGAGGCAGGTGGGGGCCCTAAATACAAATGGGGGGACCTATTGTTCTCCCCCCTGGCCCCCACCGTGGGGCCCTAATCAAGAAAAAGGGATGGGGGCCCTAAATACAAATTGGGGGGACCTAATGTCCTCCCCCTGGCACCCACCCCTGAGCGGTGGGTGGGGGCCCTAAACAAGTATAAGGGGGGGACCTATTGTCCTCCCCCCTTGCCCCCACCCCTGAGCGGTGGGTGGGGGCCCTAAATACAAATTGGGGGACCTAATGTCCTCCCCCTGGCCCCCACCTCTGAGAGGTTGGTGGATGCCCTAAACAAGAATAAGGAGGGGGACCTAATGTCCTCCCTCCTTGCCCCCACCCCTGAGCGGTGTGTGGGGGCCCTAAACAAGAATAACGGGGGGACCTAATGTCCTCCCCCCTGGCCCCCACCCCTGAGCAGTGGGTGGGGGCCCTAAATACAAATTGGGGGGAGGGCCTAATGTCCTCCCCCCTGGCCCCCACCCCTGAGCGGCGGGTGGGGGCCCTAAATACAAATGTAACCCCCCTCCCCCAGGTGACTAGGGGTCCCCAAACTGACATCCCCCCCCAAAAAACCCTACCTACCCCCCCACTCTAAAAATAATGAGAGGGGACCTTTAACTAAGTACCTGTAAAAATAAACTTACCATTTGATGTTTTCTTTCTTCTAAAATCTTCTTTTTTCAGCCCCAAAAAAGGCCAAATAAAAATCCACAATAACCGACGCAATAAAATTTAAAAAAAACGAGCGCAAAAAAAAAAAATCCATCTTCACCCGGCGAGGGCTCCGCACAGACTAAGTTCTGCAGGGTGGGGAAATTAGGCTCAGAACACTCTGATTGGTGGGTTTAGGCCATCGAATCAGAGTGCTCTGACAGGTAAATGAAGAGACTGACAGGTATGTCTCTATATTTACCTGTCACAGCACTCTGATTGGTTGGTTTGAAATCCACCAATCAGAGTGCTCTGTGTCATTTTACTTTCAGCCTTTAAATAGATAGCTCCCTAATACCATGGGAATTAGGGAGTTATCTACTTATTCATTCCTGTCATTACATGACTGGCTAAGTAACTTACATTTTATATGAATGTATGTTACTTGATTGTTGTAAGTGTTGCAAATGCTTACAGCTGAATCCTGGCTATGTTTGTATACTTTTTATTTGAAATTGTATACAATGTAACATTCTACTTCTTTCACTGGGTAAGTATATTAGTACTTAGGCAATACTGTGCTTCGGAACTTCGGCACTTCGGCACTTCAGCAATTCGGCACTTCGGTACTACTACACTGCGGAAATTCGGTAATTTCGGCACTTCGGGACTTCGGCAATTCGGCACTTCGGTCATTCAACTATTCAGACATTCGGAAGCACCCAAATGTCCGAATTACCCAAATTTCGGCCGAATTTTAATTCGGTCCGAAAGGAATTGCACATGTCTATTGGCTAACAGGAGTCTAACTGTGGATTTTATAAGATATAAAAACAGTTATTTTGTATGTTAGAGACTATGTTGCACTTTATTTTCTCTGAGGAAGTCTTTTACAAGAAAAAACGTTTAGGGCTTATTGTTTTGTGCTTCACTTGTTAATGTTTTTATTTATTTTAATATCTTGACCCCCTAAACACATCTATTTGAAGAGGAAGATTACCAGTACAGCAATATCTGCACCTTGCTTCCAGATTCTTTGACGATGTTGATGGCCTTTTTAACTTCCTACATCTTGTAAGTGGACCTATTAAAGCAGTATGTTTGAAACTTAAAAGTGATGTTTATTGATTTTTTCATGCATCTCTAAGTGTCCAGAAGATCATCCTGTACAGAAGTAAAAATCACTTTATATGGGGGGCGGGGCTTGACCGCAGAGCCGAGTGGACGCAAGCTAGAACAGCTCCTGCATCGGACAACCAACAAAAAAGCCAAAACTAGCCAAATAAGGCTACATATCGAAGCAGAAGTGCCACCATCAGTGAGATGACATGGGCGGCCTGCGGCCTACAAGCATGGTGGATGCGGGGGAGGTGGCTGCTTCCCTGCGACCCATCACGGATGCAAACACGAATAAGGGCTCCTGATCCCCCCCATGGGCCGGCAGGGGTCATCCCGGCCCAAGAGGATCAACCCAAGCAACGGAGCAGCACCTCCAAACGAGACCCATCAACCCCAAACTGACGCCGACAGTAACCAGTCCACCTCACCTTACAGAAGACCAGATACACTGGCACGACTCAACGCCATATTCGAGGCCTTCTGGTGCAAAATAGAGGACCAACAAGCCTTGACACAAGGCCCAGAGGTACAATCACCGCCAACGGCACCCACAAGCCCACGCTCTCAGGGCACAAGCCAAGCAAGAAAGCGAGCACAGAAATGGTGACGCAAGAAAAGACTTCACGTCCCCACGCATCACTCCAGCACATGCAAAAGAAGAAGCAATGTCAGACACACATGGGACCTACCTCTGCACATCGCCGAGGACGTCCGGCACTCCCAGCAACTACTACCCAAGGAACTGACCGACCCCATATGACAAGACAGGAGATGGGAGGCTTGAACCACCATGTAAATGAGTCTGGACTTTGTCTGACAGCTACGGGCATACGCTGAGTAGGAAATGTACAAGGGGATACTAGATATGCCAGAGCAATAACCTGTTGTTCCCTCTCTCACACACAGCACTGATAAATAACTACAGCATGTGATTCAATATTTTGTTTTATGCCTATGCTCCTATGCCTCCTAATCCACCTGACCCCACTAACACTTGGCACCCAGCTACTAAAAGATCTGATGGTCTCCCTGCTTTAAGTAATGTCTAGCATCCGTATCCACTTAGCCTGTGTAATCTTAGCACACAACCATGAACGTTCATGCTACTCCTACAGGGTAATCATATACTGAGATACGACAGGCATAACTATAGAGTCGCGTTGTTTCACATTTTTGTTTTAACCTGACAGAACATAACACAATATTAGCAGTGCGCACTTTACCTTACCTTATGTTAAAACACACCTCTATCTAGTTTCACTGCCAGTTAGTCAACTCACTGTACCTAGACCACTCTCACCTCTCTGGGGCTGAAAGCACATCCCACACATACAGACAAATCAGCCATACTGGAAATATCCTACCTAGCAGCTCCAAAACAAAGCAGAAATAGTCTGAAATCAACCTCTTGTATTAATGCATTTCACCAAGTATCTAGATAACCTCACAAAGTTGATGCTGTAGTCGAACTCCAGATAACTCATACAAGCGTGTTTATAAACCTGTTACTATACCTTAAAAAATTAGTGCATGACGATCGCAATGCCTTTATACCTTGTAAGCTATGTACCCTGAATTTCTTCATTCAATGCCTGAAAAGCTGTATGTAACCACCTGCACTACAAAAATAAAGAATAATAAAAAAAAAAAAATCACTTTATATGATGAGCCTTTTATTTCACCCACATTTGTGAATTGAAACTTGAAACAACAATACACTATGTAGTTTTGTTACTGTGTTACTCTATTGTGGTCTTTGCATATTTTTTGTAGATATATTCTATGTTGCAGTATTTAGATGTGCCTAGGAAATCACTAAATATAGGGTCAGTTGGGGTCATAATAAACTGCTGTGCAAAGTGTTCCATGCACCTCACTATTGGACCGAACGTCCGGGGAGAGCCTTTCAGTGATACACAGACAACGTGTTTCAATTTGGGCTACTACCAATGTATTAAGGCTCAGGCAAACATATTTATAGACAGAAGTTACAGCAAAAGTAACATGACAAGATTACATCAGCTAAACACGATACTGCTTATTCATCAACCAACAACATGTATTTCTGTAACCAGGTTAAAATGTTATTTCTTTGCTGATCTGCAAAAGGTTTTACTTTTAAGCTGACATTTAACAATTGTTATTTCTAATGATATAGTCTTGTCCATTTACAGTAGTCATGTACTTAATTTTTAACCCTTTCAGGCTCCTGATTTCAGAACTACATCTGCAAGAAGGTTTTAATCTTCATTAAATACTTTTACTTAGCTTTATGACATCTCATATCCACTGCTGAATTTGGTTGACAAAAACGGAAACAAACGCTCAACCAAACTGGATTATTACTATAATTTAAAGTGCGAAACATTGTAATCTCACTAACTACTGCGGCAAGTTTCAGAAAAACAGAAGTGCCATTCCTTCAACAGCTCCTGATAAAGACCAGCAAATTATTTGTATCTGCACATTGTTGACTTCTGTTCACTCAAACTAGAATTCAAGAAATACCTTGTATCCTCCCCACTAGCTAGAATGTTACAATAATAGCGCTTACTAAGGAATATCGTAGAGATCTAAATGAACTAAAGGCTAAAATGAATAGACTCCATTCAAAGATGTGTGAAGTTAGATGCACATAATGACTTGGTAGATCCACAATTACTCTTGAAAGATGTATTCAATTATGGATCTTAAGAAAATTATTTTCAATATCAATAACTATGCTGCCTCTAAAAATATAATTCTAGACTGAATACAATGACTAACGTGGTCTTAATCAATGCAACCTGGGGTACTATAGGATAATATTGTATTTCCACTCTAAAAAGATTTAAACCCAGAGTTGGAATAGGATTGCTCTGGCCAGGCCAGGCCTGTCATGGAAATGTAGCTTGCTATACTTGCAAATAGCACTATAACAAACAATTAAATTTGTTAACAATTAGAGTTTTGTTAGCAAAAGAGATAGGAGTTAAACAATTGTAGATATTTATCTTTATCTTGATTACAACATTGTAAAACAAAATGCATCTTATTTAGGTACTCATCTGATGCCAACACTGGACTTTGTAATATATTTATTTTATGATATAATCTATCATCATCTACACTTTACAGTTGTGTTCCCACAGTGCACTTAACCAAGGTCTCCTTTTTATTATATCTCATAGTGCCTTGAAGAGCGACTTAAGCTTATTTTTATTCCTTGCATGTTTAGTTTGGCTAAGTTCCATATGCATTATATGTCTTGTACATTTAAAAAAAACAGCTTTCCCATGCTTTACACTTTTGTACCACCATTATCTATATGCACCCATCCATTTATAGAGGAATCATGTGGAGTGTGCAGGCTTAACCCCTTAAGGACACATGACATGTGTGACATGTCATTATTCCCTTTTATTCCAGAAGCTTGGTCCTTAAGGGGTTAAAGGGACACTATAGGCAGACAGACCACTTCAGCTTATTGAAGAGGTCTGGGTGTAATGTCCCTGGCCCCTAAACCTTGCAATGTTAGTTATTGCAGTTTCTGAGAAACTGCAATAATTACTTTGCAGGCCTAGGACTGCCTCTAGTGGCTGTCAATCAGACAACCACTAGAGGCACTTATTGGTGGTAAGGAACTTTTGGTCACCTAATTGATGCTGGACGTCCTTATGCACTACATGAGGACATCTGGATTCAGTCAATTCCCTATAGGATAGAATTACAGCAAGGCTTCCTATGGGGAGGGCCTAACGCACTTGCAGCGTTTGCTGTGTATGCGCATTAGCACCCCCCATCGGGTAATGTCGGAAATATTCCTAGCACTATAGTATCTCTTTAATTCCTGGCCCTCCACTAACCGATATAAGCAGAGAATAGAGTAAATCCTTACCTCCCCAACATTGTCAACTTCCATAACTATTACCCTCCGAAAGACACACTGCAGTAAGTGAGTGTGCAATCACTCTCTCACTAAAGGTAAATGCAGGACTGGTCTCAGTAGATGTCACAGACATTAAGTCTAGACTGTCATTTGACCCTATGCAAAATCTTCCCTACATGATTACAAACATCCAAGCTACCTGTTGAACAATTTGTGTGTGCTTCTGATGAAGATCATGGACTTCTACTATGAGACATATTTGTTTCAAAGATTGTGTTTGTGAAAAAAAAAATATGTTTTTTAATTAAAATTCTCTAAACCATTTACGGCAACCACCTGCATTACACGTAGGTATTTCAATTATGAGTTTTTGGTGGAGTATACTAAATGTATTAGTTTGTGTGAATGTATGTACATGTGTACATGCATGTAGATTTATGTGTATGTATATTTGTGTGTATAAGATTTCAGAATGTATATGTCTCTGAATGTGAACAGGTAACACACATGCAACACATGAAATTATACAGATATCATATCCAAATGGATTTATGTTTAGATATTTTCTTTGCACTACCGTACATCATTTTACATACATGTATACTTTCATGTTAGACAAATACACCCCTGGATTCAAATCTAAATATATATCCCTGCATTCTCTCCATCCAAATATTTGACCCCTTTACATAGCAATACCGCCAATGTATAGCATGTGCATATAAAGATTACGTTGGACTTACAATATCATACAGGTATGTTTGTCAGAGTATACATTAAAGGAACACTATAGGGTCAGGAACACAAACATGTATTTCTGACCCTATAGTTTTAAAACTAGCCCCTCTGGCCCACCCTCACCACACTAAATATAGTAAAATTTGCTCCTAGCTCTTCCCTGACCTGCCTGCTTGGCTGACATCATCAGAAGTGATTCTCTGAGCCAATCACAATGCTTCCCCATAGGAGTGTCTGAGAGTGTCAAGGAGGCAGATCATGGGCAGAGCCAGCACAAGCCAAACACAGCCCTGGACAATCAGCATCTCATCAATCAACGTATCTCTATGAGGAAAGTTCAGTGTCTCCATGCTGAGGGTGGAGACACTGAATGTCAGTCACACTGTGCAGCACTGCTCCAGGAAGTACCTCTAATAGCTATCTGAGGAGTGGCCAGTGGAGGTATCCCTAGGCTGTAATGTAAACACTTCATTTTCTCTGAAAAGCCTGAATGGAATTATTATACTCACAAGAACAAATACAATAAGAGGCAGTTATTCTGGTGACTATAGTGTCCCTTTAAATTGGGCTATTATGTACATAGTTATAGCATGAAATACAGCTTATCCCTGGTCTTTTCATATTTCTATTAGCTGATTAGCTGACTGTGTTTCCAAACTGACAGTTTGTTGTTTCTGTTAGTCTGAACTAATCTCTGATGTTTTTACTACCAGTAAAGTTTAATGCTCTGCAATGATTTAAATCATGATCAAGTTATTTCAGCAAACATAGCTAACAGACCCATAACAATACAGACTAATCCTTCGCCAGCCCGACGATAAGCTTTGAAATGTTATACTGTATATATAAGCTTGGACACATGATCAATATCTTCCCTATATGCACGTTTAATATTTTCTTGTTTGTTTAAAGAGTGCAGAAGAAGACATTAAAGAGCAGATTTATATTGCTATAAAGTCATTACAGTATCTAAAATGAATTGAAAATATTCAGACTTTTATTTGCTAATGTTATGTTTATTAGACCATAAGTGCTTTATTGGATTTACTTTACCAATACCATATTTTCTGCTTGATAAATAATCCCAAAGACATCCTGTATTACTTAGAATTCTACTATCTCCCTCTTCCTGCAGAGGAATATATGAGGACTTTGGATCTGTTCCTAGTTAAGTACAGGAAGAGAATAAAGTTAAGCTGTTGCTATTTGTTGAAGATGTCAGATTCAGGAAAGATCACAGCGAGTTCATCTACTTTTTTTACAATGTGGTTCTGTATTTTCAATGTTTTCTGTCTCATTTAGTTCCTGCCTCAAATCCCTAGTTGCAAGTTAGGTTCAAAATAATTAGCCCTTTCCATCACTCAGAGGACTTAAAAACATATTAGTCTTTTTGTGATCCATATTTCCTACCACAACTTTTATTCTATCTTTCTGATCTTAGTATTTTAAACAAATAGTATGTTTGCATTTGGGACCCTTTTCCCTGCTGTAAACATAGTTCTCAAATTCATCCAGAGAAAGTGTCTGAGAGTTATAGTTTCATAATCTATGTTTATTATATGAGCTTGTAATCAGTATACATCCACTATTTATTTTAAGTGTTTCTTATGTTTTGGTTTTTTTTTCATTGTCACAAAATAAACCTATTATTTAGTCTAATTCACCACACTTATCCTTTCTATTTTTATTATATTTTTATGAGCTTTGGCATTTTTATAGCACTAACAATTATATAATGGCAAATTTAGCCTCAAATAACTGACAGTTAAAATAATGTCGAGACCCTGTACATACAATGTATGTCTGTGAGAAAACCTGGTGGATATTGCTCCAATTTTGGAACGTTTAACTTTTCAAATGCATGTTCAACTCAGTTTTACATCCTTCTGATGTAGAAAAATGAATGGTACTGGTTTTGATAGTATTAATTACTACACACTGGGGAGTACTTGAAAATTACTGCAATCTAAATATATTTGCCCTAGTTACATATAATTCATCAGAATTTATAATTTAGTAAACAAAACTATATTTTTCTTCTTTTGTTTTTTTCCTAATGGCATTGAGGTTTTTGTTTGATGTAATATATGTTGTGCATTTTTATAAGGTATGTGGGTTATGTGAGGGCTGAAATCTGGAAAATTTAAAGGGACACACTACTGCCCAAATACAAAATAATAAAAAAAATCACTGTTCGGTAGCTTTTTTTTAACCCCTTTCTGACCACGGATGTATCAGGTACGTCTGACAAAAAACAAGAGAGCTTCCAGACGTTTTCATGGTATTGCAGCAATGCCTTGATGTCAAGGCATCGTGCAATACCTCTCCTTACTGCCGAGCACCCAGTCGACCACACCACACTTTTTCCAATTTTGTGGGCTAAAACAGGTGCATCAAACCACTCCATATACAATACCTTGGGGTGTCTACATTTCAAATATATACACTTTCATGGCAATAAAGAAAACTGGGGTGCGTGATAAGCCCCAATCTATTAGAAGAAATACTCTAAATTTCAACTCAAATTACAAGTCATATAATTGTAACTGAGCCTTCCAAAAAATCCTGGCAAACCTATGCATGGGGGACATGGGTGTACTCATGAGGCATTGCAAAAAACAACCCCTTGCAATAAGCAACAACAGGCTCTCCTAAATCACACTCAAAAAGCAATGTGTGTGTAAAAATGAAAATTGAAAAATTACTACCACACACTCTCTCCAATTTTTGGGGCTAAAACTGTTGCATCAAAGGCACCAAAGCACTCCATATACAATACCTCCGGGTGTCTACATTTCAAATATATAAACTTTTATGGCAATAAATAAAACTGTGGTACATGATTAGCCCCAAACTAAAAATAGGCCTATCAAAAGAAACAATCTCAATTTCAACTCAAATTACAAGTCATACAATTATAACTGAACCTTCCCAAAATCCTGGCAAACCTATGCATGGGTGGTATCACTGTACTCAGGAGATGTTGTTTAACACATATTGGGGCATTCTTTAGCCGGCCTCAAAAGTGTCCAAAATTGGACATGGGTGCATGATGACCAGCTGTGAAAACTCCAAGTTGGAAAACAGAAATGCGCACCCTCCAAATCAGGTCTTTTAGCCCCCAAAGATCACAACACCCCTGTACATCGGTGGTATCACTGTACTCAGGAGATGTTGCTAAACACATATTGGGGTGTTCTTTGGCAGTAACCCTTAAAGTTATCAGTAAATGTATTCTTAAATTGCTATGTGTGTCAAACAGAATCACCAATATATATATTTTTTTTTTAGTTTACCATAGATTGGTGGTAAAATGGTTGCATTAAAAGAGTCAAAATACCCCAAGTTTATGACCTTAGGTTTTCTCTTATTAAAAAATATATACACGTGAAGGGTTATTCAGGGATTCCTGACAGATATCAGTGTTACAATTTAACTTTAAGTATACTTGTACTTATAGCCCTGTAATTTGCAAAAAAGCTAAGAACACGGCGATTGTAGATGCATAACAGATTTTGGGACTCAAAGTTAGAAAAGGTGGGGTTTTTTTTTTTTTAAATATAATTTTTTTTATAGTAAATTATATGATATGATGAAAATAATGGTATCTTTAGAAAGACCATTTAATGGCGAGAAAAACGGTATATAATAAGTGTGGGTACAGTAAATGAGTAAGAGGAAAATTACAGCTAAACACAAACACTGCAGAAATGTAAAAAGAGCCCTGGTCCTTAACGGTAAGTAAATTGAAAAATGGTCTGGTCACTAAGGGGTCAATTATGCGTTATTTTAATTAGGGTTATATTTAAAAACAACTTGCAAAAACTGCAGTTTTCTTGTCTGTTGCCTTTGCAAGCCCTCCTCTTCTAACCCCATTCAGATTTTATGTGGCTGTCCAATCAAAGACTTTCCAATGCAGCTCAATGACAAGTCTTTGCACTGCAGGTGCTCTGGGCGATTGCTTCTTCTTAAGTTCAGTGCAACTAAGCTAACCAAACCAGGAAGTAACTGGACTTGTTGTTTGCTTGAAAATACGGGGGTTGTGACCAGTAATTTTTATAAAAGTCTCAATATCTATTGAAATCTGCACTTTTTTCAAAATAAAAAAAGAGGACACACTCTTCACACATAAAGCTTTTCAGCTAGGTAAAGTGGTTTAGGGGTCTAAAGTATTTTATGTTTAGAATTTAAAAGGCTGAACTTTGTGGAATAGATGAGTTAAATTATAAAAGATTCAGCATTATTCGCTAAATGTGTATTGTTTGTGTATTGTTAATAAATTACTTGAAATCACAGACATAATGCCAAACAGCTGAGCTCAGTTTCTCCATTCCAATTATTTTGGCCGATAATTTGAAGTTCTTAGGTCGCCCCTACAATTCACAGCTGAGTGCATTTATTTGAGGTAAACATTTCTCAATATAGTCCTCAGGATCTTAAATATTTCCTTCAATGTATCTCAGTATTGGTGGGTTGTAGTCTAATTTGAAAATGAAATATAAACATATTAACTAGACAAGTGCATAGTGAGAAAATTCGGCTCGGCTGAACCATTTTTCATGACAATAGAAAATTTTTGGGATGCCCGAATTTTGGCCATACGCATTTGCTCTCAGATGAACCAAAAGACAGCAAAAATAGATCAGCAGTATAAAAAAACCCTATACTTATATATTTATTAGATATATCATATCTAAATATATATATATATATATATATACATATATAAATTTCCAAAGAGGTAGCAGCACTCACGGAATATAAAAGTTCAAATCTTTATTAGGGCATATTAAAAGTCACGATCAACGTTTCAATCCTCTATATGGGACTTTCCTCAGGATCAATACAACTACATAAGAAAACATATATAGACAAATACATTAACTAAATTGGCTTACCCCCAGGTGAAGTGCATCTCTGATCGGCATTCTAAATTGCTCCTTGCGCATGTGCAAACAAAGCTCCACCCCCACGTGACGTCACGGCATGCCGTCATCACGTCCGTTTCCATGGTGACGCGGCGCCGCCCTAGGTGAAGTGCATCTCTAGTCGGCTTTGTAATGTGCTCAGTGCTCATGTGCAAGTAAAGCTCCACCCCCACGTGACGTCGTAACGTGCCGTCGTCATGTCCGTTTCCATGGCGACGCAGCACATACGGCGTAACTATGGAGATAGGGATACAATAACATTAACAGTGTATGAAATATTGCACGTTTTGGGGATCAGAGACGTGAATAATAGAGAATAAAGTGCATATAGAACATAAAGTGTCGAGTGTTGAAAAATATATGGTGAATAATATATATTAAAGGTCTTACTTGCCATAATGCCTAATTGTGAGGCTAGTGACAAATGAATGGTCATGCAAAGTGACCATTCATGATAAGGGAATATAATATCAAGTTATTATCTACAAAGTGCAAAATAACTAACAACAAAATAGCCATGTGACTTGATTTAAAGTGCAAAACTGTGAATTTATAAAGTGGCATAGTGAATAAAATCGAAGGTCTAATTATATGGACAAACACTTATATACATTGTATGCAGACGGCATCATTAATAAAATGAATACTCCAAAGTGAACTGTGCTGTCAAGACATTGAATATAAACCCTATAATACACTATAATTAATTCATCAAAAATACATCCCTTGAATAGGGGTATTATATATTCAAGGCATGTCCTGGCACACTCCTTTACTAGTTCACTTTTGAGTATAAACCCATTATTATATATGGACATCTATTGCATAATAAAGATTATACCTGTATATTGTTAGTGCCCACAGAAAGCAACTTGATAGACACAGACATATATTCAACACAATGTTAAAAAAAAAAAAAATCAAGCTGGAGCTTAAATTCATAGAAAAGAGTGGAAGGAAATGGTTTCATTAAGTCCTTTTGGAAATACAGTGTCTAGTTCAGAAATCCAAAATTCTTCTCGGTTCAACAATATTCTCCCACGATCGCCTGCTCTTCGTGATATGGGCACATGATCTATGCCTAAGAATTTTAAGGAGGCCAACGGGTGCTTATGTTGCAGGAAGTGCTTAGCCACTGGTTTGTCAGATGTACCATCCCTGTAGGCCAACCTGATGCTAGAGCGGTTGCCTCTAATTCTTTCACACAGGGCTGTTTCAGTTTTCCCGATATATACCAGTCCACACGGGCATGTAAGTTTATATATTACATGTGTTGTTTTACATGTAATAGTGTGTTGTATAGTATACTACATGTTCGTGTACGGATGGATAAAACTTTGTGAGGGCGTCATATGCCCACACGTTACGCCTCCCAAGCAGCGTACAGGTCCCCATTTCTGGATAACACTTTCATTTGCATAGCTATTGATTGGATCTGTGTGAACCAACATATCCTTCAAACTCTTATTTCTCTTATGGCAAATCAGTGGAGTTTCACGAAAAACCTTGGGGAGCGTGTCATCGGTAGCTAGTATTTTCCAATTTTTCCAGACTGTTGGAGAAATCTGAGGAGTCGAGTTGTGAAAAGTAATGGGAAAGAATAATCGTTGAATTAAAGGTGCCTCCCTCCTCGCTTGAGTTGTCTTAGCGTCTTCTAAAGCTTTACTGAGGGTATGGCTGTGATATCCACGATTCAAAAACTTTTTAGTAATTTCCTGTAACTGCATTTCTTTTACAATATCATTCGAGTTGTTCCTTATTACTCTAAGGTATTGTGCTTTCGGTAAAGATTTCTTTAAAGCCTCAGGATGCGCACTTTGCGCATGGAGTAAGGTGTTTCGATCCATGATCTTTGTATAAAGGCAATGCTCAATGTTATTCTTCACTATAGATAATTCAACATCCAGATATATATATATTTTTTTTTTTTTTCATTTTTTAAGGATTTGGCTCGGAATTCAACTGATCACCTAATTGGTCGAAAGTGAAAAAAAATTACAGTGGACTGATATTAATCTCCAATTCTAATGCTAACAGCCTTACTTACATTACAACTTTCAGTGCCATCAGGATGTTTATATGTGGATAGAAGGTGTCCTTAACACAAAGAGCATAGTCAAGGTGAAAATATATATTGAAAAAAAAAACATGATACAACACAGAATGTGAATAACTTAAAGGGATGCTATAGTCAAATGTTGGGCATTTCAATGTAAACACTGTATTTTATGATAAAAGGCAGTGTTTACATTGATGTCTTGTAACATCTCTAGTTGCAGTATTTCAGACGGCCACTAGAGGTGCTTCCTTTGTCTCTATGCTCTGCATTGAGATGCTGAATGCTCCCCATAGTTATACGTTGTTTTAATGCATCTCCATGAGGAGATGCTGATTGGTATAGGGTGGCATTTTGCCATTTGCCTATACAAAAGCATTGGATTGGCTCTGATCATCAAGATTGATGATCTCCGCCATGGAGGCGGAGACAGCCATGGTGAGACTGCGGTGTGTGGGAAGAAAGGTAAGTAAAATCACCTTTTCAAAGTGATGTAAGGGGGGCGGAGACCTAAATAGTTAGTTTAACACTATAGTGTTAGGAATATATGATCTTCACAAAATACTTTGCGCGTGGACCTCCCAGGTACTGTATAGGTAAGCAGGGGGTTTGGCCCTTGGCTCTGCCTTGTCACGTAGATTCAATCTTATGTTCTTAGGCCCCTTCCTTTTGTGAGAAGTGTTGCCTGACAGAGAGATGGGGCCTAATGAGAGGGGGGAATTTACTTGAGGGGGTGGAGCCTGGTGCAGAACCCCTCCACCTATATACACAGCACCTGGGCAGTCTGTACCCCCCAGGATCAGACCCGCTGTGCTGGATCTTTTTTGTAAACTATCTTTTTTATTGAGGTTTTTACATGTTGTAAAAAAAAAAAACATTCGCTTGGCAAACATTGTGAAACTCGCAGGTTTCTGATGATTGTAGGTACATATTAAACAGTGAGATATGCAAATCTCTGCGTAAGCTTCAGTAGTAAGGTGACTCACAGGTCTCTTAGCATGATGTAGAGCTTGTTAGCGTCCTTCAGGTGCGAGTTTGCAAGTCACCAATACCTGTGTCGGGCTGATTGACTTTAGTCGTTTACCTTTCAGTTAACCATGTGCAGATGTGTGTTGTAATATGTTCTTCTATAAATCTAGGGTTGTTTTTCTAGATTTAGCTATCATCTCCGTTTCACTAATTATCGATGTGGTCAATTCTCGCTTGTCGCACGGCTGTATATAGTTTGAGTTAAGGGTCTTAGGGTACGGGTGGGGATGGGGTAAGTGTGTGTTGTCCCTCTTTTGGTCCTTGTCACTCCAAATTGGGCCTGATCGGCCTCTTCGTGTGATTCATTGCGTGTTCTGACATTGTCTTGTTTGTAAGTGTAGTAGAGGGTTGTCTCAAATGTCATGTTGTCGTGTATGTGGTTGACTTATTTGTCTTTACCTACTGTGGTGAGAGTAGTGTAGGTAGTGTAGCAGAGGTCAAGGTTTGTAAGGAGGCCGCGGGGCACTCCCCCGTGGGTAAGTTACCTTCTGTCTCTTTCACCTGCGTCACCAGTCCCTGAGTGAGTCGGGTCTCATGCAGTGCTGTCGCAGCCTTAGCCTTACCTCCTGGCGGGGGGCCAGGGGTGGGTTATGCAGGCGCCAGTCGCTCCCGCGCGAGCTCTGAGGCAGGTCGGGGAAGCGGCATGGGGTGAGGGGGGGGGAGTGTCGAGGGGGGGTGTTGTGTAAGTTATGTATTGTTCGTGTGTGCTCCGATGTCCCCTGTATCTCCCCTCCTCCCTCTCTGTGTTATGGTCGTGTTAGGTATATGTACCATGGCCTCCATAGTTCTGCATGTTTGGTGCTTCTCCCCTGTAAGTCTGCATACTTCGCCTCCGCTGTGTGAATTTCTTCAACTTTCTGTTGTCATTGCGCAATCGTGGGTGGTTGTGTACTTTTCCACAGCGTTGGGATTAGGGCTTTAGCCGCATTGAGTAGATGTCTCAAAATGGATTTCTTGTATTGTGCTACGGATTGGTCCGTGAAGTGGAGTAGGGCGGTTTCTATGCTAAGTTCTGGCGCTGTGCTGGATCTTGTGTGCAATATATCAATTGGTCCCAGCAACACCCTTATAATGTATACATGACCCTTTCTGCCACTGCCCTAGGAGGTAAGGCTAAGGCTGCGACAGCACTGCATGAGACCCGACTCACTCAGGGACTGGTGACGCAGGTGAAAGAGACAGAAGGTAACTTACCCACGGGGGATTGCCCCGCGGCCTCCTTACAAACCTTGACCTCTGCTACATATATATATGTTTTGCATCCGTCCCTGTCACAGGTGCCTCATTCCAGAGTCCTCTTTAACCTTGCACTGCAGAGAGTCCCAGTAGGAAGGATTTCCCAAGTAAGTATATTAATCTCATAAGAGCAGACATAGGACCTGCCAGAAATTGGGTGCAATGGCATTGTGACATGCTTATGTATTGTATGATCATATACTGTAACTAAGCATTGCCATATTTTACATTTTCATAAGCTTGCTGATTTTGTGTATATATTTCAGTTACATACAATAATATATATAACAGTGTCTATTCGTAGGATTTCCAGAATATTTCACAAAAGGTTTAAGTGGTGCTATCCATCCACATGTGCATATATGACTTTCTTTGTAAAAGCTGACATTTTGAACTCCTAATCTCAAACAGAAATACTTAAGTTCTATATTTATAACTTTATACTGAGATGTATAGCTTGATATGTAACAGAGATAAAACATATATTTGTCTGAAAGTCAAAAACCAAAGCATTTCAAAACTGTATGATGTATTATTTTTTGAGAAAGAATCTAGGAGGCGATTATCCTCCAAAAACTGCAGCTTTCTAAAAAAATCACATAAAATATAAAATTTACTACTATGGATTCATTCCATACACGTCCATTGTTTTAAACTGAAACCAGATGAAATATGAATGCCCATATTTTAATCACAGAATGATACAATGTACTTATCAAGTCAAGCAAACATGAAGTTAACATAAATCATATATTGGAATAAAATAGAGAAAATTCAACATACAGCTTGTCTCTATCACATTTTGTTTGTCACTTAGCTTTTCGAGAGAAACACGATACCAGTTTCAGCAAAGTTTTGTGATAGGAGTACCTAGAGAGATATACTTGATATTTTATTTAGTTTCACATTTGGTGGATTAATTACAAGATGGCTACTGGAAGCTTTATCGGACCATGACTATTTATTATCCAGTAAGTGTACTGGATGTTGTATCCAATTGGTCCCAGCAGCACCCTCATAATGTATGCATGTTTAGGTGAGTGTGTCACATCCTGTTCTGCAGAGATGTCTGGCATTGGCTTCTGGTATCCATTACTCTTTTTACTATTCTTGTTTAGTTTTTCTTGGTTTATCTGGTTTTCTATTCCATGTCTGGTTTTCTTTACGCTGGGTTTTCTGGGTTCATTCCTGTATTCCGTTCCTGGAATTGCCAGTCCCTTGGTTTCCTTTAAATGTTTGTTTTATGTTGCCACACCCTTTCCTTTTCCATTAATCATTTTGTTTCAGTTGGTTCCTGCAGGCAGTTGCTCAAATCCTCTGCCCCTTTCTTGCAGGTAAGTGCTGTGTGTGTTTTATTATTGTTTATTTAGTCATGCATATCTAGGCAGATAGGAACCCACCATAATTGGAGTACTTTGCCACAGTTGTGGACTGCATACATCTTGGCCATTTATGTATGTCTAAATCTCCAATGTTTTACATATATTAACTTAAGTACTTAGTTATGTCTCCTCTTGTTTTGCCTTGCATCTCTGGTCTTAATGGAGAGGATCCTGCGTTAAGATAATAAATAAATCCACACATAAATCCACACACATTGCATGAGAACGTTGAACATCCTCTAATGATTCTCTCTAAAAGGCATTGGATTGGATGAGAAGAAAAGAGGGTACAGTCTCCAGGAAGACGACCCAGATGGAGGAGTCGGTGGCAGTACTGAGTTTTGGTGCTGGAAAAAGTATAAACTTAAAAGTAAAACTTGTTTTTTTCAAATTACATTTGAGGGGTTGAGGGGATAAATTTATTAAAGGAGTAGCAGTGGGAATTCATGTATTACATGACCAATGGCGAGAAACTTAGAATTATTGTTTTGTTAAGAAAAGAACAACCATTTTAAAGAAAAGGGAGGGAGGATAATATTTAAGACTGTACAACTTCATAATTTACTATAAATTAATAAACTTTGTTTCCATTTTTAAAAATTAACAAGTACATAAAATAACATTCATTGCATACATGTTATTTCAACTTGTGAAATGGCGTGTTCATTAAGTTTTAAGAGGTGTCAAATACTGCATATGAGAAAGAGGGTTTATATGTGCTTAAATATTAGGCAGGGGATGGAAGGACAGATAACTAAATTATGATACAATTTTGAGTGCACTTTGTACACATCTGGTACTACTTAATAATAGGGTTACCAGATCCACCGTGTGTCCTCTGTCCATTTGTATGTCTGTCTGTCTATCTTTCTTTCTTGGGTCAGGGTTATGGTAGGAAGACATAGGAACAGGACATGTATGACAATCAGTGCTTTATTCCCTATACATTACAGACCTCCCAACATGCAAACATGCATTTCAGGGAGGTGACTTCAACAGCTACCCCCCCACGCGTGTATATCCTCCACACACACACACACAGCCACCAAACATGAATGAACACTTTGATACACAGATACACACACTGGCACATACACACAGAGATGCACACACTGGTGCATACATACACACACACTCAGATACACACTATGGCATACAGACTCAGGTCACACACTGACATACACACTTGTGACTCGCACATACACTCAGATATACACTGACACAGATAAACACACTGGCATACACAGACACACAGATACACCCACTGACATACTCAGATACAAATACTGACACACACACACTCACATACAGAAATTGACACACAGATACACACACTGACACACACTTGCACATACCTACTGACATACTGAAATACACTGGCACAGACACACACACACACAGATACACATACTGACACACACACATTGCATATTTTATTTTTTTGCAGCCACCCTCCTGTTACCTTTGTGCTCAGGAGGATGGCTTGCTTGGTGTTCTGATCCTGGCTCAGGCTGCTGGGAGTGATCATACAGCAGCAGCTCACTCCAACCTCTCCTCTGCCTCCATGCTCCTTTTACAGCCGCTGCCTCCATCCTCCTCCTTTGTGGGTTGTCTGACATTATGCAGAGTAACTGTACAAGTGAAGTCATAATCCACACAGCATGACATTCTGTAACATCATCTGTCCATTGTGAAAACTGGCAGAACATGCACATACATGTAAATGCATGCAAGATTATAAAAAAAAAAAAAAAAAAAGATCTTTTTAACCCCTTAGCGACCGAGGACGGTTCAGGACTGTCATCGGCATTTTTGGCTTGCCGACCGATGACGGTCCTGAACCGTCCTAACGGTCTCCGTTACTTACCTGATCGCCGTCGTTCCCCCGGCGGTGATCAGCGTGGCTCCGGTTGTGGGGAGACTGCCTGCAGCCCAGACAGTCTCCCCACGGCAGATTAGGACCCCTATGGCCATGTGATCGCTCAACACAGCGATCACATGGTCACAATAGGTGTCCATGTGTCTGCCTGCAGGGGGACTGTCTGTGCTGACAGGCAGTCTCCCTGCTAGTGTAAAATTAAAAATAAAATAAAGTTAGTGTTAATAAAAAATAAATAAAATAATTATATATGTGTATATATGATATATAGACATATATTATATATATATAATATGTCTATATATCATATATATATAATGTCATACTAAGTGTATTTTTATATTAATATGTACTTATATTAATATAAAAATACACTTATAATTAAATTACACACGTATATATATATAATATATATAATAACTATATATATTGTATATATATATTATTATAAAATATAAATAATAAGTAATTTAAATTAAATAAAATTTTTTTAAAATAATAATAAAAAAAATAAAAAAAAATATATATCTATATGAAATTTTATTCTAACTGTATTTTAAAATTAATATATATATATTTATATCAAAATACACTTAGAATGAATTTGTATATATATCTATGTATATAAAAATAATAAGAAATATATATATGTCCATATACAAAATTACATAAATAATTATATAAATATACACGTAGACTTCAAATATATAAATATGCATATATATTTAAATTCTACGTGCGTATTTATGTAATATTTTACATAATTCAGTAATTTTATTGATTGCAATTTGAGGGACCTGCCTGCCAACCCAGGCCGAAATTCCAGAGAATTGAATTTGCTAGCACTGTATTTTACCTTGTAACGTTCTACGACACCCTAAAACCTGTACATGGGGGGTACTGTTTTACTCGGGAGACTTCGCTGAACACAAATATTAGTTATTTAAAACAGTAAAACATATCACAGCGATGATATTGTCAGTGAAAGTGACTTTTTTTGCATTTTTCATACACAAACAGCACTTTTACTGATGATATAATTGTTGTGATACGTTTTCCAGTTTGTAAACACTAATATTTGTGTTCAGCGAAGTCTCCTGAGTAAAACAGTACCCCCCATGTACAGGTTCTATAGCATTTTTGAAAGTTACAAGGTCAAATATATGGGTCAAATATTTTTACATTAAAAATGGCCAGGTTGGTTACGTTGCCTTTGAGAGCGTATGGTAGCCCAGGAATGAGAATTACCCCCATGATGGCATACCATTTGCAAAAGAAGACAACCCAAGGTATTGCAAATGGGGTATGTCCAGTCTTTTTTAGTAACCACTTGGTCACAAACACTGGCCAAAATTAGCGTTCAATTTAGATTTTTTACTTTTTTCACACACAAACAAATATGAATGCTTACTTTGGCCAGTGTTTTCGACTAAGTGGCTACTAAAAAAGACTGGAAATACCCCATATTGAATACCCTGGGTTGTCTACTTTAAAAAAAATATGTACATGTGGGGTGTTATTCAGAGATTTATGACAGATAATAGTGTTACAATGTCACTATTGATACATTTTAAAAATGTATGTTTTGAAACCGCAATATCCTACTTGTACCTATAGCCCTATAACATGCAAAAAAAAGCAAAAAAGCACGTAAACACGGGGTATTTTTAAACTCAGGACAAAATTTTGAATCTATTTAGCAGTTTTTTTCATTCGCTTTTGTAGATGAGTAAAAGATTTTTCAAGTAAAAGTCAAAAACCATGTATTTCTTTCAATTTTTCATCATATTTTTTTATTTTTTTAAAATTAAAATACATGAGATGATATAAATAATGGTATGTAAAGAAAGCCCCTTTTGTCCTGAAAAAAACAATATATAATTTGTATGGGAACAGTAAATGAGAGAGCGGAAAATTCCAGCCAAACACAAACACCACAAAAGTGTAAAAATATGCCTGGTCGCAAATGTACAACATCGCAAAAACAGTCCAGTCCTTAAGGGGTTAAAATCATGTTGAAAGCAAATAACTAAAAAAAACAAAAAAAAACAACTAATCATCAGCTCGGTATGAAATTGTGTTTACCAAAATCATTCAATATTAATAGTACAATTACAGCTATCGCTAATGTATTTAACTTTTACTAAGTTCCTACTGGATCCACACGGTGTCATTAATGGCTTGTTGCCATGGGTTAGAAAAAAAAAAGACTGAAGCGGGTAAATTGCTGTGCATTAAGCATGTAATTATGATATAGGTGGTTAGGTAAGTAATTTTGTAGAAAGCTGTATTGTTCAAGAGAAGACCATGATTAAACCATTTAATGAAGTTATAAAAATGCACTAATGTATGTGCTCTATTAGCAAGTTATAGCTGCATTATCTTAAATTAAGATCATTATTAATTAGCATGAATTTTCAGTTATTAATTAATGACTTGGAATTTACAGAATGAGGTTATCTTAAATGCTTCCACTTTTCAATTTATAATGAATGTGTTCTAATTACAATATTTATGTTGCAGTGCGTACTTTAGTAAAAATATGACTAATCAAATATTTGTTTTATACATATCTCGTTCACTCTCTGCTGCTCTCACTCAATCTTAGATCATCTTTTCATACATCTTCCTTCCTTGCACAATCATTAAAGGGACACGATAGGCCCCCACACTACTTTATCTCCTTGTAGAGGTTTGGGTGCAGTGTCCCTGTCCCCTTAACCCTGCAATGTAAACTATTGCAGTCTCAGAGCAACTGCAATCATTATATTGCACGGTTAAAAGGACACTATAGTCGCCCAGACCACTTCAGTTCAATGGAGTGGTTTGGGTGCCAGGTCCCTCAGGTTTTAACCCTTCAGATGCAAACATAGCAGTTTCAGATAAACTGCTGTGTTTACATTTGGGATTAATCCAGCCTATAGTGGCTGTCTTCCGGACAGCCACTAGAGGCGCATCTGCGACGCTGGAGGCACATTTCGCCTCGATCGCGCAGAGCGTCCATAGGAAAGCATTGAGAAATGCTTTCCTATGGACACTTTGAATGTGTGTGCGGCACTTCCCGTGCATGCGCATTCGGCTCCGCTGACGTCGGACGGGGGAGGAGAGGTCACCAGCACCGAGGGAGCCCAGCGCTGGAATAAGGTAAGCTGCTGAAGGGGTTTTAATGTGAATGTGGTGACTGTAAGTGTAGTAGCTGCGTGTGATGCATTTGTTTTGACTGTTTATGAGGTGGTTGTATGTATGATGTATGTGGCAGTCCATGCTTAATATGTATAACTATGTGTGTTGTGTATGGATAGCTGTGGCTGATGACTGAGTAAGTATGTGGGTAACTAAGTGATGTATGTTGCTATGTGTGGGAAACTGTGTTGCATGTTGCTAACGCACATTAAAATTATTAAAACTAAAAACGCATTACCTTTTGGGGGGGGGAGCTATAATCTTGATTCCTTGGAGGTCATAGCCCTGGTGGTCCTAGCCCTGCTCCCTGGTGGTCCATTGTTGCCCTGGTCACTGGCGGATCCAGGGGGGGGCAACGGGGCAATTGCCCCCCCCCCCGAGAAATCCGCCTGTCTCCCTCCCCTGCCAGCACATGCAGGTGCTAGCCCTGCAATGTGCCTTCGGACCGGAGGGGAGATCAGAGATCTCCCTCCCCGGTCCGCAGGCACTGTGCTGGCAGCCGGCAGGGGAGGGAGAGGGAAGACCCGGGAGCTCAGCCTGCAGCTCCTCCGGGTCCTCCTCTCGCGAGATTTGGAGCGTTGCCGCGGTTACCACGGCAACGCTCCAAATCTCGCGAGAGTGAACTCTAGCCCGGGAGCGCGGGCTAGAGTTCACTGTAACCACTGGGACCACCAGGGAATCACCACTGGGAACACCAGGGATGAAAATATGTCCCCCCTCCTCCTCAATAAAGGTAAGAAGGGAGGGGGGACATAGAATATTTGTTTTTTTTAATTAAATAAATAAAGATATTTATTATAAAAAAAAGCCCCCCCTACCCTTAAAACACACACACACACACACACATAGCCCCCATACTGCCCCCCCATACACATGCTGCCCCCCCATACACACATACTGCTCCCCATGCTGCCCCCCCATACACACATACTACCCCCCATGCTGCCCCCCCACACATACATACACTGCCCCCATACACACACATACTGCCCCCCATGCTGCCCCATACACACACATACTGCCCCATACACATACTGCCCCCAAGCACACACATACTGCCCCCTATACACACATACTGCCCTCAATGCTGCCCCCCCATACACACATACTGCCCCCATACACATACACTGCCCCCATACACACATACTGCCCCCATACACACACACATACTGCCCCCATGTGCTGCCCCCATACACACACATACTGCCCACACATACTGCCCCCATACACACATACTGCCCCCCATGCTGCCCCTCCATACACACACACATACTGCCCCCATACACACATACTGCCCCATACACATACCGGCCCCCCATACACCACATACTGCCCCCATGCACACATACTGCCCTCATACACACATACTGCCCTCATGCCCCCACACACATACTGCCCCCCATACATACACACACTGCCCCCATACACTGCCACCCCATACACACATACACTGCATCCCTGACATACACTGCCCCCCTACTCACACACTACAACCTTCACACACACACACACACACTGCTCACACACTGTCCCCCTCACACACACACACATTGCACCACTCACACACACCACTGCTCCTATGCCCTACTACCGCCCCATTTCCCAGCAGACCTCAGGTAAGTTGTCAAACTGTTCTTAAACGGTTTGACTACTTACTCTGTGAGGGGGTCCTGGCACTATTGACACCATAACCACTACACTGAGCTGTAGTAGTTATTGTGTCTGGATTATTTCTTTAAATAATCTACAAGTGCCCCTCCCGAGATCAGGCTCTGGATCCGCCACTGGCCCTGGTCCTTGCTGCACGCATTCTCACAAACACCACACATTATGTACAGTCATTAACACACATTGGCAAACACAGTATCCATACAAATACAATAACACAAATACAAATACAATGACACACACATTAACTGGCACATACACAGTGACCCATACGCACACACTAACACACACTCACTGACACACAAGCAGTGATCCATAAATACACATTGATGCACACATAGTGACCAATACAAACACATTGATACACACACAGTGACCTTCTACACACTCACAAACACACAGTAGCTCAAGCAATAAGGAAAAGATTTAATTTTACATATATAGTTTTACATGGGTTATCTTACAAACAATGTTCCCTTGGTTCTGTTGTGGATCCAAATAATGATCTTTGTTAAATTCAGAGGAAGCCCAAATTATTATTACAAGTGCACTTGGAGAAGCGAGAATTAGACATCAGACACCTGTTGGTATTCAAAATAAGCCTCTGCCATTTTATTCATCAGCTGGGTTTTACACATTAAAAAGTAAGTGCTTACATTCAAATACTCATAGGACAGTAATAGGAAGGGAATACAGATAATACATAGGGATGAACATCATTTACACATAAGAAATAAGTTCCAACATAAGAAAGATTAGATAAGAGACATCTCAAGTAGGAGCTCTCTGCTCCAGGAACTAGACATATATGTTCTGAAGTGTTGTGTTAAGCATTTCCTTTCCTGAGTCCACGTTAGCCAATTTTAATATAGGATATCATTATATTACACCTATAAGCTTGAGCCTTGGAATCAAGATAAATTCTATCACAGTTCAAAGCATTAATCAGTTTGACCACATTGATATGTGGATTACGATTTTATCTTAATTCTTGAACCTTACGTTTTAGAACATTTTTGTGTACTGCATAAAGAATAGATGCTGATATTCAGATGTATCAGTTGGTCATATTACAGGAACACACATAGATTATAAAGGTTAGAAAATGTTTATTTTGTTATCAAGACAAAGTTCCTACCCACCACTCCAAATTATATTAAAGTATAACTATAGGGTCAGGAACACAACATGTATTCCCGACCCGATAGTGTTAAAACCACAATCTATCCCCCCTGGTCCCCTCATGCCTCCATAAATATAGCAAATTCTTACTGTATTCAAGCTTGAAGCTGTAACTCTGAATGCTGTTTGCCTCAGAAAAACAAGCAGCCTGCTGACATCATCAGAAGTGGTAGCCTGATCCAATCACAATGCTTCTCCATAGGATTGGCTGAGACTGACAAAGAGGCAGATCAGGGGCAGAGCCAGTACAATTCAAACACAGCTCTGGCCAATCAGCATGTCCCCATAGAGGTGAATTGAATCAATTAATCTCTATGAGGAAAGTTCAGTGTCTGCAGGGAGGGCACACTAAATGTTTGGATGCATTTTAGGCAGCCATGACCCAGGAGGGATCTCTAACAGCCTGAGGATTGGCCAGTGAAGTTATCACTAGGCTGTAATGTAAACACCACATTTTCTCTGAAAAGAATGTGTTTACAGTAAAAAGCAATGATTCTACTCACCAGAACAAATTCAATAAGCTGTAGTTTTTCTGGTGACTATAGTGTTCCTTTAACTGCTATACAAATGAAACAATTAAAGTAAAACAAAAAAGCAGGTCAGTTATATCAGTGTGATAAATTCTATCTACTAATGTACATACAGTTCTCCCCCAGGTTGAACCCCATACTCACAATGTAAAGGATAAACAACATTTTAATGAAGTTGACAAGCAATCACTGTACTTGCTAGCAACAGAAAATTAGCATTCATACTTGGTATGTGCAATGTAACTCTGGCTCCACCATCTAGTAAAAAATGGCAATGCAATAAAGGAGTAATTACGTGTCATACCAATTTAGGAAAAACTCCAATATTACTCCATAGAAAGCAACACCTTTATCGAGCTTGATGTAAGGCCAAAACATTACTGTTGAACTTCAATAAAAGTTTAGTGCTTTTTGCCGAAAGTGGTGTGCTAGACCATTACTTCTTTTTTGGATTGAAGTTAAAGAACAGTGACAAGCAGGAGGTTTTTAGTCTTGCTTTTTTAATACTTGAGTAATAGCTAGTAGATTATACAAAGATGTGCTGTGCTCAGCATCTTATCTGCACAATCTAAGCACCAGGGCCACTACAGCTCACTGTAGTGGTTATGGTTTCACGATTGTCCTGGTCCCACACAGTGTAAGTAGTTAAAGGGTTACTCCAACCATGATAAAAAAAAAAATATTTACATTATAAACGCCCTGGGGGCATAACTATTGGGCCTCCCTGTAAAAACCTGCAAAAATGTTTTAAACATCAGTAGCTTCACATTCATAAAAAAGGGCTATGAATGGCGAGCTACTTATTGTCTTAGAGCGTCAGCTGGCCTTCAGCAGCACCCGTGCTCGGCAGTACTCCCTGCTTCCTGAAATGTAATTTCAGAAGTCAGATATCGTGGAGGGAACTGCAGATCCAGGCAACCTTTGGAGTTAAACTGTTCAAGAACAATTTAACCCTCTCATGTAAGAAAGCACCTGGGGACATCCGGGCACTATAACAACTTCATTTCATGTTATTATGGTGCCCAGAGTATTCTTTTAATTTAAGAAATCTAAAATATTATTGTTTTGAATTTTGCATTTAGACCATCACTCTCTAATATTTTTATTTTGTGAAAATGTTTAGTTTCTAATAAAAAGCAAACCTTCTCATTGACATTGCAAAAAATAAACATGTTAATTTACATGATAAACTTTCTTATTTTTAGAGACTCTCCCATCAATGTACTTGTGAACTCTAATGGTTTCTTGAAAGGTGCATATATATCAAGAACTTCATTCATAAAATTGTTCCCTACTTTTTATTGAAATATCTGTAAAGTGAAGAGGTAGAGATTGAGGGTAAATATATATTTTTTTGTAATTACTCGACATTCATGGGGTAACTTTTTTAAATAATCCACCTGACAAAAAATTGTTCAGCGTTTTCTCTCTGCCTTTTGAATGTTTTAAGCTGTTCTGTTACATTTCATAAGCAATGCAGAATCAAAGGTGTTATCTTTCTTTTCCATTTTCCAGTTTGTTTATAATATATTTTACAGTTACCCAGTACATTTATTGTTTTTTTTTTGTTTTTTTTTAAACGTCCGAATGGTATTTTCTATTACAGAGCTTTATCTGAATTATCTCAGCCTGATCTTTGAAAGGTTCTTGTTTAATAGAATTTTCTTTTGAACTCAGTTAACTAATTTCATGGTATGTTATTTAGTCATCCCAGGTGATGTCAATTCTATATTCAATATTATTGTTACCATCAGAAGGCTTGAAAAGATCTTGATACAAAGCATTTCATTTCTTTAAACAAAGAGCCTTTAGATTAGGAAACCTTACTTTATTTATATATTTCTGGTGTCATACTCATTGAAATCAAAGCATTCACTTTTGAATCTTGGAAAACAAATGGAAAATTGTCAGTATAACTTCACCAAATTACCAGGTTTACTCCATACTTGCTACTTTTTCCATATGCAGGTCTCACAATAACCTACATAGGTTTAAGTATAGCTAGGAGCAAACCTGGTACCCATAGCTGTTCAGAAATATTGTAAAATATTCTCTCTCAAACCCTCAAAAGATGGTTAATATAAACTAGGCGACCAGGGGGCCCAAGCAAATACTTGCCCAGGGTCCAATCAACATTGAAGGTGGCCCATATATGTGCTCATATTTTTAGATTTTTATGAATTTCCTTCTGGTTTTCTTATAATTTGGGTTTAGTCTTTATTGTATGACAGAGCCTCCTTTACATGTTTGTATAAATTGATGCACATATTCTAAAGTTTTCACAGCTTGGAGATCTATTATAATTAGCCTACCTGGTGAGTCTTTCAATATGTGGTGGGTGGTGATTTGTGTTTTTATTTTATTTTTTAATTATTATTCTCCTTCTGATTCCACTTACTCTAGTTTTTCATATATGAATACATTTTGGTATTTTAGTCCAACTACTACATAATATGTTTTACTATGAAATCCCTTGCCTGGTCTTTAAGTTAAAGTTTTATATGGGCCATATAACAATTTATTTAATCTTCCAAAGTTTCTGATGACAAAAATTAATCTTATGGAAGTTTAAATGAAGCACACTACATGATTACGCACATGGAAATGTATATGTTGCCATCTATTCTGTACATTAAGTTTAAAGGTCATTGTGCTTTTATCACTAAGTGACAATCATTCTGTGATGCTGTAACATAGTACCTAAGAATATCCAAAGGAATACATTGCAGATTTATTCTGCTCTCTGGTTTAATCATTGTCTTCAGAACAGATTTTTTTTTTTTCATTTTTAACAAAACCAACATCTTCACAGTGGACTTGTCATAATATAAAGGTATTTTCTATCCCGTTGTCACCAAAGGGTTAATCTTGCAGTTTATTTTCAACAAATATCTGGTTTTACGCTGAAAAAATAAAATGGTATTAAAGGTATACTATACGTGCTAGGAATACAAAGCTGTATTCTTGGCACTATCGATTCCTCTGCCTCCCCCTCCTTGTTGCCTCCTCCCCACCCCCCCCACCCCCCCCACTGCGGTAAATAAACAGTTAAAAACCCTTTATTACTTACCTGATCCCAGCGGCGATGTCCCTTGCCACTGGGTTGCAGCTCTGCCTCCTCCGAAATCCCTTGGCGTACGAGTGCTAATGCGTAATGCTTTCCTATGTGGAGAAAGCTAACGCTGGATGTCCTATTTTAGAGTGTGAGGATGTCAAGTGTCAGTTACTAAACCAAAAGTCCGTTAGGAGAAAGGAAGCACCTCTAGTTGCTGTCTGGTAGACAGCCACAGGAGGCAGACATAGTACTCTCTCTGGAGCTGCAATGTTTTATATTGCAATGTTTTATATTGCAACACCAAGTGCAATAGGGACACTGTTTCCCAGACCAATTCAATAATCTAAAGAGGTCTGTGTGCCTATAGTGTCCCTTTAATTACAAATCTAACATGGATGTTATACTAATTACATATCTAACATGGATGAGTACTAATTTGTTATACTTGATACAACTAGGCATGTATATGCACATAATTCCACTGATTTCAAAGTCAAAGCTTCGTATATGCATCTGAATAGCTACATATTTCATGATTATATACATGGTGAGCTTTTTTTTGTTACAATTATGTCAGCAAGTCTGAAATTTTTAAGAAGTATAACATGTTAGTGGCAATGCCAAGAGGTTTCCTAGAATGTGTTAATGCACTAATTTATTCATATATTAATAAACCGGCTGTCTGTACGAGAAAGATAAAGAATGTGAAAAATGTAAGGAAGAGGTTGATTATATAAGCCTCAGTTTTATTTATCTTCAGTAGATGGCACCATCATTATTTATTAATTAGACATTAACACTCAGACTGCCAGAGGGTATGTGGTGCCAGTTGTCTTTTTGAAAAATGTATCATATTGTCTCCACCATAAAAAAATATATGGACAGAATGTTCATTACCAGAGAAATTTAAAGTATTATTTTCCAAGATGTCATGTCAATTATCAATGCATACTTTCACAGTATATGGTAATTAATCAACAACTGCTTATGAGCAATTGGAAACGAAGCAGATATTCCCAGGGCAAAACAAAATGGTCACAATGAATAGAACTTTTGCAATGTAACAATATAAGACTGGCATGTGGGTAATTAAAATGCAGTGATGGGTACATGTAAAATATCAGTATCAGTCTGGTAAAGAAAGTCCATAAAATATATGTATTTCTTCTCTGGTGAAAATACAGATAATTTTTTATTTTATTATATGTTCATTTAGCCAAACTTGCTAATTGACTTTAGACTGTTTAATTAATAAAGCTAAATGAGAAGGTTGGGAGGTTGAGCTCAAGAATTTCTTTGGTGGTAAATAATTTTTTCTAGAAACGAGGTTGGGCTGGAAGAAAATTGTTATGTTATCTTGAATGTTTATCTTATCTAGCTTAATCTAGTTTATTTGAATCAGAACGATTTGCACGACTAATGTAAGGCAACTTGCTTTTGTTTCTAAAAAGATTAAAAATAAAAATTAATTCCTAATATCAAAATAGTAAAATTTGGATATCATCCTACTACATTTTGCAAGGCTCTTTTTTAAATGGGGAAGAAAACTTAAATAAAGGTGATAAAAAAAAACCTAGTAGTGAAAATCTGAAGAGAAAAACAGATATACATATCAATCATATTGCTAAGCATTTGCAGCAGCGCATTAGTATAAAATTATAGATGTGCTAGCTTACTAAATCATCTGACAGCCCTCGAGATTACATTTCTCACATAAATGTACCTACGGATGTTCACCTTTCAAAAAAAGAGACCATGATGATTGTAGAATGTTCAGACATAAAAAGAAGAGTTCATGCAGAAAAACATAGGCATGTACGAGAACGAGTCAAGTGCCGTATATCTTCCTATTGAATGTCTAGATAAAGAAAGCAGGACTAGTTTTTTAATACTTGACACGATGATTGAATTTAAAGGGGTTTCATGGAGAAAACCATTTAACGTTTACAATTAAAGATGTAACTGAAATAATTTGTTATATTTGAATAAAACAAGCTTCTAAGTTAACTTACCCCCTTGATAGCTGTATGACAGTAGTGCAGGACTTTATTGCCCAGTGACACCATAGACCATCATGGTTTTCAGGTGCCAGCAGGGCTAGATTCCTGCTGGCAGGGCTGGGCTAGGAATAAAAAGCAGCCCTGGAAAAAAAATGTATACCAACCAACCCTACAATTCATTGTCCCACATCGTGTGTCGTATATATACTATTCAGCTACAACATTAAACCACCTATCTAATATCATGTATGTCCCTCTTGTGCTGCCAAAACACCTCTGAAACATCAAGGCACGGACTCCACAAGACCTCTGTGTGCCCTGTGGTATCTGGCACAAATACATTAGCAACAGATCCTTTAAGTCCGCCATGGATCGAATTTTTTATTCCAGAACATCCCATAGATGCTCAATAGGATTGGGATCTAGGGAATTTGGAGGCAACACCTTGAACTCATTGTTATGCTCCTCAAATAATTTCTGAGCAATGTTTGCAGTGTGTCAGGGTGCATTATCCTGCCACAGCCATCAGGGAACACCATTACCATGAATTAGTGTAAATGGTCTGCAACATTCTCTAGGTAGGTGGAACATGTAAAAGCAACATTCACATTAATGCCAGGATAGTGGTTTTAATGCAGTGTATAAATACTGATCAGCCACAACACTGATCACTGACTGATTGCCAGTGACTGATTGCCAGCATAAGAGGGAGATCGCCATGTGTCAATCTCACAGTATAGAACACTCTCAGAGTGCTGTGCATGGGGTAAGCAAGGAAATATCTATTCTGATGTCAGTTGATGTTGGGTTTAGCATTACAGCATTACAACATTACAGGTAGAGTTAGGTTTAGTGTAGGGTTAAACAGTGTAATGCTACTGTAGTAGATAATTTACTGCAAACCAATTAGTTTGAATGACTATCTGTTCCTGTCCAAATTAAAGATAATAAAGTTGCGTGCACGCAGAAGTAAATTCACACTGAGACACAGAGTTCAGGTTAATGAAAAAACTTCGGAGAAGTTTAATGGCTTCTGACAGAAAATGGGTGCGCAGACCCTTTTAAAGGCATTATTACATCACTGAAGAATTCAAGATAACAGCAAATAGACACTATTAATTGGGTTAAATGTTAAGTGGCTATGTCAGTGTCCACCCATTAATATTATTAATTGGCTCAGAGATTTGAGTGACTAGTGAGGCACCCTCCCATCATGGGATGTCATTGCTCTTTAGCACGAGGCTTACTCGGTGGAAAGGGGGGGGCTTGGGCATCATTTTACGTAGTTGGTGATGTCAGTCTCGTGGTTGGTCCAAGGTTCTTTTATGAATAGAACATTTCATTTAGTCGCTGTTTTCCTGGCCTTGGATTATACTATGTTGCAAGTCAACGGAGATCCGCTAACTCCGGGGCTAGTTATGTCCTTAGAGAGAGGAAATACAATCTCTTATTCATTATATTGAATACTGTCATGTAAGGTGAACAAAATGGAGAGTTCTGTCACAGTGTGAGATTAAAAATGGAGTTAGTACAATTATTCAATACAAGTTCAGTAAAGATTTTAATAATTCTACATCACTACCATAGTTCACTGTTCTGTTTTCTCTTTCAATATGTCTGAGGAAACTTTTTTGAACCCTCCATCGTGTACCATTAACAGTAAATATTCTTCTAGATTGTGTGATAACACGTTGAGAATATTAATTAAACATATCTTGTGTTCTTTTTGTACAGCCATGAGAAACCCAAGGACAGAACAGAAACAACATCAAAAGACAGATTTATATGACCTGGTTGAATTTAGTGAAAATGCATTCTGCTCCGAGAATTGGAAAAACTGGAATAACCATTTACTTCATTATGCTGAAGCTGTTTGGACCATGGATCACAAGAGGTCAAGTATTTGAGATACAAGCGAAGGTGTAATGTTCAAAGTCACAAATAAAAAAATCATTACTGGATTACAAATATATCCCGGCATTACAGTTAAAGGTTTGCTCAGGAAAAGATAAAAGAATGCAATGTATAGACCAATCAACACGTGTATGCTCTCAAATGTCTTTGTGTGAATGACCTTAATGAAAAGGGCATTTCTAAGCAGTGACACCTCTTGGCAGAATTTGATAAAACATGAAAACTTCAGAAGCATAGATTCTCAAATACAGCCTTTACCTACTGTATGTAAATAAAAATAATACATAGTTCTGCCATCTTAATTTCTTCTACAAACACATTCTCTCACCAAACATTCAAACACACACTCTTGCACCAGCATAAATCCATGCAGGCCCTAATTCCAGTCACAACAGGCTCCGCATAATATATAATTTAACATAGAAATCAATGATGTATCTCTCACATCGTTCAAAATATATTTAAAAAAATAATAATAATTAAAATGCTGCATCTTAAAGGTCACTAGATAGTCATGAATTACATATTAAGGATCATTCACATTGAAGTCTCACAACACTAATCCAATGTTTGTTACATTACTCAAATATATATGCAGGTCATGGGTAGTGGCACAAAAAAGTTAGCAACATCAACAGTAATTTCCATCTTTGCGGAGCTCACAATGCATAGTTCTTATTTACGTTGGGTCACATAGGTAAAGACACCATTCTGTGTTTATATTCAGGGCTGTACTTTAGCTGTATATTCAGGGCTGTACTTTAGCAGTGCTAGTACTTTTTATGTTTACCTTCATTTAATAAAGAGCTATTTTAGCTATCTTTGGTTCCTGAACTTCTATCCAGGTGAAGTTGAAGCTTTCTTTCCTGGGGGATCACCATCATTGCGGCCATTTGTCGTATTGGAATTACTTACATGCTACTACAGTAGAGAGCTGACTTATATGGCTCTCAAAATTGTAAGTTCGAGTTACACTTATATTTGATTATTTTCTTATATATGTTGCCCTATGAAGGTTCTGTTATATTTATTACAGATTGTTGCAAAGTTATCCATTGTGTGCGCCAACCTCTCTCTTTTGTACTAAAGCTTCTTTGACTGACTCAGTTTGAGTAGCACTGCCTACAATTGTCAAAAATGTACCTTTACCCAGCACCCACGCCGCACCTCTCCTCTGGCCACGCGGGCAAAACACGTGGCCGCGCAGCCTGAATAAAATACTTACCTTTGATCCCGCGAATGACTCCCTCTGCTGGTTCGCGGGACGAACTGCAACCTCTAAAAATAAGAGAAATAACCATTACATCATTACCTTAAAGGGACCACATCATCTAGGTGACCCAATGCTTTTTGGGCTCGCAGAGATGACGTGGACCACTGGGAACTCTTTTGAGCCTATTTAAGGCTTGTTTTAGCCTCCATTCTATGCCCTATTGTGGTTTCTGTTTGGATCCTCATTTAGTGCCCCTGGTGATTTTAGGGGTGATTATTTCTGATGACTTAAAGGTTGGCAGACAATGTAATAGAGCAGCAGGAAATGCTAGCAGAATGCTTGGTTGTATAGGGAGAGGTATTAGCAGTAGAAAGAGGGAAGTGCTCATGCCATTGTACAGAACACTGGTGAGACCTCACTTGGAGTATTGTACACAGTACTGGAGACCGTATCTTCAGAAGGATATTGATACCTTAGAGAGGGTTCAGAGAAGGGCTACTAAACTGGTTCATGGATTGCGGGATAAAACTTACCAGGAAAGGTTAAAGGATCTTAACATGTATAGCTTGGAGGAAAGACGAGACAGGGGGGATATGATAGAAACATTTAAATATATAAAGGGAATCAACACAGTAAAGGAGGAGACTATATTTAAAAGAAGAAAAACTACCACAACAAGAGGACATAGTCTTAAATTAGAGGGACAAAGGTTTAAAAATATCAGGAAGTATTATTTTACTGAGAGGGTAGTGGATGCATGGAATAGCCTTCCAGCTGAAGTGGTAGAGGTTAACACAGTAAAGGAGTTTAAGCATGATATATATCCTAACTATAAGATAAGACTAGGGACTAATGAAAGTATTTAGAAAATTGGGCAGACTAGATGGGCCGAATGGTTCTTATCTGCCGTCACATTCTATGTTTCTATGATTCTGATTTCCCTGACCTCAGCTTCATATTTGACTTCTGATTTCTGGTATCCTGACCCCAGCTTCGTATTTGACTTCTGATAATATTCGTTAAGTACATTAAGTCTGGCCATTCTAAGGCTCGGTAATACGCCTTTCAGTTCCACCTTTTGTGGGTTTCCACATTTCTGTGTGTTGGGGTACGATTCCTGTGACAACAATAACACAGAAAACCAATGAGTGCTTAAGATTCCCCCTAAGATAGGCATATATAACAACTGTTCTTCGGAACATATTTTCATCAATGCGTTCTAAAGGTTTTGATCAAAGTTTGTTGCATGATATTACAACTACTGATAATTAACCAATGTATTTCAAGGTGCCAAGGTTCATAATATTCAAATATGTTATTGCCTTTTAATTTATTAATTTAAAGGCAATAACATATTTAAATATTATGAACCTTATTCATTATCTCTGATTTAAATTGTTTCATATAATTTTTTATGTAGCCTACTGACACAAGGTCATAAGATACATACAGCCACTAAATGTTACCTTGGCTGGAATGGACTGCAGAGAGAAGTCTGCCTCCGTGCTGACTTACAGGAAAGTTTAAAAGTATTTTTAAAAAGATTTAAAAGGAAAAATCCAAAAAGAAATAGAAACACAGCACTCCATTGTGTTTAAAATTGAACAGAACAATGGACCTTTGGATTCATGCTAATTCATTGTGTATCATCTGTCCCATACTTGTTCCTGCTGGTCTTGCCTTCTGTTTTGCCAAACCTCTAAGTAATGTCTATGTTTTCTTTATATTTAAATCCATGGACAGTATGGACACAAGACAAGCATAGGAAAAATGTCACATCACTAACATTGTATAACAACATAAACTTCTTAGCATTGCACTTGCAACATGATACACATCGAAGGTAAGTACATTTCATGCCTTTATCTGGACATGGTTCAGCTTTTTACGTTTGATTTTGCTGATAAAACTGCTTTCCATAGATGATTTTTTTATGTTTTCCTTTGGTAGATGCAAATTTATTTTAACACACACCCACACACAGACATAAAAAGTACCCATAATGATTAGAGTAAAAATACCCATAATGATTTATTACACTAGCAGGACTTTTCAAAAGTGAACAACACTGCAAAAATCTAATTCTTTATTTTTGAGTAATTTGTATAATTCTATACATTGCTATGGTTTGTACCCAGGAAAATAATCTTAAGGTAAAGTGCTGGTCCTGTTGTTTTTTATATATATAGCTGTAATCAAAATTATTCAACTCCCATTGAAAATCAGGTTTATTGTCAACATTTTCAGATTTTCAGCTAATGAGCAAATCAAACAAAAAGCAATTGAAATAGTTCAACAAAACAAATGCTTCAAATGGTTTCCCCAAAGTTAACTAAAAATGCAACTTATAATGACTTATCCAGCCTCAAAGCTGTTTAAAATTGTTTGGCACCTAATTCTGTGGTGAGACCAAAAACATACAACTCCCCACTGCAGACAGAGAAATTACTGTTGTGCATCTGCATATTTTTGGGAAGCCTGCCTTGAGCACAGAAACTCAAGAAATCACCATAAAGTGTTTGGCACCTAGCTATATGCTTGAGATATGCAGCTGATGCACAACGTTAATATATACAATCCCCATATTTGTTTGCTGAGATAGGTGATTTTAAGTAGCCTTATTTAATGTAAAACTGTATTTGTATGTGTGCGCTGTGCCTTAATCTTATGTTTATATTTTGGTCTCTATGGCAGCACCTTTCCTGCAGAATGCATGTTCTGGGTGTGCTCCCAATTCCCTTTTTGTCTTTACTTTTAAGTTTGGAATCCAGACCAGATTCCATTAGGCTGAGCAATCCAACCAGCCCCCAGCTTCAGGAGCCACCTTTGGAGGTTGTTTTAGATAGTAATGTCACTTTAATTATAATTTTAATAGAGCCGATATATGATATGCATTTTGAGTATATACATCAAAGTACTATCACTCTTGTTGTTTAGTTTTGACAGAGCTTTTTTTTTTATTGTCTTTATCACATTAATTTTGCTTTATATATATTCACTTACAACATATTATTAAAACACATTTTAGCTTATTTAGCACCAGCACTATTTAATCAGTCTCCCACGTTGGAATTAGTCTAGGACCCACCAATATTGGGGTACTGTGACGTAGTGGTGGGCTTAACAAAATATGGCCATATGTTGGAACTGAATCCCCATATTTGTTTGCTGAGATAGGTGATTTTAAGTAGCCTTGTAAAATGTAAAACTGTATTTGTATGTGTGTGCTGTTCTTAATCTGTATTATGCATGTGTGTGTGTGTGTATATATATATATATATATATATATATATATATAAAACGTACAACGTGAAATGTTTGTGTTTTCTGTGATAGATATATATATATATAAATATATATATCAAACACAGAAGACACAAACATTTCACGTTGTACAAACAGCAAATGTGTTTCTTCTGTTGCCACTTACTTAAAGAGAGATCAAGAGATCAACCCTTCTCCAACGCCATATGTTATGGTATAGATAGCTGGTTTAATATAATATGCATATGTGATGATACTTTCAGGCATCTAGTACTGAACACTGCATCCTTTCATACATATTTATTCAACAAATACAATTAATGTTAATATATTTAGCAGTTAGCAAGACTAGCTGGTATGTATTGTACTACGTCCATCTGGTCATTGAATGTGAATAGGGATAGGTGTGAATTTATGTCAGCATATGGTAATTATATGTTGTGTTTATGCAGCTAGGCAAATGGATGCATACTAAACAGACTTGAATGTGTTGTAATAAATGGTAACTACGAATGCCATGTGAAGCCTCATTGTGGTTTTCTCCCCAACATTTTGTTTTTGGCAGATGTCAGTGAAGGCCCAGTGAAGGAAGTGGACCACTAAAAAGCACCAACAGTAATCTTCCAGAGGTGCTGACCATAAGATGATATCTCGTAGTCTTTTGAACTCTCTCCCCCACCAAAACTGGTCAATGTTGCAACAGAGTGTCCATTCAGAGAGTCTACATATCTAATTCACATGATGGTAGCATCAGTTCTGAGATGCAGTTGAAATTAATTAATTCTAAACATATTTTCTAATATAATTAAAATTAATGCTTTTTCAGCATGCTGAAGTGATGATGGTGGTGATAATGATTATAGATGCCACAATTTTGTGGCCTGTAGGCATATTGATCCCGACAATGCAGGGCTTAGCTCATTAGCTTAGAGAGTCAGCTAATTGCTCCCAGCCAATGAGTTAAGCCCTGCACCACCGGGCTTGCCTCAGGAGAGTTAACAGATGTTTCTGCGTAGGAATTCCCAGCTCTCTGGTGTTAGAAGTGGAAGCAGTGAGACGCATGATGGAACCTGGTGGGTTACTTACCAATGGGAGTTCCAGGACATCCCGGGTGCCACTAAAGTGGCATGTTATTTTAAGTGAACAACCCTGATATTAGTTTGGATTGAAAAAATGCAAAATTTCTAAAACTTTGCATAGCCCCAACACCAGTATTTCTATTCTGAAAAACTGACCTACACAATTTTACTGTTTATAGCATTCTAATGTTTAGTTCTCATTTACACATTGATAACAATTTAATCACTTAAAGGGACAATGTAAGCCCAAAAACAACTTTAGCTTATAGGCATGGAATATTTCAGTTAGTTTTTATCTAGTGTCATAAGTCATTTATGAGATACCACATATACAAAAAAGGCAGATATAGGCACTCACTATAATATGGACAGGCAGCAGCAAATCTGCAAGCATTCCCAAACCTTGCATAAAATACAGAAATGTGGCAAAGCAACAAGTAATAAACCACACCAAACAGAACCAGAAAATAACATGGGTGAAATCAGTCTTAACAGTGACCCAATGGTGTGTTATGAATAAATATATATACGTACTCGCCTTGGAGTAAAATATTCTTGCTTTTCAATAACAGGAAAACCTCAAAATTGAACAGAATATTGTAGTATGTCTTATCAATTTTACAAGAAGTTGGATATATAGATAACTAACTCACACTTATATGAGCTACTAAGAGCTCTGCTGTTTAGCACTTAACGGTACAATCCCCTTCTCTGGATGTGTGTAGATCCACAATCTTGTGTGTCCAATATGACTCCAACACATCAAACAAAGCAGAGATGATCTAATAGTGCAATATGTAAAAATATAAATGGTGCATAGAAAAAAAAAGTATCCTACTTACACTTTGAAGAGCAATAAACTTGCTCTGGTGGTACAATCCCCACCTAAGGATGTACAGGAACCAGGATAGTTGTTCAGCAGCAAAACAACAAATTGGATATAATATTTTAAACAATGAATTATATTTGTATATATAGTTGATAAAAGTAATATTACAAATAGGCAAAATACACATATAAAATATATAGATTTAAAGAACTTCTCTAAGGTCACACTTTATGCGTTTCTCCCACCAGGGTTTCCTCAGAAGTGGAGCACACTTCTGTTAAGACTGATTTCACCCATGTGATTTTCTGGTTCTGTTTGGCGCGGTTTATCACTTGTTGTTTGCCACATACGATACTACATGTTGTAGGAGCCCTGCTCTGAAAACAATAAAAGCATTAAGAAATATCAAGACACATTACTGAGAAACTGAGGAGTGTAATGCACAAAAATACATACACAAACCTCTGAGCTCAAACTAAGTTGACAGAGGGTTGTGATTTCCACTTAAATAAAATGTGACAAACTGAAAGGATAAAAAAAATGATTCCCTTTCCCATCACATTATACCAAGGAATATATACAGGGAGTGCAGAATTATTAGGCAAGTTGTATTTTTGAGGATTAATTTTATTATTGAACAACAACCATGTTCTCAATGAACCCAAAAAACTCATTAATATCAAAGCTGAATATTTTTGGAAGTAGTTTTTAGTTTGTTTTTAGTTATAGCTATGTTAGGGGGATATCTGTGTGTGCAGGTGACTATTACTGTGCATAATTATTAGGCAACTTAACAAAAAACAAATATATACCCATTTCAATTATTTATTATTACCAGTGAAACCAATATAACATCTCAACATTCACAAATATACATTTCTGACATTCAAAAACAAAACAAAAACAAATCAGTGACCAATATAGCCACCTTTCTTTGCAAGGACACTCAAAAGCCTGCCATCCATGGATTCTGTCAGTGTTTTGATCTGTTCACCATCAACATTGCGTGCAGCAGCAACCACAGCCTCCCAGACACTGTTCAGAGAGGTGTACTGTTTTCCCTCCTTGTAAATCTCACATTTGATGATGGACCACAGGTTCTTAATGGGGTTCAGATCAGGTGAACAAGGAGGCCATGTCATTAGATTTTCTTCTTTTATACCCTTTCTTGCCAGCCACGCTGTGGAGTACTTGGACGCGTGTGATGGAGCATTGTCCTGCATGAAAATCATGTTTTTCTTGAAGGATGCAGACTTCTTCCTGTACCACTGCTTGAAGAAGGTGTCTTCCAGGAACTGGCAGTAGGACTGGGAGTTGAGCTTGACTCCATCCTCAACCCGAAAAGGCCCCACAAGCTCATCTTTGATGATACCAGCCCAAACCAGTACTCCACCTCCACCTTGCTGGCGTCTGAGTCGGACTGGAGCTCTCTGCCCTTTACCAATCCAGCCACGGGCCCATCCATATGGCCCATCAAGACTCACTCTCATTTCATCAGTCCATAAAACCTTAGAAAAATCAGTCTTGAGATATTTCTTGGCCCAGTCTTGACGTTTCAGCTTGTGTGTCTTGTTCAGTGGTGGTCGTCTTTCAGCCTTTCTTACCTTGGCCATGTCTCTGAGTATTGCACACCTTGTGCTTTTGGGCACTCCAGTGATGTTGCAGCTCTGAAATATGGCCAAACTGGTGGCAAGTGGCATCGTGGCAGCTGCACGCTTGACTTTTCTCAGTTCATGGGCAGTTATTTTGCGCCTTGGTTTTTCCACACGCTTCTTGCGACCCTGTTGACTATTTTGAATGAAACGCTTGATTGTTCGATGATCACGCTTCAGAAGCTTTGCAATTTTAAGAGTGCTGCATCCCTCTGCAAGATATCTCACTATTTTTGACTTTTCTGAGCCTGTCAAGTCCTTCTTTTGACCCATTTTGCCAAAGGAAAGGAAGTTGCCTAATAATTATGCACACCTGATATAGGGTGTTGATGTCATTAGACCACACCCCTTCTCATTACAGAGATGCACATCACCTAATATGCTTAATTGGTAGTAGGCTTTCGAGCCTATACAGCTTGGAGTAAGACAACATGCATAAAGAGGATGATGTGGTCAAAATACTCATTTGCCTAATAATTCTGCACTCCCTGTATAAGATATTCACTTGAAAGTGTTTCAAAGTCGTACAATGCAAGGTATGTATCCATTTTCTTTCTGAATAATGATACATGGTAGGAGTGATTTTAAAATAAATGGTTCTATTTAGTATTTTATGTACATTTAGCGTTCCACAGTTTAAATTGCGATATTGTTTATTATGTACATCAGTTTTCTTGCTGCAAAATAAATTATTGGCAAAAGAGTCAGATATTTCAGTCTGGAGATGTTTGGGCAGCTGTCTGCCATCACTGGGTTTAACTGAGTTAAATATCTTATCTGCAGACATTTCATGAAATGACACAGACAGTATATTAAAGAGTATGTTGTGTAACCACACATAAAAGTCCTGTTTTCTTTACAATAACCTTAATAGAAGAAAAAAATGCAAAATAATGCAAAAAAACAAAACAAACATAAAGCACATTTTTTGTTTTGTTTTAAATAAGAATGGGACACATTCAATCAAAAATCATGTAATGCTAAAGCACATTTTTTGTTTTGTTTTAAATAAGAATGGGACACATTCAATCAAAAATCATGTAATGCTTGTAAATATTTGTTGCTCACAAACTCTGTGGTGGGTTTCAGATACATCAAATACTAGACATAAATGAACCTGTCTAAATGTGGGTGACAAACTTTGAGGTGTTAATTCATTGAATCTGCATAGGATAAGTGGTGGTCTGGTGGAGTAAGGGAGTGTTTTCTGCCGAGGTCACACATCAAGTTTTTTTTGGGGGGTAAAGCTGCAGGTTCTTTTTCTGGATCTATCATCGACTCTGCTTCTTATAATATTATGTTAGTTAAAAAAGTAGATAAAAAAAGTATACAAAAATTGGTACAGAGGAATGTTACTATGAGTATGGCTGTAATTAAACACTTGGTAGTATTTTAAAGAACAAAAATGCCAACTTTGTGACAGTCAAGTTCACAGCACATGTTTGTATAGTTTTTTTTTATAATGTATAGGTAATATTCAATATAACAGTGACATAGTGTTATAAACTTTATCTTTGCAAGTTTAAATGGATGGAAGCATCTACATGTTTCCAGCGTGTTTACATTCACCTTATCTAGAATACTTTCTATATAGGCTAATGAGCACATAATCATGAACGGACATATTAAAGAACAGATGAGGCAAAATTAGACATTATTAACTATAGCAACTAGGAAGGGTAAGTAGATGTCAGAGTGACAAATAGATCGGTGATTAGAAGAACAAAAGAAAAGTTGTAATGAGGTCAGGTGCGTGGGACTGAGAAGACTAATGTGGAGGTCATCTGTCTTCAAGAAAAGGATTGAGTTAGGAAGGTTCAAAGAAGGCATTGTTGGATATGTGGTTTGTTAGTAGTTTGACAAAATTATGAGGGAGTTGGCTGACTGGATGATAATTTTGGTATAGTTGGGGCTTGGGAGCTAGATTGGACAGAGACCAAGTAGACCATGAGCAAGACGGACGACATAATTGATAGGTTGGGGTTTGACAAAGATGAGTATTATTATCATCATTGTTGGTATTTATGTAGCGCCAACTTATTCTGCAGCACTTTACAGTATTAAAAAGGGGTAACTTTAACAATGAATGGGACGATTACAAACTGTTACAGGAACAATAGGTAGATGAGAACCCTGCTCAAACGAGCTTACAGTCTAGAGTAAAGAAGATATGTTATATTATTGTTGGGGATTTCCTGCCTACACATACACAAGCTCACTCACTAGCAGGCACACACAAACAAGCTTACTCTCTAGGAGGTATACACACAAGCTCGCTCACAAGCAGGCACACACATACACACACACAAGCTCACTCACTAGCAGGCACACACACACACACAAGCTTACTCACTAGCAGGCACACACACACAAGCTTACTTACTAGCAGACACACACACACACACACACAAGCTTACTCATGAGCAGGCGCACACACACACAAGCTCACTCACTAGCAAGCACACACACACACACAAGCTAACTCACTACAGGCACACAGACACACACATGCTCACTCACACACATGCTTACTCACGAGTAGGCACACACACACACGCACAAGCTCACTCACTAGCAGACAGGCACACACACACACACAGAAGCTCACTCACTAGCAGGCACACACAAGCTCACTCATGAGCAGGTGCACACACACATACATACACACACACACACAAGCTCACTCACTAGCAGGCACACACACACACAAGCTCACTCACTAGCAGACAGGCACACACACACATACACACACACACACAAGCTCACTCACAAGCAGGTGCACACACACACACATACAAGCTCACTCACTAGCAGGCACAAACACACAAGCTCACTCACTAGTAGGCACACACACACACACAATCATTGTCATGGCTGAAGCTTACCGGGCACTGTCAGGTGAAGTTGCCATTTTGTGGCCCTTCCTGCCAGCAACGTGTGTGGGAGGTGGAGTTTATGTGCGGGCACATCATGTAGTCGAAATTGCGGTAAATTGTGAAGGGAGACTGACAAGCTCACTCACTAGCAGGCACGCACACACACACAGAAGCTCAGTCACTAGCAGGCACACACACATAAGCTCACTCATGAGCAGGCACACACACACACTCACAAGCTCACTCACTAGCAGGCACACACACACACACACACACACACAAGCTCACTCACTAGCAGGCAGGCAGGCACACACATACACACATACAAGCTCACTCACGAGCAGGCGCACACACACACACACACACACACAAGCTCACTCACTAGCAGGCACACACACACACAAGCTTACTCAGTAGCAGGCACACACACAAGCACACAATCATTGTCATGGCTTAAGCTTACCTGGCACTGTCAGATGAAGTTGCCATTTTGTGGCCCCTCCTGCCAACAACGTGTGTGGGGGCGGAGTTTGTGTGTGGGAGGCAGAGTTTCCAATCAGAAGGTGGAGCTTATGTGCAGGCATGTCATGTGGTCGAAATTGCGGTAAATTTTGAAGGGAGACTGACAGGTCTCCCTCTGGCCGCCAGCAGCCTTATTGCAGCCGCACCAGCCCCAGCTCCTCCCTCTTTACTCCCCTTGGACTGACACAGGCTGGCTCAGTCCGAGGGGAAAATCATTTAGATTATATGATTCTGATGATTTGGGCTTCCTGCCTGGCTCCAGGTGCCGCGGCCCACCGGCAAATTTCCATGTATCCCGGTGGGCCAGCCTGGCCCTGGTGTGAGGGGTGCAGTGTGTGAGGAGTGTAGTGTGTGTGGGGGGTGCAGTGTGTGTGCAAGGGATGCAGTGTGTGTGTGTGAGGGGGTGATTTGTGTGTGAGGGGGTGCAGTGTGTGAGAGGGTGCAGTGTGTGAGAGAGTGGTGTGTGTGAGGGGGAGCAATGTGTGTGTGAAGGAGAGCAGTGTGTGTGAGGGGGTACAGTGTGTGTGATGGTGTGCAGTGTGTGTGTATGAGGGGATGCAGTGTGTATAAGGGGTTGGAGTGTGTGTGTATAGGGTCTATAGTATGTGGGGGGAGGTGTGATAAGGGAGCAAAGTGTATATACAGGGAGTGCAGAATTATTAGGCAAATGAGTATTTTGACCACATCATCCTCTTTATGCATGTTGTCTTACTCCAAGCTGTATAGGCTCGAAAGCCTACTACCAATTAAGCATATTAGGTGATGTGCATCTCTGTAATGAGAAGGGGTGTGGTCTAATGACATCAACACCCTATATCAGGTGTGCATAATTATTAGGCAACTTCCTTTCCTTTGGCAAAATGGGTCAAAAGAAGGACTTGACAGGCTCAGAAAAGTCAAAAATAGTGAGATATCTTGCAGAGGGATGCAGCACTCTTAAAATTGCAAAGCTTCTGAAGCGTGATCATCGAACAATCAAGCGTTTCATTCAAAATAGTCAACAGGGTCGCAAGAAGCGTGTGGAAAAACCAAGGCGCAAAATAACTGCCCATGAACTGAGAAAAGTCAAGCGTGCAGCTGCCACGATGCCACTTGCCACCAGTTTGGCCATATTTCAGAGCTGCAACATCACTGGAGTGCCCAAAAGCACAAGGTGTGCAATACTCAGAGACATGGCCAAGGTAAGAAAGGCTGAAAGACGACCACCACTGAACAAGACACACAAGCTGAAACGTCAAGACTGGGCCAAGAAATATCTCAAGACTGATTTTTCTAAGGTTTTATGGACTGATGAAATGAGAGTGAGTCTTGATGGGCCAGATGGATGGGCCCGTGGCTGGATTGGTAAAGGGCAGAGAGCTCCAGTCCGACTCAGACGCCAGCAAGGTGGAGGTGGAGTACTGGTTTGGGCTGGTATCATCAAAGATGAGCTTGTGGGGCCTTTTCGGGTTGAGGATGGAGTCAAGCTCAACTCCCAGTCCTACTGCCAGTTCCTGGAAGACACCTTCTTCAAGCAGTGGTACAGGAAGAAGTCTGCATCCTTCAAGAAAAACATGATTTTCATGCAGGACAATGCTCCATCACACGCGTCCAAGTACTCCACAGCGTGGCTGGCAAGAAAGGGTATAAAAGAAGAAAATCTAATGACATGGCCTCCTTGTTCACCTGATCTGAACCCCATTGAGAACCTGTGGTCCATCATCAAATGTGAGATTTACAAGGAGGGAAAACAGTACACCTCTCTGAACAGTGTCTGGGAGGCTGTGGTTGCTGCTGCACGCAATGTTGATGGTGAACAGATCAAAACACTGACAGAATCCATGGATGGCAGGCTTTTGAGTGTCCTTGCAAAGAAAGGTGACTATATTGGTCACTGATTTGTTTTTGTTTTGTTTTTGAATGTCAGAAATGTATATTTGTGAATGTTGAGATGTTATATTGGTTTCACTGGTAATAATAAATAATTGAAATGGGTATATATTTGTTTTTTGTTAAGTTGCCTAATAATTATGCACAGTAATAGTCACCTGCACACACAGATATCCCCCTAACATAGCTATAACTAAAAACAAACTAAAAACTACTTCCAAAAATATTCAGCTTTGATATTAATGAGTTTTTTGGGTTCATTGAGAACATGGTTGTTGTTCAATAATAAAATTAATCCTCAAAAATACAACTTGCCTAATAATTCTGCACTCCCTGTATGTATTTAATATTTAAAAAAGAAAAAACAGCTCTATGTCCTCCCCTTCTTCTTATTGGCAGAGGGGGACACAGCAATCCCTGGTGGTCCATTGGTGGCACATGAACTTCAGCCTGCAGCTCCTCTGACTGCAGGCTGACTTCACTCTTCTCCTCTCACGAGAACTATGTCAGAGCATTGCCATGGTAACACATGGGACTGCTCCACACAGCCTGCTCACGGGAGGAATGCTCTGCCACCTGTGTCCTTCCTTCCCCCCCCCCTCCTGCTTGAAGTGCCCGGTGGTCGATGAGGGAGATCTTTGATCTCCCCACCAGCCAGGAAGGCAGACAGTGAGGTTGACTTTGCATGGTTCAACAGGGGGATGAAAGTATCTCTACTGTTGGCCGGTAAGGCAAACAGTGAGGTCGATGAAAGTATCTCCCCTGTAGGCCTTGGCACATGTGCAATGTGGTGGGGCCCCTATTATGGATGTGCATGGGCAATATATTTGGTTCAGTTTGGAAATGCAGGTAAGTAAAAAAAATGCATGTGCTTCGACAATTCGGACCAATGGCATTCAGTTCGATTTGGTACTTTGGCAATTCGGAACTTTGGCAATTCAGAACTTCTGTAATTTGGACCCTAACCCCTAACCCTAAACCCCAACCCTAATCCCTAACCCTTAGCCCTAAACCCTAACCCTTAACCCCTAACCCTAACCACTTGTTTTGCCACTTTTCAGAAATCCAAAGCTCTTTGGAAATTTGGCATTTCGGAACTTCAGCAATTCAGAACTTCGGTTCAGCACTTCGGCAATTTGAAAATTCGGCAAATCTGTAAATTTCGAACTTTGGACAGTTGTAAGCATCCGAATGTCCGAATTGCACGAAATTCGTCTGAATTTAGAAAATTTTAAAATGTCTAGCCCCTATGTATGTGGCAGGTCCATGCATAAAGATGGTACAAAGTATAAATATTTTTTTTACGTGTCTAAACAATGACTGATTGTTTGGACTCTATAATTATGATCTGTGTGCTTTCCGGTATGGATAGTCATTTATTTATGGTTAAATTGATTGAAAATTGAATATTGAAGACCCATGAACCATCTAACTGAAATTTGGGCAAACATTGGAATTACATTTATTTAACACACATTCAAAACCTTATTTGTCCAAATCTAAACCATACAAGCCACATTACATACATTAACCATTGGCAAGCACGGTGGTAACATCACGGCCTTTTAGCTGGTAGCCCAGGTTTGAATATCCTTTTTAAGAATTGTAAATCACTGTGGAATATGTTTGTGCTATGTGAAAAATAATAATAATTGAAAATTGCATTATTACTGCAACACCATTTTTACTTTTTTAAATTTTGACTAGGAACATCTAGTAAGTCTAATTCTGATTGATTGTAAACATTTCCTTAAATATGAACTATACAGCATAATGACATTCCATGCAATCATGACAGTCTGGCACTTCAAACAATGTATCACAGATGGTTTGCTTATTATTAACATGTTTATGGAGATCTACTGTTGCTAAATAAGCAGGATATTCCATGTCAAAAAATGGTCTTTAAGGACCAAATTGTTCTTCTAGCACAGATCATTATTAGTCATTATGGAGTTCAGTTATGTGTACTGTTGCTAATGATACCAAAATCAATAGCAAAATAATATAGCAATTTTAGCACACAATTATTTATTCTAATGTTACAAACATTCTTTTAGTACAATGAGTACCAGGGTTAAAATGTTGTTTTAATTAATAACTTTGTGTCATTTAGGAAGGTTGAAAATATTTCACACAATGACCTTGATTCAATAATATTGGCAAAATCCAGTCAACAATTATTGACTGGTTTCATCAGATATTTATAAAGCATTTTTGACTGAATTTAAAGGGACACTATAGTCACTAAAACAACTTTAGCTTAATGAGGCAGTTTGGTGTATAGATCATGCCCCTACAGTCTCACTGCTCAAATCTCTGCCATTTTGGAGCTAAATCACTTTGTTTATGGATCCCTAGTCACACCTCCCTTCATGTAACTTGCAAAGGTTTCCTAAGCACTATATAGAAATATAATGTTTACACTATCTGTTTAATTTAGATTTTTTTAATCTCCTACACAGTTGACAGCCTTTTAGACCCTACAGGAACCTCCTGTGTGTGATTAAATTTGAATTTACAGAGCAAGAAATAAAAACGTCTAAAGAAAGGTAACATCTGATTGAGATTGAAACCATTATTTTATGCAAGCTGTGTCAATCACAAACAGGGGAGATGTAGCAAGGGCTGCATAAACAAAAGTGATTTAACTCCTAAATGGCAGAGAAATGAGCATTGAGATTGCATGGGGCATGATCAAAACACCAAAACTGCTTCATTAAGCTAACATTTGGGTGTTTTGGTGACTATAGTATCCCTTTACTAATATAAATTAAAATGATGGGACCATAGGTGCTTGTTGGAGGCTATTAAACTAATAAATGGTGGAATTAGATACGCAAACAGATATTTTTTTGCTTCTAATACGGTGTTACCTGTTGGAATTAAATTGATCTGAAGCATTAAATGGTTTATTAGGGGTAGAAAAGTTGCCAATACATGTGATTGGCTGATATGTAATCAAGGCCAATGTCCCATAAAGAAGTTGCTTCATCTAATAAATAGCTAATGGCATCACAGTTTCTATTGTTTCGGTGTAATGATTACACTATCTTGTAAAAAGTACGTTGTAAATTTTTACATTATGCAAAATAAAAAAATGTAAATGCAAAATAGAAACTGGGCTCTAATAAATTGATCTGTATGTTTTATTATGTCAGTGCTCCATCTATTAGTCGAGCATGGAAAAACATTCAAATACTTTAATCAACTTACGTAAAAACTAAATTAAATTCTGATGTGAACCATAGAGCTCTCCTGATGCTGATTGTTTTTTTTTAGTTTTTTTTCATTGCTTGGGACAGTTGACAGCTGTCTGACAGTTGACTGTAATATTTTTGAGGAAGTTATCAAGCAGCAGTCTTATCAGCATCGGGAATGCTGTCAAATAAAAAAAAAAATATGTGGCTGTCTATTTCAGCTGTTCTGTTTAAGGAAACAGTAAATTATATAATAACATATAGTAGAGTAAAGATCTGAGCAGACACGTAGCTCTAAAGAATAATGGTTACTAAAAGTGGAAGCGAAAATTATACAACGAAAGATATTATACAGAGACTAGCATTAACTACAAGTTGGCACACGATACACAATAAATTATAAGGACAGTGATACATGGCAATGATAAGGGAGAAAAGGTGAAAAGAGAATAATTGGAAACTTTGCCATACGGCACGAGTTGTGAATCGATACTGAACGTGGACACAGCTAGTGGATAGTTCTACTAACAATTGAACCACATAGCAAAGTCTTTTAGAACACAACCTATACCAAGTCTCTAATCGCTCACAGTAGCATTTCCCACCGTATGTATAAAATTCTTAGGCAGTTATTACCCCTAAAGCACATATGGGACACCATTGATACAGCTGCACGGTTTCAAACATAAACAAAACAAAACACGAGAACAGCCCTGTGACTCGAATTCCTCTCGAGAGGTGGGGATACCCACAGCATGAATCCATACACCATACTCCTCATGTGTATGTCACAGAATATAGAGTAATATGACAAAGTGAAAAAGTATATAGTACGATATGAACAAATGTACCTGATATTGCTCAAACAGTACCGTACATTACATGACCAATGTGTGTCATTTCCCCTTTTTTTCTTCTGTACCCCAAAATGAATAAAACATGTTTTATTAAAGTTTGACAACATAAATTGGTCTTTTAAATGTCCTGCAGAACAAAGCATGGCCAATGCAGGACTTTGCTCATTGGCTGACTGTGCTCAGCTGACACTCAGCTAGTTATTATGGCCCTGCTTATCTCTAGAGCGCATACTCAATTCTACTAAAGTAGAAGACCAAAAGCAGTCACTGCAGTGTCGGCATGATCCAAGTAAGTTGCCATACCATACTAAATGTCAATTCTGAGCTGTGATGTTACTTTAACTATGACCATAACCCATTGCAGTCAATATTTCACCTTTGGATGCTCTCTCCTATATTCATTTAATAAATGCTTTAAGCCTTGCCTTCATTAAGCTATAGGTACTTGTAATATAATCTGCATAAAAACCTGCAATATTTTCATCATAAATTCAGTGGACCAATATGTTTGACTAAATAATGTTCGTCAATCTGGTATTTACAGATATTTTTTGCTCAGGTAACCATTAAATTAACTAAGTCAGAAGGAAAAACCAAGGTTATATCTATTTTATACACAATAATAATATATGGTGCCCATTTGAAATAAAATAAGTTTGAATAAATTCATACAAAAAGTCACAGAGATAAACTTTGTTTCAATCACAGGAGCACATAAAAAATAGTGAAAATCATAATGTATATCGACAATAAAAGGTTAAGAACATAGAGTATATATGATCAATTCACAAGAAAGGAGCAGATAAGTACTGCCCAAATTATATGTACTCAAAGCATAAACCTCTGGTAATGATGGCAGTCAGAATCTTCTTGCGCAACCCAGTAAAGACCACCAGCAAGTAGCATTCTGAAATACACCAGTTTATTAAAGGGACACTATAGGCACCCAGTCCACTTCAGCTCATTGAAGACTTCAGAAGTATGAACTCAACACCGAAACTGCTTCATTAAGCTAAAGATGTTTTGGTGACTATAGTCCCTTTAATATACAGATAAACAGTATATTTACATATAAAAGGGGGAGTCAATACAAGTAGGAATAAATAAAAAGTACAAATGTAAAACATAGTTAAAATATATTTCATACGCATAATCTTATACATGTATGTGTTTATTTATTCACATGTATAAGGACATAGATGGTAAGCTTTTTTCAGCAGAGTCTTTCTCACCACTTATCCCTGTTAATATTTGGTATGTAAATTATTTCTAAAATATCACAATTCTATAATTGTAAAACATTGCCGAATATTTTGGAGCTGTATAAATAATAATAATAAATAATACAAATTAATTTTAGTTCATCTAAAAATTACCCCAAACATTTAATTCTTTAGTCGGTAATGGCAGATGATAATTAGTCAGAGTATAATATGGTTAGGACCTTGATATAATTCATGGCCCTGGTTCACCCATTAGGAGGATGAAACTTCCTTCCTGAAGCAATATACATGCTACTGGTTCTCTTTAAGCATTCTACAGGATGGGTTGTTATTAGGGCTCTGCAAACACTGGCGTAATCCTGGAGACAATGAAGACTGAGCAATGGTGATATGCAATCAAAGTCAAATGTCACAAAGCCGAGGTCAAGGCTGTCAGAGATAAATGGTTATCCAGTGACTAAGCCAAGGTCACGCACAGTGGAATCATACAACAAGTCAGAAATGACAAATGCAAACAGAGTGAGCTTGCAAAAGCACTGTTCTTTATCTCTAGGGAGAGTTTTAATGGCACTTTCACCCATATATTTCTTATGGTATTTATGTATAATAACAATACAAGTAAAAAAAAATAATTATAAAAATTAGTAGTAGTAGTCATATATTATAGTTTAATAAATGGTTGTATTGATTTTATATATCTCATTTACCTTATTTTTGGTGAATACCATTGGCATGTATGTCCTGATGAAATTATAATTATGTGTTACTGAGCACTAGCTACATTTTGTATTGAAGTAGGAGTGCAAAAGCTTTAACTTACTATATATATACATATATATACATACACAGTCATGGGAAAAAGAAAGTAAGTCCTCTTTGAATTCTGTGTTTTTATATATCAGAACATAATAACAATCATCTGTTCCTTATCAGGTCTTAAAATTAGGTAAATACAACTTCAGATGAATGACAACACAGGACATATTACAATTATATTGTTATTATTTATTTAACAAAAATAAAGCCACAATGGAGAAACACCTTTAGCAGCAATAACTTAAAGTAATTGTTTCTGTATGACTTTATCAGTCTCTCACATCATTGTGGAAGAATTTAGGTCCACTATTCTTTAAAACGTTGCTCCAGTTCATTGAGGTTTTCTGGCATTTTTATATGCACAGCTCTCTTAAGGTCCTGCCACCACATTTCTATAGGGTTTAGATCGGACTTTGACTGGGCCATTGCACCTTGATTATTTTCTTTTTCAGCAATTCTGTTGTAGATTTGATGATGTGGGATCATTGTCCTGTTGCATGACCCAATTTCGACCAAGCTTTAGCTGTCAGAAAGATGGCCTCACATTTGGTTCTAGAATATCTTGGAATACAGAGAAGTTAATGCTTGACTCAATAACTTCAATGTTCCCAGGACCTGTGGCTGCAAACAAGCTCAAATCATCACCCGTCTACTACTGTGCTTGACAGTTGGAACAAGGTGTGGTGCTGTACATTATGGCCAGACATCTCCACTTTGGTCTGGTCTTACATTGTTCCAGAAGTCTTATTTGGTTATTTGGTATATAAACATAAGCTGTCCTGCCATGTTCTTTTTAGAGAGGCTTTCTCCTGGCAATCCTTCAAAACAAACCATATTTGTTAAGTCTTTTTCTAATTGAACTTCATTCATTTTAACATTTAAAATGCTAACTGAGGCCTGGAGAGTCTGAGATGCAACTCTTGTTTTTTTGCAATTTCTCTGAGCATTTCAAAGTGAATTTGCTGGTACATCCATTCCTGGGAAAATTGGCAACAGTATTGAAGGTTTTCCACTTTTTAATATTCTTTCTCACTGTAGAATGATGGATTTGAAATTGTTTGGAAATAGCCTTATAACCATTCCCAGTTTGATGTGCAACAACAATTGCTTCTCTCAAGATCACAGCTGATGTATTTTCTCCTTGGCATGGTGTTAGCACACACCTGAATGCTCCAGGTCAACAAACTGCCTAAACTTCAACTTTATAGTGGTGGTCACACTTGCTGATGGTCAGTTAATCAAGGACATTTGATTTACAGCAACTGTCTGCTACTTACCCTCTAGCAGTAAGGGTGTACTTAGATTTTCCCACAATGCTTCTAATTTTAAGACCTGCTAAGAAACAAATGATTGATGATTGTTATTATGTCATAATATTCAAAACCACTTTATTTTCCCCATGCCTGTGTGTGTATGTATGTATATATATATATATATATATATATATATATATCTTCTACAATTCCCAACCTGTGCAGTGGATGGTAATATATAGTGCAATAAAGTCACTGAATATGAGAACTCTGAGAGAAGACAAATGCTTAGAGAAACTCAACAGCTATCCTTTTAGTAAATTCCCACTCAGGTCTCAAAATAGTTTTGCTTACTTGTGCCATTACTTATACCTTTGCACATCAGACTGATCCCACCAATAAGGGCAGCCCAAACCCGAAATGCCGGAAAGTTCCCTTTACACAATAAATACCGCAACCATGATGATTATTTTGGCCTCCTTTGGGCCTTGTCACTGAGGTGTAGCTAATACCCCTTTAGTCACAGTGAGCACAAGATTACCCTTTTAACTTAAGGAGAGCCAAGTTATCCCTGTTTAGGTCTCAAAATAGTCTATTCACTTGTGTCTCGACAGAGTGAACCTATACCATTGCACATCAGACTGATCCCACCTATATGGGCAGATCAGAAGCAAAATGCAAGCAGGTTCTCTCTGCACAAGAGATATAGCAACCCTGGATGATCATTTCGACCTTCTTTGAGCCTCGTCAGTGAGGTGTCGATAATACCCCTCTAGGCACAGTAAGTACAGGGTCCATGCCTGGATTACCCTTTTAATTTGGGAGGGCCAAGTTGATGCAGTGCAACAAAAACTGTGAAATATATAATATATATTATTATATGGTGCAACAGGTGATATCTTTACACATTAACCTTAATAAATTAAATCTCATAGAAAGAAAGTGGGCACTCAGCCTCCTCATTTATATATCCCTAGGGATAGAAGGTATCCAAAACCCCTGGTCATTATAGACTGAAACCCACTTCATAATTGCCGAGGGGATGCCCAGTCGCCGGTTCCCATGCTAATAAAATAATTTTATGTGAGGAATCTGGTCCCAGAGGACCCACGTCGTCATCCCATGTCAAAAATAAAAAAACAATACATTTCTGTAATGATTTCCAATATATTTAGCATATGTCACTGTTCATAGCAAAACCGGGATATTGCTAAATGCAATATAAGTTAGTCATCCCAGCAGTACATCACAGGCACTACCAAAGGCATCCAGTTGCCTGTCAAAGTAATTGGATGTCTCATCTCATGGCGTAGGACTGGGGATGTACTCTGTATCCAGTATACATTGAGATCATATGGCAGTCAGCAATACACACTCCAAGGGTCTTTGCTCATTGTGGAGCCCATCACAGAGACCTCATCCTTTAATTGATGCTGTTCACTGTGATTGGCTCTCACAGATATCACTCTATTAGTATTACAATTAAGATTATAATTACAATTAGTTAGGGCAAGTAATAGGGTAAGAGTTAAAATTAGGGCTAGGTTAGGGCTACAATTAGGGTTTGTTATCGGGCTAGAATTAAATGGACCATCTAATGTTTAAACAGTAGCAGTGCCCCCACCTGCCCACAAAAAAATATTACTTTTCATCCATAGTTGACTAATGATTCGTTATGTAAGCTTCACGTCCACTTGAACTAATCAGAAATTCCTCATGGCTGTCAGTTTTACTGCTGGGGGGGGATAACAAATGATACCTAGTTCAATTACTCAACCATTTTCATCTAACCCTGATAGGTCAGGACAAAAGCGCTCCCCTACCAAGCTTACAAGGTAACCTACTGACAATAATTCGTTGTATATGTAAAAACTCTATTTTCAAATATACGTTGCTACCCGTCAGCCTTCACGGGCCATTCATTTCGTACAGGGGCAGTAACAACAGCCTCTATTCAAAACGTACCAGGACACAATATCAAAGACTGGGACGATGGGAATTGTCTGCATACAACCGTTACATACCCCAACAGGGAAAGAACTTTGACAAACATTTAAAGAATTAGTCGAATAATGATGAACTGTCATATCGTCATGTGGCGAAACCAACCTCGCCACTGTACACTGGAGAAGCCTGGTTGCTCGTCTGCTGCCTTTGGACTATGGCCCCATGTTAAAAGACATCTTTTTTTCCCTGCAGAAAATACTTATTTGTGCTTTTGTGCCGGGTGTTCGGTAGATTTGTTTGAGTGTGTTGTACCCCAGATAAGAATCCCATGGAGCCCATTCGCATGAAACTGACTGTGTAAAGACTTTGGCTCCATGGCATTTAAACTGTATTCGTGTGGTCTGAGCGCCATTCGCTTAATAACGTGCGCTCAGACCTGAGCTATCTGGGATATGTAGAACGTATATGTTTTATGTACTGAATGTAACTGTAGGTAATTTTATGTCTTTTACTGTTTGTTTTCTGCCATGTGGTTAATGGAGTTTTGCCTCTGTCTTTGGAGATAATTGAATTACTTCTCAATTATCTCCAGAGCAGAGAGGAGGGATTGTGATGCATTGTGGGATGGTTGAAATGTGTAAGTCTGTTATTGGTCCTTTTACCCTTTGTGTCCCAGTCTCCCATTTGGTCCCCTAGGGGAGTGTCCACCAGGTGGGAGACCTGCATAAAAGCCGGGCAGTTAGCCCCAGTAAATCAGTTCCTGCTTAACCCTCAAAGTGAAGTGTTGTCTCATTATTGGGGGAGGATTTATTGTATGCTGTTCCAGTTTGACTGCTAGGAGTCTAAACCCATCCGTATGGTTTTTGCCTATTCAGCTGTTTATAGCATTCATATGCTTGAGAGAAGGTATACGTTTCTTCGGTTCGGTGATTGTGGTGTCGGCCAGAGTGCTTGGAGTCCGCAGGAAACGATAGGAGCATCATTTAATGGAGGTACCCAGTCGGGGTGCCAGGTGATCCGTTACACGTCACAATCGTTATAAATTATTACATACATATTAAAGTTGGCATTGTAAAAATCTCTTTTTGCCCTCTTTATTTACAGGTCTGCCCAAACGTCGATTTCTGCACACCACAACTGACTTTAGAAAATATATTGGTTAACACCATTATAATTACTCAGCTTATTTCCCTGACCACGTGGAGCCTGAAGTTGTAGGAGGGGTTGATCTGGCCTATATAAACCTACCTCCATACCGGGCTGATGTCAATGGGTCACCCGACCCATCGCTCCATATTTTACAAATTCCATCATGGTGGGCCCTCTTTATTTACAGGCCAGCCCGAAAGTCGGTTTTGGCACACCACAATCGACTTTAGTAAATATAAGGGTTAACACTTACTTGGCTTATTTCCCTGACCACAAATATATATATATATATATATATATATATATATATATATATATATATATATATATGGTTTTAATTTTATATATAATGTAAAATAAATAAATAAAGTAAGAAATTTAAAAAAAAAATAGATATAAAAAAATTATATATGTGTAATTTCATTCTAACTGTATTTTAATATAAATGTATATGTATATATATATTGATATCAAAATACACTTATAACAAAATTATATATAAATATATATGTATTAACAAATATATGTATATATCTCTGTATGTCTATATATAAATAAAAATAATAAAAAAACTTATATTTATATATTTTTAAATTCTACATATATATTTATGTAATATTTTTACATAATTAAGTAATTTTAGTAATTACGGCTTGAAGGACCAGCCTGACAACCCAGGCAGAAAGTCCACATAATTTGGTTTGCAGTCCCTATATTTAACCCTGTAACTTTCCAAGACACCATAAAACCTGTACATGAAGGGTACTGCTTTACTCGAGAGACTTTGCTGAACACAAATATTAGTGTTTCGAAATAGTAAAATATATCACAGCGATGATATTGTCAGTGAAAATGCAATTTTTTGCATATTTCACACAGAAATTAAATTTTTACTGACGTTATCATTGTTGTGATATTTTTTTTCGGTTTCGAATCACTAATATTTCTGTTCAGTGTACAGGTTTTATGGTGTTTTCAAAAGTTACAGATTCAAATATAAGGCTTGCATTTCATTTTTTTCACATTGAAATTCGCCAGATTGGTTATTTTGCCTTTGAGACCGTATGGTAGCCCAGGAATGAGAATTACCCCCATGATGGCATACCATTTACAAAAGTAGGCAACCCAAGGTATTGCATATGGGGTATGTCCAGGCTTTTTACGTAGCCACTTAGTCACAAACACTGGTAGTAGCGGACCCAGGGTAACCCGACTTGTTACCTCCGCTAATTCCCTTCCTTCAGCCGGTCGGGAACCACTTACAAGGTAAAGAGACCCATTTCCCCCCAATAACTGGACAAGACCGAGTTCTGGAGGTACAACACAATTTTATTGGCCACACACAGTTTTTATGCATACCCCGTGCAAGGGGTGGATCACACACACATACAAAGACACATCCCACATTCCTCCCCCTCCCCAAGGTCCCAGCATGGGAAGGGACTTCGTTCCCTTTGTTCCCAAAGCCTGCCACTAAATCCCAGGGGCTCCCCACACCAACCGCCAGGGGTCTTCTTCCCAAGAGCCTCTGGGACTGGGAGTCTAGGCGCGGGAAAAAGGGACCGTTCCTTTGTCTCCCAGGCACGGAAAAGCCCATCCGTGGGAAAAGAGCTGGTCTCTTTGCCTCCTTTAGGCTCATGAGAGCTCGCCAAAACTCGCTAGTGCCACAAAATGGCCCACACCAATCTCAGGGATCCTTGCCTCGGTCCCTCGATCAACTAGATTCCATTCGCAAGGTCCTAGTGTGAAACACAGACAAGGGAAGCGTCTCCTTTCGGGATATAAATGCTCCCCCTGGATGGCGTTTGTCTGTACGAATGGCGGCCACCCAGTGGAGCACTCATTAATTAATTCCCTTGCAGTTTCACACCTATGTTGCTGCTGCAAGCGTTCTGATTAATTTGTGTGAACGTTCTAATGGGGCCCCGGGGAGGCCCTTGTTCAGGATACGAACGAGTCGGGAAACAATCCATGAATGCTTTCCCTGCTGGCGTTCGCCTGTATGAATGTAACTCATTAATTGTTTCCCTTGCGGTTTGCGGTTTTGACACCTATGTCGCAAGGTGATTGGAAGGTGTGAACATTCTATACAAACATTCTAAATGAGGTATTGGGGTGGTCCCTGTTTGGGAGGTGAATGAATTCCTTTAGTGGAAGCACTCCCGAAAGGGGAGATGGCACAATAAACTAAATACAGAGAAACACAAAACACACATATTACAAGCGGGAACCACACTGACCGCCAGTGGTTCCGCCACCATGCCATTATCGAGGTAATTCTCATTTCTGGTCTACCATTCTCAAATGCAACAGTCTGGCAAATTTCAATGTATATAAACTGAAAAATGTAATGTGCTATATTTGACCCTATAACTTTTCAAAACACCATAAAACCTGTACATTTGGGGTACTGATTTACTTGTGAGACATTGCTGAATACAAATATGTGTACTGTATTGTAGTAATAGCTAACAGTATAATGCAATTCACAGTTAAAATGACATGCAGAACTAAAAAAAAAACAAATTTTCTTAATCTCTCATTTTTTAATATTTTATTCAGAATAAATCATGTTTCCTATATAAATATTTGATATGACATGAAAGCTCTGTTTCTCCTGAACAAAATGATATGTAATAAGTGTGGGTGTATTTAATATGAAAGAGGTGAATTCTGGTTGAACAGACATATAGCGCAAATTCAAAGTTTTGTTTTGATCACAACTTGTACAACTGCCTCAGTCCTTAAGGGGTTATTATTTAAATCAGGAATATTTAGAGTAAATTGGTAAGTAGATATAGGTTTTAGTGTCACTAAAAACTAGTGATTATAAAATATAAGCTATATTATAAATACACCATGTGAAATAGCCCAGGTTGACATGTTTTGTGAATGGAATTCTATGATGCAGTAGTAGGCAGTAGACTTATACACAGCAAAATAATTTTGTTCATCCAAGTCAATTCGCCCAGACTAACCCAATTTTGTCCATGTGGTATTCCAATTTTGTCCATGCGTCATTTCATTTGAAACATAATGCACAAAACTATTATTTGCCTTCTCAAAAAATCACCTTCTTCTCCATTTACCTCCTTTTCTTTCTGGCACTATGGATATAACTCTGAATCACGAAACAAGCAAAATAGAGTGTATATTATCCATTTCAATTGTTACGTGATATGTCCATATGGCATTTTGGAGTTACGTAATTCAGACGAATCATCAATTGCCCAGACTTCGGACTAATTGTGATTTGTTTAAAACAGAATGCAGAAGTCTTGTTTGAAGTCGAAGCTGCAACACAAGATTATACAAGACCAACAAAAAAGAATCTGTTCGAATTGCAATTAGAGTAGGGTTAATTCTGTTTATTGAATAGCAATTACTCTGCCTTACTGTGCTAATCAAATCCAGCTCAAAATGGGCTTTTTGAATTTGTGCACATCATTTGCAATATTCATAGCAAAAATATAATTAATATGTAAACATGTCAAAAAATACAAGTCTTCTTAGTATAACTATATATTTTGGCAGCAATCGGTGATAAAAATTATTACATGAAAGGCGCCCTTGGGTGCCTAGTTTAAAAAAAAATATCTACTTTTCTGTCATATTTTAGGATCCGAACAAATATACTAGAATACTACAATTCAAGTATGACAAAAGAGGTTTTTACATCTGAGCTTAGTTCTTTTAATCTTAGTTAATATAGTAATATTGTATATTAGTATACATTTTCTACCTGTAGAATGACTTAAAAATTTACAAAAAAATTCTTAATTGATATAAATATTTTATTTTCCAAATTTCGCATAATAAAATGTATTGTTTTAGTTCACTCATGCCGCATGCTGTGCGATTTTCTTTCGCTTTTTTTCTCTTGTATAAAAGCGTAACTATGTTTTTGCCAATGTTACTTTTTTTGTGACTTCTAATATAAAATATTAAGATTGTTTTATATAACACTTTGCCAGGTGATGCATTTTTATAGAATAAATGTATAAATAGATTATGGTACTGAAAATCATCTCATAGTATTAATATTGTTTTTATTTTATTTGTTTTTACTTTTGAGGTAAGAAACCGCTTATATGCAAGACTCTTTTGTCCGCTCTATATTTTTAGTCGCTAACAAGATTCAGTCTAGAATACTTAGATTTTTCTTTTTTTTTTTATTATGATAGAATAAAAATCTTCATTTTTTATCGCTCATTAAAAAAAAAATCTAAATTGCAAATGGACAAAAAGCAAGATAAAAAAATGTTGATCTTATATTGTAATTATATGTTTACACAGTTCTTAACAATACAGATTCAGGCTGTGGTTCTATTTATAGGGAAATTTGAATATAAATTAAAAGTCTGTAAGGCCTCAAGCTTTTCAGAGTGAGATAACATGGTTCTTCTCAAGGGACAGATAGAAAGAGAAGGGTGAAAGATAGAGCCACACATCAGACCGCATTTGTTTAGGGACACTTAATTACATCACCTTATCTTTAAGAGAAAAAAAAATCTTTTCTGATTTTATCAGTACCCCATTTCTGTCACTTCCTTTTAATTTCTATCTCACTTCATTGCTCTTGAAAGTGTTGTTTGCCTGAAGGTTTGAAAGCATGCATATGTAACGATCAGGCAATGAAAAAAGCAAATGAGTTTTAGAAGTATATTAATTATATTATCGTGTTCAAATTCCATGGTTAGAATTTTTTCAATTCTTGGAAAACAAACATATTTGCTCTATTTTCTGGCAATTTAGAGGGTTAAATAGGTGTTTATGTGAAATATATACTAAACTATTTAGAGGGTTTTTTTTGTTTTTTTTGTTTTTACAATGCTCATAAACATATAGTACAGAAGGAAGATAATATGTCACAATCCCCTATGCTATAGGAATAAAGTGATCTAAAATGTAATCAGCATTACACCTAATAAAGGGAAATACGTTGATTAAACAGACATTACAAAAAAAGGGTACATCTATACCACTGCAAAATAGTGACAGTATAGATTAAAGTGGTAGCAAACAAATATCATGAACCATACAACCTGTATATAATAAGAAAAGATCTTGAAAAAATCTAGAAAAGGTAAAAAAATCACATAATAGTGAAGAATGTTTAGGACAAATAACTCAATCCCGGAGGTAGAGAACTTACAAGCAATATTGGCACATGTTCTACATGTATTCACCAAAAAAGAAGAACTACGTCATTTATAGGATCTTACACTAATGAGACATACAATATAAAAAAGTTTATACATTGCACATCCATATATGTGATTTATTTATTACAATGTGGATGTGGTGCTCAATATATAGGACGAACTACCAGAAAACTCCATATCAGACTCCGTGAACATTTCAATAATATCAGGATGCACAAAAAAGAACATAGTGTTCCTAACCATTGCAATACTTGTAGCATGTTTAATTGGTCTACCTTTATTGCTATTGGTATTGATCAGATTACTAATAACTGGAGGGGAGGAAATAAAATGAAGGATTTAGCCAAAAAAAGAAGCATATTGGATTTATACTTTAAAAACTCTGGGAAATGGGCCTTAATCAAGATATCGATCTGGCAGGGCTCCTTTAATTGGATCACCCCGTCTTACAAACTAGATTTCTTTTTTCGGTATAGCCGGAATCCATTGTTTTTAGTTTCAATTATATGTATGTTGGACTATTTTTAGGATCCATATGGTGTTTTAGATACATATTCCTTTTTGTATATCTATCTATATTTTGTACTTTGTTTTTAGGATGTATTTCTTGCTGTTTTGTATTATATTCATGCCAGGATTATATTTGCACTGGTTATATTAATATGATTGGTGCATCTGTACCTTGTCATATACATATATATATATATATATATATATATTTATATATATATATATATATATATATATACACATTTTATTCATGTTTCTATATATATTTTTTATTTCTTGATATTAATTGTTTTTCTTCTTTATAGATCACCAACTTTTGTGCAATAGGCAGCATTATTTATATATGGGGATCCTAGATGTTATACATCATAAAAATTTGGATATTTAACTTCTAATTCCGATGTGGATATGTGTTTTTATATGTTTTATGTTTTTGTTTGTGTGCCTTTTCTATTTATGTATGGAGGAACAGGGGGGATTTGTTCCGGTTCCGTTTTGGAACGCTCAGCTTTTTCCAGACTTGTATTCAGTCCGTACTGCTGTGCGTTCCAGGGTGGAACGCGGAAGTCCTGGAGGTTATAGAGTTATGGACGCTATGATATGC
>OW240913.1:47882625-48083521 GCA_933207985.1 Pelobates cultripes | reverse complement strand
GTGTCAATATGTCATATGTCAGGTATCAATCCATATCCATTGTGATTTAGGAATGTTAGGTAATTTCTGCCCTTTATGGATTAAAACCAGACTCTGCATCAACTGTGTAATTTTCCATGGGAGTTTTGTCATGGATCCCCCTCCGGCATGCCACAGTCCAGGTGTTAGTCCCCTTGAAACAACTTTTCCATCCCTATTGTGGCCAGAAAGAGTCCCTGTGTGTTTTAAAATTTGCCTCCCCATTGAAGTCAATGGCGTTTCGGGCGGTTCGCCGGTTCGCGAACATTTGCGGAAGTTCGCGTTCGCCGTTCGCGAACCGAAAATTTCGGGTTCGCGACATCACTAATCAGGATGCACAAAGAAGAACATAGTGTTCCTAACCATTGCAATACTTGTAGCATGTTTAATTGGTCTACCTTTATTGCTATTGGTATTGATCAGATTACTAATAACTGGAGGGGAGGAAATAAAATGAAGGATTTAGCCAAAAAAGAAGCATGTTGGATTTATACTTTAAAAACTCTGGGAAATGGGCCTTAATCAAGATATCGATCTGGCAGGGCTCCTTTAATTGGATCACCCCGTCTTACAAACTAGATTTCTTTTTTCGGTATAGCCGGAATCCATTGTTTTTAGTTTCAATTATATGTATGTTGGACTATTTTTAGGATCCATATGGTGTTTTAGATACATATTCCTTTTTGTATATCTATCTATATTTTGTACTTTGTTTGTTTTTAGGATGTATTTCTTGCTGTTTTGTATTATATTCATGCCAGGATTATATTTGCACTGGTTATATTAATATGATTGGTGCATCTGTACCTTGTCATATACATATATATATATATATATATATATATTTATATATATATATATATATATATATATACACATTTTATTCATGTTTCTATATATATTTTTTATTTCTTGATATTAATTGTTTTTCTTCTTTATAGATCACCAACTTTTGTGCAATAGGCAGCATTATTTATATATGGGGATCCTAGATGTTATACATCATAAAAATTTGGATATTTAACTTCTAATTCCGATGTGGATATGAGTTTTTTATATGTTTTATGTTTTTGTTTGTGTGCCTTTTCTATTTATGTATGGAGGAACAGGGGGGATTTGTTCCTGTTCCGTTTTGGAACGCTCAGCTTTTTCCAGACTTGTATTCAGTCCGTAATGCTGTGCGTTCCAGGGTGGAGGTTATAGAGTTATGGACGCTATGATATGCGTTCCACAGTGGAACACGGATATTATTTTAACGCATGTACCTGTGAACGTAGTGGGCACTACGTCCAGCCAATCAGAGATCGATATGGATGGAACCCGGAAGTGATGAATTTTCATGGCAATTTTCAAAAAATCATCGTGGTATATAAAGAAACAACTCTCCTGACTTATCTATATCCCTGAAGAAGTCTATAAACGACGAAACGCGTTGGATTAAGATTTTGGACATTTAGTTTCCATTTTTTTATTGTTTCTTTTTATGTTATTTTATGTATATTCTTTCTTGTTACATTTTTAAATTATACTTCACTTGATGCAGATGGACCTGTTCTACATGGTACCACTTGTCAGTGGAGATATGCTGGCTTAACACAGTTCCAATGTAAGTGCAATCAGTATAATTAAATGCATTTTTCCTTTACAATTCTGCCCTATAAACTTTTTTCCTTTGAGGATTGGGTACTCTGAATATATCTTCGTCTGCATTGCAAGATCTTCTTCAAAGAAAGTCAAGTGCTGTCCTAAGATACCCTGATAAAGAGTGAGATAAGTGCAAATCACCAATATTGCTTGTAAGTTCTCTACCTCCGGGATTGAGTTATTTGTCCTAAACATACTTCACTATTATGTGATATTTTTTTACCTTTTCTAGATTTTTTTCAAGATCTTTTCTTATTATATACAGGTTGTATGGTTCATGATATTTGTTTGCTAACCCTTTAAGCTATACTGTCACTTTTTTGGTGTGGTATAGATTTACCCTTTTTTTGCTATATATTATATTGGTGTATGTGAGGTACACTTTTGGGTGTTTAGCATTACCATTCGGTTCTTCTTTTGGGATATTATACAGTACTCTTTTTGTGGACATTACAAAAGATTCCTTATGGGGTTTATTCTCTGTAATGTAAATCATAGACATTCTAGGATACAATAGTGGCACAAGAAAAATGCTCTAATATGGCTGGTCTTCTGAATTGGGCCTTCATTCTTGAGAACAAGAACAGTTGATAAATATTAAGTTTTCAGTCCATTTCTCTTCTAATTCTGACTGGATTTAATGTTTATAATAATATTTATGTCTAATAGCTTATACAATAAACACATTTGTCTGCCTTTTTTTTTTAAAGAAATCAAATAAAAACCTGTGGGTTATATGCCTCTATTGCCATGCTGCTGGTAGGGGCATGTATACTAATCAGTGAGCAGTGAGTGGCTGCTCGTTGTCATATAAGACCAACGAATGGGCGGCTGCTGCCCAGTTGCTAATAGAATAAAAGGAGATCTGGCACAAACTATCCCTTCATGCCACCATGGTTGGGCTATAAATAAACAAAAAGCAGCCAGTGTCCACCCATTGGTGCTGGTTTTGGCTCTAATACTAATATTAATTCCAAGGGACCTAATGTCACCCCCAGCCACTGACTGTGTGTGGGGGTATTAATAAAATACACAAAAGGGAGTGAACATACTTATGTCCACCCCAACAAAAATATTCTGCATATAAATAAAAATAGATACCTAATACCTGTAAAACCTGTAAAGAATTATATTACACTTACCATACAATGTCTTTTTTCTTTTTAAATCTTCTTTTTACAGCACCCAAAAAAGATCAAAATAAAATTGATAAAGTCCCAGTGGAACTCTTAAAATAAAAAAAAGAGACTGGACCACAAAAATAAATAAATGAGGGAATGAAAAACCTGCAATGCCTTAAAAATAGTTTAATTATAGCACATTAAGGGTTCCACACAGACTGAGCTTTGCATGGTGGAAAAAACCCTTTGCTTTCCCACACTATGCAATCTCAGTCAGAGTGCTCTGATTGGCTAACATGTAAGCTAACCTATCAGAATGCTCAGATAGGCAAGTCTCGCTTCTTTTATTCTGGAAGATGGACAGGGAATTTTGACAGGTATGATAATATTGAAATTCCAATGCTTGTTGCTGAAAGTTGGAGTGGTACAAAATGCTTCTTTTAAAAACATCCAGATGTTTGCTGGGAGTCCAGATGTTATGGTAATTTGGGTAAAGCTAAATTCGATGCATCTTTTAAAATTTTCAGGAAATGTTTTAGGAAGTCATAGCAGCTAAATGTTGGGGTGATATCAAACTTTTTACTTATTTGTAATTTGTCATGACACATGGGGGATTTTTTTTTTGCATGAATATTTATGGGTTCATTCACAAAATCAAAAATATTCTCCAACTTAGCTATTTTCCATCTTGAATATTTGGTCCCAAATTTGCAATTCACCAGCAAATTTGGGTTATTTCTGGATTTAGTAAATACATCTTTAAACATTGCATCACTGTAAACTTGTTATTACATGGCATCCTGTCTGAGTGCAATTTAGTTAAAGGATCACTATAGGGTCAGAAACACAAACGTGTATTTCTGACCCTATAGTGTTAAAACCACCATCTAGCCCCCCTGGGCCAATAATGTCTCCATAAATATAGCAAACTCTTACTGTATTCAAGCTTGAAGCTATAACTCTGCATGTTGTTTTCCTCAGAAAAGCAAGCAGTCTGCTGACATCATAAGAAGTGGTAGCCTTATCCAATCACAGTGCTTCTCCATATGATTGTCTGGGACTGACAAGGAGGCAGATCAGGGACAAAGCCAGCATGATTCAAACTCAGCCCTGGCCAATCAGCCTCTCCTCATAGAGATTAATTGAATCAATGAATCTCTATGAGGAAAGTTCAGCGTCTGCATGCAGAGGGAGGAGACACTGAATGTTTGGATGCATTTTAGGCAGCCATGACCCAGGAAGAATCTCTAACAGCCATCTGAGGAGTGGCCAGTGAAGTTATCACTAGGCTGTTATGTAAACACTGCAATTTCTCTGAAAAGACAGTGTTTACAGCAAAAATCCTGAAGGTAATGATTCTACTCACCAGACCACTTCATTTAATAAGCTGTAGTTGTTCTGGTGACTTTAGTGTCCCTTTAATCAGTTTGTACATTGCTAAGATTTAGGGATCATAAGTACATGTAATATTATCGTACGTGTGACAATGTGACAATACAAAAAGATTCACAAACATTGTCTCATTACAGCACATGGGTTAAAAATAGCATATAATGAAGGTTGTAAAACATCTGGACAAATTGCTTGCACTTTTAATTATGCATTTGACAAATAATCAATGCCTTTATAAATAAGAACACTTCTAAGAATCAAAAACGGACCTTGCCTGTCAGCTGGGGGAGGAAAGAATTTAATATGAAAGTTGTAAAGATGCAGAAATTCACTTTGAATTCCCGTCCAATGCTCACTTTAGTAAATAAACTTGTTAGAGTACATGGATCATTAAGGTTCAGGCTTGATATACAGCTTTATATATGTTTTTTTTAGCCTGAAGAAGAGTTCACAGTATTCTAGAAAGCTTTCACTTTAAGGCCTCAATTTAATATGGCTGGAAAAGCTTTCCAAATGATTTAATATTTTTGGATAAAATTTAAAAATAGTTTTTCTCAACGTATTAAAAATATAAAAAATATGTATCATATATAACAAAAATATTACAATATTGCAAAATATTTTTTAGAATATTAAATAATTTAAAAAATATTTCAAAAACTAGGAAATAATTTAAAAAGATTTTCCAACAACATTAAATTGAGACTTAAGTGGAATATTTATTAAGGCAAAGTGCTAAATAAATAGCTATCACAATAGAAACCAATAGAATGTCTCTCAACATTTAATACTTTGCACCCAGAATAGCGCTCATTTTAACTTGACAAATTTGCCCATAAATCTTCTAACCAATTAATAAATAACCTTTTCTTGTTACTCATTTTCTGTTGCTAAGACCGTGCCACCTTCTATTTAACAATATAATTAAACCTAGCAATCTAATTATGCTCACAAGGAAAGGGGCAAAATAAATTATTACATAAAAATACAACAGGAAGGTGCACTTAACCTATTAACGTCAATTATATGTAATGGGAAAAGGTTTAAAAATGCATGTTTTTTAATGCACTTGAACAAAATAGTCAAAATTTGAATATTAATGTATTCATTTTACTAGTTGCAATTCTGTAGCTAAGTAGATCCACCTCCTGGTATGCAGAGTATAACATTAGTGAAACTAACTAAATAAATAAATATTTAAATACTGTTTTGTTTTGGGTTGTTTTTGTTTCAAATTATATGAATAAAATAGACTTGTGCACTATAAAAATACTCTCTTCATTAAAGGGTCTTAAACAACACTGAGGAACTCTTCCTTTTTAAGCTCCCTACTAGTGATGTCCCGAACGGTTTGCCGAACGGTTCGCCACGAACGGTTCGCCACAGACTCATCATTGAGTAAAGTTGACCCTGTACCTCACAGTCAGCAGACACATTCCAGCCAATCAGCAGCAGACCCTCCCTCCCAGACCCTCCCACCTCCTGGACAGCATCCATTTTACATTAATTGTGAAGCTGCATTCTTAGTGAACTGTCCAGGAGGTAGGAGGGTCTGGGAGGGAGAGTCTGCTGCTGATTGGCTGGAAAGTGTCTGCTGACTGTGAGGTACAGGGTCAAAGTTTGCTCAATGATGAGTCCACGGTGAACCGTTCGTAGCGAACCGTTCGCGAACCGTTCGGCAAACTGTTCGAGACATCACTACTGCCTACCATACTATTTGTAAAATTGTAGATATGTAAATGATTTTTTTTATATGAACTTTATTTTTACTATGTTCATTTTGCCATTCGAACCAAGATACTGTCTGCCTTATTTTATACATCCTGATTGGGGTACACTTCCCCTGATTGGATGTTTCTTTCCCTATGTTTATTGGCATTATTCAGTCTATAAAGATGGGTCCCTTTAGTGTACATTTAATGTACCCTGACCTGATTGGCATATGTGAGACCTTGTGTGGCAATTTTCTGAATATACAATTGATGGGACAACCTATGCAATAGGAGCAGCTCTCACAATGTTATGAGTGTAGTGCTATTCCCTGCCCACTTCCAGTCAGTTCCACTCCATAATACAGTGGATGTTCCAGTCTCACTATGAGGTGCGCTTTGGGAATACTTTAAAGGACCACTATAGTACCAGGAAAACATACTCGTTTTCCTGGCACTATAGTGCCCTGAGGGTGCCCCCACCCTCAGGGATCCCCTCCCGCCCGGCTCTGGAAGGGGGAAAGGGTTAAAAACTTACCTTTTTCCAGCACTGGGCGGGGAGCTCTCCTCCTCCTCTCCGCCTCCGATCCTCCTCCTGGGCTGAATGCGCACGAGCGGCAAGAGCTGCGCGCGCATTCAGCCCGTCGCATTGGAAAGCATTTACAATGCTTTCCTATGGACGCTTGCGTGCTCTCACTGTGAAAATCACAGTGAGAAGCACGCAAGTGCCTCTAGTGGCTGTCAATGAGACAGCCACTAGAGGAAACAGGGGGAAGGCTTAACCCATTCATAAACATAGCAGTTTCTCTGAAACTGCTATGTTTATGAAAAATGGGTTAACCCTAGCTGGACCAGGCACCCAGACCACTTCATTAAGCTGAAGTGGTCTGGGTGCCTAGAGTGGTCCTTTAAGCCCACCTCACATATTCAGCAATCACACCCACCTATGACAGGGACAAATCAATGATACAGGGAGGCGGGATTGTGCCCTGATGCTCTCCCTCTTGTAATAGCCTGTTATGAAACAAACGCCCATACCGGATTATGTGTTCCGCCCCGCCTGGTTCCACTCTATAGGACAAGACGGGGTGGTCCCAGTTAAAGGAATAATAATAATAATAATAATAGGTATTTGTGTGTCGCCTTTCTCCCAGTGGGACTCAGAGTGCTCTTGGAGCCGGCCAGATCAGCAGATGAATAGTAGTGTATGTTATTGCTGCCCCATTGATGGTGCTCGATTTGCCAACCTCGGAAGGCATAGGGATTTGAACCTTTGGCCTTGCATTTTTTAGCAGGCTTTGTGGTTGAGGATTTTGCCAGCTGAGCTACTTTACCAGCTGGGTGCATCTCCACTATGATTTTGAGATGTAGAATATGTGATGACACGCCACGCCCCAGGTAGACTGCAGAATAGAGTCTAGACACTCCGCCTCTCTGGACCTCCCACATTGAACAGCTGATGGCCATGTCTCATCAGCAATAGGTATTTACAGTTGCAAGAAAAAGTATGTGAACCATTTGGAATGATATGGATTTCTGCACAAATTGGTCATGAAATGTGATCTGGTCATCAAGTAAGTCACAACAATAGACAATCACAGTCTGCTTAAACTAATAACACACAAAGAATGTAATGTTGCCATGTTTTTATTGAACACACCATGTAAACATTCACAGTGCAGGTGGAAAAAGTATGTGAACCCCTAATTGGAGCTAATTGGAGTGAGATGTCAGCCAACTGGAGTCCAATCAATGAGATGAGATTGGAGGTGTTGGGTACAGCTGCCCTGCCCTATAAAAAACACACACCAGTTCTGGGTTTGCTTTTCACAAGAAGCATTGCCTGATGTGAATGATGCCTCGCACACAAGAGCTCTCAGAAGACCTACGAATTGTTGACTTGCATAAAGCTGGGAAGGGTTATAAAAGTATCTCCAAAAGCCTTGCTGTTCAGTCCATGGTAAGACAAATTGTCTATAAATGGAGAAAGTTTGGGGCTGCTTTGCTGCGTCAGGGCCTGGACGGATTGCTATCATCGAAGGAAAAATTAATTCCCAAGTTTATCAAGACATTTTGCAAGACATTTTGCTGGAGAACTTAAGGCCATCTGTCTACCAGCTGAAGCTCAACAGAAGATGGGTGTTGCATCAGGACAATGACCTAAAGCATATAAGTAAATCAACAACAGAATGGCTTAAACAGAAGAAAATACGCCTTCTGAGGTGGCCCAGTCAGAGTCCTGACCTCAACCCGATTGAGATTCTGTGGCATAACCTCAAGAAAGCGATTCACACCAGACATCCCAAAAATATTGCTGAACTGAAAAAAGTTCTGTAAAGAGGAATGGTCAAGAATTACTCCTGACCGTTGTGCACGTCTGATCTGCAACTACAGGAAACGTTTGGTTGAAGTTAGGGGTTGAGGTTCAACCAGTTATTAAATCCAAGGGTTCACATACTTTTTCCACCTGCACTGTGAATGTTTACATGGTGTGTTCAATAAAAAACATGTCAACATTTCATTCTTTGTGTGTTATTAGTTTAAGCAGACTGTGATTGACTATTGTTGTGACTTACATGATGATCAGATCACATTTTATGACCAATTTGTGCAGAAATCCATATCATTCCAAAGGGTTCACATACTTTTTCTTGCAACTGTATATGGAACAACAAGCTGCTCATGTTCACAGGCTCCTGACAACGACATTTTGAACATGCTGAAATGTGCGTTGAGCATTTTCATTTTTTATTTTTGTTACCCCTATGGTTATTGATTTTTAGGGGTTTCTTTTATTACTTTTGTTGGGAGAGTTGGTTCAGGTAGATACTAGTGGTCAGACCACGGTGTCGACGTAACTCTTAAGGTGAATTGAGAGATTTTTTTTTTTTCTTTCTTCAAGGCTTTTCATTTGCATTTAGACCAGATTATCTGGTCCCTTGTTCTCAGTGGACCTTGTGCTTTTTCTCTCTCCCTAACCTCGTTTACACTACCTTTCCATCAGTCGGACACTAGGGGAACTGGAACTTAGATGCGATTTAGTACTCCAGTTAATGGATCCCCTGGGCACTGATTAGTAGATCTCCCTTTTTTCAAGTTATACCTTTTGTTTGCATATCCCTTTTTATCCTTAGATTGATTAAAGGTAGGCCCCCCCTTCCTCATTTCTTATACCAGCTCTCCTGATGATAGTTTGCCCTTGTGGGACTCTATACATCACTTTCTCCTATTTCCTATTTTATACAGGGCCGGTGCAAGGATTTTTGGGTACATAGGCGAAGATGTATTTTTCCACCCCCCCCTCCAAAATAACATCTTCACCTATGTGCTTCTTAACCAGCCCCTCTCCACCGTCCATTAGTGGTCCCCTCCCTTCCCTGTCCCTTAGTGTTCTTCTAACCTCTCCCCTCTTTTCCCTGTCCCTTGGTGTTTCTCTCCCTTCCCCTCCCTGTCCCTTGGTGCATCCCCCACCCCCTTAGTGGTCGCACTCCCCTTCCTGGTGTGCCTCCTACCTCTCTTGTAGCATTGCCAAGTGGAGGATATCCCCTACAGGAGCTTCAATTTTCTGTACCTGGCCAGACTGACAGGGAGTGCTCTCTCAGTGAGCACCTCCGGTCAGTCTGGCTGGGTACAGGAAACAGAAGCTCCTGTACTGCGCTCTGCCATGCTACACTCAGTGGTGTATACACACTGACAGTCACACACACTCAATGACAAACACACAGACTCACTGATCTGACACACACTCATTCATTGACACACACACACTGATTGACACTTATTGACAGACACACTGATAGTCACACACAGACTCAATGACAAAGATACTCTCACTGATTTGACAGACACTCACAAACACACTCTGACAGACACACACATACACTGACACACTCATACACTCACATGCAACACTCATACAATCACTCACAGACACACAGATACACTCACACACACACACTCACAGACAGTCACTCACAGACACACATACACTCACTCACGCACACACTCACAGTCACTCACGCACACACTCACAGTCACTCACTCACAGACACACACACACAGACAGTCACTCACAGACACACATACACTCACTCATGCACACACTCACAGTCACTCACGCACACTCACAGTCACTCACTCACAGACACACAGTCACTCAGACACACATACACTCACACACAGTCACTCACAGACACATAGACACACATACACTCACACACAGTCACTCACAGACACACATACACACATACACTCACAGGCACACAGACACTCACACACTCACACACAGACACATCACATACACTTACTAATTATTTTAATAAATAAACTTTTTTCCACCCAGCCTCCCTACCTGGAGAGCTGGTGTGGATGATGAATCATTCCCTGGGGTCCAGTGGGGCTGCTGGGCGGCGTGCGGCAGTGGTGTGATCAGACACGGCGAGGGAGCTCTAATCTCCACACTCTGCTCCCTCGCAGACTTCTACTGATGCCGCGGGAGCCGGAATATGATGTCATATTCTGGCTCCCGCGGCATCAGCAGACAGCACGCGAGGGAGCAGAGCGTGGAGATTAGAGCTCCCTCGCCGCGTCTGATCACACCACTGCCGCACGCCGCGCCGGGGGTCCAGAAGGTGGCCTGGCAGGAGGGAGAGCTTCCCTCCTGCCGGTCACTGAAATCTTGCGCCCTCAGAGCCGGTGCGCCCTAAGGCGGTCGCCTGTGCCGCCTTATGGACGCGCCGGCCCTGCCTGTATACAGACCTGCAATAATGAAATAATGGGAATATATTTAATTTGTTAGATTAGGATCTTTAAAGGTTAGTTTGTGATTATTGAATTATAATAACCTGTCACAAAATAAATTTTACAAAATTACAGGGACACTATAGTCACCAGAATAACTACAGCTAATCGTATTTGTTCTGGTGAGTATAATCATTCCCTTCAGGCTTTTTGCAGTAAACACTGTCTTTTCAGAGAAAATGCAGTGTTTACATTACAGCCTAGGGATACCTCCACTGGCCACTCCCCAGATAGCTACTAGAGGTGCTTCCTGGGGCAGTGCTGCACAGTGTGACTGACATTCAGTGTCTCCACCCTCTGCATGGAGATGCATGGAGATACATTGATCTATGAGGAGATGCTGATTGGCCAGGGCTGTGTTTGGCTTGTGCTGGCTCTTCCACTCCCCAGATGGCTACTAGAGGTGCTTCTTGGGGCAGTGCTGCACAGTGCACCACCCTTTGCATGGAGACACTTAATATTCCTCATAGAGATGCATTGTTTCAACAAGCTAAAGTGCTTTACATGTCTAGAGTGTTCCTTTAAGCTGTCAAAAATTATTTTATATTTAAATATAAAATTGTAACAAAACATACTAAACCTATAACTGATTAATAAAATGAGCAGTAGTTATAGTTTGTCTATTTTTTTAATTACGCAGATACATGGAAAGTGCGCATACATTTTTTACGTTTTGCAAGAAATACTTATTACTTGCATGCCTAAATATTCGGACAGTAATATAGCCTTATAAAATAAATTAATTCAGCAAATATTTCTTAATTTACCAGAACAAATTCTGCTTAGCTTTAGCTTACTTTAAATACATTTGCAGTATCGTTGATTTTGAAGTATGGGCATATTTATTACTAGGGAAATAAAATTGACTATTTCACAGACAGTTGGAACTTCCCACCTGTGAATTTTTAATGGTATAGTTGCTTGTAAAAACGTCTTCTTCTAACCACATATATATCGGAAAAAACAGAACTGTAAAGAACCCTCCAATAGTATTTGTTAACCCACGATGTTGGTGGACATACAATCATTAATATTTACCTGCTGCATATAATATTTCTTTGCGCACATCAATGACAGCACAATTCCATTTGATATTATTTCTCTGTCAATGTATTTCTCTGGTTAATACAAAACCCCTATTTTAGTAAAACTGTAGTCAACTCAAAAATTAATCAAAACATGAAAAAGACAAATACACAGGTACATATACAATGAAGCAGAACGGATATGAGTGAGATTTATACATAAGATAGTTCAGCTTTGAAGACGTATTTCAACCAAAAGGAGTGTTTCTGTTAAAACACTGATTTTACTTATAGTAAGCCTTACAGTCAGTCCCCACAGAAAATTAGTAAATAAATGAATAACTCACCTTAATTCTAGAGCCTGAACCTCCTCGTGTGATTTCATTCCCGCTCACTGCATAGGGAGGGACTTCCTGGAGGTCTGGCTGAGGAGAAGACTCAGCAGCGGGGAGGGGTTGGCGTGTCTCCATTGGTCATTTGTCACTAGCGTGCTATGTATTCTGACGACAGAAACCCAATATGCACATAATTCACATAAGTCAGTCTTCAGCTGGCTATCATTTTCAGCTGGCTAATGACGCAACCGGAAATGGAGTTACACCTCCGGCAGCAAAGATCTTTAACTCTGTATGTGTAGTGTTTCTCAGTAAAATTCTACATATACAGACTCAAAGCACTATAACCACTTCAAATCAGTGAAGTGGTCATGGTCCTTGGAGTAACCCTAGCATAGCTTATTGTGCTATCCAGGCATTGGAAATAAACCACAACTGGCATCTAAGCACGCGCCACATAGTGTCTATCACTGGTCAACGGTTATCTATATTTTTAAAGAAAACTTAGATGGCTACATACTAAACATTTTAACAATTTATGATTATTATTTATAAAGCACCAACAATTCTGCATTATTATCCAGAGCACTGTACACAATTTAACAATGAATCAAAGGTATTCTTACAGACAGAGGGAAAAGTAATTAGACATACTGACACAAAAAGGATAACTGCTGTCACTGGCGGAGAGAGAGTGCAGCTGAGTGCTCTCAGGCAATGAGCTCAGCCATGACTTGTCTGTGGACTAATATTTGGAGAACATTTATACAGAATTGTATCTAAGACAGCTCATGAGCATATAATCTAGAGGAAAATACAAAAGGTATCAGGGGATAGAAAACCATAAAAAAACCTATTACAGGTGTGGGCAACTAGGGAAATGATCAGTTGGAGTTTAATGAATGATCCCTCTAGAGTTTGCTTCTATGTACATTGTTTCAGTATTTTAAAGGAACACTCCAAGCAACATATTTGGGTCCCCCAGTTGCCTGTACTGGATGTCTCCCCTGAAGTAAGTATGGCCTAATGCAGGGCTGGGCTGAGCTGAGTTCTCTTGACCAACGACAGCTGCCTTGCTTATCTCAGTGTAGTTATGGCTCCCAAAGAGACCCAGATAAGCTGTCGAACCATTCATGTTTTGACAAATTGCACTGTGAAGGTGCTTGGCTCCTGGTACCATATCACCTATAGAGGGAGGTAGTGATAAGCAGTGTCCTTGTCAAATAATAATCATATGCACCACCTTACACCTCCAAAACACAGAGGATATGCACATGTGTTTAACAATGTTTAATTTGCACCTTTTGGGTTGGATTATATTAGTAGAGAGAGCAGCGGCATCTTATCTCATCAAATGATGCATAAGTAAGACCAACATTTTTGTGAAAAAAAAATAATAATATTAATGTTTATTACTTTCAAGTGTATGGTATTCATAGAGAAGTGTTATAAAGTAAGAGATAGTTTCTCCTGGCTTTCCCTCCTGGGCTCTTCTAAATTGCAAAATGCCTTGGCAGTGAAAAGGATAATTGATGCACTTAGTTTTTATCTGAAAAATATATAGTGTACAGGTACCTCTGAGCCCCCCGTCCCTGATTACCCAGGTACATGTGGTCACCATTATCATTTTAGACCCACTCAAGCACACTACAGCCTTTAGAAAGTCTGAAGGACTTCCAGCAGGCTTAGCTGAGTGATTTTCACCATTAACAAATGTTGGTACCTTATAAACAAGTTAATAATAATAATAATAATAGTATTAATACTACTACTACTACTAATAATAATAATAATAATACTAACAGTACTTGTAAACCTTGCCCAAATTAATAAAAAATAGATATGATTGAGTCATAAGAATTTATGGTAAACCATTAAAAGGCAGGAAAGCACAAGCAGACCCCAAACACAATAACCACCTCAATATATGTGGTTACGGTGCCTATAGTGTCTTTTTAAGAAAAGTAATCTTATAACGGTGGCAGAAATAAGTCTTCCCTATACAACAAAAAATGTGTCCACAAAAACATAACAAAATCTTAAGGGGATAAATTTACCAGACATGCGATGTGCAAGTATATTTATAACTGCAGATCTCAAATGTTACTGTAAAAGGTCACATCAGTATATTTTTCTCATGTTTGCATCAGTAGTTCTAATAAAAATTACTGATGTACATCTGATGGAACTAGTTCATGTTGATTGTCATTACAGTGAGCAGACATAATTTCCGTGCTATGACAGCAATTACATTAACACTGTCAGTGCCTGACGTTTAATCGTGAGCCATTCATTGACAAAGAAGTGGTGAACTTAATATTTAAATACACTATGTTATGTTTAGTATATTTCTCTTTAGAAATATTTACAAATCATATGTGATTTTCATATTTCATGTTCAATCCATTTAAAAATGCAGGTAATGCATATATTAATAGATTTGGATCCTGTACTCCTCTGATTTATGAAGGACTGCGGTCATAAAACAGGTTGTAAACTCTGATGGTGATTGTGAAAGATAACCATGAATCTTACACACTAACACAATAATGGCTATTAAAGAGGTTTCTGGTTTGGCAGGTTTGTGGCTGCTTTCATTTGTAGGTGATTGTCTGTGGAAAAAAGCCAGACATAAATTGAAAATCCATAACTGTATTCATATGTAATGAAATGGAACTGCTTATAATTAGGGTGAAGATTGTGCTCTCTCTCTCTCTCTCTCTCTTACACACGCACATACACACTCAGACACACAAGTACATCCACTTTAATTTCTCCTCTCTCCACATCCATCCATTATCCCCCAATCATTATCCCCCAATCTCCCCCCTCTTTTGAATTCTGTAAATCTCCCTCCCTAACACGTGTCCTTTCCTCGTATTCTATATTTCCCTTCGCCATTCCATCTCTCTTTCTGTCTTGTCTCTCTCTATCTTGTCTCCCTACCACCTCCTTTCAATCTGTATTGTTGTCTGTATTTCCCCCATTCCACACCATGCATTTATCTTGCCTTCTGTATTTCCCTCTCCCTAACCCGTCTCTCTTTTTCCTTCTGTACTTCCCCTTTTCCATTCATTGCTGTGTCTTGCCTCCTGTATTCCCCCCACCCCATCCCTCTCTCTTTTCTGCTGTACTTTTCCTACCTCCTATTTTATTCCCCCTCCCCATCCCCTCTATTTGTTCTGTCTCCTGGGTCTATCTATTCCTATTCTATCTCCCTCCCACTTGTATTCTGCATTCACCCTCCTTGTCTAATCTCTTATGTCTTCTGCATTTTGCCACCTCTCTCTAATTCCCCCCCCCCCACACCCATCCCATCCATCTCTATATTATCACCCATGCCTCCTTCTTCCTTGTACCACCTGTCAATAGGATGAAGGTAAAAAAACATTAACCATAAATTTGGCTCACAGTATATATTTCTCCCTAGTACTGTGAGACATTACAACCCTTGGAAAAAACTGTCTTTTTAGAATAACTGAGATTCTCCTCTCAGGCCATTCTACAAACAAATATTCTAACCCTTACAATGATCAAATTTAAAATCCAATTACCAAACTGAAATAAAAGTAATGTGTGAGGGTTTCTGGTTGACTTTACTCTTCACCATTATTGTGCTGAATGTCAGATTTCAGAATTTTTTGTTTAATGCTTTGTTTCTTCTTTCAAAAAATAATTTTTATATATATATATATTTGTTTCGTGTGTTTTTTTTTCCAGTGTATTCTACTGTCAGACAGGGCCCAATGATTACATTTGCTTCACTGAATTGGACTTATGTGGAACCCCGCTGAGTGCCTGGGAGCTTTTTTGCTCCACAACCTGAAGGACAGCTGTTCTTTTTCTCCCAGACTAGAATATGATTAAACTGCATTAGAAACATGACACACAGCGGGGAATCTAATGTTGTACTTAAAAAAAAAAAAAAAATATGCTAGTAGTCGCAGAGAAATAACATCCAAGCTAGGGACAAAATATAACCTTTTTAGACAAAGTATCACAAAGAAACCATGTCAAAAGGATATTCTATCAGAAAGATTAAGAATACAGAACACATTAATAATCCAGATTCTAAATGTTTTCTGAATTCACAAAATCTGTAAAATAGTCTAAGGACTAGAAAAAGGAATGAAAGACACAACAACCAATAAGTGGTGACACTCAAAGACGAAATTGGTTCATTCTTTTTATTCAGGCATTGTATAGATATTGCATTACAATATTCAAAACAACCAATTCATACTAAAAAACATTAAAAAATACTAATATAATGCCTTTTTTTTCATTTAAATCCTCACATATTATTTCACCAGCATTGACCTTTGCAAAGGCCTGTAAGAATCTAAGCCAATCATGAGTCTGCCATTCTAGTCTAGGGAGTCTGAACTGTCTGAAAATCTATGGAAATTACATATGAAAAATTAAATAAATCTACATTTTTAGAAACAGTATTTCTGTAGCAATGTTTAAAGCGGAGCAGTCACTATGGTAACCTGCAGAATGCTCTTGCTCATTGGTCCACATAATGTGCCCCATTGTTGCTCTATATTTATAAGCCCCCCCAAATTTTTTTCCAAAAAAGATTATTTATTTTTCAGATTAAAAATAATATAGCTATACTAAATACACCAATGTTTCTACTCTGAAAAAAAAGTGTACACTATTTGTATACAGGGTCAATTATAATAATAAAAAACATATATTATGATAAAAATACAAACCATGTATATAGTCTAAAAACTGAGTTAAGGTCAGATAAACAAAAATGTTAAAAGCACTAATATGAAAAATACTAGTGTATCTCTATCTATTTATCTATATGTATCTATCTATCTATATATCTAGTTTCTAAATTTACATTAAAAATATTTTTTTAATAAAATTAAAAAATATATATTTTAATATGATATTGAGTATATTTATTATTATCCTAGTTTTATAGATATCTAGAACAAGACCTGTTCTACTTATTGTGCAAAGGTAAACAGGATATTTTATAGCCAAAAAAATATTCTTGCTTATGGTAAGCAGGCTAGTCTTCAATTTTGTGATGTGCACGCTATCTGACAATTTGCTGAAAATGAAAATATCATCTCTGCTTTAATGAACACCTGCCATCCATTGCCTGGATTGACTTAATGTTCTCTACTCAATGGTTCAGAAATTTCAAATAAGGCTGGGTCTCAGTAGAATTGCATAAATAATGAGAAAACGGGCAAGATGTGCACTAACTAAACTCAGTCATTTTGACACGAGCCAATCCATTTTTAGCATTTACATCTGATTTTATAACCTCATACTGTCGAGATAAAACACGTGATCTGATAAAATTAGTCATGCCAAGTTGTTCTCATCGTTATGTAATACATTGCCAGGAAAGGATCTATTCCAGTGACTCACTGGTACCACACAACACCATAGCGATTCTGACTATATCAGCTCTCTGCAATTTCTTCACCCTCATCCCTTGAAGGTTAGTATGTTTAAAATGATTAATAGATAGTAATATTGAAGATTCCAAGTATTCCTATTTCACAATGTTTTCATATGTCAGTGCACTGCTGATGAAACCCTAAAGAAATTAAAATTAAACCTCTATTGAGAGAAATGAAATAGGGCCCTAGTGACACAGCTGAGTCTCACCAGGGTAATTATTAACAGAGTCCCATTAATTCTCTCTTTTTCCCTATTCATGCTTGCCTGCTCACCGTCTTTTAACCCACAGCAGGGACAGAAAATCCACAGTACAGCAGCTGGGGTGGAATACAATTGACATTAAATCCATTCAGCCTACGACTTGATGGGAGTTATAATCCACACTAGCTGGTATTTTAGAAAGTGTCCATGTTTTCCAAAACAGCACAGTGCTTTCCTTTAGCTTAGGCAGAGTTAATGGGATGATCATTGTTTGGGTTATATTGACAAGGCTCTAGCTTTTTGTTGTTTGGTTTTTTTTTGCGTGATTTTTACAGAGTTATGCTTTCAGGTTATTTTGTTCTTAAGTAGTGCTTTAAGGTTTTTATTAAAGTTTTTTTTTCTTAGTGCATTTATGTGGGCATGATTTCATAATTCCAGAGACTACTTTAGGATGGCTGGACACTGTAAAAATGATTGTTATTACTATTTTGCATTTCTTTTAAATACGTTAGTAGCATGGAATTAATTTTATTTTAATTGTATGGATCAGCAAAAGGAAGGAGCAGTGACCTGCTTAATTTTTTTTTAATGTTTACTATGTATCTAGATTGAAGCAGGGATGGGAGGTACCATAACCAGGTTGGCTTAAAGCTGTATTTTCTTTTTAGACCAAAGGCACTTATAATATTATCTTTCAATTTCAAGGGCCTACAAACTGAGACTGATATGGGATCAGGCCACTAAACAGAAGGCTAATATAATATGCCTCCAGGAGACTCATTTTGCCAGAGGAAAGAAGCCAAAATATCACTCCCATAACAGGGTTAAAAAAGAAGGGTACCACGGTACTCTTTCACAAATCATTACAATATACAATGCATTCTGCCATTGCAGACCCCAGGGGCAAGTACAACATTTTGACATTAATAAGAGATACAGAGGTGTCATTAGTTAATGTGTACCTTCCAAATGAGGATCCAATCTTAATTTTATCAGCTATAGTACACGAAACATCAGTTTTCTCTTCAATATATGACATTTAACTTAATGTTGAATCCCAATATAGACTTCCCTAATGTAACTCAAAAAAGCAGAACAATAAGAAAATGCAGTAACAAATTTAGACATCTAATGTAGGAACAGCATCTAGCACAGGAATAGTCATTTTTCTCCCATGCGCACAGGAAATCTTGTCAAACAGACTAATTTTTTTACCAACAATCCCTACTGAATTATGTTGAATCCCTAACATACAGAATAATTACATGGTCCGACCATAGACCTATTTTGCTCAAAGCACAACTAAGCCTGCCCACATGCAAAATTAAGAACCAACGATTCCATACTGCAAACCAGAGAAGCTTGCACCTTTCTAGAGTCCATAAGGAACTATTTTGACATAAACAACAAGCCGCATTACACCAGAGTAATTTTGGATGGCTCATAAAGCCGTGGTAAGAGGTAAATTCATTATTTAAGCCTCCCATATACGCAAACAGAAACGTCAACAACTTCACTATCACAAACCACACCTACCTGGTAAAATATTAAATAAATAAATAAAATGGGAACTGGACCAATGTAGAGGCTGCAGTAATTTTCCTCAAAAGAATGGAACCTATGCTGTCCCCCCCCCCCCCACCAATACCCTGAACCTACTAAGCACCACTTCACAATCCATAAAGATATGGTGCTAATCAGGTAGGAACATTCACACATTAACTGTTATAATATGATACAAGAGCAGTCACACTCAACTCCACCAGCCTGTAAAGGGAAATGGGAGGCAGACTTAGAAGTTGAAATCTTCAAACTAGAGTGGAAACAGATACTCAAAAACAAGGGGTTAACTAGGTGTATGAACCATTATGAACTTGTTAGGAAAATACTGCTAAAATGACACTTGACTCCATTAAGGCTTACATACATGTACCCGGGCACTTCAAAAGCCTTTTGGAGAGGCTATGGGCAGGAAGGATCATATATTCATATTTGGTGGGGTTGCCCCATACTGGTCCCACTATCTTCAGAAACATTTAAGTTTATTACTGATTCCATGCAAATTATACAGGCATTTAGGCCAGGGTCTGCTATATCGAGTCTTTATCCTACGACATTAACGCTCTTCCAAATCAAAATAATCTTCATTATACTACTAGCTGTCAAACTTTTCATAGTCCGCAATTGGATATCCGCAGTTGTGCCCACATAGACAGATGTCCCCTCCCTGGTACAACAAATAAGACAGATTGAATATCCCTCACACCTAGCAACAAATTCGCTGAGAGAATTTGACTTAGTGTGGGGACATTTAGATCCTACTGATACACCTCCCATAAAAAGGGGAAAATGACAGAGATAAGAAACTAGGGGTGATGGAACACCTAATTGGACATGACCGCAGTTCCAAAGCATTGTCATTGTAAGTTGTGTTATACAGTCATCACACTGTCAGGGAAGGCATATACACTATCTTTATGGTTCTTAATTCGATTTTGTTAAACCTTCTACCGTGTCTTTTCACTCAAAATATGGACGATGCAACTCAGCATGTACACTTTGTGTCTGTTTAATAATATTGTATGCCTGTTATTGTATACATTTTCTGTGACATGCCTTTCTTTAAATAAAAAAAAACTAAATAGGAAATAGACTTATTCACTAAATTGAGAATCATTTGGAATTTTTTATAAATTCTAAGAAAATTTCAAATTCAGCTATATTTGCCAATAAAAATATACATTTTAACCTTTTACAATTTAAATATAATTTCTAACCGAAGGGGGGGGGGGATCAGGGGGTGATTCAGGGAGCATCAATAACTGCAAAAGCTGAAAACACCTGTAAACTTAACCACAATTTTACACTAAAGACACTCCTGTGCAGAGCTTTCATTTTGGTGACGAAATAAAATGAAAAAAGTAAGATAAAAAAGTAATAAAAAATATTGAAAAGAATCTGTGTGTCACTGTCATTCTTACACTGGATTTTGACAGTATTATTATGTAAATCAACCCTTTATTTTCCTTTGAAGAGATTAGTGGAAAGCCTAGCAATCTCCTACTATTTTTTGTGATACTGAAGGGAGCTTGCCATCTGTTATTTGTCCATCTGCTGCAGCCCAGACTAAAACTCCCATAAAGGTTAGCCCCACCAAGACTGGCAAAGCATCATGTCAGTTGGAGATTTCCAACAGCTGCAGATTTAATTATTGTTTTCTATAAATTCACAGATTTCAAGATACTACCTGTTGATGTAATGATCAGTTTGCTGATTTTTGCATCAATTCAGTGGAAAAAAATAGAAGGATCTGTACACTTCACTTTTTCATAATTCTGTAGGCAAGCCATATGGCGATATGTACAGAAGTCATGTCTCAAACTCTAGAAACTCCCATCAGCTCGAGCCAGAACACCCCCACAAGACTTACCATATTGGGGATAATCTGACCCAGTTGTCTAGCCATCACCAATTGGCCCTTGTTAAAGTCACACAGATCTTTTCGCTTGCTCACTTTTCCTGCTTCCAACACATGAAATTCAAGAACTGACTGTTCACTTGCTGCCCAATATATCCCACCACTTGACAGGTGTAATTGTAATAAAATAATATGTTAATTCCTTTCGAACTAAGGAAGCCGTCGTTACGGTGAAAAGCGTCATTACTCTACCAACGTCATAACGCACACAAGTGGAGAGTAACCCCACCTCCCGGAAGTATCGAGGGATACCTGCAGAGGGTCTACTTGCCTGTTGATATTTTTTAAAAGTAAGTGTGAAATAAAAATTTGTTCTACAGCTACATCAGCCTCAAGTTATCTGCCTGCATCTCATTTGGGATCACTGTTTGGAGTTGTTATAGTTAGAGCAGACTCATCTGCTCTACACTCGTGAGTGTGTATCTCTCATTTTTATTTTTTTCAGTGTTGAAACAATATCATACTATTTACTTTCTCTTTCTCCTTCCCTTTTTTATCTTATATATATGTATGGATATCTGTTACCTCTTTGAATGATTTGAGAAAATATAATTTTGTAAGTTGCGGAAATTTTAAACATTTTTCTGCACTTCTCTGCACAGTGCACGTTACACTAGTGTGGCACCAATATTAAGGAAGTGTTATATAAAGCATTATTGATTCCACTTTAATTATTGCACTTTATTAAGTCATTGCAATTTTGCACAAAATAAGTATTGCATTTTTCACTTTAACCGCTTAAGGACACATGACATGTGTGACATGTCATGATCCCCTTTTATTCCAGAAGCTTGGTCCTTAAGGGGTTAAAGATTCAAAGACACAGCGCACCTTTTTATTTTAACGTAAGGATATAGGACACAACTTTATTGAGCTCCATAACCAAATAGCATCTTGTTTTCTAGACACTTATGCCTATGTTACCCATGGTAGATGGGTAACTGATTTCACTGAGCTCTGCCCAAAGTCCACCAAAGGCTGCATAACCACGTTCTCCTTTTAGCACCAGCCAGGAATGTCTGCAGGCTATGACAATAAAAGAGAAAATAAATTCCACAACAAAACACCAAGCTGTGGAAGATGGAGAGTGGACAAGATGGATGTGCTGCACATCACTACCCTTGCAGTAGGTGACAGATTTTCTTTGACCATATCCAGCAGTCATGCATACCTTTCCTATAGGTCCATGTATTCTTTTTATGTAGAACCATATCAAGGGCACGAACTGGCAAACAAAAAGGAAATCCTGACAGCAAATGACCTTAGTTTGAAGGAAAAAGAAGTGAAAACAGTATTATAAAGACTAAAATCTTGTTTACATACATATACCCTTGAAAAAAAATCTTTATCATTAGCTAAAACGCGTTGGGTGGGAGTCTTTCACTTGAAGGTTGCTGTGATTTAACGATTCATGAGATATTTACACTATTTTTAGTGTTTTAAATGAGTGAGTGTATTTTATTCTTTCAATTGCGATCAATCTTATTTTGGAATCTCTCTGTAAGTTTTATGTTTATATTTCCTCACATGGGCCTTTAAAGCCTGCCAGAGATTATGTGCAGCTATTATCATTTCGATGTATGGAATAACTCTGAAGTTATAATTCTCCTTTATATTTTCTAATGAGTGAAAATACTGCAAGTATGGGAAAAGCACTTACTGCGTTACACTATATATTTTCCAGTCGCTATTTTATTTTTACTTTTTTCATGGGCTCCTTGTCTTGATGTTTGTCATATTTTCTTTGTAGCTACTGAAACAAGACACACTTCATCCACTTCAAGCTGAGCTCACAATCCTCATATAGAACCATGAAATAATACAGAGATCTTCCCAGAATGCTCCAAAAATAGTACTTCCTACAGTTTTTATCCATAAGCTTCGCAAGACTCCTTTACCATCAGTACCGTAGTTCACCTACCATAACTTATGCACCACACACAGGCAGATACTGTGCGTTAATAGGTGCATGAGATCACTATCTATTAATATTGAAACAGAGAGAAAATGACTAGAGAAAAATTACTTGTCTTTCACATTTCTTCAGGAACAATTTCAGAAGGTCAACAACCACAGTGTCTATTCCATCACTTTTATCCCCAACAGCCATGGTCTCTGCTTCACTGTCTACTTCCACATCTGGCTACAGGTTCATGCTATCACCTTGTACTATGCCTGCACCTCCATCCAATCACAACCAGCACCTCTACATGCAGCGATGAGCATGCCACCACCCCCATGTATGCTAGCACCAAGCACCATGGCCTCTCTCCAACTTGAAATGGACTTTTTACTGAATTAAACATGAGTGATTCTAGAACAAAGGAATAATGCCAACAGTGTCAGTATGAAAGACTATCTGAAATTTATGCGGAAAGGAATGCTGGCACATTAGCTAGGAACACAGAGCCTAATGGGAGAGGATGTTTTAGGAGAATCAACCGCATGTGATGTCTGAAGTAGCTCCGCCTTGTATCAAGCGTTATCAAGTGGAGGAAAAATACTGAGACAAAGTAGTCTCTGCTTTGTCTCAGTATATCTATTGGCTGGGTTGGAATGCCAGTGAAAAGATTTGATGAAATACTCATTTGAGGGGAGGGGTGGGTAGCAGTGCCGATTTACCATCCAAAAATATATGAAAATCATGTGAAATACATTAAACTTCCCACAGTATGTAATGTTTATGGTGCTTGGCCTGCCCATGCACTAGGTAGTCCCTTGGATTACCTAAAAGTTGTTCCTGCTTTGTTTAAAGACGGCAGAGTACTTGCATAGAAATGAAATAAATGTAAATTGGTACATTCAGATCGTCAGGGTTCTGCTGCTTTTGTTGTTGTTTTTTTGTTTTGTTTTGTTTGTTTTTTTGCTCCTGAATAAGCAACTTAAATTGCCCATGGAACTGCTTGTTCAATCCTAAATGGTCAGTGCCACTCCTTTAAATCATTGTGGTGTTAAATTGATTGCTCTTGCAGAGTATTGTTACTCCTACTAACCCCAAGGGGCAATGAGGGGGGTAGCGGGGACAAAAGAGGAATAATAGAGTAACTTTTTTTAGAACTTTTTTTGTATAAACCTAACTAACACCATGCACAAATTTAGAGGATTCTGTTGTACCCTCCCACCTCCAAAAAACCCCAGAAATTGTAAAAAAATAAAGAGGAATAATATGATCTATATGTCTTAAAGCCGCTCTTGATTTTGGACTAATATATAAATATATACCCCATAAAGTACGTGGTTTTAGTTAAAAAAAAATCTATTAACAAAAAAGCACAAAATAAAAAAGGTTAAAGGATCCCAGTACTGTACTACATTATTGCCCTTTTGTCTTCATTTCCTCCCTCCATGCCTCCTGGGGTTAGGGGAAGGCACAGTACTCTGCAGGAGTGAACAATTAAAAAAAAAAAAAAAATAACCTATTACAATAATATGTGTATGTCTTATATATGATGTGTGTTTCACCTGCCCAGGGTAGGCACGCTTGGATATTTTTGTTCTTAATTCTTGAACTTTTTTACTTTTTTTGTCTGCAGCTTCTACATAGGCATGTTTGCTAAAAGGTGAGTTGTGTGAGCTGACAATTACTTTGCAAAATTCAAACTAATGTAGCAGTGTTGGAGAAAAAAAAAAACTCAAGTTCAGCAATAAGGAGATTTCTTAAATGAGCATTCCAAGAACCATAACTCATAAGTGTGAAGTGTCCTGGTACCCCTGCATTGTAAGCAGTCAAACCATTTTTGAATAATTAGAATTTTTATGTGGGATGCACCGGGCACCAAGATCTGCCTAACTACAAATGATGGAGAACCAGAAGTTCCTAAGCATGACATTTTTGTTAGCTCTATCAAGTTAAGTTCTTTTACTTAGTGTGATCAGCTGACGGTGGACACCAAGGCACACCTGGCACCATAACTACTTCAATGGTTATTGTGCTTAGAAAACTTAGCAACACTCTAGTTCCATAGCAAACAAGAATCAACTGCACATCTATAATATTAAGCAATAAAATAAACTGTTTTTCATATTAAAAAAAATAATTAAAATGTAACCATTTGATATATATACACATATAATCAAACTACGGGGGTTTGTCTTTCAGATAACAAAAACATTCTGTTACAAATTCATCACCAACGTTTCAGCCTGGAAAGCCTTTTTCGAGGTGAATCATACTCGCTAAATATTTAATTTATATTGGAATCCTAATTGCAAAAAGTCACGGCAGTTCCAGTCATGTGGTGGACCCAGATCTTGGAAAATTTATGAAACATATGTATATGTACACATGTATAATTAGTCTGTTGAATGTAGGAATCTAACAAAAGTCAAAATGTTCCAGATATTTTAAAGAAAAAAAAATTCCTAAGTGCATTGAAGCATTTCAGTAAGAGCAGTGAGATATGCTCCTCAACTAGGCTATATATATTGCTTGCAGCCAGAACTGCAAGCCATTACACAAATCTATCCTATGCCTTAAAGTGTCTTAAGCCTTTTTCAAAAGATTTAGAGCTTAGATTTCTTAAGCTGTGAAAAGTCCCAAACAACTAGTAAAAGAACAGATCACTAGATATCTTTCGACTTATCTCTGATTAGTTTATTAAGACTTTTATCTCTGTGTGGTAAACAATTGTACATTCTTCACAGAAGAGATTACGGCCATTTTTTAATGCTTCAAGCACTACAGTGATCTGGGCAAGATTTACTCTCCTTGCTGCCCCAAGGCCTGTTTCCTCAATGCACCCCCTATATATATGTTACATATACATATATGCAAATGTAAAGGTTTGGGGTATGCGTCTGGATGCACTAGTGCGAGGTTTGTCGAGATGTTGCTTTTGGGGTTGCGTGTGTGGGGTGGCTGCTTGTTGAGTTTCATTTGTGAGGGTAGGCTACTTGTTGGGTTGCTTGCTTCTGGGGATGCTACTTGTTGGGTTGTATGTATTGCGTGAGAGGGTAATGCTTGTGGGGTTGTGTAGGTGGGGAAAGCTACTTGTAGGGTTGTATGTGGGGGGGGTGCTGTTTTTGTGGTTGCAGGTTGTGTTGGATACGGTTTTTGCAGTGTAGTACGTGTGTAGGCATGTAAATAGGAGCTATTTTGGATAAGGACTGTAATGTGTGTTAAGGGGCATAGTGGCTGTAGTGTGTGCATTTAGAAGGATAAGGCCCCTTTGTGTGTTTGTTGTTGGGTTAGTGGCTCTATAGGCGCTATAGTGTGAGTTTGGAAGAAAAATGGGGCTGTGGTGCGGGGAAATTGAGGTTGTAGTGAATGTTGGCATGATAGGGATGCTTGTGTGTTGGAGGAGCCAGTTGCTGCTATGTGTGTGAAGGGGAAAATAGTCTGTGGTTAGGGAAAAAGGTGCTGTAATGGGGAGATAGTGGATATAGCAGGGGTTACAAGCAGTGGTGGTGGGGTCAGGGGCAGTGTTGGGGTGACAATGGTTGTGCTGGGTGAGACAGGGGCTGTGGTGGTGTGGCTAGTGGATGTGGTGGATGGGTAGGTGCAGTGGTGGGGATAGTAGCTGTGGATGGTGGATAGGGACTGTGATGGGTGGATAGTGACAGTGGTGAGGATACAGGAGCAGTAGTGGAGTGACAGGTGTTGTTGTGGGGAGTAGTGGCTGTGATGGGGTAGGGGCTGTGGTGGGGATAGGGTTGTAGTATAGGGGAGTAGTGGCTGTGGTGGGATGGCAGGGGCTGTGATGGGAGCATAGGGGCTTTAGGGGTTGTAGTGGGGGACTAAGGGCTTTGGTTGGTGGATAGGGATATGGTGGGACTATAGGGGCTGTGGTTGGTGGATAAAGGCTTTAGTGGGGTAAATAGTGGCTGTTGCAGGAGGACAGGTGCTGTTATTGGGGTATTGGCTGTTGTGGAGTGGCTTTAGGGGTTGTGGTGGGGGATAGAGGCTGTGATATGTGAATAGTGACAGTAGTGGGGGTACAAGGACAGTAGAGGCACAGGTGCTGTGGTGGGGAGATAGGGGCTGTGGTTGGTGGATAAGGGCAGTGATGTTTGTACAGTGACAGAAGTGGAGATACAGGGGCAGTAGAAGGTGGGACAGGTGCTGTATAGGGATGAAAGGTACTGTTGTGGGGGGTAGTGGTTGTGGTGGGCAGTAGAGGATGTGGTGGGGTGATAGGGGATGTAGTGGGGGAATAGTGGCTGTGGTGGGGAGATAGGAGCTGTGGTGGAAGGAAAGGGGTTATGGTGCAGGGATACCGGTTATAATGGGGGATAGCATCTCTAGTGGGGAATATGGGCTATTGTGGGGGATTGGGGCTTTGGTGAGGGTATAGAGGTTGTAGGTAGGGGAATAGGGGCTTCGGTGTGAGTAGTAGGGACTACAGTGGGAGGATAGAAGATATAGTGGAAGGATAAAAGCTGTGGTGTGCGGATAGGGGCTGTAGTGGGGGGGAGGGGGGTTAGTGGCTGTAGTGGAAGGACAGGGGCTGCAGAGCAGTTTAATAAAATGTTTCCCCTTCCCTAATACTTACCGTGGGCCAGGAAGATGGGAATCTGATCCCTGGTGGTCCGGTGGGAGATTTTGCAGTCTGCATCCCAGTGAGTTTATACAGATCCTTTTGGCTGGCACTGGGATATTGTATCAAAGCATTCATGTGGAAATCCGTGACAATGGCTGCAGGCCCCTGGCTTGCCTGACCTCACGAAAGGAGAACTGGCTGACCGGTGAGGGAGATCTTTGATGCTTTTAAGCTGGATGTAATGGTTATGTTGCCCTGGCGCCGTCTCATGGTAAATAGTCACCACTTTCAAATGGTTTGCCACTTACTTGGGTCCCGGGGTTAGTCAAGTCCAGCCTCCATTTCCAATACATCACAAACAGAAATTCCTCTACTGCACTCAATTGTGTCCTTATTTGGATGGAGTTCATTGATTAAGATTTTCAACTGACACTCAAAGCTGATGATTTCTGTCCAAATACGGACGTAAAATTTATGTCATTAATGCTGAAGTAGTGATATCTATTAACATCTGCATTAGCAAGAGGACAAGAGGAGGAAAATTAGGTGTGCAGGAAGCAAGGCAAATTAAGACTGTAGTCATTAGGGGTGCGTAGAATGAAATGTCAAAGTGCTGAAAGTAGTGTTGACCTCATTAAATCCTGCAAATCACAACCATCAATAAATTATGTAATTCAGTGCCAGTCGGGTACTTTAAATTTATGATTGCTGGGACATTTGAGGAGATTCTCTTATTTGAACAACAGTCCATCAGCCCAAGACCATTTTCAGTGCAGTAGCCAGTCCATGCCTTCTGGACACATATTAACAATCTGATGGTTTACACATTTTAGTTTTAGTAGACTATACACAAGATGGAAAAAAATAACAGAATGTACTTGTGGTGGCTTTAAGTTCCTTAACTACAACCTATTACTGGGGGTGATAAAAAAATATATATTGAAAACTATTATTTTGAATTTCTGGTGTATCTGCAGCCATTAGTAACTTAGTAGTTGACATTTGAACCACCTAAAGAATCCCTGTCACTGTCTAAGGACTTTGCATAATTTGCAAAGACCCCTGACGGTGGCATCGCCCCTGGTGGTCTGTTGGCCAGGGTTTATGGAAAGTGAGATTAACTTACCTGACCCGGTCTCTTGTGGGTGCTCTTCTCGCCAGGAGCTGTAGTCCTCTTACCAGAGTGCACTATAAAGGTCTATGTAGGGTCTTGCAAGACTGTTGGATCCTCCACAGACACAGTTAATATATCTGCAGCTGTCACTGGTGACAGCTAGAAGGTTGACACTTTTAGATGGTGGCAGCTCCGTCCAGTGTCTAGAAGTGTCAGGTGTATGAAATAGTACCTGTTTTGTTTCCGTATATCTTTTGACTGGGTTAAAATTTTAGTGAAATTCCAGCACAGTCAGTATGAGTATTTCATAAAGACTTAATCTTTATGAAATACTCATTTCATAGTGCCGCTTTAATTGTGTAGTGAGATGTACAATGGCAGGTACATTTTATCTCATTCTTTCTACCGATGGAAAATCTCACTGAGCCAATTATTTAACTTACGGGTTTCAAACTTGGACATTCAGTTCAGTAGACCTGCCAAAGGTTTAGGATTTATCTCATTTCCATCAAATCAAACAATGAACTCTGTGTATTCCAGAGCAATGTGGAATGTGTGATTGTAGATTCTGGTGTTTCTTTCTCTTTCAATGAAAAAATTATATACCCTGGCTTATTAGAGAATCAGCAAATGTCTGTACAGATTTTAAATTCCAAACAGACACAAAGTAATGGATAAGAAATACTAGCTTCGCTAAATGATTATTATTGAGTTCAATGTGTCAAGTCACTTTGAAGCTCGTAATATTGTTAGTTTTAATCTGCAAGTCTCATTAGTTTTTTTTATAAATGACACATTATGTAAAAAAAAAAACAGAACTTAACAAGATCCACTTTTTGATACTAGCATTTGTCATCACAATGAGAGATAATTTGACAATCCCGTTGTTGTTGGGTTTTTTTTAAGTCTTTTTAACTTTAGTGTACATGCTCATTAAAATAACAGTGGAACTACAAAAGGTCATTCTCACTTAAATGATTTGGCTGTAGGAGTGGGAAGATCACAATTAGTACCTTCCCCATGTTTCTATTAAAATCTAGTTGAGCTCTAGTCTACCAAGGACCCAATGTATTCTGCCAAGCAAAGAGAATCTTAAACTAGCTATAACCTTCCCGAGGTGACATTATAATATAGTAACATGGTAATTAAGGTTAAAAAAAGACTCAGGTCTATAAAATTCAACATTCCACACGTGTGTTTCTCCATAGGGAGTTTTGCCTAAGTCAGTGTTGTAATACTAATATTACTAATACTAAGGGAAGTGAAAATTTAAAAATTGTAACTAAAGACTCTGGTGTTTAAGAATGATTTGGGATTTTTATTTTATGTGGGCTTTTAGGTTTGTTTCATATCTTTTTTTTAATAAATGTAATGTTTTAATTTTGTCAGTATTTTTGTTTTATATTTTTAAGAAATGTACTGATATTTTTGCCTTTTTTGCCTGGATACCATAAAAATAGGTTTGTATCTTCAAAATTCATCCTTTGGCTTCACCATTCAAATGGTTTTGAATTCTGATATTTGAAAAGTTTTTTTCATACCACTATCAATGCATTAAATCATTCAATTAAATGAAAGTAAATACTGCTAAATGCACGCTATTACACAAACGGTTAAGATTTATTATACAAGGCTAACATTTGAAAGACTATGCCTCTCATTCATGCAGCCAGACATGTTTTTGACAACATGAGCACAAATTAGGTCGATAATCAGTCAGAGGCAAATGGGCCTTAGGTATCTCAGAGTTTATAGTTTTGATGACTGAAACACACAGACATTTTTTTATTTGCCACTAAAGTCTATGATGCCAGTTTTAAGTATTACATTAAGGACAGCTAATGAATGCAGTCATTATAGAAATATGGTTCCTTGAGGCAAAACATAAATTAGAATGCATGTGAAAAGTCAAAGGTGAGCTAAATGCTTTAAAGAAATGTAACTATCATAATTCCAGACCTGAAGATAATCTACTTTGAGACTTTTTAATTCCAGATGTACACAATGCAATGTGAGATTGCAAAATATCATATAGTTTGTGTGTTCTGGGCAGCTATCATCATTAAAAAATGAAAAGAAAATTACATTTATCTTAGAAATCTGTGAATCACAATGGCACTGTAATATATATAAAATGTTTCTTCTCTGTATTAAGATTGAGATTTATTATCCTGTATAATTTGTATGTTACATATTTGCTGTGTTACATATTTGCTAGTTTTTGTAACAAATTAATGTAAATTTAAACAGAATGAGCAATTTATCCAATGGTAAACAAAGTAACAGAAAAACAAATGGAACAAACGGAAAATATATGTATTCATATTTATTTATTCATTCATTTATTTTAAAACATCTAATGAGACAAAAAAATTCTGTTCAGGAGTTTAGATAGGCCTTAATCCATAACTGCACATGAACAACCTACTTATGTTGGTTTAAATGGACAAACAATGTCTCATTACAACATGCCTCTGTAATCATGGTTGATTATATATCTTACCTGTCATGTGTTAAATTTAGATATATATATATATATATGTATTTAATATTATTTTGTAAATATTGTATTGTGCCCTATTGTAACAATGGAATGTTTGTAAGCTCAGGACATACTTGAAAACATACCTGTCACGGACCCGCTGGCACTCCGACTGAGTACCTCCGCCAACCGATGCTCCTAATGCTTGCCGAGGACTCCAAGCACTCCAACAGACACCATCAGCACTGCAGACTTATCCCATCCCCAAAGCATGAGCCAAGGCTTCAAGAAAGGGTCAAGCAGATCTGTTTAATGAGCACACAAAGCAACAGCACTCATGCAACAAAACCACTCCTCCTCAGAGGAAAACAAAATGACAGTAAAAAGGGTCAGACAGAGTTTGAAAATATGACAGTTATAAGGTCAGACAGAGTTTGAAAATATGACAGTTATTAAGGGTTTAAACTGGTGTTCTAAGAGGGGGGAGAACAAAACACTCAAACTAAGTCCATAAAACAGGGGGTTTTCTTCACACTGCTCCCCCCTTGCTGACAGCTCCGGCAGACACAGTTGGACCCTTTTCGGGTCCACTTGGGGCTATCCGGGTAATCCTTGCGAAATTTATCCCGCTAATTCAGTTTGTCGGGATAGGCCATCCGCATTCCCATTAATTTTGCCAGGTCGGTAGTGGATGGTGAAGTCATATGGTTGTAATGCAAGGCTCCACCGTAGAAGTCGGGCATTATCCCCTGAACCCTACTGAGCCAGACGAGAGGATTGTGGTCCGTGATGAGGGTGAACGGCCGGCCATATAAATAGGGTGTTAGTTTCTTCAATGCCCACACTAAAGCTAGGCATTCTTTTTCAATAGCTGCATAGCTGACCTCCCTGAGCTACAATTTTTTCGGCTCAAATAGGCTACAGGGCGCTCCCCCCCATCTTCTCCGACCTGGCTTAAGACTGCCCCCAGTCCAAACATTGAAGCATCTATGTGTACAATGAAATGTTTGTTAGGCTCGGGGGCAGCGAAAACAGGTGCGTTTATAAGAGCTTGCTTCAATGCTTGAAAGGCTGCCTCGCACTCCGGGGACCACAGGACCTGTCGGGGTAAGTTATTTTTTGTCAAGTCCATCAGGGGTTTGGCCAGGGTGCTATAGTCAGTGTCTGTAGTAGCCGGCTGTCCCTAAAAAAGTCATAACTTGCGTCTTGGTACGGGGGTGGGCCAGTTGGCAACAGCCTCAATCTTAGCGGGCTCCGGCCGTTGTTTTCCGCATCCTGCCCGGTGGCCCAAGTACTGCACCTCCGCCATACCAATGTCACACTTGTCAGGCTTCAAGGTCAAGCCGGCTGCCCGGATTCTATCCAGTATAGTCCCTACATGTTTTAAGTGGGCCTCCCAGGTTTCAATAACAATCGCTATGTCGTCCAGGTATGCGCACGCATAATCCAGGAGATCATTTAGGAGGCGATCTACCATCCGTTGGAAAGTGGCTGGGGCATTCTTCATCCCGAACGGCATAACTCGGAACTGGTATAAGCCGAACAGGGTGACAAAGACCGATTTTGGAATGGCGTCCTCGGATAGGGGAATTTGCCAGTAGCCCTTACATAAGTCTATTGTTGTCAGATATTTCCCCCTAGCCATCCGGTCCAACAGTTCGTCTACCCGGGGCATCGGGTAGGCGTCTGTGACAGTCTTATCATTGAGTCGTCGGTAGTCTACGCAGAAGCGGGTCGTGCCATCCCGCTTCGGCACTAGCACTACCGGCGAAGCCCAAGGACTTTCGAATGTTCAATGACCCCTAAGCGTAGCATTTCATTTATTTCCCTCCACATACCTTCCCGGACTGCCTCAGGGAAGCGGTAGGGGGCTACCGCAAGCCACCCTGTGGGCGGCCAGTCTCGTGTACCCGGGCACCCAAGAGAACGTAGCCTGTTTGGCTTCCAGAAGGGCGATCGCCCGGGCCCGTTCCTGTGGTCCAAGCCGTTCCTCCAACTGTACCAACTCTTTAGCCCGTACCCTCTGGTCACCCTCCAATAGATCCGGCAGGGGTAGGGTGTCTAGATCCTCGGATGGTGGCGCACACACGGCTGCCACTTCCTCTTCTCTACCCTTGTATTGCTTCAGCATGTTGATGTGGAATGTGCGCTTTACATTCTCATCATCCTCAGCTGGCCACCGTGTACATAGTGTCACATACTTTGCCAATAATTTTGTAGGGTCCCTGCCAGGCAGCCTGTAGTTTGTCCCGTCGGACTGGTTTAAGTACCATAACTCGCTGTCCTACCTGAAAACTATGGTGCCTGGCCTTCTGTTCGTACCATACCCGCTGAAGCCACTGAGCCGACTCGAGGTTTTCACGCACCATCTGGGTCAACTCCTCCATACGGTCCCTCAGTTCCAGCACATATGGCACCACCGGGGTCCCTGATGGCTCTGTGGCTACCTCCTAATGCTCCCTAATCAGGTCTGGGGTCCCCTCACTCGCCTCGCGTATAACAACTTAAAAGGGGAGAACCCCGTTGATTCCTGCGGGACCTCCCGGTAAGCAAAAAGGAGGAATCACTCGCAGTCCCTGCAAGCGGCCGTGAACGTCTTCAGCATCTGCTTCAGAGTCCCATTGAACCGCTCGCATAGACTGTTGGTCTGGGGATGGTACGGGGAGCTAGTCAGGGGTTTTATCCCGCAGACCTTCCACAACTGCTGGGTCACAGCGGCAATGAACGGGGTACCCTGGTCTGATAGGATTTCCTGGGGAAATCTGACTCTTGAGAACACCTTGACCAGGGCATCCGCCACTGTCTCTGCCTCAATGTTAGACAGTGCTACCGCTTCAGGATATCTAGTGGCGAAGTCGACTAGAGTGAGCATGTACTTTTTACCTGAGCGACTGGGATGAGCTAGGGGTCCTGTTAAGTCTACAGCGACTCGACTAAAGGGTTCTTCAATTATGGGCATTGGAACCATCTTAGCTTTAGGGTGGTCACTCTTCTTACCCACCCGCTGGCATACTTCGCACGTTTGGCAATACCGCCGGACATTGTTAGAGATTCCCGACCAGAAGAAGTTTTGGGTTACTTGGTACGCTATCTGTCTAATCCCTAAATGTCCGGCTAATGGAATATCATGCCCAATCCTCATCAGCTCCTGCCTGTATTTCTGGGGTACCACTAGCTGACATTTTTGCCTTGGTCCCGGGGCTTTGGTTTGGGAATCTGTAAATCTATACAACTGGCCCCCCTCCCACACATACTGTTCTCCATCCAGTCCCCCTGGGTCAGAGATGGCCTTTTCCCGGTATCTTAGCAAAGTGGGGTCTCCTGCTACCTCTTTCCCAAAATCTTCAGGGGTGTCCCAGGGTACGGGCTCTACAATCAGGGTCGGGGAAGCATGTCTTACCTGGGTCTCCGGAGTTTGAGAGTGGCTTTCTGCAGCGCTGCTCTGAGCTTGGATAGTCACAGCGTGTAGGCATAAAGGTGGAAGTAAGAGGACCAAAGTCATTTCCGAGGATCACATCTGCAGGCAAATCCTTCATGAAGCCCACTTTCACAGTTCCAAACCCCACACCCCAATCCAAATGAACTTTGGCGGTAGGAATCCTGTATACGGCTCCCCCTGCTACCCATATAGCGATGGATTTGCCAGGTGGCTCGTGGTTGTTGAGCAAGTATCTCTGTACTAGAGTGATGGTGGCTCCTGTATCTCATAGGCCTTGCACTGTCTTGCCATTAACCATCACTAGTTGTTGGTGGTGTTGTCGATTATCTCCGCTGGCGGCCTGCACTGGGTTGACCTCATGAAGGAACCCCAAGGGCTCCTCCCTGGTTAACTCCTGGGCCTCCCAGGTAGAGGACACGGGGTAGTCGATGGTGTGCACTGCTGGTCGGGAGCTGGTACTGGATGGACGATTCCACGTAGATTGGGTAGGTTCCATTGGACAATCCCTGCTTGCACCAGAAACATCTGGGTCCCGTAGTCTGGGGAGGTCGACTAACGGCTGCTAGGGCTTGCTGTGGTGGTGGATAGTTGCCCCCTGACAGTGGTGCTGGTTGAGGTCTGAGGGATGGTCATTCCAGCTTGCGGGCATCCGTATATTCATCCGCAAGCCGGGCTGCTTCTTGCAGGGTGAAGGGGTTACGATCCCTCACCCATTCCTTTACATCCGTCTGTAGCAGTGAGAAAAACTGTTCAATTATTACAGCACCAGCTATAATAATTCCTCCAGGGTGGTAGCTTGGCATCCATTCACCCAGTGGGTGGCTGACCGATGCAGCCTGCAAGCCCACTTTGTGTATGAATTGGTTGCTGTCTTCCTGGACTCCCGGAATTTTCGCCAGTACGTCTCTGGGGTCACTGCGTACCGGGCTAGGAGGGCTTTCTTCACCCGCTCATAACTGCTTATGTCCTGATAAGGAATGGCTCTGAATGCATCAGCTGCTTTGCCAGAGAGCTTTCCAGCCAAAATTGGAACCCGTTCTCCTTCTGGTATCTTGTGAAGGGCACATTGCCTCTCAAAGTCCGCCAAATAGCCATCAATCTCGTCTGTAGCCTCCTCAAATGCTTTGAATGCGCTGAAGGGAATTTTCCATGGTTCGGGGTTAAAGCTGCAACTGTTCGGTGCGACCGCTGTAGTTCTCTGCGCATCCACTAAGTGGGTTTGTAATTCCCGTCGCTAATTTTCATTTTCATTCACACTGTCAATATGCGAAGGATGATTTCTGGCGCAGGGTTTGGCCCAAACAGCGCCAGCCGATCCCTTATTTCTCGGTCCACTTCGATTTCTTCAGCACGAACAGCCGGGGTTGCCGCAGCCACGCTTTCCCTGTCCAGCTCCATTAGATCGCTTACAATACAGCACTTGGTCTTATTGCTGCTGCTGCCCCCTTGAACCTTCAATAAGTCTTTCAGGGTGTTGCGCTTGAGCAGGTTGTAGTAAGCTTCCATGCATGCTCCAGGTTCAGCCTTGAATTATAAATTCATGAGAAAGGGACGATCCCGCCTTGGATTCCGCTGTAGACAGGGGTGCTGCACGAGTGCTAGCGTCGCCCTCACTTGTAGCTCCGTAACACTACCGGTGTCTCTGGGCTGCTTCTCCTCACACTAGGACGCCATCCCACCGCTGCCACCAAAATGTGACGGACCCGCTGGCACTCCGACCAAGTACCTCCGCCAACTATGCTCCTAGTGCTTGCTGAGGACTCCAAGCACTCCAACCGACACCATCGGCACTGCAGACTTATCCCTTCCCCAAGCATGAGCCAATACTTCAAGAAAGGGTCAAGCAGGTCTGTTTAATGAGCACACAAAGCAACAGCACTCATGCAGCAAAACAACTCCTCCTCAGAGGAAAACAAAATGGTAGTAAAAAAGGTCAGACAGAGTTTGAAAATACGACAGTTATAAGGTCAGACAGAGTTTGAAAATATGACAGTTATTAAAGGTTTAAACTGGTGTTCTAAGGGGGGGGGGGAGGAGAACAAAAGAGTCAAACTAAGTCCATAAAACAGGGGTTTTTCTTCACAGTACACAGTACCCTTCATGGTAAAATATTTTATAAATAAATGGGAAAATGATTGGTCTTTTTAAAAAGAAATTGAATGAGGATCCTTTTAGATTCTCTACACTGAGAAATAGAATTTCACTATACCGAATAAAATCCCATATGGAATTTAGTACTTCTGTATCTGCATATGTGATGATGGCCATCTGTAGCTACAGACAACCGCAGGAAGAGGCTCCACCAATCAGGAACCTCTCATTCTAGTCAATGGATTCTGATCTTGTCCCTTTTACTCTTGTTCTTATGGTAGTTTATCCCTGAGCCGCAGCTTTTACACAACAAATCATAGGAAGAGGTAAAGACTCCTAATTTGCTGTGTCTGTGCCAACAGTGTTGGCTTATAGTTAAAAAAAACAAATACAAATCACTTATAAACCGCATTTTCACACAGTAAGTTAAGCTGAGCAGTAATTGGTCAGATAACAGTAGAATCTGAACCAACATGGCTGCTCAACCAGATAAAAAAAAATTGACATTTTCTAATAAAATAAAAAAATTAAAAATAAAAAAACCTATCAATATGAATCATTTAAAAAAAACAAAAAAAAACATGTAATTTAGTTTAATACATATGTGTAGTTCAGGGCCCCATCACCAGTTAGAAAAAAACTATTTAAAATTAAAGGGACACTATAGTCACCAAAACAACATTAGCTTAATGAAGCAGTTTTGGTGTATAGATTATGCCCCTGCAGTCTTACTGCTCAATTCTCTGCCATTTAGGTTAAATCACTTTGTTTATGCACTCTAGTCACATCTCCCTACATTTGACTTGTACAGCCTTCCTAAACACTTCCTGTAAAGAGTCATCTAATGTTAACACTTCCTTTATTGCAAATTCTATTTAGTTTAGTATTTCTTATCTCCTGCTCTGTTAATAGCTTGCTAGACCCTGCAGAAGCCTATTTTGTGTGATTAAACCTCAATATACAGAGCAGGAGATAAAAACCTTTACAGTAAGTTACATATGATTGAAAGTAAAACCTTTTTTTTTAATTCACGCTGTGTCTGTCACAGCCAGGGGAGGTGTGGCTATGACTGCATAAACAGATACAAATGTAATTTATCTCCTAAATGACAGAGAATTGAGCAGTGAAAATGCAGGGACATGATCTATGCACCAAAACTGCTTCATTAAGCTAATGTTGTTTGGTGACTATAGTGTCCCTTTAAGTAAAACAAATCACTCACCCTTTCTCCAGCACCGTTGGACACACTGCCTCAACCACCTCCTCGAGTGTCGTCATCCTTAGAGGAGCATTGGGGATGCTAGGCGCATGCGCAGTTTAATTATTGTTAATTATTCTACTAAAGAGTTTTGGGGGTTGGACAGAGAGGCAGGACAGAAGGCACTATAACAACTTCAACAAGATGAAGTTGTTACAGTGCCTGCAATGTTTTTTAAATGCAATAAACTTACAGCTGTCCTTTAAAAAGTAGATGCAGGATAATCTCAATACTTTAACTAAAAAGCAAAACTAAAAAAAACAAACCAATCTTTTTCTAAGTCAGTGTCAAGGTTAAATGTCTGCATAGGTTTAATATCAAATATTAAATGCCGGAATCAGGAAACATACTGGAAGCACATTTATATATGTTTTCAATGCAAGTTCACAAGAGAGTGCAGACCTATGGTCATGTAACAAACGTGCATGAGCAAACATAGACCATCATTCACTGGATTCATTTTCCTCCGATGACTGGTTTATGTACTAAAACGGTGATGTCAGAGGAAGCAGAGCAATAAATAGTGTGAGAAATATTGCTCCTAACTAAATCCCTAGGCTACAGTGATCCCAGAGATAACATTTTTAGTGTGCTACTGCTTGTGTTGAAACAGTATGAGCAGCCTTTTACTCACACAAAATAGATTAATAGACAAATTGATTTTTATTGTGAATCATCTAAAACTTAAAAAAACAATTTTACTCTTTATTAATGTTGAAGTTTATGATTCGTGTTTGCTTGTACACTTTTGAAAATTTTTTTAGATATGTTCTTTTATTTTTGTAATGGATGCAAACATTAACGAAAACGGTCAGTTTGTGAATTTCATAATGGTCCAAAATATGATTATGTCAGCAAACAATGATCTGGACACACAGCACACATTTGTTTTGCCACCATTTGTTATTCCTTTTAAACATATAAATTGGGATTTGCTGTTTAGTAGACTTGCGCAAAAGCCTGTAAAACGCTATACAAATAAGTTGATTTGTTCATATTTTGATGAACGAATCAGTTTGTCTGTCCAGCAATTAAACAGGCATTTGATTAGTTCAGCAGAGCTGAACCGGTTCTGTGTACAAATATAGTGTTTAGTAAGGTCCTAGTTCCCCACCAGACATTCACAACTTACCTGGCTAAAAACAATTTAAAGGTAAACTGGGGTTTTAAAAAAAATAGCAAAATAGTTTTTACTATTTTTAATGCTTTTATAGATAATGAATTTAAAAATAAAATTCAAAAATGTATTTAAAAAAAATGTCCATCGGTTTAATGGTTCTGCTAGAAGCTGCAGACAGACCTCTTCGAAACCAGAATGAGATCCAATCTGCAGCATCTCATTCTGGTCTATGATGACTGATCTTATCCCATAAACTCCAACACAGCATTTTATCCCCAAACAAAGGTTCTATTTATTACTTGGATGAGCGGAACTGCTTAGTAAACTGATAGCAGCTATACAGCAGCTAAACAGCTAAACAGTTTGCATGTAGCCTGGTTCACTGTTTAGTTACTCTAATATCTTGGCAGAGACACAATCAACTAATGCAATGATTTGCAACTTGAAAAGTTCAGCCCCAGTTCTGTGTGCAGAGTTTAGACATCACACACAAAACATGGCCAAATGTAATATATTTTATATTAATATTTAAATACATAAAGGGAATCAACACAGTAAAGGAGGAGACTATATTTAAAAGAAGAAAAACTACCACAAGAGGACAAAGTCTTACGTTAGAGGGGCAAAGGTTTAAAAATATCAGGAAGTATTACTTTACTGAGAGGGAAGGTGGATGCATGGAATAGCCTTCAAGCTGAAGTGGTAGAAGTTAACACAGTGATGGAGTTTAAGCATGCGTCCTAGCTATAAGATAAGGCCAGGGACTAATGACAGTATTGAGGAAATTGGACAGACTAGATGGGCCAAACTGTTCTTAACTGCCGTCACATTCTATATGAAATTCTCTAATTGACAGCTTTGAGAATCATTTTTAACAATGTATCAGTTTTTTTTTACAAACCCCTGTAGTTTTGAGTCACTCATTATATGCATCCATATTAGAGTGCTTAGAAGGACAATTTCAGTGCTAAAACACGTAGGTACAAATAAATAGTGATACATACTACACAGTTTTAATACAAGTGCACAAATGAGCACAGCTGACAGGTGATACAACACACGTGCACAGCCAGGTAGAGACATGCAGTCATGTGCCCTGGATAAATTTTCCTTTGATGACTGGTTCGTTTACTAAACTGGCAATGTCAGAGGAAGAAAGCAATAAATACTGTGAGAAATAATGCTTAAAACACATTCTCTAGGCAATACTGATCCCAGAGATAAAAAAATTTGACTTGACCACACTGTTATAATTTGATCTGTTATCTGTGTAAAAGTTATACTACAAAAAAATATACACAAAATGATTTAAATATAAGTTGTGCCCAATGTAACACATGCCATATTTGAATCAGAGCATGTCACTGTGTATCCACTGCACACATACCTATACGCATAAATCTTTATAGCCATGGCTATTGAGTATAGTGAGAATTTATTGTGAATTTTACATTTAAAGTAGAAAAATGAAAAAAATAGCTGACTTGCGGCAATGTTGCATTTTGTCTGCTTTGACCTTAAATTTAGATTTCACTTTACATATCTAAATATTCTCACTATACTGAATAACCTTTTTTATTTTCCACATCTCATAATGGTTTACACACCAAAAATGGAATTGTGGTGAATGAAATATACATTTGCAGATGTAAGTAAGTAAGTTAACATAATAACTAACTCTAATGTCAACTTTTTTACTTAACTTTGCAAATGTAAATGTTTTTTAGTAAGCTAATTCTGCCTACAATTTTTAATTCCCTTTACCATACTTTTTAGTTCTTGTTTTAAGTATAGACCTATCAATTTACATAAAGTAGAGAATTACAAATGTATTAAATTTGTTCTATGGGTCACTGTGGGTTTTTGTTCTATCACAAAATACCAAATTATAATGGCTTAAAAACCGTATTGAAAACTGTAGACAAATAGTGCTGATTTGGCAACATTTTCAAATTCCACCGTTACTTACAATTTTGTTATTTTTGCTAAATATTGTCATGCAGTTTTCAACTCATTATAATTCAGTGTTCGGTTAATAAATCTAGTTTTTCGCCAAATTGTGCATTGTCAGCAATTTATCGATGTATTGCAAATGTAAGGTCAAAGTAGCTAAGATATGAACATAGCTCCAATTCATCTATTTTGTCTTAAAGGGACACTATAGTCACCTGAACAACTTTAGCTTAATGAAGCAGTTTTGGTGTATAGAACATGCCCCTGCAGCCTCACTACTCAATCCTCTGCCATTTAGGAGTTAAATCCCTTTGTTTATAAACCATAGTCACACCTCCCTGCATGTGACTTGCACAGCCTTCCATAAACACTTCCTGTAAAGAGAGCCCTATTTAGGCTTTCTTTATTGCAAGTTCTGTTTAATTAAGATTTTCTTATCCCCTGCTATGTTAATAGCTTGCTAGACCCTGCAAGAGCCTCCTGTATGTGATTAAAGTTCAATTTAGAGATTGAGATGCAATTATTTAAGGTAAATTACATCTGTTTGAAAGTGAAACCAGTTTTTTTTCATGCAGCCTCTGTCATTCATAGCCAGGGGAGGTGTGGCTAGGGCTGCATAAACAGAAACAAAGTGATTAAACCCTTTAAGGACAGTGAATTGAGCAGTGGAATTGCAGGAGAATGATCTATACACTAAAACTGCTTTATTTAGCTAAAGTAATTTAGGTGACTATAGTGTTCCTTTAAAATTGTTTTAAAATTTACAGTTCCATGGAGATTTCTTAACTTTTCACAGCTTAATCACACACAGAGAAAGAGTTCCATACGTCTTTATATAAATTGTAAAAAAAAGTCTATTAATTTATTTTATTAAATGTGTAAAAAATAAATAAAAAAATTAACATTTAAAAAAAAAAAACCCGTAAGTCTACTATCGTAGGACATGATCAGGTCATTAGAAAGGAAGTGCTTATGTTTATGTCTAGTCTAAATGTATCCCTTGTGATTAAGGAGATTGCTGTTTAAATATAGTCCCTTCTAGGTTATCTTTAGAACAAAATGAATGCAGTATTTGTACGTTTACAACGCCCTCTTAAGCAATTCTTCTGCCAGAGCATCTCTGTGCTGCTCAAGAGATAAGACTCGCTTGCAAAAGCTTCCCGCTGATAAAAGCAGGATATCACATATTAGTGACAAGGCTAATCAATTCTAATACCTCTAGGATATAGGACTATTCGAGTAATTCAGCTCACGTTTTCTATATTGTGCCTATCATACAAAGCATTATTCATGTACAACATTGATACATAATTCTACATAACCCAATAATAATCAGTATTAATATAGACAGTGTTCTATGGGACATCTGATTCGAGGAGAGTGACAAGAGGATTAACCGTCAGCATATATATATATTATAAGATCAAAATAACTACAAAAGTTAATCCAGGTAAAACATCAATAAGTTATATAAACTATGAACTTACTTAGAAAAAAAGGAAGAAAAAAAACCCAAAAAAGGGATGTCTTATATAAAGACCGCCCAGAGGGTAAATACCCAGTCCAATCTCAACAGTAGTGTAGTTGCCAAAAAATAAAAAATCCTTTATTGAAATCTATTAAAAAACCTGGGTAATCAGTGATGGACAGAATAATATAGGAAGAAATATGTATGGTAGGAACAAGGCTAATCAAGAGCCAACCCTCACAAGAAGCAGAGAGGGGATAGAAGGCAATATGTACCCCCATACATAACTCAGGTAACAAAGCAGTAGGAAAGAACAGGGAAAGGGAGAAACACACACTCCCAACCAAACAGTAGTGCTATGCTAATACCCTATCTCCTATAAAACACCTTCGTGGGTGTTCTAATCTAAATGCTGTCATAACATCTGAAGCCCCAGGTTACACACACATACTAGAAAAACATAAATGAAAAGGTGCTCAGAGCAAAGTGCTCAAGAGAGTATTAAAAACACAGAAGAACCCGACGTACGTTTCGGCGTGACCACACGCCGTCCTCAGGGGTATCAGCAGTGAGCAAAAAACTGTCCGGGTGGTAAATTTATACCTTAAGCTCATAAGCTTTATTGTAATCACCTGTGATTGTGTCTAAATTGCTCCGGTCCTCCTGCGAATGGGGCTGTGGGGGTGTGGTGTAACACACCATAGTGTCAGCCCACATTTCTATGTCAGAGGTAGCCAGAACAGAAATCAGGTGAAAGGGAATTAACCCTTTGAGTGCCCCGCCCGGAACAGATATAAATGGATACTTACTATATCTAAAAGGCAGTATCCATAGCTTAACAATTAACCCTTGGAATGTCCAAATTGTATCATATAGGTCAAGTGTGTGGATTGATTCTTATGGCTGTATTGTGTAGCTTTAGTACAATTAAAGAAACAACTTATAACCGTTGTGAACCAGTAAGGGATAAGTACAATGGCTATATGGGCAGTCATACACAGAAGCCGACAATTCTTTTATTGCCACTGTAAATAGTAACCCATTAGTTTATGCAACACAAAACAGACCCCTAAACTCTTAGACCTATAATGCAGGTAAAATTAATGGACATATGAACACCAAATATAATAGAAATAAATAAAGAATATATACATATATACAGGCATAACTTAAGATACCATTTATTATCAGAATTATTGCAGTACTTTAAATAAACGGGGAATATGAAAACCCTTCATTTAGCCCCAGGGGAGATAGCGTTTTGAGATGGTAAATCCAAAACGCCTCTCTTTGTCTTAGTTTTAGGTCCCAGTTTCCTTTCCTAGGAGGCTGTGGTACATGTTCAAGACCCATGAACCGGATGCCTGCCGAGGAGTGATTGTGATGTAGATGTAAATGCCTTGAGACAGGTGTTTCCAAACGTCTCTTGACAGAATTTACATGTTCACGTATCCTTAGCCTGAAGTGGCGAAAAGTCTTGCCTACATATTTTAGGCCACAGGAGCAAGACAGTAGGTAAACTACTCCTGTTGTGTTACAATTAAAGAAGGAACGTGGTTTGAAATTCATTAAGCCCTTGCTGTCAGAGGCCCTCTTGGTAATAAACGGGCATGCACTGCAGTGACCACATTGGAAAGAACCCATTGGTAGGTATTTTTGAAAATAACCTGACGGGGACGTAGTTGAGAGGTGACTAGGTGCTAGGATATCTCTCAAGTTTTTGCCCCTCCGTGCTGTAATTGAAGGGAGTGATGGCAGAATTTCCTTCAGATGCTTATCTGATTGGAGGATAGGCCAGAATTTTTGAAAGACATTCAGCATAGTGTCCCATCCTGCATCATATGTACCTATGCAGCGTATTTTATTTTCCTCAGTCTTACGACCCCCATCTGTAATTAGGGTTTCCCGTTCAGTGTGGATTGCCCTCAGATAGGCTCTTTTCAGAACCCTATTTGGGTAACCTTTGGCCTTAAACATGTGACGCAGCTCATTTGCTTTTAATTTGAACTCCTCCATCGTGGAGCAGTTTCGTCGAAGTCTCAAATATTGGCCTATTGGGATACCGGATTTGAGTGATATGGGGTGATGACTAGACCAGCATAGCAGGTTATTTGAGGCTGTCTTCTTTCTGTACAAGGTTGTTTCAATTTTGCCTTCTTTAGATACCTGTAGTGCTAGATCTAGAAAGCAAAGGTTTTGACCCCCTACTTCACTAGTGAATCGTAAGTTAAAATCGTTGCTGTTCAGCAGACATACAAATTCTTTGAATCTCTCTGATGTATCAAGCCAAATCAAAAACACATCATCGATGTATCTTTTCCAATAGAAGATCTGATTAGTGTATGATTTCAGCTTAGGATCTGCCCTAATACACCTTTCCCACCAGCCTAGATGGAGATTGGCATATGAGGGCGCACAAGACGTCCCCATAGCTGTACCAGTGGTCTGGTGGAAGATTTTGCCATTGAACAGAAAGATATTACGAGTCAAAATGAATTCAAGTAATTCCATCACAAAATTCACATAATGTTCAGGTAGGTCAGTTTCAAGATTTAATAGTTGACGGGTATGTTTAATACCTAGGTTATGAGGAATTGAGCTGTAAAGGGCCTCCACGTCAAGGCTACACAGGATAGCGTTTGGAGGTAAAGTAAGGTTGGTCAATAAATGCAACATTTGTTTAGTATCTCTAAGGAAAGATGGTAGCTTCTGTACTACTGGGGACAGAATTTTATCCACATAAATGCTTACATTCTGAGTTAGATTATCACAACCAGAAACTATCGGCCTACCGGTCGGATCGGTTAGTGATTTGTGCACTTTAGGCAAACAATAAAAAGTAGATAGACATGGTTGTTTGGTGCACATAAATTCAAACTCATCCTGATTAATGAGTTGATGATTCACAGCCTTAGTAAGCATAGTTTTTAACTCAGCTTGGAACGCTTTTGTAGGATCTTTTGCTAGTATGCGGTAAGTATTTTTATCGGATAAAAGTCTTTCAGCTATACGAATGTAGTGGTCTCTGTCAAGTATCACCACATTGCCCCCTTTATCAGAGGGTTTGAAAATCAAATTTGTATAGCTCTGTAGTTTTTTCAGGGCTATTAGTTCCTGAGTATTAAGGTTGCCATTAGGGGATAGATCAAAATCATCCATTTTTGTCTTATCTATTTCCCTAGTAACCATTTCCAAAAATACCTCCAAATTTTTATAATCCTGAAAATGAGGGGTAAACTTACTCTTGGGTTTCAAATTAGTATGTGGTATATCAGATTGTATAGTACCATCTCCAGAGTTAAGTAATTCCACCAGAGTGTCTAAGCACTCCAAGTCATTTGGTGATAGACCCAAGCTTTGGGCCTTAGTTTCTTTACGTACTGCATGGTATTTATACAAGGCAAGCTTTCTCACAAAAAGGTTTACATCCTTAGTCCAGTTGAACTTGCTGAATGTTGGAATGGGTACGAATGAAAGACCCTTCTCCAATACGCTAAGTTCGGTCTGACCAAGGATGGTATCAGAGAGATTAATAATACGCAGAGAGGATGCTATCATTCCCTGCGTTGTCTCTGACTTCTGCCCCTGTATCTGGTGTGCGGACCCTGAGTTAGATCCGCTTGTCTTAATCCTAAAAAATCCACCCCCTTTTTTAGAATACTTTTAGTTGGATTCCTAGGAGTAGGGGTTTGAGGTTTTTCAGTTTCAGTATCGGTTGATTCGTACTCAGATGTACTGAATTGGTCAGAGTCTACTTTGGATCTCTTTTTAAAAGAACAGTAAATTCTACCTTGTTCAAAGTCCTTTGTATCTCTCATATACTTCTGGTGTTTCCTCACTTTTATAATGTGAGAGAATTTGTCCAGATTGGATTTGAGTTTTATCTCTAGTGATTCAAATTGTGGTTCTACTTTAAAACCCTGGACCACCTCAATCTCTTTATCCAGTTCTAGTTGGACATTGGATAGTTTAATAGACTCATATTTACAAATAATACTCATGAACGTATTTGAGCATTTAGTAGCTGCCTCATCCCATTCTTTATAGAAGTCTTCCATCTCGACTTGTCTTGATGGAGAGGTCTGAACTCTTAGCCCTCTAGGGATGATATTTTTAGAGATGTATTTCTCGAGAGTGGAGACTTCCCAGCTTATCTTAATTTGTTGTTTAAAGAGTTTAGTAAGCTTATTAAAGCTGGTGTGAATATTAGGGGGAGACAGTGTATCTAGTGTACTTTCAGTACTGAACACAGAATCAGCGTCCACACACCATGTACTTGCGCTGGGTTTTTTAGACAGAAAGCCTGCCATTGTAGTTTGGAAAAAAGGTTATAAAAACAGATAATAGTAATGGTGGTGACCACACGGTGAGTAACACCAATATAATTAAATAACAAGAAAAAGGAAACTCAAAAGGCTGGAAAGTGGGAGGGGAGGAAAAGACACTCCCGTATCCCACTGCCGAGCCTCCAGAGTATAGAGGTCACCTGGACTGGTAAAAGGGGGTAACCCTGGAAATTGTAGAAAAAAGGAAGAAAAAAAACCAAAAAGGGATGTCTTATATAAAGACCGCCCAGAGGGTAAATACCCAGTCCAATCTCAACAGTAGTGTAGTTGCCAAAAAATAAAAAAGCCTTTATTGAAATCTATTAAAAACCTGGGTAATCAGTGATGGACAGAATAATATAGGGAGAAATATGTATGGTAGGAACAAGGCTAATCAAGAGCCAACCCTCACAAGAAGCAGAGAGGGGATAGAAGGCAATATGTACCCCCATACATAACTCAGGTAACAAAGCAGTAGGAAAGAACAGGGAAAGGGAGAAACACACACTCCCAACCAAACAGTAGTGCTATGCTAATACCCTATCTCCTATAAAACACCTTCGTGGGTGTTCTAATCTAAATGCTGTCATAACATCTGAAGCCCCAGGTTACACACACATACTAGAAAAACATAAATGAAAAGGTGCTCAGAGCAAAGTGCTCAAGAGAGTATTAAAAACACAGAAGAACCCGACGTACGTTTCGGCGTGACCACACGCCGTCCTCAGGGGTATCAGCAGTGAGCAAAAAACTGTCCGGGTGGTAAATTTATACCTTAAGCTCATAAGCTTTATTGTAATCACCTGTGATTGTGTCTAAATTGCTCCGGTCCTCCTGCGAATGGGGCTGTGGGGGTGTGGTGTAACACACCATAGTGTCAGCCCACATTTCTATGTCAGAGGTAGCCAGAACAGAAATCAGGTGAAAGGGAATTAACCCTTTGAGTGCCCCGCCCGGAACAGATATAAATGGATACTTACTATATCTAAAAGGCAGTATCCATAGCTTAACAATTAACCCTTGGAATGTCCAAATTGTATCATATAGGTCAAGTGTGTGGATTGATTCTTATGGCTGTATTGTGTAGCTTTAGTACAATTAAAGAAACAACTTATAACCGTTGTGAACCAGTAAGGGATAAGTACAATGGCTATATGGGCAGTCATACACAGAAGCCGACAATTCTTTTATTGCCACTGTAAATAGTAACCCATTAGTTTATGCAACACAAAACAGACCCCTAAACTCTTAGACCTATAATGCAGGTAAAATTAATGGACATATGAACACCAAATATAATAGAAATAAATAAAGAATATATACATATATACAGGCATAACTTAAGATACCATTTATTATCAGAATTATTGCAGTACTTTAAATAAACGGGGAATATGAAAACCCTTCATTTAGCCCCAGGGGAGATAGCGTTTTGAGATGGTAAATCCAAAACGCCTCTCTTTGTCTTAGTTTTAGGTCCCAGTTTCCTTTCCTAGGAGGCTGTGGTACATGTTCAAGACCCATGAACCGGATGCCTGCCGAGGGGTGATTGTGATGTAGATGTAAATGCCTTGAGACAGGTGTTTCCAAACGTCTCTTGACAGAATTTACATGTTCACGTATCCTTAGCCTGAAGTGGCGAAAAGTCTTGCCTACATATTTTAGGCCACAGGAGCAAGACAGTAGGTAAACTACTCCTGTTGTGTTACAATTAAAGAAGGAACGTGGTTTGAAATTCATTAAGCCCTTGCTGTCAGAGGCCCTCTTGGTAATAAACGGGCATGCACTGCAGTGACCACATTGGAAAGAACCCATTGGTAGGTATTTTTGAAAATAACCTGACGGGGACGTAGTTGAGAGGTGACTAGGTGCTAGGATATCTCTCAAGTTTTTGCCCCTCCGTGCTGTAATTGAAGGGAGTGATGGCAGAATTTCCTTCAGATGCTTATCTGATTGGAGGATAGGCCAGAATTTTTGAAAGACATTCAGCATAGTGTCCCATCCTGCATCATATGTACCTATGCAGCGTATTTTATTTTCCTCAGTCTTACGACCCCCATCTGTAATTAGGGTTTCCCGTTCAGTGTGGATTGCCCTCAGATAGGCTCTTTTCAGAACCCTATTTGGGTAACCTTTGGCCTTAAACATGTGACGCAGCTCATTTGCTTTTAATTTGAACTCCTCCATCGTGGAGCAGTTTCGTCGAAGTCTCAAATGAGTGATTGTGATGTAGATGTAAATGCCTTGAGACAGGTGTTTCCAAACGTCTCTTGACAGAATTTACATGTTCACGTATCGTTAGCCTGAAGTGGCGAAAAGTCTTGCCTACATATTTTAGGCCACAGGAGCAAGACAGTAGGTAAACTACTCCTGTTGTGTTACAATTAAAGAAGGAACGTGGTTTGAACTTACTTAATATGCATGGTGACCACATTTTAACTGTAAAGAGACAATAATTATTTTTAAATTAACACTCCAAGTGCCATAACCACCGCAGCCTGCTGTTGTGGTTATAGTGTCAGGCGTGCCCAAGCACCCTCCCAGGGTACTAGCCAAATTTAGCAAAGGTGTTAACAATTTACATTCTGTTAGCCACCAGCTTCTTCTGGAGCCGGAAAAGTCCTGTTATGGGATTCCGTTATGTTCACCAAAGTAAGTCTGGCAGCGCGGGGCTAGCTCATTGGCTGAGAGCATCCGCTGAGCACTCTCAGCCAATGAGTTAAGCCCTGCACTGACAGGCTTAGCTCACTGCACAGAGCTACCAGCAACAGAAGACGGGGTGCCCGGGACTCTTCTGCGTTTAATGGCGCTATAGTGTAATGTACAGTGTTTTTGAAGGGGTGATTGTTTATAGTTATTGTGTTTTAATACCAGGGTGTGTTTGTACATAATGTTTACATTTGATTGCAGGGGTGTGTCAGAATGTAATGTTCATTTTTAAATGCGGATTTACATTTGTGTGAAGTATTTGTGTTTGTATGAAGGGGTGTGTTTGTATATTTTTGGGGGGTTTTTTAATGCAGGGGTGTGTTTGTATGTAATACTTGTGTAATACTTGTGTTAGATTGCAGGAGTGTGCTTGTATGTTGTGCTAGTGTTTGACTGCTTGGTATGCACATACACTATCACATACATACATACATACTTACACAGATATTCATGCACATTAACACACAGATGCATATAAATACACTGACACATACACACAAAATCATATAGACACTGACACATACACACATAGATACACACATACACACACACAAAGATACACACCAACATACACACATGCACCCTGACACACAAAAACATTGATACATGCCCACACCATGACCAGATACACACTGACATAAAAACACACACCCTGACACACATATGCACATACACAGACCTGTGCGCAGACAGAGAAGCACACTGACATTATATATATATATATATATACACACACACACAGATGCACACCCTGACACACTCGCTCACACACATAGACACTCAAACTAATACACACACTCATACACATACACACACTCAAACACATACACATAATCACACTCATACTCACACATACACTCATACACACACTCATGCTCACACAAACTCAAACTCATACACTCAAACATATACAAGTGATTTTTTAAAATATCCCTAGCCACCCTCCTGTTCCCTCCAGCTTACCTTATGTGCCAGGTGGGTGGCTTGGAGCCCTGCTACTGTGGGAGAGAAGGGTCTGGAGCTCTTCAATGTCCTCTCCCCTCATGCTGTGGCTGCCTCCTCTCGCACTGTCTCCCTGCAGGATGCTGGGAGGAAGTGAAAGGCTTTCACTTCCTCCCAGCCGGCTGACTTTACAGGGGCCCGGTTGTGGTCTTAAAGGACCGCAGCACTCGACCAGGCCCCTGTTCAGTAGTAACATTTCTCCATGCTATAATCATATCAAGGGGAAAACATTCTGCGGCACCGAGTTTGGGAACCGCTGTTGTAACCTATCTACATGAAGAGTCAATATGTTGTGTACTCAAACATTTTTTTTCTGCCCTGTACTGTTCCACATTATGGTGATTTTTTGGCGTCCCTTTAGCGAGCAGGTGTACAAGTTTACCTAATAAAATGAATCTTACATTATCTGCATTACAAGTATAATTAACAGTTCTTTGTCATATAATCTGCTGTTCAGTACATGTCCAATTCTTTTCGGCAGGCTGTATAATTTAAAGGCAGAACAACAAAGGTGCAGCCGGCATCCTAAATTCCAGTGAAGAGAGGAGGTAATAGGTGTCAGTAGACATTGTCCGACAAATTTGTGCTAAATATGGTGATATTTAATGCAACATGTCAAATTACATCATTATTTAAACAATAAATAAACAGTAGCTCAATAGCAGGAAACTTCTTCTAGAGTCTCTACAGCCAGAATGGTGCGGAGTTACAGGGTCAACTGCTTTCTTGGTACATTCATTGAATAAATTCATTTAAATGATCTGCAAAGTTGCAAACGTGTTGTCTGTGAAATGCACAGTGGGTGTCTGCGCACTAAATGGAAGGTATATCTGTGAACTAAATGGTTGGTGTGTGTACACTAAATGAAAGGTGTGTCTTTGCACTGCATGGAAGATGTATCTGTGAGCTGCATGGAAGGTGTGTCTGTGTACTGCATGGTGTGTGTCTGTGTACTAAATGGAAGGTGTGTCTGTGTACTGCATGGTGTGTGTATGTGTACTAAATGGAAGGTGTGTCTGTGTACTAATGGTGGGTCTGTGTGTGTACTAAGTGGAAGGTGTGTCTGTGTACTAATGGTGGGTCAGTGTGTGTACTAAATGGAAGGTGTGTCTGTATACTGCGTGAAAGGTGTATCTGTGTACTAAATGGTAGGTGTGTATGTGTACAGTGGCATAACTATACTATGTGTACTGCATGGAAGGTGTATCTGTGTACTAAATGGTAGGTGTATCAAATGTAAGGTGTGTTTGTGTGCTTAATGTAAGGTGTGTCTGTGTACTAAATGGTAAGTGTGTCTGTATACTGAGTGAAAGGTGTATCTGTGTACTAAATGGTAGGTGTGTATGTGTACAGTGGCATAGCTACCACAGCTACAGCTGCAACCCCTGCGACCGGGCTCGTCACTGGGCACAGCCACCCTGTCGACTCCAGTGATCATGAGACGGCATTACTTCAGGGTCGATGCTGTTGGGAAAAATATTATAATTATATCCTCCAAAAGGTGCATGACCGCATGAGGCACGCACTGGCAATTTTTGCACAGGGACCTAGTGGTTTCTAGTGTCGCCTCTGTATGTGTACTACATGATGTGTGTATATTACTAAATGTAAGGTTACTATATGTAAGGTTGCATAGAAGGTGTTCCTATGATCTAAATGGAAGGTGTGTCTGTGTACTACATGGTATGTATGTGTATTGCATCGAAGGTGTCTCTGTGTACTAAATGGAAGGTGTATATCTGTGTACTGCATGGAAGGTGTACTACATACTCGTTGTAGTAGCCATACTACAAGGAGTTACAGCGTGGGGAAGGCCTGCATTCTTACTTACTTAGCATTTTGAAATCTAAGAGTTTTGGTTTGTACAAGTGAAAATTAAAAGGAAGAATGACATTAAAGGGACACTATAGTGTCAGGAAAACTGCTTGGTTTTCCTGACACTATAGTACCCTGAGGGTACCCCTTCAGCTACTCACCCTTTTCCTCCGCCGGGCTCCCTTACCTCTCCTCCCCCGCTGACGACAGCATCCTTGTCTTACGTCACCGGCGCCGAATGCGCATGCGCGGCACTGCCACGCGCGCATTTAAAGTGTCCGTAGGAAAGCATTTTTCAATGCTTTCCTTTGGACGCTCTGCGTGATTGAGGCATAATATGAGGCTGGGGTGTGTCAGAGGCTGGCTTAACCCCAGATGTAAACATAGCAGTTTCTCAGAAACTGCTATGTTTACATCAGGCAGGTTTAACCCTAGAGGGACCTGACACCCAGACCACTTCATTGAGCTGAAGTGGTCTGGGTGACTATAGTGTCCCTTTAAGATATATTTTTGTGTTTGTTGTTTGTGTCATACTGGAAAGGTTTGTTCACTTATCAAAATGTTCAACTTGTGCTCCTACATTATAGAGACACTCTTAGCAACACAACCATACAATTCATTATAGAGGTTGTATGCCTTGTGCCCCCTGCTATCCGCATTATCTATGATACCTTCAAGCTTGCAAGGTCAAAGATCTTCGTTGAATCAATTTATCCCTAAGAAATTGGATTTTCATGATCCACAAAAGATTCTTGCAGAACTCACTTACTCCAGAACTCTTCAATGGCATAATTTACTCATATCATATCATATATTATTACATGTTGCTCATATTACATGGTTACCTGTTATATATCTTTTATTATACACAGTTAATCGAAATAAACTCCTGATTTCGTGTAAATGGATGTCGCAGAGTGTCATCTAGCGAAGAAAAATATTCATGTTTACAAAGCAATTTAAAAGAGTAAATATTTAAAGTGTATTTGCTGCCCTTCAGAAGTAGTGTTAAAACATCAGGATCCAGTTTTTTGTAGAAGTGCGACCTGTCATTCTGTTCTCACTCCTGCCTGGATGTCTGGCAGTGTAGACGTGTGAGATGTCATACTGTTCTCGCTTACCTAGATACGTGATCAGCTATGTTGTAGGCAATTGAGTCCTAGAAACACTTCCAATTTGTGTACCTCCGCAGGGCTCCTGCAGAGCATCAATAAAATGCAAATGCTGATGACAGAGTAATGAAAAGCGTAATTCTGAAATGCATTATGTTTTGAACCTTGGAGAGAATGCAAGCTTGTTCATCAACGTGGGGGTATACTAACTAAACAGCAATGTTTGGGGAATTTAAACATGTTGGCTAAAGCAAGGAGTTTTAAAAAGCATTTAGTATATATATTTTTTAGAGTCAGTGAAACACATGATCAGTTGCTCCTCCCTGTATTTTAGAGCATGTACTATAGTTCATATTTAAACCCTTAAAGGGACACTGCAGGATAGACTTGGCCCATTCTTTTTAAACTTGTGCATGTATGGTGTATAGAAAAATGCAAAGACAATAAATTATTAAAAACAAGAAATTTACATTTGAGATGACTGCTTTTGCTGCAAATTTCCTGACTATGCAGCATTTGTAGTAAAATCTTAATAAAACACGTAAAAAAGTCATCTGACTAAAAGGGGTTACTCCAACCTTTCGGATGGACCTTTTCTGTGTAAAATGCCCTACTCAGCACTATTAATTAGCTGTCCCCATTTAAACTGCAAAATAAAATAAAAAAAGTTTTAATTTACCTTAAATCCAGCACTGACTAAAGGCCCTTCCTGAGGTCAGTCATAGAAGCCTGTGATTGAACTGTTTCGTCAACTCAGAGCGCATGCGCGCAAGTCAGCAATTGGAGGTGGGAATGAACAGGAGGAGGGGGGGGAGGAAGGGAGGGCTGTGAATCTGTTTTTTTAAGCAAGCAATTGTATTGGGAAGGGTGGAGAGGAGAAAAATGCTTCCTCTTGCACGCACTGCAGGTCAGAGGAAGCTCAATATATACGTTGCCAGCGTGCTGTGCATGTGTTGAATAAAGTCACGTGTGCTGGGGGTGCAACTATTTCCCGGCAAATAAGTGCAGATTACTCAGAATGTGTAGTGCTTCAAGCTGAAACACTGCACATACATACACCTATCACCATGACAACTTCAAATCACTTAAGTGGTCATGGTGGTTGGAGTAACCCTTTAATACTGTATACAACTGCTGAATGCACTCCATAAGCACACTTTAAGGACACAGTGGATGTCTAAAAGTTGAATTACAGCCATCATTCAGAGCAGGTTAGGAGAAAAAGTCAGAAAATGCAGAAAGGCTAATAATGAACTGGGCTGCATATGGACATAATACATACTTGGTATAAAATGACATCCATTCCGAAAGTTGGGTTCAGTACTGAACATGTGAAACTTTTGTCTGCAAATTGTATAACATGCTTGCTACCTGAAGAAAATGCCTCTTGATATCTGTATTAAATGATTAAATAGTCAGCAACCTCTTAATATAATAGAAATTCAAGTATGCATGTAAAGGTTTCAGTACGTATCTCTAATTCTCTAATGCATCAAAGAAGAAAAAATGTAATTAGTGAACACACCAGAATTCAGAATGCTATACTATGAGCAGATGAAACAAATACATATCTGACAGTTCCTGACAATGTAGATGAGTGGAACAAGACTGAGCCATGTCTACTATAATGAATGTCTACTTTATTGGCAGATACATGCTATGAATAAGGTTTTGTAATCAAAATCTTGACAATTTTAATAAATCAGCAAAAGCTTGTATAGCACTCATTCTGGGTCATTTTCTCACTTATCCACAATTAAAAGCCACTGCTGTTTTCTGATTGGCTTTTTTTGGTTTTTTTAAAGGGACACTGTCGACACTCTACCCATGTTAGCGCATTGAATTGGTTGTATTGCTTGGAGTCCCCTGCATTCAGAGTACCCTGTCCAGACCCTTGTGGAGGTGTGGCTAAGACAGAGACTACACACTTCCTTTTAGCCATACTGATTTCTACCTTCAGTGAGCACTGTGATAGACTAGAAGTAGTCACCTGACACTCTAAGCCAATCATAGCCTCCCACTGCTGTTCAGGCTAATGCTTTCTCATTAGGCTGAGCATCACAGAGGGGTTGGGCTGCTGGGGACCTTTGTATTACATTAAAACATTAAACATGATTTAACACTGTATGGAAGGATGGCCAGGGGTCTACAGAAACTACAGTTTCTTTACAGCTTACCAAAACCTTGAATAAGGTTGAAACATTGCTCTGACATTATTTTTATTTTCCAATAAACCTGCTTCGTGTTTGAACACTAAGAGTGTCTGAAGATCTTCTTTTGTACTATAGCCACTTCAGTGAGAGTAAGCAGTTAGAGTGCCAACAGTCTCGCTTTAAGCTAGTTTGTGATGGACCAGAAAATCATTTTATTTTTCAAAATGAGGACTTTTTAGACTAACACAAATAAAACATATGATTAAGAAAGACGTGGTCAATAGCTGGTCAATATGTTCAATTTTTAAGATGTAAAAAACTAAAAGTGCTTGAGCTTCTATTAGTTTGCTAATCTTATGAAAGCCAGATTGTTACCTTTAGTATTCTTCTGACTATTGAAATATGTGCTTTAATCATTTATTCTAAAATTTTAAAATCAATTGATCAGAAAAGTCAAAACCAATAGAATTTTTTGTACATTCTAGTACAAAATATTCATTTATCGTACAGTTTAAAATGAAAAAGAAAAAAGGAAGGAATGCAAAATGTTGTGTCTCTTAGAATAACTGTCTGAAAAACTAGGAACTAGTGTAAGACCCTAGGGCTCTATTGCAGATTTAAAATGGAAGCCTGATGGCTTGTAATGCCATGCTTACATGACTTCTATATTGCCTCGTCCTGGGGGACAGTAGAAAAAAAAAGAAAAGCTGTGTTTATACCATCTACGGTTCTGAGTATATGCAGAGGTGTTTAGAGATCTCTCAAACATTGAGTCATTTTTATAGATGACGACGCTTTGTCCTCCGTATCCATGATCTCTATTGTAAATTAATCTGGGTATTCTGAAATAATAAGATGAGTAAAACAGAGTCATGTCCTCAGTGGTGTATTTTGGTTTCGTTCTACTCTTGGCATGACTACACTTGGGAACTCCCCTAATCTAAATTTGCCACACCCCTTCCCGTCAAGGCCGCAACTCTTCCTGATTAAGAACCCACCCCTTCCTCTTTAGACTCCATCTTTTCCCACGTCTTTTAAAGGGATATTATAGTGCCAGGAAAACAAAGCTGTTTTCCTGGCACTATAGTTCCATATAGTGCCCCCTCCTTCATGCCCCCCTGCCACCCACTCGGCATTGAAGGGGTTAAAACCCCTGAATCCAGCGCTGGTGTCCCTCAACGCTGGGTCAGGCTCCTCCTCCGTGCTTGCATTAGGCTTCCCCATAGGAAAGCATTGTATCAATTCTTTCATATGGGGATTTAGCAGACTCAGGATGTCTTCATGCACAGCGTGAGGACATCCAGCATCAGTTAGGTGACTTTCACTAACAGACACAGACTCACTGATTTGACACACACATTCACTGACTGACACACACTGGCAGATACACACTGACAGTCACACACACACAGTCATCACTGACAGATACAAACTCACTGATTTGACACACACACATTCACTGACACACACTCACTCATTAACAGACACACACACTGACAGACACACAAACACTGACAGACACTCATTGACAGACACACTGATAGTCACAAGCACACACACTCAATGACAAACAGACTCTCACTGATTTGACAAGCACTCACATACACACATAAACTCATACATACACACACACAGGCCTTTAGGCGCCTTGTGCAAAACATCTTCGCAGCGCCCCCCTCTCCCCTGTCATCCATGTATAGTGTATGTATAGAAGTGTAGAGATTGTACAGGGGATGTATTAAATTGATAATGATTTAAAAATAAATATTCATTACACACACATACACACACAGTTACAGGCAGACATTCACACACACACACAGTTACAGGCAGACAAATACAAACACACACAGATACAGATGGACAGTCATGTACATACAGCCACACATACAGTGTCACACACACACACACCGTTACATGCAGACAGCCACACACACACACACACACACACAGGCACACAGTCACACACAGACTGCCACACACACACACAAGCAGACTGCCACACACAGGCAGAAAGCCACACACACGCACACAGCCACACACACACACACACACACACACTACACAGTCATACAGCCACACACATACACACAGGCAGACAGCCACACACATAGGCAGTCACACACACACACACAGGCAGTCACACACACAGTCACACACACAGAGTCAGACAGTCACTCACACAAACACAGACACAGGCAGACAGTCACACACACACAGACACACACACACACAGAGGAAGACAGTCACACACACAGGCAGACACACACACACACAAAGAGGAAGACAGTCACACACACAGGCGAAGCCACACACACACACACAGGCAAAAGCACACATGCACACACACACACAGTCACACACACAGGCACACACGCACACACACACAGTCACACAGTCACACACAGGTCAGACAGTCACACAAACACACACACACACACACACACACACACACACAGACAGCAGACAGTCACACACACACAGACACACACACACAGAGAGGAAGACAGTCACACACACAGGCAGACACACACACAAAGACAGTCACACACAGAGACAGTCACACACACAGACAGTCACACACACACACACAGACACACACTGGCAGACAGTCACACATAGTTACCTCTGTTCATTATGGAGGTGGAGGCAGTGCAGCTCCTGGATTCTGGTTGTTGGGGAAGCAAGGACTCCTTCCTACTTCCCATGCAGCAATTACCCGGCACTTCCTGCCCACACTGTCATTTAGCCTGTCCCTGCCACACGCTAAGCCCCGCCCCCGCTGCAATGTTTTTTTTGTTTGTTTTTTATCCCGGGTGGAGAATAATGAAATCCTCCACCCGGGTAGCCAGCAATGTGTGAGCTGTGTAAGCCTCAGGGCGCCCCCTGCCCCATGGCTCCCTGTGCGACTGCAAAGTTCGCACAGCCCTAAGGCTGGCCCTGCACACACATACACTCACACACACATATACTCATATACTCATACACACACATACACTCATATACACTCATACACACAGATACACACACATACACTCACAAATTATAATTATTATAAATTAAAATTTTCCTCCCAGTCTTCCTACCTGGCGTGAATCGTTCCCTGGGGTCCAGTGGGGCTGCTGTAAGGCGTGCGGCTGTGTTAGACTCAGAGGCGGAGAGGGAGCTGTAATCTTCCTGCCCTCATGGGCAGTTTACTGATGCCGTGAGCCGGAAGATGACAGCTCCCTCGCCGCCTCTGAGTCTAACATAGCCCCCACGCCTCACAATTAGGCCCCACTAATCCCCAGGGACAGGGGGAACACCAGGGAAGCTGAGTGCCGCCCCTTGGTTAGTGCCGCCCAATGCAAATGCCTAGTTTGCCTTGGGCTAAAAACATCAGTGCATGTCCTTATAGTCACATTGTTATCAGGTGATCACAAGCAGCAAAACACACTCATTTCACTCCCAACACACCACTAGATATTTATTTTTCTGTTTAAATTTGGAACCCAGACCAGATTCACTTTGGTTTGTACACACCACCACTCCACTATAGTTGTCCATTTGAAGGTGACCACAGGAAAGCATTATTTTCAGAAAAGTATTACAGTCCGCATTTTTATCTCCCATGTAAAATAGTGTAGGACCTACAGATTTTAAAGTCCTCTGACCTAGCAGTGCACTTAAGACGTCTGTCTGGCCATATGAAGTAACCGGAACCCCGTATTTGTTTGCTAAAATAGATGGTTTAAAGTTACCTTGTAAATTTTAAAGCTGTAATTTTGTGTGTGCATGTTCTGGATGTGCTCCCTCCTCTCCTCCAATTAATTTAGTTTCTACCAATAGAGATGGTTTCTGAATTCAATGCTTTCCTATGTGGAACTTTAAATGTGCACAACGCACTTGCCACACATGCGCATTAAATTATTAGATTATTAGCAGAGGAGGCCATGCCTCCTAGATGACGTCACTGGAGATGGTGAGGTGAGTAATGCCAAGAGACCTTCTCTGCTGGAAATATGTATGTAAATCTTTAATTTTCTTCATTTGTATTGCAAAAGGGGGACTTCATAAGACTAGGGGTATAAACTCTATAATGTTAGGAGTACAGGTTTGTATTGTTAAGCTGTAGTGTTCCTTTAATTTTTTTTGTATTCATATTTGCCACAACTCACTGTTTAGTAGTTAAATTGCCACATTTAATGGCTTCTAGAAAATAGCATGAAATGTCCCACCATGGCTACTGCACACTAGAGGTATAATATGTCTGACCAACCATTGAGTGTCTTCTTGTAAAATGATGTGGATTTTATACATAGGGAACTATTTTCTGAAAGGATATAGACATTAAAATACAAGACAAGCATTAGATGTAATCTGATGCCAGAATGGGAAAATAAATAACTTGCAACAAAAAGTCAAGGGATCAGGCATTATGAAGAGGAGTGTGTGGGTGGTAAATGGGCTAATAATGAAATAAACACTGCTCTGTTTAGAAAATCACTTTAATATATAAGAATATCATTAACCTGGTCACTATAAATGGTCCATCACATCATCAGGGGGAAAAAAAGCATTGCAGTAAATGAGAAGACTTTTCCAGGTATGATTAAATTTAATAACTGCACATACCAGTAACTAAGCATTGCATTAATGCAGAGCTGCAGGCTTCTGGTAAGCATTCATTATATTGATCTTAAATGATATCAGTAGATAAGTAAACAGGTTTATCATGATTGTTTACAAAGTATTTTTATTTTTTATTTTTTTGCTGTTTGCTTTTTATTATTATATTATGTTTTTCCTTCTCTGGATATATTGTCACATGCACACTCCATTCTAGAGAGGAAGTTAAATTGATTTCTGTAGCAGAGAAAAGGTGACATCATTTTTATGAATGAATGACACTGCATAGCCCCAGCAGGAGCAGAGATATATGTGCTTATTGTTATGGATGTAATGAATTCATATGGGTGAATCCAGGAATACATTGATGGATAGGGCTGCTGGTTGTCTTATAACACCTTCCCTCACCAGATGCTTGCCTTCCAATTTATGGATCTTGATTGGCAGATGGTTTACAGAATTCTGGAGCTCAGCTGCCTTCCTATGCGAGGACCACCCCCTCCACTATTGAAGTGAAATTCTCCATGTATTGTTATCAAGCAGGTCAGAGAGGGCATGTAGACAGAATTTCAGAACCGTTTCTTTGTGAAACATTTTGACTCCAGCCATTGTCTGTGTGCCCAGTAACTGCATTATGTATTATTTCCCCAAATTGATGTTAGATTCTAAGTAAAGTCAAATTACTGGATAGGATTGGTGTGCTCCCAAACCACATTACATCATTCACCCCTCCTTAAATGCACAGACACACATGCACAAAATGCTAACCTCATTAGAAATCACACCTTTTCTTTATTTCCTAAGGAAAGCATGAGACTGTTTGCATGGCACAAAAGTATTGACACTTGGCTAGTGTGTTTTTAATGATTGTGCTGCAGAATCTCCTGGGCAGCAGAGGTATCAATCACTGTCCAACTTTATAAAGAACTGGGAACTGCTAGTCTCATCACTCATCAGCGTGTGGCTGAGATTAGTGGGAGTTGGTAAGTTGCAGTGCAGAAAAAAGCATGATTTAAATGACCTGCATGGTCATTATTATACCTGATTTCCAAGAAATACTACAGCAGACAACTGGTCTATCATAAATCTGAAGCCCAGCCTTCAGGTTTTTTTTTTTTTTTTAATTCTCCCATTCAGCTCTGGCTAAATATAAAAAGTGAACGTGTGAGGGCTACAGATGGCTGGACTATATCTATTCTGGACAAGCCAGATGCAACACCCCTCCCCTGCTCCCTGTAATCTAAATACAGTGTGTAGTGTGTGGTGTGTGGGTCTGTGTGTTACACACATGTATCTTAACACGTGCACATTATGTTGTTACGAGATGCATTTAGAGCAGTGAAATCGATTCCAGCAGATTCGGATACATTGTAACGTTCTAACAGTAAAACATCCTTGTGTCTGCAGATGCAGGTTTTTAGGGGCTGAAGCCTGGGATGGTCCATGCCAGCAGGGAAGAGGTTAAACTCCCAGACACAGCACATAATACAGACGCTCACCAGTGGCTAGTATTTTTTTGAGATCTGTAGCCAGGCCCTCTCTGGGATTTTGGCTCCAATAGCAGCCAGTGGGTGTGCGGTTGGGGAGGGGACTGGCAGTCGTTAGGGCTGGTCTTGTAACAGCCATTGGTCCACCAGGGAGTGATGTAATCCTTCTGATAGCTCAGATAACTAGTAGATGGGAAGGCTGGAAGTTTTTGCAGAAGGGAGTGAGAAGCACTCGTAGGGTTGGCTGGGAGAGGGGAGCAGAGCTGGAATCCAGCTTTCTATGATAGCCACTCACCCTCAGTGAAGTCAAGCCAAGGGGACCAGGTGACAGCATGGTGCAACAAGCAGACAGCATGGACATGGATAGCAGTCACCACACAGAAGTCACAGACACTGAGGAGGGAGAATTTATGGCTGGAAGCCCAGTAGCCCTTGATGAAAGTGACCCAGACTGGTGTAAAACGGCTACTGGTCACATTAAGCGACCTATGAATGCCTTTATGGTATGGTCCAAGATAGAGAGGAGAAAGATCATGGAGCAGTCCCCTGACATGCACAATGCAGAGATCTCCAAAAGGCTGGGGAAACGCTGGAAGATGCTCAATGACAGCGAGAAGATCCCGTTTATCAGGGAAGCCGAGAGGCTGAGGCTCAAACACATGGCGGATTACCCAGATTACAAATACCGACCCAGGAAAAAACCCAAGCTGGAACCTTCATCTAAGCACACCCTCGGCCATTCTCCAGACAAGAGTGCCACCTCCACCACCACCAGTGGCAAGAGCAACAAGATCTCAGCCAAGAAGTGTCCCAAGCTGAAGTCCAGCAGCAAGCTTGGGGCTAAGTCACCTCAGGAGGATGCCGGTGGAGAGGACTATGTCTTTGGGAACCTTAAGGTGAGCAAGGCTGTAAAATGTGTGTTTATGGATGATGATGATGAGGAAGAGGACGATGAAGAAGATGAGTTGCAGATTAGGATAAAGCAAGAGGAGGAGGATGAGGAGCAGCTAAGGCAATATAATGTAGCCAAAGTGCCAGCTAGTCCCACCTTGAGCTCTTCTGCTGAATCCACGGAAGGAGCCAGCATGTATGAGGAGATGGCAAATGCCACCAACAACAGACTCTTTTACAACTTCAAAAATATTACCAAGCAAAGCACAGCACATCATCCCACCTTTACCCTGGCTCCAGTCAGGTCTATCACTACCTCAACCAGCGACAAAGATGATCTGCTGTTTGATTTGAGCTTAAACTTCACCCAAAACCCTCAGGCACCCGAACTGGGTAACTCCAATTCAGGAAACCTTTCACTCTCATTAGTGGATAAAGACTTAGATTCATGCAGTGAGGGCAGCCTGGGCTCTCATTTTGAGTTTCCAGATTACTGCACCCCAGAACTCAGCGAGATGATTGCAGGGGACTGGCTTGAAGCCAACTTTTCAGACTTGGTGTTCACCTACTGATTTTTTTTGTAAATTTTTTTTTGTAATTTTTAATTATTTGTATTTTTTGGAGGGGGAAGGGGTTGGGTGGGATTGATCAATGACATTTTGGAGGAGGAAATCTAAGAAAAAAAAAAGAAATGGGATTTTGTGGGGGCTTTTTTAATGTTCTGATGATGAAATTTGGGGTCTTGCTTTTCTTACTCAGTGTAATTTTTCTAATCACTGTAAGATTAGGGATTTGAAGAAGAATTAAGATGAGTGATAAGTGGGTCTGGAGGAAGGTCTACAGAAATGTTATGTTTCTGGGCAGCTCAACTGTTACTCAAGGGGGTCATTGTGTCTTGTTTTATTTTTTATTCTACAGTTTGAAATATTATCCTGGAAAGGTGTATTACAACCGGATTTCTTTTTCTTTTCTTTTCTGGAGGGAGAAAACTGATTTCTTCTATGCATCTGATTCTTAAGCTGCAGGGAAGCTGACACATGCAGGCAGGAGACATGCTCCACAAAACTGTGAACTGATTTAATCAGAGTTTTTAACAGATCAACAAAAATGTATTGTTTCACAATGTGATTTTTTTTTTTCTTTTGGTTTTTGCCAACTTTTTTGTATCTTGTTCCCTGATACCTCCTTGAATCTCAGACAACCCAGACCTCAGTTAAAAAACAAACAAAAAATAATGTATTGAAACCTTTTTTTGATACATAACAGACCTCAGTCTTTTTTAAAAATTAAAATATTTTTAGGCGTATTTTTGTACAGTTTAAAGGGAACATTCCTGCTGTCATTTCTTTTTGTTGTTTCTTATATTTCAGTGAGACTTTCAGGCACTTCCTATCTTCTGTTTTTTTTGTTGTTGTTTTGTTTTGTTTTGGGGGGTTTTAGCATGCAAGTATGTTCATAACTCTGTCCTGGTAAAAAAAGAAAAAAGGCTTAAAAAAAAAATAGAAAAAAAAATATATAAAAAATTCTTGCATCTAAAAAAGGCCTTGTGGTTTTAAAACACATTTTTTTTGTACAGCTATAGTTCAGATTTGTTCAATATTTGTAGGTAAAGATTTATTGAGATGGTGATATAGACCTGAGAGCTGTTAGCTTAAAGATTGTATATGTTCTGTATTATAGTAGGATTCTATGTATATCATATGCTGTGATATGTGGATGGGACCTGAAAGTAAATATCAAACTGGATACTCGATTTTTAGCTAAGGCACATCAAGGTTTTTCGTAATGTGCAATATAATCTGTAAAAGACACTAGAACAGACCATCTGCATATTTTGTAGAGCAAGTGAGGGAAAAGCAGAGTTAAGTGCACTGTTAACATCAATGCCTGTTTTCCTAATGCTGAAAGTCTGTATATTGATGATTTTAATAAATCAGCTGGAACTGATAGAAAATGGTATCAGTGTCGGTGTGTGTCTAGAAGAAGGGGGCGTGACGGCTATGTACCAGACATGAGGGGGATGGTTACATTTTAAGGGTTAAAAAAAGCAAGCAAAGATCACATTTGTATATACTGTAATGTTGTCTAATTTAAGCGTATGTGTGTCTAACATTTTAAATTATAGAGGTTTATTCACTATAATGGAAATAGTGGAGAATTGACAAGAAATAATTGCACGTTTTAGGCCAAAATAGACATTTTTATTTAAAAAAAAATTATTCTGTTTCATTATTTTTCCAGTTTGGCAAAGTTGGCGTAAAATTTGCTATTGTCAGGTCTATTCTTCACAATTCCTAATTTACTGAATACACCCCTGTACTAAAAGGGAGAGAAAGGACTGGAGGCTACAAAAAAAAAAAAAAAAGAATGAGGGGGAGAATGGGAGTGTCTAAGTGATAAGGGCTAAGACTCCAGTCTGTGCACACTATGACTTGTGTAGGTTTATATCTTGGAAATCTGACACTGGCTTAGTGTTTTGTATGCAGTCAATGTAGGTATCCTGTCCTGAAAACCTTCTGACTTCACCCCCTCCCCTACACATCTGCATCATTTCACTTATATTAGGCTGTCTGGCCAGACTGCTTCAGATCAAACTGAGAAAGGAAGGTGGGAGAAGGAGGGAGGAGGGTTATTGGGGGAGAGATCTGTCCTTAAAATAAATTTACCACAGCTGAAGCACGTTTGGTGTTTTAATATTTAGTGGATAGAGAGCTTTTTAATTATTTACATACCTAGGGAGGGCCTAAGCAATCAGTGTGTGGTAGAACTGTAGGCAGGCTGGCTGGATTGTAATTTCATACTATGTTTCATGCATATATTTAAAGATGAGGCGCTTGATGTAAAATAGCTGTATACCCAAGTGACATGACCTTATATTTTGAAAGCCTTGCCTCCCTCACATGCGCACTTTTTCATAAAAGTGTTTCTTTTTAAAAAAAAATAAAATAAAAAAAATCACACTGCTTTTGTCCCCTTTTGAAAATCTGAATATCAAAGACAGCCTAACTGGACTGTGTTCCTTGACTGCATGAATGTTTTAGAACCAGAGATTACATCATATGTGCTGGCAAAGGATATTAAATAATAGAGAGGTGGAATGTAATCCCTGAACACTATGTCACTGCTTTTCTTAGCTGAATTCTACTGCTAAATAAAATGAGATAATGAATCTATGGTGTTATATATTGTCCGTGTTATAATATTTTGTTTTAATACTTTTTTTTTTCTCTGTACCTTACATGCATCAGGTGTAGACTCTGCCTAGGTCTGCAAGGTTTAACCTTGGCACCTTAGGTAATTGTAAACTACATTTCCCATGAGGCTTAGCCAGCGTTTGTAATCACATAGGGTGCCAAGGTTTGTCATATAAGGGCTCTAGACTAATACCTATTAACTATTGGAAGTGTCACCAGGGGTGTGTGTCAAATTATCTGCTGTAGCTTATGGGATTTTAAGGGTTATGGAAAATGTGTATAGGATTTTTTTAATTATAACAGGATCGTTCATTAAGCTTCAAATTGTAGTGAATTAAAATACAAATTTCAAAATCCATGCTAAAATAGGTAAACTGCTAAACTGTGATTATAGATGAGTTGAATAATTTTTGTAGATCAGCTATTTTGGACTCAGTTTTGCAGTTCCAATTGTAATTCGCTACTATTTGGAGATTAATGAATAACTAATTTTTTTTTAATCACTTTAAAATATATAAATCATGGCCTGGTCAACTTACTTGCATATATATATATATATATATATATATAAATAAAAGGGTATTATTTTAAAGCCACAAAAAAACTGCACATCTGTCTCAAAAGAAACCAAATGAAGATCTGCCTTGCAAAAAAAAAAAAAAATCCTTAGCAAATGCCAGCACCCCTGGGGCTTTCCGCTCATGGTGCCTATAGCAGACACAGGAGGCGGTTAGACAGAATCCATCAATAGCACCCCTCCCCCTTCCAGACAGCTCTGAGTCTGCTTCCTTCACACAACAAGGCTGGAATGATCCACTAAGGAGGGAGAGGGATGTGGAGCACTAGACATTTAAAAAAAAAAAAAAAAATAAGAACTGCAAGCCTTACCTGCATTCTAAATCCAATCTATTTGAAAATAGAATACAGTGTATCATTTTTACCATAATATTGTAGATGGAAATCAAAGTGGTAAAAATGTGCAACTTGGTATATGTGGGTATAAGCACAGCCTGAGGGGTGAAATTCTATCATTGTTTCCTAGAAAAAAAAAAAAATACGTTTCCAGGCAGTGTCAGTCTTTATCAGGTGGAAAAGAGTCATCTAGGGAGGCAGACTGAAGACATGGAGGGGGGAAACCAGCGATGACGTGCAAACAAAATTCTAGTTTATTTCTAATTCACACTACAGCATTATACACAGGTGTGACAGGAACAAAAATTGGGAACATTCATAATGTATACATTTTAAAGATTGAGAACCGTGCTTGCAACAATGTAATTGTATATTCTGTGTAAATAAACACACAGTTTACCTCATCCCCCCCTCCCCAAACAGGTTTTGGGAGAGATTGTATAAAATGTGCAGGGTACAAAAAGGTTTCATGTCTGGGCTCGTATTTTACAATTAACTAAAATTGGACCTACATGGGTTTAGTCAAAATATATTGAACTGGAAATCACATTTGAAATGTTGTAATCCAAAATAATTAATCTGAAGAAATTTGCTGAGTATGCAATTTTTTTTTCCCCCTCTTTTTATCCCAACTCCCACCAAATCATGTTAAAGGAATAAATCTTAGTCCTTTCAGGATCAGATAGACCTTTTCTCTAAACTGTTCTGGCATGTCATTTGATCCTGAAAGACTTATTTATTTATTTTAAATCGGTTAAATATTGAAAAGATGTATTTAAAAAGGCACCAAACTGCAAATTGTAATGAACTTAAATCCAAATTACAAAATTCTGCTTAAAATAAGCAAAACCTTGCTACAGCTGACTTATAGATTGTCAAATCTATATTCCCCTAAATTTTGCAAAACAGTTTGGTTTACAGTGAAAAAGTATTAATTTTGAGGCCTAGACAGTGGTTCACCTATCACCCAGTCCTATGTAGCCTGGAGGCTCATAGTCTCTTCACTACAGACCAAAAAATGTATTTAACAAATGGTTCAACACAACATGAGGGCAGTCCTTATCTCATGTGGGATCAGAAGGCCATTACAAGAAGAACACCTTCACATACTTTGCAATTATACAATTACTTATGGATCAGGTAAAATGTGTTAAGTTGATCTAAGAATGCGTGTTTTACAATGAAAAATTACTTGAGGTGACATTTAATCTAGGAAGCTTCACTTAAAAAAAACTGGAGTGGAAAAAACAAACAAAACAGGCTTCAAGTTATTTGGTGTAAAAACAAAATAAAAATGTTTAATACCTAAAACCTTGACAAACTGATACCTTAGCTGACATTGTCCGTACTAAAAAGCTAAATTATCTACCTAGTCATCTGTTAAAGGAAACTGATTGATATGGGCTTAGTCCAGTCCTCAGGGTAATTATTCTTAACCCAGAAATAAAAGGCCATCTGCTTACAATTAGATTCACTCTGCTAGTAATTTAAGAAGAAACAGCTTTTAGGTTTTTTTTTCTTAACATGACAATCTTAAAGGTACAAATTGAGAGCCTAAAAAAGGGGTCATGGAATAACCTAACAGCTTTATTTTTTTCTAGATTTTTTTAAAGCTGCATTAAAACATTCGCATTCTTTAAGAAAGGTAAATTACCAATATTAATAAGACATACCATTATGTAAGTTAATTGCACACGCATGCTTTGATCATAAATAATATACTTCATTTGAATTTATAGAGCTGAATATGTGAACAGAGCCAAACAGTAAAAATCAGACACATTACAGGCAATTGATCTTGTTGAAGAAAACCTTTATTTTTTTTATTTTTTTATAAAACAAGTGCTTTGATGTGTCATTCTCTTTAGCCACTGGGTGTCATGCTGTGCTGTTGCAATCAACTTATAGCATTGAGATGAGTGGGTGAGGTGACTGAATTACCATTTTTTTAAAAGTCAAAGCAGCAATCTATATATCTTTAGGGCACCCCTGGGGGAATTTATGACAGTATGCCTTCTTTATTGCTATGCCTGCTTTTTCTTCCACCCAGAAATCCAATGCACTGTTATAAATAGGTAATTGAAACCACTGTATACTTTATTTATTTTTTTATTAAAGCCAAAATAAGATACACCCAAACAGGTTCTACCCTCACATCTGTAGTATACATAGCCCGTAGGAAAATATTTATGATCAGCAATGCAGCTAAAATTACATAATAAAATTCTGGTTAAATCCACAGTGTTACATTAACCCTTTAGAACGCCCGAAGAATGCTATGCTCACAACAGAGATTTACGAAAACCTCTATATCTTTGTAGACATACACAGAGTTCTTCATTAAAATCTGAATTCTTGCAAATTGGAATCTGAATGGCAAAAATAACTGATCAGGAAAAATTCCCCAGTTCTGCTATAGTCACAACTTGCGACATGAAAAGAAGTGTACAAAAAAGACACAAAAAACTAACAAAGACAGTTAATTTAGGATTTTTTAAAATTATTTTTCTTCCAGCAGCATTTTAATTCTTTGTACTGCATGGCAGCACTTTTCATACAGTATACAGCAACATAAAGCATGAATGTGTCCAGGAAGACATGGTGCACCCTGGGACATAAATAGTTAAATTCATATATGTATTTTGAAATGTCTGGGTAAATGACAACTTTTTGTACACATGGCTGTGCAGAATGTCAGGCCTCTACACTTCTCTAGCACAAAAACATTATATTTCAGCTAAAATGAATTGATAATATTCTGGAGTTTTCTCTAACAAATCCTAGCACCCTCATCCAAATCTGACATGTCAAAATAAACATTTAGATTTTTGTTTTTACTCTTCCTAGCTGTAACCACAGGCTGACATCTCAGCAGTGTTTATCTATACTGACAAGTTGCAAGATGTTATTGTACCAGAAAGAATGTTGACTTAAAAACAGATTGTGTTTGCCTTTAATTTGTTTACTGAAACTCCACCAAATTTACCAAAAGCCTATCCCTTTACTTACCCCATGTGGTTTTTATCAACTAATCATGACAAGGCCTCAATTAAAAAAAAAAAAAACTGTTTTTTTTTTTCTTTTCATTTCATTGATCAAACTTTTCAAAGTTTCTGGTCATCCACTAGATTAATATTAAAAGTGAGTTTGTGATTGCTTAAAATCCCCAGTCCTTCACAATTTGACTGAGTCGGCTATTTTAGCTTTAATTATATTATGCTGTTAGTTATGCAAGTTCGAATGGAATGTAGATATTAACTATTGGATTTTTTTTTTTAGTAAATTTGATGCATTTATACTGCAGATTACATAATACACAGATACAGTATTAGCTGTATGTGTGTTACATAATTGCAAAGGTGACCAGACCTTTCTTTTCATGAAGGATGTTCATGAAAAATGCATAATGTATAGCTGCTACACTTCCTGCTGAGAGACATTTTTATAATGTCTTAAAGGAATTGTCTTTTTACCATTGGTTTCTTAAAGGGACATTATTCTGAAAAGAGAATGTTTCAATAAAATAGTGTAGTTCACAATAATATGGTTGTTTAAAAAAAAATCTAGTTTCTTATTGGCTAAATATGTAGCATGTGTTTTTGGTTTTCTCTACAAAAATACAGATTGGAGAAGTGTCAGAAATTGGCAGCATACAATTTCATTTCTGAAGAGCCCAGCAGATAGGTCTGCGAAATCACCTTGCATCATTTGTAAAGTCACCAACTGGTAATCCTGTAATTAATGGTTCTCTATATTAGGGGGCACTGCATCCAGAAGGCTCCTAAGCACAGGGATGGGGGCATCTATCCTGGGTGACAGGCGGCAGTGGTTGCAGAGAACTGACCATGCATTGCTGGAGGGAGTGCTGCGTGGCTGTTACATGCTCTGCGGCTGCTGCATGTGACTTCAGGGCAGGCTTTTGATGGGATCTGTCTGGAGTAGGCAAGACCCTAAATGTACCTAGTAAGCGACACTTCAGCATGTATACAAATACAACAGCCATTTTCCAGAATAATGATTAAGCATATTATGCAACACGGGGAAACGCACCACTACAGTCACTACCCAACTGCACCCAATCCCTCTTAACTGTCTCTGCCGCAAACATGCCTCCATCAATCTAAGGACCAGGGCCAGATTTAAAGCCCATTTGGCATGGAAACTCACAGGATGTGTACCCTATGCTAATCTCTCGCTTTAATTTCTCAAGCAAATCCATACCCCCTAATTGCAGTGCCCAGTGAAGCATAACACAGGTGGGTGGGGTAAAAGGGTAGGCCCCTGACATGAACCACACAATCATCACTGTCCAAAGCAGCAGACATGCCCGGAAAGGGGAGTTCATGTCAGGCTGCCCGCTAATCATACAGACTCGCCACTTTAGGGTGTACTTTGCAAACAGCATCCTGAGCTTGGCAGATTTATGCCTAATGATACACTCACCCCCAGGACTTATTTGTCCACTCCTCTCCTTACCTTCTTACCACTGGTATGCAGTTTGGGACAGAGAAAAGGTAGATATAGTGAGTATAGAAGGAAGGGAACATGCTACACTGTTAGAGAGACCGAAGCAGCAAGAGCATTTGCACAGTACGCAAAGTCAACTTTACCTAAACTAATTTGTACTCATCCAGTCCACACAAATTTTATTACACTACATCCCTCTTACATTTCAGTACTTAAATCCCTCAGTCTAAACAAAGCAAGAGCATGTGAAGAGGACCTATACCATGAGCATGGGCTTAGAGCTTCAGCTCCATCAATCCCTATGTTAATCTGGCCCTTGTAAGGACCAAAACTACTGCAGCACCAAGAAGGCATTAATGACAGCTTTATTCTAGTGGTCCAATACTGATCATTTCTTGCAAAGTAGGATTTCACTACATATTGTGCTCTTCGTGTGAATGGCACTGTGAGTATCTATATCACACCATCACTAGCCTCTTCTGTGCCACCTCCCCCTTAAGAAGAGAGAGAAAGGGATATATAAGAAATAATGTTTCATGATTCCGTGTATCATGTGGAATTGTGTATATATATATATATGAGATTTTATGTGTACACGAATGAATGTGGCTGACTATAGTTGCTGCTTAATAAATTGTATGTTTAAAAAAGGCAAAATGTGTTCACATCTGTGTAAGTGAAAAAGTGAATTATGCATTACTAATAAAAGTAACGTAATGTGACAGACTGGTACAATGATAATATGTGCGTGACATCAGGAAAAAAAGAACAAAAGCACAAAAAAGAAAATTATAATAAAGGAGAATAAAATTTGAGAAAATATGATGATGTGATTTTAATAAGTGAATTATTTTATAGCATGTGGAACGTGTACCATTTTAAACAAACCAATGGTAAAACAAAAAGCCAGTTTGCATTTGTAATCATTCCAATTCCAAAATAAAATATTGCAAAAAAAAAACAACAACCCACAAAACAAGAAAACCAAAAAAAACCAAAGCAATGCGATAATTGCTATAGACAATGAAAATACTACATTGTCTTTAGTTTTTATGACCTGGACTTTATTAAACTGCATTAAAATAATTTTTGCTTTATAAACATTTATGGAAAAATGTTGTCTTTAAATATTACAACTTCACATTTTGTTTATTTTTCAGAAATGTGCATATTACAGTAAAACTTTGAGTGACTCTTGATGAGGAGTATGATTTTTTTTTTAGAGCTAAATACAGCTCCTAGAGTCTTCATGGGGTAATACAGATCTGTAAAGGCAAATCCATAAATACATTTTAATTTATACTAAGTTAGACATCTCATATTCTCATGCAGACTAAAGATGGTTTGTCTGCCCATCCTAAATGCTTTTGTTTTTATTTTTAATAGCATTATTACAATTTAAATACAGAGTGAAAAAGATGCAAATGAGCATAGAAATGGGGCAAATGAGACACTACTCACTAGGTGGCCAGAACAGGGCCAGTTTTAAAGGACCACTATAGGGTCAGGAATACAAACATAGTGTTAAAAACAATAAGGTGCCTATCATCTCAAAGAGATGCACTGATTCATGCAGAGCGTGGAGATGCTGAACGGCAGTGCTGCATACTGTATATTACTGACCCAGGAAGCACCTCTAGTGGCAGTCATAGGAGTGGGCACTAGAGGTGTTCATAGGCTGTAATGTAAACAGGGACTGACTATACTTAGCAGAACAATTACATTAAGCTATAGCTGTTCTGGTGACTATAGTGCCCCTTTAAGGTTTCCCAGGGCCTTTTGCAGGAAGCTAGATTGTGGCCACCTCCTAGAGCACTGGGCTCTGGTTCTGTGAGTTGCGTTTGTGTGTTAACTGAATTATGTGTGTATAAGAGTGTATATAGTAGCTGAGGGTTGTGTGTGGAGGAGGGTGAGAGCTGGGGTAGGGGGATCTGAGCCCAGGCCCTGAATGGCCACCTTGGTCACTTAATGAATAATCCAGTTTATTACATATCTCATCTATCCTGGAAACTCCCTGCTCTGCTCTTACCATTACATTTTTGATGATTTTCCTAGAACATAGAACATTCCAAAATTTTTAATCATTTCTGAAAATTAGTCACTATGAGAAAATTATTGTATTTGCAGCCCTTTGGAAATGGGGCTTTATGAGTGAGCACCCTTATTTGTATGAATTGCCTTAATCTATTGCATATGGCCGACAACTGGGTGTGCCCACCATTCTTTTGTTAATATATACTATGAGAAGACTAAACAGTTCATACTTGTATAGTTTCACTGACCTATTTTAAGCACCTTTACCCTTTGTGTTTAAAACTAATCCCAATCCCTGGTGGCTTGGTGGGAGACACTGCTTGTTTGTAACCCTAGTGAGTGCAGACAGCTCCTTCCAGCTGACTCTGGGGGAATGTTTCTGAGCACTGCTGTTTCGGCAACACTATGATACAGTAGAGGTATCATGGTGGTTGGTGAGGAAGATCAAGTAGAGCTTTTCCATTCAAGATGAGGCCAGGGAGCCAGGAAGAAAGAGAGTTGGTCTCGGCCCCACAGCAGGAGAATGAGTTGAGTGGTGAGACTGTGTCGCTCCTCTCCTGCCGGCCAACCAAGGCCATCTGCCTGCTGGCCTATGGCAAATCAGACCATGACTGAGATGAAGTGGTATGGGTGTCTTTAGTATCCATTTAAGCAAAAATAGCCAAGCTTTAACGACCGCTGAGTTAGTATGGCTTTTCACAGGTCAGATGTGTTATCTAAAGTTTGCCAATCAAATTTTAGTTCGTTAAAATTCAGTTTAGTGAATTTTTTTTAATTAATGCTGCTTGTACCCCAAACTGACATTTCTTCCGAAACTTTAATATCACATATATACCTCCTCCCAAGCACACTGCATATATATATATATATATATATATATATATATATATATATATATATAACCAATATACAACCAATCTTCACTAGTGTATATTTACATACTTTAGGTTTTAAGGACACAAATAAGTCTGATATTTCATCCTGTTTTTTCTACTTTTAATAATCTTTTAAAATGTGTTGGCTTTTGAAATCATATCACACCTTACATTACACTTGCCACCACCAATCTTTCCCATTTTCTAGACTTCTGTGATAATGCTAATTTCTTTTATTCTTATATCTTTTTTCATTCCAAAACATGGTTTAATCCCTTAAGGACCAAACTTCTGGAATAAAAGGAAATCATGACATGTCACACATGTCATGTGTCCTTAAGGGGTTAAAGGCACCTTTCTGTGTTCAGATTTAAAAGCAATGAATAAATTCAAATGTTAATTAAATATTTATTTTTTAACTTTATACATATGTGCACAAAAAAAGTGTAGAGAATTCACAGTAGGCCCATTCACTTACAAATACTATGGATAAGAAAGTGTTAGTCATCTGGACTATAAATCAAACTGAAAACTTGTTGACCACTTTAGTGGGCTAAAATTTCTAAAAGTTATCAAAGTCTCCTATGTTGAGTGCAATGGGTGAGGTTCTGTGTGCTAGAGATATGAAGTTTAATGTTGTTCATAAATAATCCCCCTCCCCTCCTCCAGAATGATTTATTATGTTTGTATTATTATTAAAAATAACATTTTATTTTTAGGGGAACAACATAGAAACATAGAAACATAGAATGTGACGGCAGATAAGAACCATTCGGCCCATCTAGTCTGCCCAATTTTCTAAATACTTTCATTAGTCCCTAGCCTTATCTTATAGTTAGGATAGCCTTATGCCTATCCCACGCATGCTTAAACTCCTTTACTGTGTTAACCTCTACCACTTCAGCTGGAAGGCTATTCCATGCATCCACTACCCTCTCAGTAAAGTAATACTTCCTGATATTATTTTTAAACCTTTGTCCCTCTAATTTAAGACTATGTCCTCTTGTTGTGGTAGTTTTTCTTCTTTTAAATATAGTCTCCTCCTTTACTGTGTTGATTCCCTTTATATATTTAAATGTTTCTATCATATCCACCAACAAACCAACATATTGACTGTACATTACAATTTTACAAACGTGATATAACCATAAATAAGATACAAATTATAATAAACATTACAAGACACTTACAAAAGGTTAATGAGAGCCCTAGTTCAAGAGGCTTACAATTATGTGATAAAATGTATCTCCAAGACCAGTTTAATTCATCACTTATAATGGCACTGCTCTGTAACCTGATACTAAGTACTAAGTCATACTGTGGCTACCAATAGCCAATTTCACTGTTGAGTGAACCATGCCAGGGCTTAAAATTTCATGTTCTACACCAGGCATAGGCAACCTTCAGCACTCCAGATGTTTTGGACTACACCTCCCATGATGCTTCGCCAGCATTATGGGTGTAAGAGCATTATAAGGGATGTAGTCCACAACATCTGGAGTGCCAAAGGTTGCCTATCAATGTCCTACACTATAGTCAGGTCTTAAAAGTTATTTACCACTGCAAGCCAGGAGAGTCCATGACACATGCACCAGGGGTGAACTTTCTACTCACATGGCTAAATTTTCATTTGACATTAGCTTGTGGCAAATGAAAATTCTCAGGCACTAATACAGACTATATGAAGTTTTCAAAAGAGCTATGGCCCGCAGTTCAACTCTGTGTTATTTTTATAATACATCTGAAATACGTGGGAGGACTCACCACTCTTGAGAAAGCCCCAGGAGGTGGAGCGAAACATGTTCCAAGCCAAAAACATGCTTGGTGGAGCAGAGACTAAGTGAGATGCCAAAACTAAGGAGAGATAGGAACCGGTTAAACACTGGGACTATATCCTCATCAAGGTGAAGTGGTGTCTTGCATTCAGGAGCTTGCCTTTGCTAATTATATGGTTTTTAAAATTTGTAGGATTGAATAAAGATTGAAAGTAAGATCTTTTCGGCTGTTGGTGAGTCTGTACATCTGGCAAGCTTGGATCCCACATACTCAAGGGACTGATCCTTGCTGGGCACTACAGTTTGGAATGGTACTCTAGCCACTCTCTAGTAAAGTTTAACCATTTGGATTTCAAGTTTATTTTTGCTTTATTTTACAATATTCCACTAGGATGGTTTTTATGTTTTTTTATCCTTAGATACTTTTGATTCTACATATAGAATATAAGGATATTGTGCAAGTATATATATCATCTCTTTGTGCTTTTATGAAAATCACTTTTACACCTTTGTGGTGATTTTAGTATAAACTGATGTTTTAACTAATTAATCAATTAATGTTACCTAGTTGATAATGAGAATATTGTTGTCACTTTGAAATATTGATGTGCATGAAAATATTTGGAGACACTTTATCACAAAGCATCTAACTATATTTTGTTGTGTTTAAACCCTTTTACCAGGGTTTTGTGTAGTTGCTTCATGCAGAGATTAGTGACACTTTAATATTTAAATATTAATTGCTTTTTAAAGTGAACCTGCACCATCTTATACACTTGGGATTTTTAATATTGAATAATGTTACAATTCTTTGTCTAAAAACATTTAAAAGTCTGCAACTGTATTTTCCCAAGCTGCAATGGGCTGTGAAATGGTGAATTGGTTGAAAAGAGTCGAAATTAGGTCCCTGGTGAGCAGGATGCAGAGACTATGAGACAATATATTGATCGACATGTCATGACAATGTTAACTGAAAAAGTTTACTAAGAAAATGTCGAAAAACACCCTTTTTTTTTTTTTTAGAAACATGAATTGTATTGAGAGAAAAATAACCTCACATTTATCCAATAAGACAAAATATCCAACTCTTAAAGTTTGCCAGACCATTAAATTTGGCTATTTTGGCCCAAGTTAATATTATATTACTTCGCCACAAATCACAGTCTAATAAATAACCCTTAAGGCAATACAACTGCAATGAGACTCCTAGTTACGCTTTACAACTATTGTGCTATAATTAGAGTTTTCTACGATTTTGTCTAACACAAAGAGTTATTCATTAAATAGCACATTGTTAGAAGTTGAATACCAAAGTGTGGTTTGAGATAACAGATTCATTATTTTGAATATTCTGTTATCTCCTATATTTAACAAATATGTGTTTTTGTGAAGTCTGAAAAAATATTCATTCAATGCCTCTGTGTTTACCTCTATCCTATAACTGAGCACCTCTGTTTTGGCTCGCTGTCAGTCACTGTTATGGGCTGTAAACTCTGACCTTTACTTTCATTAAGAAATTAAGGGAAAAAATAAAGCCTTTGCACATGTCAGCCAGCATAGGGGCTGGGGAAATATAGCAAGGAAAAATCAAGTGCTGTTCTAGAACAGAGTGCTGAATAAATAGAAATCACCATGGAAACCAATAGAACTTTTAGGACTCCATTTTAGATTAGCACCTGTTTGCCTTGGTAAATCACCCTAATGTTTCTTTCTATCCTTTTCCAGTGTAATGTGTGCCCTGGCTGTGCCAGAACTGAACGACAGGATACAATAATAAATAGAAGAATAAATGATTCTCTTTGGCAGACTGTGACAGCACTGCAAATGTGTGCATTACATCACAGTATGTTATGGTATGAGAACCAGGAAGTAACATTCCTAGCTCTCATACCCAGAGGGCTTGGAGGCTTGGTTTAAAACCACACTTCCAAGTCTTTTATTTAGTGAAATAAATGATTTTGGGGAGGTAAGATGCAAGGGTCAGGGGGGTAGAACTGATGGCACTATAGCAACTTCAAAAAGAGGACTTGTCGCTTTCCATGAATTTACAACAGGTAGCTAAGATAGCGGTGCACAGTTACTAGATAAAGGCTTGTAGATTTCTACATTTAATTTTATTTTTCACCCCTCAAAAATACATGTTTGGAAATATAGTGATAAAGAAACATAATATTTAAAATCCATGATAATGACAGTTCACTCCAGTAAAGTATTGTATAGAATTTATTTATTTTTCTGTCTTTCACAGCTCTCAGAAGTGAAAAATAAAAACAGTTAGGTGTTTTTACACACGGACTTACATTGAAAAAAATCCAAATACGTGTTCTACAAAGAGATTTTTATTTTCCCACTAGCAGCACTAAATATAACTGCAGGAGTTTTAATTATTACAAAAGAATGGAAAGGTTTTTTTATATATATAATTAGTAAAGAACACACTTATAATAGAAATAATACTCAAATTATTGTATTATCCAGTCTATATGAAAGGTTCTAATGAATTAAAAACTTTGAAAAGGTTCTTTCTGTTCACACTCTTTTATAAAAAAACAACAACTAAAAAACCAACTGATTGTATTTTGCATTGCAGGTTTTGAAGAAAGCCCCCCTTGACTGTGATATTGTGGGCAGCTGCTTTATTTGCCCATGTTGACTAGTTAAGAGTGTATAATTAGATTGCACTGAGGGTAGAGTTTATTTAAAATTGTACAAAGTTGTGTTTCCTTTATTATAACCAAACAGGATTATTAGTATAGTCAATATCTGTGCAGCTGCAGGATGTATAGTTTTAAGAGTGAATAGGGGCCTACCTGCACAAAGTCAAAGGACTTTGTCTCCGGTCGACATTGCAGGCCTGCATATTCAGTTAAAAGTAAAAATGAAAAGATGTCAGCCGTGCCTGTTTGTACCATGTCAATCTACAGTATAAAAGTAAAACAGTTTAAAGTGAAACTGTCATCCCCCAAACTACTCATGCTCTTTTTAAAGAGCAAGAAATTTAATCTACACATTGTGCTCCCAAAATTCAGCCGAATCACAGTTCATTTGAAACTGAATGCACAAGTCTACCAGAAATATTGCTGATCCAAAAGTCAATTAAAAACAGGGACACATTGTACTTCTTAACTGCCCCATATACTTGTCTAGTCTGAAAAATGGGCAAAAGTCTAAAGTCTGGGCAAATTACTTTTGGGGAAAAGAAAATACTTGGAGGAGCTTTCTTCCTATAGGCAAAGGGTAACCATAAAGTGCTGATGTTATTGTTATACTAGTAAACTAATATCTGCTATACGTGTGCGAATATTAAAATAAAGACATGATTATTTCCCAAACACAGACAAATCCACCATGCCACATACAGTCGCCAACACTTCTCGCAGTATATATATTTTTCATAATGTACCATACAAAGGCAAATGGGTCCCTGAAATACTTTCTTATTCCTTTACGGAAAGCATACTCCGAACAAGCTGGCTTTTCTGTCAGCCCATTCAATGCCATTATTTATATATCTTATTTTTTTTTTTTTTTCTAAACCAATGAAATGTATGTTTTGTGAGAAGTAAAAACTGCTTTTGGAAATCCCTGCCTTCTAAAATCCAGAGTAATGAAATGGAGACTGGAGCCAACTAGTCTGCCTGTTACATTAGGTCGGATGGAGAAACATATTGGTGTGCTGACCTCCAAAAGAAACTCTTAAAATCTAATAACTATAAACATGTTTACCAAAGGTAATTAACTGCATTTCTTTTTCTAATAAATACACAGTTAGGCAGAGCCATGAGCACACTATATACATGTCGGATTTTCTGAACCAAAATAGCACTGAAACGCCACATTCCTTCATCTAATAAACTGCCTGCTAAGTATTACTGAGTACATTGTACCTATTATATATTTATTGTACTTTGTATTTTTAGTACTGAAATAAAGGTTGCGCATAATACCCACTTTAGATCCTTGCAAACGTTATAGAGCAAGGAGCTCCCTTGTACTTCATAGTTCATTAGTGTAAAGATGGTAGAGTGTAGGCTGGATTTGACCCCCCCAAACCCCCACCCCAATTTCTTAATACATTACACAAATGATATATTAAAAATAAGTACAAAAAAAAAACACACTTAACCGGTGTGCATTAGTTGCAATATCCCTGGCTTTGCATCTTCTACAGAGATCTCTAGTAAAACTAGGACGTATTAACTAGTACTGATGCTTCCAGTATTTTTAAAAGGGAACTGAGCTTATCCCATAAATGTCTGCTCTGCAGAGATTTGTAGGAGATGCAGATTGACACTTGTCAGAAATCCTGTCCATCAGATGACACAAATGGTACTGCAGCTTAACATGATATCAGTTGCACCATGTATGCTATCAGCTTAATGATCGGCCTGAGCAAGCACACACCATGTACGTTCTTGAGCAAGCAGAGAGATAGAATGAGCTGGTTAACTTCTCTTTCTAACAACTCTCAAATGAATCAAAACTCTAAATGCACAGTCCCTTGTAGCAAAGAGTATATGTTTTTTTGTGCTTGGAGTGATTAGCTAAAAATCAATGCATCTGCTTGCTTTCCCCCTGGCATGTCCTGTGCATTCTATGTGAATAAATATCGCAAATATGTTGTATATCTCCTTGGAACTTGCATGGAGTTGAGATTTGCAAGAGCTTATACAGCAACTGAATGCATGAATTTCATTCATGAAAAAATATGATTAACCCCTTAAGGACCAAACTTAGTGAATAAAAGGGCATCATGCCATGTCACACATGTCATGTGTCCTTAAGGGGTTAAAGGGACACTATAGGCACCAAAATAACTTTAGCTTAATGAAGCAGTTTTGGTGTATAGATGAAGTCCCTGCAATCTCACTGATCAATTCTCTGTCAATTTGGAGTTAAAGGGACACACCACTGCCCAAATACAAAATAAATAAATACTGTTTAGTATGTATACCCCAAATGAAAACTTATATGCACTTAGTTATGTATTTTCATTGGAGTTAGATCTAAAAACAGCTTGCAAAAATGGCAGATCTCTTGTCTGCTGCCTTTGCAAGCCCTCCTTTTATAACTTTGCCCTGACTTTCTGTAGCTGTCCAATCACAGACTTCTCAATGCAGCTGGATTGACAAATCTTTGCAAGGTGGGTGCTCTGGGCATTTGCTGCCTCTTGAGTTCAGTGCAACTAATCTAACCAAACCGGGAAGCAACAGAACCTATTGTCTGCTTGAAAAGCCAGGGGTGTTACCAGTATAATTTACAAAAGTGTCAATTTCTAAGTGAAATCTGCACTTTTTCCAAAATGAAAATAGGACACACTCTTCACACATAAACCCTTTCAGCAAGCTGAAGTGATTTAGGGGTCTGGAGTATCCTTTTAAATCGCTCTGTTTATGCAGCCCTAGTCACACCTCCTTGGCTGAGGCCCACAAAGCCTTCCTAAACATGCCCCGTAAAGAAAGATCTAATGTTTAAATTTAATTTATTGCACATTATTCTTGATTTAGCTCTGTTAATACCCTTCTAGAAAGTGCCTTCTGTATGTGGTTAAAGTTCAAGTTACAGAGCAGAGATAAAAACTTCTCAACAAGTTAAAGGGATCCTATAGTGCCTCTGGGTCAAGCTCCATCTGACGCTGGAGGTCCGTGAGGATGTTCAGTGTCAGATAACAGACCAAATGTTCGTTTGGATTCTGGAAGCCCTCTAGTGGCTGTCTGGTAGACAGCCATAGGGGGCAGACTTAGAGCACTAAGTGAAAAAGGGTCATAGCACCCAGACCACTTCAATTAGCTGAAGTGGTCTGGGTGCCTACAGTGTCCCTTTAACATATGATTGAAAATGAAACTTTTTTCATACAGACTGTGAGAGTCACAGCCAGGGGAGGTGTGACTATAGCAGTATAAACAGAAACAAAAGTAATTTAACTCCTCAATGGCAGATAATTGAGCAGTGAGACTGCAGTGGCATGATCTATACCACGGGTAAGCAACCTATGGCACTTGTGCAAAGCATTCCATGAACAGGAGACAAATTATCGCATTAGACTGAAAAACACAGGTAAAAAGCATCAGTAACCCTAATTAGTATGACCAAAGAAACATGGAGGCAATGCAAAAATTTAAACCTGAAGATTCCAGAGTCCAGTCACTGGAGTTGGTACGAAACATGGAGTTCCCATCTGCTTCCACATTGTTGGGACAAGGAATGTATTTTGCACATTAATTCCCCAGTCCAAGCAATAAGCCCAGAACTCATTGGTCAGATTTGCCAAAACCCCTGATTGAGTACCTTCTTGGTTGATGTATCGGACAGCCAACACATTTTCCATGTTAAGCCTGGCACTCATTTTGTCACATTTTGAGGAGAAACTCTTTAGAGTAAAGGACCCGGCCAGCAGCTACAGATAGTTCATGTGTAACCTTGAATCAATCATCAGGGACATGTTAAGATTGCCTACACCAACTTTGCAAGAATTGCTCCATCCTGGGATCCACCTCAGGAGGGTCACACACCATGTCTGGTACAACAGGATGAGGACACTCAGCTCAAAGTTCATTCCTAGTTGCCTTGCTAAGGAGCTGCCTCACCCTGAGCTAGAGATACTTGGTCATGTGATGAGCGTGAATCCATTCCATTGATCTGGGGTGGTGCATTTTGTCTAGGGCAAGTAAAGGAGTAATTCATGGGATGTAGAACCTCATCTGGTATTGAATTTAGAATCAGATCACAGGGTCTGTTGTAGGAGGAATTTGGGGTCAGAAAGATGTGAAGAAACAACAGCTGCATAAAAGCTGGTTGCATGCTCTGAATCCGATGAACTATAAGCCTCCTCTAGAGATCTGAATTTTGAATCAAACTCACTCTTTGGCTTTTGACATCGGGCTCAAAATACACTAAACAGACCAAAATAGAAACCTGAGCCAGGGGTAGCTATCAGGACTGGAGCAGCAATAATCCCAAACAGGGGAGACCAGGCACAGGTACTTGAGGCCATAGCCAGATACCAGACTAGTAGGAAAATAAGCTGAAATGAGGGCACAGCCAGCCGCAACTACAAGAGATTGTAAGGTTGTGTAGATCAACAAAGAAATGGCATCAAAAACACCGGAGAACAAAGGGAGGCCATAGGATGTGAGAGCGGCAGCCATATTGTAAAAACAAATTGTCCACACTGTGCAGACATGCCATGGAATCTCAATAGATCCAAAACATGTCAGCTGAAAATAAGATGGAGGCAGCACAAATGCTGAGGGCTCCAAAATGCAAGACATCAACTACGAGAAACACATTAAGGAAACGGAAACAATTAAAAGGACTGCCCCCAAAAAATAAATTTAAAAAATCACTATTTAGTAGATAGACTTTCAAAAAAAACACGCATTTAATTATGCATTGTTTCCATTGGTGTTATATCTAAAAACATCTTGTAAAATCTGGAAATCACTTGTCTACAGCATTTCAAGCCCTCCCCTTCTAACCCCTTCCTGACTTTCTGTGGCTGTCCAATCACAGCCACAGACTTACCAATGCAGCTCATTGAGCAGTGTTTGCAAGGCAGGTGCTCTGGGCAATTGCTGCTTCTTCAATTTAGCTCCTCTGAGCTAAACAGCTAAGCAGCCAGAAAGTTGTCTGAGTGACAGCTAGGGAGGTGTAACAAAGTTAATTTCTAAATGTGCAAATTTCTATTGAAATCTCCACTTTTTTGTAAAATGAAAGAAAATGACACATTCTTCACACATGAATCACTTCAGCAAGCTAAACTGCTTTAGGTGTTTCTAAAGATGAGGAAGTACAGAGGATGTTATGAGGTATGTGATTTCATGTGTACTTTTTCTGTTAGATGCTCTTAGCTGCTATTTGGGAAGTGAAGAAAGAGTAACGCACAGTATGAGCATTCATGTCTTGAAGTAAAAAATGAGTAGAAACAAACACCCAATTTTAACCTATTGAGCATTGTATTCTGTAGGAAATTCGGTTGCATTTCAGTTAACTGAGTTGTATACTATTTAAATTGACTGTGTTCAGTTATCATGGCAACAACATTACTTAGCTACAAAGTCACTCTTAGGACTGTGACTGTGATGTCATATCCTGCAAAAAGTGATGAATAAGTGCCATTTTCAATGTATACTGGGCGTTGAGCAGAGCTAAGCCTCATTTTCTCTTCGGCTGGCCTATTTAAAGGTTGGATGAGGGTTCTGGGTGTGAACATTTGCGCTGATTAAAAGGTTTTGAGTCCAAAGCATTTCTCGCACACATAGGCTCAGCAGTTAAATGGCATATCACTTCTGAACTTAACTGATCACCTGTGCCAAGTGTTTACTTTGAATTTACGAACCTTCAATAGTTATAGTAGAGGTTAAATCAGGAAAGAGATTCAGGAATTTATGAGCCAGGCATTGCTCTATGCTGGATATATGGCCACATAAAATGTGACATTCTAAAACAAGTATAAAATGGGCAGACCAAATGAACCTACAGGATATCTACTGTCATATTCTATCTATGTCACTATATAAGGAATAAAGTATTTATGATTTGCAGCTGTATAAGTAATGATAATATTTTTGCCTCTAAAACTCCCCCAGATCTCTATAAATAGGGGATTAAAATAAAAAATAATGGCCCTTTGAATGTAGGCCAAGAAAGTAAAGAGTGATGCATAGAATGGTACTATATAGAAATACATGGTATAATTAATGTCAGTGACTCATTCTGCATATTTTTAAAGCAATTGTAAACCACATATTTCTAAATATGCATGCACAAATGCCTGTTGCTGGTGGCAATACTTTACCTTAAGTAGCGTAGGCAGCTAGACGTAATATTATCTGCAAAGAGATGTACATTTTATTACATAATTACGTGACATGTGAAAAAAGAAAGTAAAAATAAAATCTGCAATGATGTTAAAGTAACATCCCATGCTCATGAATAACCTTGAGTCACATTAAAGGTCATTGTAACAAACATACCTGAGCTTAATATGCCTGTCAAAGCATGTCCACATGTTGGGGGGCGAAAGACTAAATCGTTTTATCTCCATCCCTGATCTCTCAAGTGCATGTGAAGTGTCAGGAAGTATATAATCACAGTTGGAAGTAACAGGACACTTGTTTACCTTCAGGCTGACAATGAAGAGTTAAGGTGTGACAAGTTCCAATAAAACACATTTATCCAAATGCAAATAAAATGAAACCAGAGACAGGTTAGCCAGGAATTTGAAGTAGCAGTGGCAAGCCAGAGGGACAAGGTAACAGAAACAAAGCTGTAGTTTAAAGCTTGTAGTTATTACATTTAATCACTGTATTTCCTCTAGTAGAAACAGTTAAAATTTTACAGAAGGGTACTAGTCCCCTCTTGGTGTAATAGAAGTTGGCATGTACTCATTAATAGATCAATAATTTAAAAACAGGCTATAGATGGCATTCAAGAATCAAAAAGTGTGGTGCTGCTTATTCACGCAAGTATATTGTCACTGAATATACTTAGAGAATAAGATACAGTGTAAAGCTTAAAAAAAGGTGATGAGCGCACACAATAAAAGGGAATAGTTACCTCATACATACATCCCTCTTGCTTTTAAATAACAAATATTTCCTATACAGAGATAAAAATAAAGCACAACATAGTGTAATCTGTATATATATTCTGTGAGTAGGTGTCAGAATTCAGAACAATTTTTTGAGCCCATTAAAGTTGGCTCTGGACTTATAGAGCATGTATGTCTCCTTATGGACACAAGGTAGCTTCCTCCAATGATTGGGTCCCACAAAGTGCGAGATTGCTGAAATCAGAAACTCCAAGAATGTCACGGTGCCTGATCGGCACCTCAGTGTGACCTCACCTGATTGGCGCGGTTGCACTAAAGGAAAGAGCGGTTACTCACCTCACCTCCAGAGCCTCTCCCTCCATGCAGCTTGTGGATCAACGGCCAGGTCCAGCGTTACGAGGGATGCCGGCCGCTGCAAGACAGCACTAATTAATAACGCCATCCACAATTACATCACTAGTGACGTGAACGTGCGTGCGGCATCAGGTTTTTGCTGTGCATGTTCTGGGGTCATGGGACCCAAATCAGCCAATAGCAGGATTTACTGGGTTATTTAAACCCAAACCTGCAGTTGTTCAGTGCTCTGTCGTTTATTCCATCCTGTTGGTTATCCAAGAGCGAATTCCTGATTCTGATATTTGGTTTTTGATCTTGGCTTGGCTTCCCGTATTTCTGGTATCCCTGACCCTTTAGTTTTGTTCTTTCCGTATTTGTTCCTTTCTGTATTTCTGACCTCGGCTTGTGACTGTTTATTCTCTTATGTTAATTCTGGCCATTCTAAGGCCCGGTAATACATTGTTACTGTTTGTATTTGTTATGTGTTTTACTTAATTCTGCATGTTGGGCCACTGGTTCGTCCTGACAAAGAAGAGGTGAGTAGCTAAAAATGATTTATTGCTTATATAGATAAAAAATGCACTGATCTAAACATACTTTTATATGTATACAATAATTAACAATTAATCACACATGTTACACAAATCAATCCCCTTTCCAAATATGATCCGGACCTGAAACATATTCTGCCACCCCCAAAATGGCGATGTTTCCGGTTAATATACAAATCTCCGCCACATTGGTAACCTCTTGTGTGGATAACCAATAAACCAATTGAAAAAGAGAAAATCATATAATAAATATAAAAACCTAGAAGTCATTCCCTCTCTTCTTCAATTATTATTATTATGGGCACTGTAGAATTTTCAAGGACTTCTTCTGCAACCAAGCCTTGGTGGAATTTGAGGTATGCTTGAGATCATTGTCTTGTTGGAAGGCCAATGACACCCAAGCTTCAGCTTCCTCACAAACGGCATAATGTTTTTTTCCTAGTATTTCTTGATACTTCAAAGAATCTATCTAGCCTTTTGATTGCAACTGTAAATACTATAGCAAAAATAAGTTTCCCTTTATTCAATGGTGGGCTGTATAGAGCTGTTAATGATAAATAAGCAAGCCGTTCTGCACTTTTGCCGACTTTTCATTGGTTCTTAAGGAGTTAATTACCCATGCTCCTCTTGTACATACAATACAAACACAGCAATGGAATGTTGAAGGTATATACAGTAATTTCCCTCCAGTTTGAAATCATTAATTACTGCTAACTATTTCACAGCCTCCTCATTTACTTAAATCAAATTTCTCACCTCATATTCAGAGTTAAGTGCTCTATGTTGCAAAGCAATTTTTATAAATGTGCTACAAATGTTGTTAGATCAAACACCAAAGACTTTTGCTAAACATTTAATTGTATACATATCTTGTTATTTAACATGAATAATTTCTATACAGATTTGGTTTTATTCACGGTTTTGACAGTAGTAGGGTTTACTTAAAAATACATGAAATTACTTGTCATTTTGTCTATACCAACCCAAGTCACTGTCGCTCACAGTGGCTGTAAGTGATAGACAAACATGGCACCTTTCATCTCATATAATATGGCGATTAAAAGACTTTTATTTTTCTCCTTAAAATAGGGGTTGGGATTAGGCAGTGCCCATGCCTACACTCAAATCTCCCTGTCACTCATGATCAATGTGATTGACAAGAAGACTTTGGTGCCCTTTTCTCAGGTATAATAACAATGCAGAAATGTTTAATAACATTAGCTTTTAAAGAATCACTGTATATTTTGGTATTATTTAGTTTATCACTCTATTTTAGACTTGTTAAATCCTCTTACTAAGAGTAGGTAGAGTGCAGGAAAGACTGTCAGGATTATTCACTAAAGTGTGGAATTCAAAGTAAAAAACAAAGCAAATTAAAGTTTTTAGGCCAAAGTAGCTGAACCGAGCACATAGAACTTCCAATTTGCTTCTTTTTTGTCAACAATTTTAAATTCATTTTTAATATTCTTTTTAGTCTCTATGTTCAAACTTTAGCGAATAAACCCGCAAAAATCCCATACTCACATTTACTCAAATGCTTATTACTCATGTTGACACCAAAATACATGGATCACAAAAGTTGATGAATCGTTAAAGGACCAGTTTGCGCACCATAACAACTTTATTGAAGTGAAGTTATGTTGCCAGGAGATCCCCAGCACTTGTCACATTTAGAGGTTAAACCATTCAAGAATTGCTTTTTCCCAAAGACTGGAGTGTCTGATCGCTCCGCCCCCTGTCCTTCCACTATCTAAAATCCTAGATGACGAAAGGCAGCATCGGGCAGGAGCTCCACTAAGAATTCAGATAGTGGAAGGATGGGGCAGAGCGATCTGATGCTGCAAAACAGACTTTGGGATTAAACTGTTTGTAAACAGTTTTACCTTAAAGGTAAACCAGCGTCAGGAACCATAACAACTTAATTATGATAAAGTTGTTATAGTGCCCAGAGTGTTGATTTAAGGCTTGTCAACTCATCATGTAGTTACTGATAAAATGGATTTATTATTATGTTGTAACCTATATTGGCAATAGGGTGCGTACATATATCATAGTACTTCACTTCTGAGTTCGTATTTGCATATAAACCTTTTATCTGATGAAAAAAACGAATGTAGATAATTACTGAGATTAGATGTACTATATTCTTTACATTTGCACTCTTATCTCCCATTGGAAGATTACATTGAGTACTGTATATATTAACCTTATCATTATTTATAGTTGGCTATAAACAAAAAGAGTTCAAATGGCCATTAATCACTAAGCAAACATTCACAGGAAAGGTACATTTATGACAAATATTAGCCCTCATGAGTCAAACATTCCTTTTTTTACAAATACTGTCTGGGAACATACAAATGAGGATATTTAGGGACCCAGTAAGATCTACATCAACCTATTCCATGTATATCTTATCCAGGTCTGAACACAAAATATCTAAAGAGTGAAGTACTCATAATGTGGTTTTGACTTCCTTTTAAGGGGACTCTCCAGTGCCATGAAAACAATCCGTTTTCCTGGCACTGCAGGTCCCCTCTCCCTCCCACCTTCCATCCCCGGTTGCTGAAGGGTAGTCACTTACCAGAGGCAGCGACATGTCCCACATAGCTGCTTCTTCTTCCGCCGCCGCTCCTCCTCTTCATTACGTCGGCCGGTGGGCGAGACTGATGCTTTTCAATGCTTTCCTATGGGGAATTGAGCGACTCTGGAGGTCCTCACAAAATCTGTGCTAATCTGTGCTATAATCCTGGAAGTGCCCTCTAGTGGCTGTCTAGTAGACAGCCACTAGAGGTGGAGTTAACCCTGCAAGGTAATTATTGCAGTTTATAAAAAAAACTGCAATAATTACACTTGCAGGGTTAAGGGTAGTGTGAGTTGGCACCCAGACCACTCCAATGGGCAGAAGTGGTCTGGGTACCTGGAGTATCCCTTTAAGGTGTCATGTAACGCAGTATATGGCATTTACGACAACCGCACATTTTAAGAAAATAACAGACTAGAAACATTAGTTGAGTAAGAGGTAAAATGAGAAGCATGGCCAATGGAAAACACAGTAGAGTATACCAGAAATACAGGTTTTAAGACGATATAGGTCAACAGATAACACTCTATGATCCATAGGCTATCCGCCAGTACCCCGTTTCTTTTACCTACCTTTCTTATGACTTTATCTGATAAAGTGACACTATTTGTGTCACTACACTGGCCAGTGTCAATGACATTATGGCATTTGCCGAAACCAAACCCCCCAAACAATCTTATACTCTACTTAAGCAAATACACAACTGATATATCCCGTTAGTATTATAATTTGTATTATTATTATTATTTTAGCATTTATATAGTGCCAACATATTCTGAAACTCTTTACAGATTTAATGTGAGGATATACTAGCAAATAATACAGATTAGTACATATATTAACAGATTAATGAAGACCATCTCTAAAAAAGCTTTCAATCTATTTGTCATTCTAACCCTAATATTAACCATAATTATAGCTTCAAAGATAACATTATTTTTTTATAACCCTACTCATAACCCTAGCCCTAACTTTACTCCTAACATTACTTCCAACTCTAACCCTAATCCTAACTTTACTCCTAACAGTACTTCCATCCCTATCACTAGTCCCATAGTCCCAACTATAACTGTAGTTCCAGACAGAAACTTTCGAGTTAGTGGTTGCTGTGATAGTAAATCACAATGACATTATTGCCATAGCTGTCAACGCTTTACTGTCCTATTTTTTTTTTTTTTTTTTTATATTTCTCATGAAAATCACAATGTAGGGAGCCAACTGGTTCATATTCTTGCTCTGCCTTGTGATAGTTATAGTTCACAGCAACCACAAAATATATAAGGTACAGAGGTTTCTATCTTTTAATGCATTTTTTTTCTTCTTTACTTTCAAATTCTATTGGACTTTAAAAGTTGTGTTTAATTTTATTGTCTACTTGCTTCCAGTGGCAGATAATGTGAATGCATGGACATTGGGTGAGTATGCTGCATGTGGTAAGTATTAAAATCAATTTTTTTTACCCTTAATCTTCAACATATGGCCTTGTTTTGCAATAGTAGGTCTCAAGGACCCATACTTTTTCTAATCCATCACCCAATCTTGATTTCCTGTTAATTATTGTCTGTCCTGGTGTCCTCCACACCAATTAAAATGATTTATTTTACTATGTGCCATCCAACAACTTTCATAGCTTGTGGTCTTGCTAACTTGTACTGATCATTTTGTCAGTGTAGGAAACCATTTTGAGATAATTCTGGTTAATTTGTGGATACTTTTGTTCCATTCAAATTCAGTGGACATGCCGTTCAGTTGCAATATTATTTTTAAGTTCCATTTTTATTTTTGTTATTTTCAGTTAAAATTCACTTAAAATATTATTATTCAGTTCAAGTCAAATTCTGTTGAAATATTTTAACCAACCCATTTTAGATGCACAATTCTGTACATTTTCCATGTAATAAAACGGCAACTAAAATTCTTGTCTTTATATCCAAATGTTCTCTAATGATTAACTAATAATCTCTTTACGTGTCACTCAAATGTTTTCCCAAGTAAACGGTGTTAATGAAAAATAAATAAAATTAGTTTCCTAGGGACATCATGGATATCTCATGAAGTCCAATATAAACAGACATATCTATAAAGACTATGGATAGCAAATTATTTGCAATGCATTCTTTCTTACGTCTCATTTCCCTAAATAGCTATTTGAGATAATCATGTTTATTTGTGTCCAAGTGTTTCATTGCACCTTTCTGGAATATCAACTGCGTGATATGAAGCGATAAGAAGCTGTAAACACATTAACATTATTAACTGCCCACCACAAATTTGTTATTATATTGTATTTACCATGCAATTAGTTCCTCTTCTTTTTTTTTTTTTCAAGTTGACATGTTTAAATGCCAGGGGAGTTTTACCAAATTGTTTTGCTTTTATCAAACCATTTACTACCTAATCACACACCTCACTGGAGAATAAACACACTGACTAAAATAAATAAACTGGAAACTATTTAAAACTCCACATGTCCTCTTTTGAAAAGCTTCTAACTTGCAAAAACAACCAGATGCATAACTCTTTGCATGTCAAACCGATGGCCAATGCATTGTATAGCAATTTAATGCTCAGTGATCTCCAAATTGCAGGAGAAAAAAAAATCCTTTTTTTTAAACCTTTTTATGCACATGATTATATATAGCATTTTGTTGGACATTTGTCTACAGAGTCTCATTGGCCCTCAGCATCTTCTCTACAGCTAACTTGTTTTGTGCAACTACATGTTTGTTAGATCTATCTATCTATCTATCTATCTTTGTGGAAAATGATGGCATTAATTATTAATAGTAATAATGATGACAAATTAATACTCTCATCCCTTAAATCAGAATTATGTCTTGTGATTTTCATTCCTATGAAAATGCTGGCAATCTGTAATCCCGTAAGGACACATGACGGAAATATTCCATCATGATTCCCTTTTACTTCTGAAGTTGTCTCCTTAACCCCTTAAGGACCAAACTTCTGGAATAAAAGGGAATAATGACATGTCATACATGTCATGTGTCCTTAAGGGGTTAAGAATTACAGAAAGATGTCCAGCAATTATTTGGTGAGAAAAAAATTCATTTAGTTTATGATATCCTCACATGAGAAGCAATTCTATTTTTTTTTTTTTTTTAATTTCTGGTTAGTTTTCTGGGAAGCCTTGCACCTCCATGGTTGGGAGGTGGCCAATTGTTACCACAAGTCTTCTACATATATATTTTTAATGATCTAGCTGGCTTGGATTCATTTTGATAACCTGTGGTTTTCAGAAGACGTGTGAATTGTGTTAATTAGACTTGTGGATGACAAAAAAATAGTTTCAGCCAAACCACTTTGAAAATAAAAAATATTTTGGGACAGACGAATATCAACCATATGGGCTTGTCCAAATTTCATGTGCATAAATATACTCAGTGTAAACAAAATGTATACATAATGCAAATTATAAATATATGTTATTCAATTAAATATATATTACAGTACTTGGACTTGCACATTTGGTTCACAGATCAAGTGAGAAAAAGTATCAAATAGAGTGAATGAGTGAGAAATAGTTAAAAAAAAGTCTATATTTATGTAATTTTTTGAATATATAATATATAAATACATTTTATGTATTTATTTTACTGCTTCTCCCTTTTCCCTCTGTTGGTCACTTCCTACTCAATCCGTGAATAAAGTTAATATTTAGTAGCTGCCCCTTAACCATCTATCATCTGCATTTCCTATCAATCATCTATATTTTTGGTTCCACAGGAAGAATTCCAGTCATAAAGTAAAGCAAATATGATTATCTATTGTACAAATCATTTGATTCTATATTTCGAGATCAGGAATTCATACAACCAGCCCAATTGGCCAAATTCAAAAGATTTGTGGTTCATAATAAAATGAAATTAAAGTCTAGTATTAACTATGATTTGCTTCTCTGACCTCTGTGGACCTAGAATAGAACCCTGAAGAATCTCCACTTACCAATTTTGTCCACTTTTGTCCAACTTGGAAAATATTACATTAACAACTACTCTCTACACTCTATCTACCTATCTACCTATCTACCTATCTATCTATCTATCCATCTATCCATCTATCTATCTATCTATCTATCTATCTTTAAACCAGTGTTTACAAGAACACGAAAACCATGTGCATTCAAAACCCTATGTCTATACCACTACTGGCTTCTTAGTAGAATGTATAGTTAATTAGAACTGATCTGCGTTTCATGAAACCATGCTAAATAATATTAATGACAATGTTTAAAAAGTCAAGCAAACACGGAGGGCTTCCAATAATGATACACCTTTTCATTACACAGAAAAACATAAAAAATAGTAATGCATTTACAACCCGTGTCCTAAGAAAGTGAGACGCTTCTCAAAAGAAGCATAGATGGAAGTGGGCACATAGCTGGAGGCGATTCTGGGAGATTAAAACATGGCGAGTACTGAGAGTGCATAGACACCCAACATTATTGGAAGAACGCCAAAGCAGTGGTGACATATTCGATAAGTGTTATGTGTAGCACTTAACATTGTGAGTGCATTTCTGGTTTAAATATTTTTCTGTGTAATTAAACAGTGTTTCACTATTGAGGACCATCTGTCTGCACTTGTCTTTTTTAGAGATTGAAGATTGCAAATGAACTGCGTAATGGCATCCCTTAAAGAAATAGCAGCCCTAGAGGTTGCCCCTTTTTATGGAGGACACAGCACATAGAAAAAAAAATCACCAGGATATGTTAAAATTTACTGTAATCAAGTATCTTTATATAACTGGTGGTGCAACTGGTACATTAATTCGATCTATAGTGCGGATCCACTTCTTTTTAGTACATTTAACTGTGTCTATGGTGCAGACCCAGTAATTTGCAGTACATTGAATTGTGTCTATGGTGTTAAATCTATCAGTTTGCTCTTTGGTAGATTGACCCCAGCCTGAGTGATATTCTGTGAGAACCACCCAGCGATCACATTGTCTTACAAAATGTAATTACTGTGATTGGCTCCCAGGGCAATCACACAGCCTGTGAGCTGATCAGTTACTTGCAGGATGGTCTCAATTATGAGGTAGCTAGCAAATTCCTGGTACATGGTGAGCATGGCATGTACCAGTAAGGAAAAATGCCAACAGTCCTTCACCTTGTCATAGCGTCCACGGTCATTCTGTGATCAGTATCTTCTGGGTCTACTACACACCATCAATGATGCCCTGTAGGAAAGTAGCACATCCAGGGGGCTATTGCCAGATTGCTTAGCACCCACAGCCTTGAACAAGTTTACTCACACACTCAAAGAGCCAGGAATCAATATTCAGGTGGTTAACATTTAAAAATGTCAAGCTTTATATTAACTTAAAAATAATCTTTAGATTTATTCAGATATAGTACATTTGAAAAATAGAGTTTTTCTACTAGAAGCCATGGATGAAAAGACGAAAATGTGATTTTGGAAGACCAACTATCTCCCACCCCCAGGACTCTAGACCCGCTGTGTTGTAAATTAATACTTATAGGGAAAATCTGCTGCCATGTGGTAGCAGCATGAAACTTGAGTTTTCCCTGATACTACTGTACTATTACCAGAAATCCCCATTACTTCAGCAAAAGTAGAGTCTAAGTAGACTAAGTAGAGCAATCTTTTAAAGCCACAATTTTTGAGAACTTTTAATGGCTACCATACCCTGGACGAAGGTCTTCACCAGTTATGTAAATGATGGTGAAATGCAGGGAAATCCCCAAGCCACTGTTTAATGTACACATAGTTTGAAGAGATTTACAATTTTTTTTATGTATTACTCTTTTATTTGTGGAATGAAAATATAAATAATGGGAATATTGCCGAGTTTAAGCATGATTTTTACTCTGTGCTTTTGGCACACATTGAAAACAATTGGTTCTCAGTTGACCAGCGTTTAGAGCATAAATATGGCAAATGCAGATTTTAATTCAATCTCGAGTGGACAACTACCCATTAGTTTTAGTATACACAGTGACATTTTTGCAAAAATGTAATAGTAGTGCGTTTAATAAATATATAGTTGCAGTGAGTCCTGCCCTAGTTGGAACACTGGAAATAGCAGCGTTAATAAAAATTAGAAATTGGTTTCCAATTCAGTTATTTTTAGCTTGAAATCTGCAAGTTGTTTGTTGAATCTCCACTACTCATTGTGTAATGAAAAGATTCTTTAGCTTTAAGCACAGAAGCCTAAAATAGAAATCTCTGGTCATTGTAAACTTTTTATCCTTTAGCCAACAGAGACTCAATGCCACCATCCCCCAGTGTCAAAGCCTGCTGAGTGTGACCTATTATTTTAACATCATTGTAAACAAACCCCAGTCCAGACATTGTCTTCTTGACCCATGGTCCATGATCTTTTGCTCCACCTTCCTCTATTTAGAAAGACTGGATAGTTTGACCGGAACATTTGAGAAAAGAAATCTAATGAATTTAATGAATATACCATTTTATTATACATGTGTCTTTGTGAATCCTTTAAAAATTGTAGTTCATCCAAGAGGTTTTTGATGGAATGGATAAAAAACTAAAAACAATGTTATAATCAGAATAACTAGTATTTATATCTGAAACCATGCTCATTGTCTACGAAATGTCGGTGAACCATTAGGAATAGTATATACTGAAGGTTTTATTCACTAAAATTAGAAATTAAAGTGAATTCCCAGTTAATTTGAAATTTAAGGTCAACATAGCTGAACTGGAAAAATGACCTAATTCATTTATGCTTTTTTTAAGTTCTATAACCATTGCCATAAATTTAAAATACACTTTGAATTCCCTTTTAATATTTACTTTAGTAAATAAACAATTGTCAATAAATTTTCACTTCTTGCTTTTTAAAAGTTTATTACATTTAACATAACTTGATACGATATTTTTCATTAAATTACGTATATTGTGGTTGTTATTTTTTGTTTTTGTTTTTTAGAAAACTTTACTTTTTATGTGGCTGAGTAACCATGTTTGGTCAGACTATACTGTTATCTGACCAACTGGTGGTCACCCTCACTGCCTCCTGCTGTGATAGCTCAATGTGAAATTGCTGCAGCAAGCAAGTTAGGTTGAGAAGCAGTTGGTCAGATAATAGCAGAGTCTGACTCAACAAGAGACAGTTTCTAAAAAAAAACTAAACAAACATATACATAATAAAAACTGATATGTCATTAAGTTTCATTAAATGTAATAAACTTAAAAAAAGTGTCTAAACTACCTACATAGTCCATATCATGTAAAAAAAAAAAAAACTAAATGTTTTTTTAAATCACAGACACACACACATTTAAAGATATATTGTGTATCATGTGTACCTCAAGGAACCAATGAAGGCCCAATAAAGATCAAATTGATCATCTGGTGTATCTATTTATCACGCAGGGCAAACAGGCAAGCATTTTGGAACTGGGCGGCCTTCGAGGGTTGTTAGTTTCATAAGAATATGAAATAGGTTCCTTCTGTTTGAGACCTGTGAGGAGACATAAACTATCAAGGTTATTCACTTAAGTATGAATTTAAAGTGATTTTGAATTGAATTTTAAATGTAAGGTCAAAATATCTAAACTGCCAAATTCTCTAAGCCAGCTAGAGACTGCTCTTTGTTTGACATCATTGGCCTTAAATTTGAAATTCACTTGGAATTCCCTTTCAATTCTTACTTAGGTAAATAATCCTTTTGTGGTTATATATAGATAGTAAATACATGCATATGTACATTTAAACACACACACACTTCATAAGTAAATAACTTCTTTGTTAGTAATTATTTTCTATTATAACTGAGCGTTGGGAGCTTCATCATGAGTAATTTCACAAATAAACAAGTTAAAATAGGGGAATTTTTTTTTCAAAATGGCAGGTCTATTATTTTGACCCACATAGGAAAATCATCCTGAAATGGAGTTTCAACAGGATGGGCCTACTGCCCATACAGGCAGGGCCACTGTGGAACTTCTGAGACAACTATTTGGCGAGGGGATGATTTTGAGAAATTCCCAGATTAATTAGCCACCACATTCTCCTGACTTTTCAGCTCACCATTACTCCCTTTAGGGATATCTGAAGAAACTGGCGTACATGAACAAATCACGTACACTTAAGCAGTTTCCGTACCTAGTCAAACAAATCTCCATACGTTAAGCATTCATATGTATTTTATTTATATATATATATATATATATATATATATATATATTCTCATTAATTATTGTTTATTACATTTCATTCTTATATCAGAAAACTGAGATGGGAGAACAGCCATCCCAACCTCTAAATAAGTCATCTGACATTAATCTGACTGGCATTTTTCCTAATGCACACATTTTTAATAATACTCTTTCAATAATTTTGTTTATGTGTTTTGGCCTTTCATTATTGACAATAGCTTTTAAGATCAGTATATTAAAGTGTTGTTTACAAAAGAAAATGCAATTTGTGAGTTGCATGTTGTAGTGATTTATTCACTTAATTATGAGCTTTTCCACTTCGATGTGAGTAGAAATAGCTGAAAGTCGAGTAGACTTGAACTATAATGAGGGCAGTGGTTTTTTTATGATTACCACTCTGCATATCTGTAATTGTAGATTTATAACATAATAACAGATAATGGCTGGATACTTAAGTAACTTGCATATCCTGTAAACACCACTCTTCTAATTAACAATGGCATACCATTTACTGTTTTATCTATTCCTCCCCAAGTAAAATTAATCATCTTTATTATTTTTGTAGGCTCTTCTCTTGTCTTTAGAAGCTCTATATTATGTGAAATGATAAAAGTGAGTGTTACTAACAAAAAAAATCACATCTCTCATATCTACTTTTGTGCTTGGGTGTGTCTTCTGGATTGAACTTCCAAAATGACTAGGCTATGATACACTATACCTAAAGTATATGGATATCTGCGTATCATTAGGGAGTAAGATTGTAAGTGTGCAGGCTTTTGGAGTCTCAAAGAGGAATATGAGTGAGGGAGCAAAAGAAAGGGGCAAGCAGAGAAGATATGTTTTTATTCATGTGGGTTGTGATTAAAAAATATCATAAAAGTGCTATATAGATGGTACTGGTTGATATTGGTTAACTAAGAGAATGGTATTTCAAGATTTTATGACATCAAAGTGTTCAGACCTAGTATCCAGAACCTTAGGAATCCTTGAGAGCTTGCAATATGTACCATTATGATTTTTTAGTTTTTGATCAAGAAATCACATTTCCTTATCTACTTTACTTGTTTACACGATACTACAAATGTATTCATTGCATGTTTTTATAAAACTATAACAGGGCAGTAATCCTATCCCACCTATCATTGCTTCTGTATGGCCATGTTGCAATGTTTCCGTTTCCTTCACGGGCCCTTTTCACATTGTAGGTAGAACACAGGAGGGTTGGGAGATGTTTAATGCTTGTCGGAGAATTAAGGAAGAATCAAATAAATGGGATATGGAATAATAAAGAGTGGGGGAGATGAAATATTGAAGATCGTGGATTACAGAATGAAAAATGTCATAAAAATGAGAAGAGGGAATGAGTAGAGGAGGTGGAATGAATGGGCCCTAGCTCCTACATGTTATCAGAGTTTGACAAGCCTTTCTCTAATGCTATGGAAAACAATTATTTTGTATAAATTATTTTTTATTGCGATAGTAGCAGGTTACAGATGAAAAATAATGGCAGCATACATTAGCGAGAAAGTATACACACCGCATATTACAAGTCGGTCTAGCAAATAAATTCTTGTTTTTTTAGTAGGTAAAGCAAACAGGAGATTATACCACCAACTTAAAATTACACATTAAGCACCTCCATGCTTATGACCCTAATCTAAGGAAGATGTTGATAGAGTCTCAGTCATTCCAGTGGTAGGTAGAGGGAGTAGAGGAGAGGAGCTAGTACTGGGATAACTCTCACTGACGGGGGAGGAGTGGGATGATGTCCTGTATTGCTAACTCTGATTTCAAAAGCAATACTTGTGGGGAGATCAGTCGCCTCTCCCACACCCGTACCATCAAGTAGGCCTCTGGACCCCCTCTGAACCAAGCTGCCCGGCATGAACCAAGCTGCCCGGCATGAGCAGAAATGTCACAAAGAGAAAGCTTACTAGTGTGCAGAGTGTCCCCAGTTTAAAGAATGCCTGTTTCTCAAGCATATAATAGAAAATATACTGAGTTTTCTCACAGAGCTTACTCAAGATGCGACCAAACTGCATGGCAGTCAGAATTGTTTTAAGTCATTAATCACATTTTCAAATTCACTATTATTCACTATTATGATGCAATCAAATGGGCACAAGAAAACTACTATTATTATGTAGTTTTTTTTATTTCTTAAAGCTATTAAAACTGTTATCTGATCTTTCCTGTTCACATTTCTTCTAATGTATTATCATACACATTCCTTATTTTTAAGAAAGTTAGTGTTTTGGAGAAATCTATCCCGTCTAAAATGTGCCTTTTTATTATTATATTATTATTATTTGTATATTGCCAGCCAGAGGCGTAACTAGAATCCACTGGGCCCTGGTAGAAAATTGCCCTAGGGCCCCCTCCCATGTGTCTCATTCCCCCCATGTCCCATTCACTCCCCCCCATGTTTCATTTACTGCTCCCCACCCCGGTGCCTCATTACTCCCTCGTGTCTCATCCCTGCACCCAGGCCCCCTTAAGAGTTTTCCTCCAAAGCTGCCTCAATGTGTCTCAATCCCTTTGCCTTATAGCTCCTCCATGTGTTCCATACCCTCCTCCCCCCCAGCACCTCCATGTGTCCCCTTCTTCCCTCTCTCCCCCTCCCTTCCATGTGTACTATACCCTCTCTCTCTCTACACCCTTCCTTCCACATGTCCCATACCCTCTCTCCCCCTCCCTTCCACGTGTCCCATACCCTCTCTCCCCCTTCCCGTGTCCCATACCCTCTCTCCCCTTCCACGTGTCTCATACCCTCTCTCCCCCTCCCTTCCTTGTGTCCCATACCTTCCATTCCCCTCCCCTTCATGTTTTACTTTGTTCCCATACCCTCCCTCCCTCTCCCCCAAGTATCCCATTGTTCCCTGTCTCCCCCTCCCTCACCAGTGTCCCATTGTTCTTTCTCTCCCCCTCCCCTTTCTGTGTCCTATTTCTTCCTCCCTCACCCCTCCAGATGTCCCATTTCTCTCTCTCCCCCCCTCCCTTCCATGTGTCCTATATCCTTCCCCTCCCCGTATCCCATTGTTCACTCTCTCCCCCTCCCCGTGTCCTATACCCTCCCTCTCTCCCCCCTCTCATCCCATACCTGGCTCGCTGGGGTTCCCGGTCTGACAGGGAGTGCTCTCACAGAGAGCACTTCTTGTCAGACTGCTCGGCCATGCTACACATGGGCAGGAGGGGAGGAGCACAGCTCTTCCCTCCTTCCAGACACCCGGGAACCGCGGACCCAGGCCAGTGCGGCTGTGCACCGGCCCAGAGGCTATCCAGGTGGCCCACGGTCACAGGGAGTGAGGGGCCCGTCACAGCTGCAACCCCTGCGAGCTTGGTAGGTATGCCACTGGCGCCAGCAAACTCTATAGCACTGTACAATGGGTGGACTAACAGACATGTAATTGTAACCAGACAAATGGATGCACAGGAAAAGAGGGTTTGAGGGCCCTACTCAATGAACTTACATGAGCTAGAGGTAGTGGGGTATAGTGACACGAAGGGTATAAGTAGGGGTAATGAAATAGGTTAAATCAGCTGATATTTGGCTTTTTATGAAATGAATGCTTGTCTGTTATTTTACTATATATACTATATCTTTTTTATTTTCTTATTTCTTTCTTTTATCACTTCTAATTCTTTTTTTTTATTGGATTCATATTCTATTTAATTAACCAGTCTTTACTACCCCCTCCTTATTCTTGGGTCTCACAAGGGAACATAATTCACAACAAGCTGTGATCAGGTTGTAACAAACTCTAACGAACCATCCCAGATACTCAAACAACATCTAGGTTTAATTGAAGTAAACATCCTTATATTGATCAATGTTTACTTACCACTGTTCTCACCGCAGTATGTTATTACTTTCAGACACATTCATACCTATTCCTCTGATAAAGGAAGAATGAATGTGGCATGAGATATATAAAAATCATTACCATCCCGTGAAAATGACAGTGACGCTTACCTTTAAATAATATAACACTCTCCTTTTGTGACAACTATTGAGAGTCTATTGGCAAGTTTTGATTTACTAGAATTTTGGAATTCTCAATGAATCAGTTTGCAACACATTTAGACTACTTAGAGAAAGAACAGTATAAAGGTGAGATATGTGAGATTTGACATTATTGCCTATTGATTTTGTTAAAGGGCTTATTACCACTCACTGCTTATGCTGACAAAATCTTTTTTGATTTTCAAGTAACACTATGTTATGTTTAGTTATTTTAATATAACTAATACAGTGTCACCTATAAAAAAAGAAGAAAATATTCACAACACAAACATACAAATGCACCTTAATGAATATAAATATATCACATGAATGTATAAGTAGGTCTTTAGACACAGGAAGGAAGCAACTGCCTTTTGCTAAATGATTTTCCATATTTTAGAGACTATAGCTGCTGAGTATGCAATGCATACTCTCATATAAGGGTATCCTCATCTCACAAGGATTACATAGACAGCTCCCTAGAGTGCAACACTGGAACACTGCAGACCTACAGGACTTTTCAAAGTAGATATTTCAATTAGGAAGGTTCCATAAAGATCAACTTTTACCTAGAACTCGAACCCGATACGTGAAAAGCATAGCCTGAAATTATCCCAAGCTGGCTAATGCCTCTAGTTCCTTTCCTCTCTTCCCAGCACTGTCACTTTAGTTGGATAAAAAAGGAGTATAATTTATCCTCATTTATTAAGCCCTATTTGATTACAATACCTTTTATCCATGATAACCATAATGCGGCAGTTTCAATCATGGGATATTGTTGGGTGATTTAAAACACTCCTATTCCCCTGTGTTAACTATACACCATTGCGATAGTAGTACTAGGTATGATAAAGATCTCTATCAGGTCAAAATGGTTTTATCCAATTGATTTTATCCAATAAATGAAATTGCTGAGTTTACTGGAGGAAACGTCAGACTTTTTTATTTTTTACTCTATTGTGATTTTGATGCATCCAAGCGTTTTCAGAAACATTCTGGCAAGTAATTGGTCACCGTATTATGCTATTAATGTATATTTGGCTGGGCAAATACCAACATATAAAATCAAAATTAACAACATCAAACAGGCCACAGAGTAGACCATCTGGTCTATTTATCACAACCATAATAATGACTAAAAGTGTGCACGCTGAAGAAATTTGGTTTAACCAAATGAGTTTGTACAGGAAAAAAAATGGGGTGAAAGAAAATAGTTCATATGGCATTTTCTTTTGCACAGAAAAATTGCCCAATCAGTGTACTGTAAAATATTATATATACACTGATAAAATGTCCTTTTGACTTTTTCCACATAATGTAATATGAGTTTGGGGACATCTTAAATCCCCTTTTATTTTCTGTCTTTAATTGATGTACTCTCTTCCAAGTGATTCCTCTAAACAAAATGGTGCTTTTATGTTTCATTTTTCCTGAAACTATTCCTTTTCCCTTGTGGATATGTTGTAAATTGATTCACTGACCTCCAAAATCTTTGACTATTCCAAATAATTGACTCTCTGAGATTGCTGTGATTGCTTAAAATGGGGGAGTGCCTGTTTTAACACATGAAGAAAAGTCATTAGCACCTTGAAAGCCTGTTTTTTGTGTGCACGTTTTACTGGTCACTGGTCCTCAACAAACTCTACAGAAATAGCCTATAACTCATTATTGGAATTACACCATCTCAACATCCATAGCAGGTTAATTAGTAGGTCAGAATAGCAGTGTTCAACTTGCAGGATGTTATGAATCTCTTTATATGGACTATTAAACAGTTAACATTATATGTAATCATCATTCAGTATTAGTGGATATGTCTGATGTATTGCCAATCAATAAAATGCAAATATACCATCATGGAAAGCAGCCAGAGTGTCAATGGGAAAGTCTACTTGCCTTGTATAATTTAATATCCATCTTAAAGCCTCACTCATTATCATATCCTTAAATGGAAATTAAATAAACACACTGCCGAAAAAAAACAAGTAAACCAAGCAAAAAAAATAATCACAATATCAAAATCCAAATTAATACATTTTCCAAATAAAGTTCTAATAAAAGAATAAAATAAAATGGAGACTGGGATTCTCCACTCTCTGTTAAAGTTGAGCAACCACTCACTTATTAATTACTTACTTAATTTTAAAAACACTATTCCAAGCTTTTAATTTGGTTGTGTTTTATGTTTTTTATTTTATTCAGAAGGATAAACATCTGTGTGTTTAGAACTCCTGTCTATTTCAGCCTGCTATAAACACCTCCTTAGATCTTATCTTTTTGCTTTGCACTAAACAAAAGAATTCCTGTAACACTGGATTCAGGAACATTCCATTGGCAATACACAGACCACCTCTAACTCTTTATAGAGTTTCACAACCAAGATCCACACTGTATTTTGCCTTACAAGTGTGCATTTTATAGTTTATTCACTAATCCTCTAGCTGTGGTAGGCAAGGGAAATATCTGTGCTATTCCCTATACAATTTAATTCAAAAATAAGCAAACAAACAAAAAACGTCACAATACTGATACTTTAAATACTGCTTTGATAGAATTAAACGCTTAGTACGCGTTTCCAGTAAATAATTAAAGGCACCTATTTTTCAGTAGAGCTATTTGAATCAAAATGGCCAATCTCCTAATAAATTCACCTGTTCTTTGTAATACCCTTTGTCACTACAAGCCCTCAAGCAATTGCATTGCTGATCCCTGTTAACTGAATTACGTGATAAATTAAATGCACGTTATATAAATGAAACTTTGCTTATCGTTTTGCCTTCCCTCATACATGCTTTCTAACTGGCGAAAAAGTTGTATTTAAAGTGCCATTTAAGACACACAATAATTTTCTATAGGGTGTGCTTAAGAGATTTTTTTTTGCAAACATTTATTTGATAAACTATATTTATAGTTATAAAAAAATAAAAAAATAAAATGTTAATTTATTTTTTATTAATTATCTAAACTTTACTTAAAAATTACAAGGTAAAATGTTTGCATTACAACACAATTTATAGCTCTATTGATAAGCAGACTTTGCAAATAATCAATCTTTGATCACACCTTGCCTATCTTATCTTCTACTATGAGTTTCATATTCAAAATAGGAGTCCTTAGTCTGCAATGTATCACACGATTTACATGTTATTAGCATGTATTATGGAAGGAGGATATCTCTTATTTATCTAAGATTAATTCAGCATTAAAAACCACTCATTATTTTTATTTTATCACGATACATTAATTCTTACAATTTGGAAATGTTCATTACCCAAACCAAGGCCATTTTGTCACCCTGGAAAATACAAGTTGATGTTGGGATACAATTGAAAATAATCAACTCTTTCCACTTCTTTCATATCAACTGTTCCACTGTTTTGGTGTCTGATACCACAGGACACGTTCAGAGGTCTTGTGGAATCCAAGCCTCAGTGGATCAGAGCTGTTTGGCTAGCATGAGGTAGGCCTGCACAATATTAGGCAGGTGGTTTTAATTCTGTGACTGATCAGCGTATCTGCTATAACAATTTTGTTTAAAACACAAGATTATGTGGGACTGAGTATTTATAATCCTTCCAATCTGAGCTTCTTTGTAGAATATTATACAGACAACCGTCAGCCTAATTGTTTGGACATTAGCGGCAATGCTTAGTGGACCCTTGCTTTTTTTCATTGATATCGTTTTTTGTTTTCTTTTGTTTTTTAGAATTATGGCTTTAACGTAGAATTCACAGATATAAGGCATAACATGTAAAAGTTTTCCATTATAGCTCCTTTTTAGTAGCACAGTCCACAAAATGATTATACAGAGGAATTCACTTTCAGTGGTTTCTCTAGGTTCTTAATAGAGGACATTTGCCCCACTAAGGGGTAACAGGTAATTATTACTTAGATTCCAATAAAGTTTACTATATATAACTCTAGACAATATAGTTACACCTCTTTAAATACAGAGAACGTGTTCCCATTCTTATAGGTAAAAAAACCAAAAAAACCCCAGTAATTAAACATTGCAAATACTATCAGCTAGTAAAATAAATGCTGACAGGTTTCCATGGTCAACACTTTTAGTATTTAACATCTGTGCACTAGTCATGCTACCTACACTGGGGCCGACCACCACTTCACATCTACTGTTTTACAATCTGGTTCTATGTCAGAAAAAAACACACATTTTCCCATTCATTGCCATTGCGATATGACTAGAAGACTTTAAATGTTTAACTCAGTGCCTGTGAACTTCACGTGCAATCACCCGAGCATGTGTATGCCCATAAATGACTTACCAATTTCACAGACATTTATTGAAAATTTAATTTGGTGCTTAAATGTAGAATAAATATAGTATTTTAATAAAATATGTAATATAACCTGCAGAGAGAGTTTTCAGTCATTAACTTACCTTTACACATGGAAGGTCAAGCATAATTTTGAATCAGGATTTGACAGTGGTAAATTTTACCTTCTAGAATGGTAACCTAATATATTAATCTCTATATGAGATGTTAACATTTTAGCTAACCTCAAATTATTAGCTGTTTATCAGTTTCATGTAGACTTATGCATGGCGAGAAATTTCAGTTCACAAAAATAAGAAATTTTTCGGGACACCCAACATTTGGTCAAATGTTGGATCAGCCTGGTCAAATGTTGATTTAAAAATCAAATCATTAGAACAAGCCGAAAATGCACGTAAATCGGTGCTGCAAAATATACTCATAATGTAATAGTATGTATACATTTTCCAGTACACTTATAGGTACATTTTCCTACCATTTGATTCAGATTCAACCATTTGATTCAGATTCAAAAAGTAACCAATAAAGGGGGAACAGGAGGAAGAGCCAAACATCTATATTTATGTATTATGTTTATAAAGTATATGACTATATGTACATTTATATATTTTTATTACTGCTCCTCTTGTTTTTACCTCTATTGCTAACCTCTCACTTGATTTATGAATAAAATCAACATTAAGTGACTGCCTCCTAGCCATCAACCATCATTTTTTAATCAAGCATCTCTTATTGGTACCATGGGTGGAATTCAGAATATTGTGTAGGAAAAAAGGGGAGCGGTGCCTTGGCGGTGTCCTTAAATCTAGGCCAATATGTAACAAATGAAAAAAGGACAAAGTGTGAAATATAGTGTAGTAAGTAGATCATTTGGTGAAAGTAAATAAAGGGATATAGAGCTGATATTCAGTTCCAAATTGATGCTCCTTGAACATGCAATCCCGCCTATGGATATACTTGAAGTCTTGTTCCATTGGGGAGTGTTTCAGACATATGAAAAATAGAATATAACATAGAATATAAATGTCTTCCAGTAATAGACATTTAGTGGCACAATCCACACTCTTGGGTACACACAAATTCCCACTCTCACATATGTGCGATAGCAGTTCTCACCATATGATATATGGATAAGATAGAAATAAAAATATAGTGCTCACTGTTTAAAATCAAATACAAATAATGAGATAAGAGATGCACTCACTGGTAAAGGGCAAAAGTGATTTTGCTCAATCCATATGGCATGATTTGTATGTTTCCCACCAAGGAAGTTGATGAACCAATCGTTATGACAAAATCAGGAAGGTTCAATGATGATAAAAAACACAAATTGTATTCAAAATAGCATATAAAAGCAGAAAAAAGTAAAATAAAGTAACACGTTTCACCTATAATGCAGTTCAGAATATTGCCCCCTCTGAAAATGTTCGGTATTGCTTTTTTCAGTCAGTCCGTAATTCAAATACATTTCAGTTTAGTATTCAGAAATGTAATTGATCATCCTCTCAGCCCAAATTTGTTGCAGTTTGGTCCAAAACTATCCCCAATTCTAATTGATTGCAGTAAGTTTAATACCCTTTTAGTAGGAAGTTAATTGAAAGATGGAAATATTTACATTTAAATTGTGGGAAATTAAGATTTTTGCAGAATTTATTTAAATAGATATATAATAATATATAAATAAGAATAGCTTACTTTTTCATATTTCATTTCTTGAATATTTTTAAAATCAATTTTAGTGAATTTTGTTTGAATTTCATTACAGTTCTAAATACCAATTAATTTCCCCAAAACATGGTAGACAATTATCAATATTTACCAGTTGTCAACTAGAATTGTTTTCCCTTACCAGTTAGGTAACAGTAACTTAAAAAGTGTTAATTTTGTGGATCGGTATTAGTATGTAAATCTCCTATTGAAATGCAGCTGAAGCGAAAGAAGTAGGAGTATTGATCAGTCATAGAACAAGATGGTTGAAATGGTTTGGGTGATTGAATAGAAAAAATAGACACTACAGTCAACCAAGTGCTGGTGGGAGAAGAATAATTAAAAGGGATTTAGATGTGTACAAGCTGCAAGAATGCTACCTAAAAAAAGAAATGCAAAGGACAATGAAAGAGAAGTAACCAGCATTTAAAGAAACACGGAGTGCTGTGATCAGAGGAATTTGGTGTTCACATACTATAGGCTTGATCAATAACACAAAACCTGCATTTAAAAATAAAACCATCACCATAATACATGTTTGCACAAAAACAAAACAAAAAACAAAACAAAAAAAAAGCAACAATAACTTAGTAGGTGTAACCCTTGGGAAGATGTATTCACACAAAAATAACCCACCCTTAATTAACATTCACTGCAACTGCACAATCTCTTACTAAATGATACTGGCAGTGGTACTCTAATCATGGGTGCTAACTGGACAGGAATACATAGATAAAACCTTACTCTTAGCAGTCCTGCTGAACCCCAGTGAAACTAGAGGGCAACAGAAAAGCTTTGCTTCACAATACCTGACCAATGGCCACAGGGAAAGTTTGAATAAAACAAACAGTGGTTCCTAGATGCCCCTATGAACTAGGCAATAAAAAAAATTGTGATCAACCTGTGAGGTCCTGCAAAAGTTACCGAGTTGCATTGTAACTGGTTAGAGAGAGACCCATCCAAATCATTGCAAGTTCGGTATCCATGGTACAATGGCATATAAATTTACTGCACGTATAACAAGGCCCCATTTCCCCTACAAGCACTGGGCTGGTTCGGAATGAATTGGTTTTTAATGAAGAGTCTAATTTTTATTTAAGGTTATTCGTAGCAAGAGGAGTTAGAAAAAATGATATTCATTATATATATTTTTTTCAATTTGACAATTTTTATTGTTTCCAAACTTTATGGGGTACAGAAGAAAGAAAAGGAAGGGAAGCAATAAAGTGGTTGAGACATAGGTAGTACATTGCCACAGTTCGGTCACATTGCATCAGTGATAGAGGACTTGTACAACTGAGTAATCAGAAGGTGATACATGCAACAACACTGGTATACAAAATATTTTTCCGGGTATCATATTGAAATATTGTGTTCCTATTGTTCAGCTGATTAGGTTCTTAAGTTATAAACATAGTATAATACTGGTTGGGAGTGTGCGTGAAGTACTCAAACGAACCTATGTCTGCTAGTGAACCTTATTACCTTCAGTATTGTGGTTAACTTAGGCTCTGAGGTGTGAGTGCGTGGGGTTTCAGATGTCTACTATGGGTTGAAACAGTGTGTTCTCTTTTGTGGACCTTATTCCTTGCCTTAATGCGATCGTTCCACCTTGCCTTTTTATTGTCTTATCTGTGATTTGCTTACAATATATAGGGTGTAACTGAGAACTTATAGGGGGGGGGGGTTGTAACGGACCAGGACAGGAAAAAAGGGGGGGGGAAGAGGCACATTTTTCCAAGGATTTAAAGGGGCAGATAAAGTGTTTTAAAATCCAAAATGCCCAAATAAGGCTTTTAAAGGGCAATACACCCCAGGGGCTGTCCCCCGCACCTGGTGGTAGAATCTGTCATTAAATAGAAAATAACTGTGTGTAAGGACAAACCTGAGTAGTTCTACAATGAATTTGGAGTGTGCAGTGTAGTTTGTTCCTTTTTTCTCTAGGTAGTACTGGACGTGTTGTATGCCTCCCTCGTGTGGTATGGAGGAATAGAGGGCCTCCACATCCAGACTACATAGGTTAACTGGTTCGGGGAGTGTGAGGTTTGAGAGAAGTGCCAAGGTCTGCTTGGCATCTTGAATAAAGGACGATAGAGAATTCACAAATTGGTGCAGAATTTTATCTAAATAGATGCTCCCATTTTGTGTGAGGCTTTTAATATCCGATACAATCGGACGTCCCAGGGGATCCAACTTATTTTTATGGATTTTTGGTAGGCAGTAGAAGGTCGCTATACTCGGATTACTATTAAGGATAAACTCATATTCATCCTTAGACAGTAACCCTCTACTGCGACCTTTATCTAAAATCTGTTTGTATTCCTCCAAAAATGGATTAGTAGGGTCCATTTGGAGTATATGGTAAGTATCCTGATCATCCAGGATTTTAAGGGCCATTTTAACATAGTTTGTTGATTTCATAATGACTTATCTGCTGGTTTAATGGTAATTGCCTTATCCATTTTGAGGGACTGAAGTGCTCGATCCTCATGTTTGGTAAGGTTCATATTAGGATGTAGGTCGAGGTCTATGTTCTTAATACTCTCAATTTCAAACTTAACTGCCTCCAAAAACTGTTCGATGTTTCTAAAGCTTCCTATATTGGGGGTGAATCGACTTTTGGGTTTCAGATTTGTCTGGCCTTGATTGATAGTAGGGTCACTTTCATCCAATAAGGATACTAGAGCAATAAGCCCATCATAATCATTGTCGCTTAGTCCCAGGTCTCTAGTTTTCCTTTCAATTTGTAATTGGTGATATTTACAGAGAGTAGGAGAGGTCACCAGTGCTGAGGGAGCCTAGTGCTGGATTAAGGTAAGCAAAAAAAAAAATGCATAATTAACCCTTTATTCACCGCAGAAGGGGGCCCTAGTCAGCTAAACGGTGACTAGGGCTCTATAGTGTTAGGAATACATACTTGTATTCCTAACGCTATAGTGTTCCTTTAATATGTCGAGGTAGTTGGACTGAACATTGATTATATGCAAATGCACGTCTGTTTAGACTAAGTCCTCACTTTATTTGGAAGCCCTGTGAGTGCTTTCTTCTACGTTAGAGCAATAATTTTTTGTTTTCAATTTTAAGTTATCTTTTCCTCCTCTATATCAGCAATCTGTCCTGGTGTGACGCATTATTGGGCTGGTATAGAATATTTTCCATTGCTGCTTTTAGTTCCCAGTCCTACCCTAGTTGTCAGGTTTATTTTATGAAACAATGAGCTGAGCTGTTTTAATTGAAAGCTCTGAGTGCCATCATTAATCCTTTGAGGAGAAGAACTAGATTGCTTCTCCTCCTCTTCCTGTGAGTAGCAAGACAGCAAGTTCTCACAGCGAATACATGCCTGACAGCTGGTGTGGGACTGGACTAATAGTGAAAAAAAAGTTAGCTTTTCTGAAATAAATAATTTGCAGTGAGAGTTCTAAACCATGTAATTTGTAGAGATTGTAGCCGTATTAGTCCAGTGATGTAGATGTAAAAAACAGATAAAAGTCATATCTTCTAATACCTTTTTAGTCCAATAAAAAAGGTATTACAAGATACAAATTTTATCTGTTTTTTTACATACACATACACATACATGAAACAGGGTCCAATTTAACCTTGCTTTGCAGAGAGTCCTAGGAGGAAGCATTTCCCAAGTAAGTGGATTAATCTCATAAAAGCAGGCATTCGGTGGCTAGAGTAGGACCTGCCAAAGATGAAGTACATTAATGTTGTGGCAGGCTCGTGCAATGTATGTTCATATACTGTAACTAAACCCCCACTATTTTTGCCTAGATTAGGTGTTTTTATGGAAATGCTGTTTAGTGAATGATTGCTTTAGTGAGCATGCTGGATCTTGTATGTTTTATATATATTTTTTTTTTGTATGTTTTATATATATAATATAATATATATATGTATGTATGCACTTGATAGCTCTCAATCGCTCAGATGCTTATAACAGAGCTCTCATGGGACTTCTTAAATACAATAACTGTAATTTATTCATCAAACAAAGTAAACAGTTCAATCCGTTCAGGGACTTTCCGCCGGAAACTGATCAAAATCTTCACAGAAAAGAGCAGAACTGTAGACAAGAAATATATGTACATGCATGCATGTGTGTGTGAATGTGCATGCATGCGTACAAATAGACATACAGCTAGCTAGGGAAGTAGACAGAGCGATACCCACACATGCACACAAGCGTTTTTCTGTTGTACAATACTGCTCGTTCCTGACATGATTGTGATGATCACTTTGCATTTTCCTTTCTCATAATGATCTCCAGTATCAGATGTGCTCGTGTCCTTTGATGGCAGAAATAAAATTTTGTTTTGCATTTCATCTGTTAAAAAAAGTACTTTATTGGTTTCTGGTATGCTTTTTTTTTTTTTTGTTAATTTACCTTCCTCACTATTTTCTCTCTGAGCGTCTCTAAAATGATGAGTCTTTTGTGTCTCATCTGTATGTTGGCTTTGTCTCACCCCCCCACCCTTTTGTGTTGCCCACAGCAGGGGGTAAGCAGCTGTACCATACAGATCTGCTGGATAATCTTCCCATTCTCTATTTAAATGTGCGTGTTTCCTTGTGGCAAATCAGCTTTGCTAACTACAGTAAATTGCACTCCAGCGTTCTACATCAACCTCAGAATTGTAGCTAGGTGTAAAACTGACTTTCAAAAGTATTAAATCGGCATATGGCTATTTTCAGTTGTTTAATAGTGTTAAACAAGTCACGACTTGCTTGTTTTAAGCCCTTTTGTAATTAAACAGAAGGTATCTACATTTTGCATTGTGGAAGTCAGTGATTTCTGGGGAGATGCACTAAGGGCCAGTGAGAACCTGTTTTAATTATTCCTACAATATGTTTAACCATCTTCACAATAGTTAATAATGAGATAGCCATGTGCACTAAGAATGAAGTATTCTTAAGGGAATGGCTGTTCCTTTTCTCATTAGCTTACTCTCATAAGGGCTAAGCAAACTCGTTAATCTCCAACGTTCATCGTTAAAGTCAACTATTGCTATAAAAATACAAAATTCATATCTATGAAAAACAATATGTATATTTAAATATAATTCCTGCAGATAGCTTTTATACCTGCATTTATCACACATACCCAAACTGCTTCAGATGACAAAAGCTTTCCTTTTACCCTCAGATGTAACCCCATATTATACCTTTCTGCTTGATTGCACCATATCATTATAATTTTAAGTTTAACCCCTTAAGGACACACGACGTGTGACATGTCATGATTCCCTTTTATTCCAGAAGTTTGGTCCTTAAGGGGTTAACCCCATAAGGACCAATGACAGAATGTTTCCATTATAGCAATCCAAACATTGAAGATTCTGGATCAGAATGGAATGGCGGCAGGGCTGTATGGATCTGCAATTACTTAATAAATAGGACACTCCATACTAGCACAGGGTACTTGGGGACCAGAGTTTGAAGACATGAAATGTCTTTGGTCCTTAAAGCTTTATATTAAATAAAAAGTAAAAATAAGAACTTATGTCCTAAGTGCTAAAAATGGACATATAAAAGGTGTTTGTTTATCTATCTGTCTGTCCAGCCTTCCGTCCGTTCATCCAGTCATCCATCCGTCCATCCATCGCTCCATCGATCTTTTTCTCCCCCTTCTACAAGATATAGGATCTTTTATTTGGTGTTTTGGAAGGAGTCAGACAATATCAATAACAATTCTCAGTGTGCTTGCACCTGCAGCATTAGGACTCAGGAGTGTGCAGGTGCTAACATTTATTTAAAGTTCAATCCCAGGCTCTCATCATTCATGGTTCTCAAGCTCTGGAATGTGTGAAGTATATGGAATTGCATATTTTATACTGATTGTTTTGTATAGTTACTGTAACTTCCCACCAGTTCTTGGTATAATAACTTCATTTGAATGTGTCCTTCCACCTTGGCAAGACCAGCAGTATAGTTATGTACATTTTATCCTGGGGAGAGGGTGGAGCAATACCCAAAGCTTAAGTGTGCACTGTTAGGGACACTTCCTTGTTCTAATGCTATAAGTCTCAGCATGATGCTCTCTGCTCCGTGGGTGACATCAAACACCTTAGGTAGAACTGCAAGGCTCCCTGCCAGAGGGATTAGTATACGTCTTTGAATATGTCATCAATGTCTCTTTTCTATTGGTGGTTTTAATACAACACAATAATGATCACCTTGCTGTTGATCCCAAACCCCAGGTCCATTGTTTACCTTTTTTTCCTCCACCCTCCCTTTAGTGTGTGTAACTTCTGTATCTCGAACTACAGGGATAACGATACAGCTGTATCTTCTATCTTAGAAGATACTATAGAGTTATATACTACCGATTAAAAGTACTTTCAATTGAAGGATTTCCAGTTTGTTTCTGAAGCATTTCGAAGAAGTAAATTAGTAGAGACCACAAAAAAACTCTCTCTTTATTTGCAGGCCTTCCATTCTATTATCCAGATCTTCTCTGAGAAGTGTAGCAGAAGATTCAATAAAAGTATTAAAACACTGTAGAGCAGATTAACACTAAATAGGTGCCCCTGGCCACCCACAGTCTGGCCCCTTCTAGAGGTGTGGCTAAGACAGAGATCACACACATCATTGTGGTCATACCCATTTATACCATCAGTTGGAGTTCTGATAGGCTAAAAGCGGTCAGCTGACACTTTCACCCAATCAATACTGCATATTGTTGCACAGGCTAATACTTCCTCAATAGCCAAAGCAGCACAGTTGGGATGAGCTGCTGGGCACTCTAATTTAGCATTAATACATGAAAACATTAAAAATGTATTCATACTGAATGCAATTCAGAACCAGGGGACTCTAGACACTATAACCAATTTAATTAAATGAAGCAGACACAATGCCTACAGCAGGTTTTGTCAATTTGACTGCTATACATAAGAAAAATAGTCCCTACTTTGCTTATGTATTTTATTAAAACTATAGTACTTAGGAAAAAAATACAACATTCAGACACAGGGAGGTATACAGAAGCAGATTAGATAAAACTTTTTTTTTTTATGACAGAGCCACTTTAACTGTAGTATTCTCCATGTATAATCAATATAAAACTATTACTACATAATATATATTATGTGTATATATATGTGTATATATATATATATATATATATTTATTTGTGGTCAAGGCATAAAGCCGTAGAGTTAGTAACATAACTGACAATGCAGTAGGCCTGAAATAAAAGAGGGCAAAAAGATGTAACCAGTTTATTCAGCCTACAATACACCATAAGATTATCACACAATCATATTGTTGAATGTTAGGCGCACCTCCTGAACTGGCTGGGGTATGTATTTGGTGTAAGCTGTGGACTTCCGGCCCAATATTTTAGTGATGTGCGCAGGAATATTCCTCTTTGAAGCGGTAGTAGCCGCTCCTATTCGAAATGAGTGACCTGAATATTTGGCCGGATTTAGTCCCAACCTTACTAACAACGTTCTTACATAGAGCATGGACTTACTGATAGTAAGGGTATTACCGTGTAAGGCTAGCAGTGGTCGATGTGGTGCTATTGAAATGGAGGAAAGGTATTGGTCGAAGACTTACACGGGGCACCATTTATTACCAGTGGGGTAATAGGTAACAGTGACCGTCTGTCCTTTAACACTAGTTTTTGTATGATGTAGGGACAGTAAATAGTGATTGTGTGTTTTTACCAGGTAGGATCTTGTGAGGAAGTTGGGGGTGTTGTAATTAATAGTGGTAAACTCTTTGGGCTGAAGGAACCCATAAAACGCCAAATAGATGGCCGTTTTCATGACCTGGTTTGTATGAGTTTCAAATGGTGAGGTATCTAAAAGGTTTGACAGTGACTGGAATAGGAGATCATGGACAGGTAATCTGGATGGTGTGGGCACAAGGGTGGAGTCCTTGATACCTTTAAGTATGGCCTTCACTTGGTAAGGTGACAGAAAAAATTGTTTATTAGGCCAAGTGGTGAGGAGGTGGTGTTGAATACCGGTGATATATAATTTAATGGTGTTGAAAGATAGTGTTAGGTGAAGGTGGCAAAAGGAAATGAACGCAATCATTGTTTCCATGGAAAATTTGTCTGAGATGTTGAGGTCAAGCACAAATCCATTAAAAATATGAAAAGCTCTGCCATAAGCCTTCCTGGTCTTAACAGAAAGATCCAGTTGTGAGAGGTGATGCCCGTGAGTGAGTAGCTTATTTAATCCAAAACCATCTCCCGCCACCTCGGCACCGGAGTTGGTATCAGGGCAGCTGTGGGTAGTGTCGCCAGGAACTCCTGAAAACAAGATCGGGATAAATGATCAGCAGCCATATTCAGAACCCCAGGAACATGTATGCAAGTTAGGAAAAAACTGTGTTTTGCAGCTTGCCACGTGAGATTCCTTACAAATCGCATGATGGACAGGGAAGAGGAACATCCCTTGTTTACAATATGGCATGTTGTCCTAAAAGCAACGCACCGTATTAACCGACCAGCAAGCTCCCCATTTAACTGCCGCTGCTACAATACCCGGAAACATTGGGAGCAGACATGAAGTAGCCTGCAGGCACTGTAACCACAAGTGCTCGTATTAAAGTTATTACAAACTTGTGACTTTCCCAGGACCACTATATTGTAGCCCAGTTTATCCTTAAGAACCTTGCCTGGTCTCCCTGTCGGCATCATGTTGGAAGAGGGGCAGAAGGTCTTCACCTCCGGGGTATTAGGGCACAGATTCACCATGTGTGAGTTGGAGGAACAAAGGGCACAAGCTGGCATCTTTAGGCCCGCAAAGTGTCGACAAAAAAGCTCCGTATCAAGCACACTCCATTCAGCTTGATAATTAAACTGGGATAGAGCTGCCGACGCCTTTGCAGAGAAACCATGGTGATAGTCATAAAAAGACGTACCACCGTACTTGTGCCCCAAATCCACCATTCTTCCCTCCTATAGGGATACACTGAGCATATTACGTCCCTGTAGATCCCGAAAGCCAATATGAATTCAGGGATGGATAGCTTGCAATTCAGCCTGGTGTCCCTGGATTTCAGCACAACTGACACGTCCCCATATGCATATGTCTTATTTTCAAGGACATCTTGAGAGGCAATGAGAAGTGATATCAAATTGACATCCTTCCCTTCCAAGATGTCCTTCTTAATGTTAGCAGGCACCATGTGTGCCGGGTTAATAATATGCGGTTCTCTAGGACCAGTTTGAATATTACCAGGAAGAGGGCCGGGGAGAACCGCAGTGTCAGGATTACCCAGAGCCGTGAGCGAATGCTGCTGGCTATTTGCGTCCATTTTATCAAGCTTGTCAGAAATACGACCCAAGGAGGTCAGGACCGAAGACAATACAGCATGCAGATCAGAAGACTGACCGCTACTAGACCCTTCATCCGCCCCATTGTTATCAGTCTGAGTATTCAGAAGTCTATATAATTTGTCTTTCCTAGCCGTAGCTGGGTAAGGGATGTTCCTCTTCCTCAATTCAGCGGTAATCCTAGGAATGGTCCAGGACCTGAGGGATGAAGGGCTCGCATTGTTGCCACCCCAGGATGGAGTGACTGATCTAGCCAGTGTACTGGGGATAGACAGTTCTTCCTCGCCTTCTGGTAGTTGTGACATGCTATAAAAACAAAATAGAAGATTACCTGGGGCAATATCCAACTGGCTGAAGTAACTAATGCCAAGTGGCGAAACAATTAGGTAGTTACGTGACAGGTGAGGCCCTGCTAGTTGCCAAGCGGCTGTGAGAGGCACTATCTATGAATTGGCCCGAGTGGGGTAAGTGGCCATTGACATTATGGTGGGGTGATTGCCTCTCTGTGGCAAGTAACAGCAAAAGACAGAATGGGAGTGACAAGTGAGGCCCTCTCTATGCAACCAAGCGAGGTGGCTAACTATAATTTGGCGTGAATGTCGTATCTCCCAAATGAGGATGGGAGATGGCCTCGCGGGACCACTAAAGTAAGCCGTAGAAGGCCAGAAAACATACCTAGAGGCTCCTATGCTCAAATGACAGTATATGACTAGACTATGAACCCGCAGGGGTAGGGAGGTTGGAAGAAAATTGCGAAAAAGGACATACCTGATGAGCAAAGCAAAGTAGCAGGATAAGGTGATACAGGCGATCTGTAGTAACCTATGAGAGCAATTGTGAGTATGCAGGGATATATCCATATGTACCCTTCAATCCCCCTGCCAATACTATACCTACCGGTTTATCCAAACGTAGGAGACTGGAACCAAAGTAATCAAAAGTGGCAAGGATGCCTAAACCTAGTAATGCAGAAATTGACACATACGTACTCGGGTCTAGTGGGATCATAAGTGGATAATAGCCGCAATTACTGACCTATACCAGACAAAAAGGAGGTAGAGCAGCAGTACATAGTGGATATCGTGAAGATTGAAACATAAGATGTCCATAATCACAGAGGCTTTTAAAATGATGAACGCTAACATAAACCCCAAACCAAACGAAGTATATCTAATGTACGTTTTGCTATAGAAGTACCAGAGACAGAGAAGGAAACCGTAAGCAGAACTCAATATATATCTTTACCACCATCCTGACCACTGGAGAGTACTAAGACCTATATATCTAAGCAAGCATAAAAGGTGCCCAGAACCTCTGGCTGACAATTCATAACCATTAGCCAGAACTCAACTCTTAAATAGAAGCCAAGTGTACCACAAGCCATCACCATCCCGACCACCAGTAGGTGGTAAGACCACCCAAACATAATCAGCATAAATTCCATGATAACCATTCATAAGCAACTAAAAATCCACTAGCCCTACACCACCAGACCACCGGAGGTCGCCATAACACATACATATCTACTGATCAGAGAGACAGTGTGTTCGTCAAACGAACGGCCATAAGCTGGCTAATATTACTATATAACTAGCGTCCCCCGAAATAACCATACGTATTAGTGGATACACTGTAAGTACCTGAAGGCATAGCAGCCCCAAATAGCTGAACAGCCCTGTCCCAGATAGCATTTGTACGGGCGTGAACGGAGTGCGCAATGCGCAAGCGTGGGTCCGTCGACCAATGAATAATTTAAAGCCTGCGCCGTAATTGTGATGGGCCGAGTTACTCATGGATTTGCGATGGGGTGCCGCCAACGGAAGCCACTAGGAACCACTTGACAGATTCCAGAGACCGCTAGCTGTGAACAGGAACTGTTGGGACACGGAGAGCAGAGGAGGACAGTCCACAAGATGCCAGCAAGTAAACGAAGATTTGCTCGGACCGGAAGTGACGACCACGGACCACAAATCGGACCAGAAGTGACGACCATGGCTGGTGCTCCTTAACAAAAATGGGAACCAAGCCCCTCCCACAACTTCAGGCCCTGCCTTCCATGTATGTATATATATATATATATATATATATATATTTATATATATACACACACATACCAAAAGAGTTGTGGATGGTTACTGGCTTGCTATGGAGGCTTGGCGTTACTTGTAAAGTACATATAAAAAGAGTTGTGGTGGGGAAAAAAGTGAGGATGAAAACTCCATCCACCTGAAGTAAGTTAATAGTTACATAGTTACATAGTTACATTGCTGAAAAGAGACTTGCGTCCATCAAGTTTAGCCTTCCTCACATTTGTTTTTTGCTGTTGATCCAAAAGAAGGCAACAAAAACCCAGTTTGAAGCACTTCCAATTTTGCAACAAGCTAGGAAAAAAAATCCTTCTTGACCCCAGAATGGCAGTCAGATTTATCCCTGGATCAAGCAGTTATTACCCTACATTGAAAGATTATATCCTTGAATATTCTGTTTTTGCAAGTATACATCTAATAGTTGTTTGAACATCTGTATGGACTCTGATAAAACCACTTCTTCAGGCAGAGAATTCCACATCCTTATTGTTCTTGCAGTAAAAAAAAAACTTTCCTTTGCCTTAGACGAAATACATTCCTAAACACAAATACACACACTGGTCAAGCCATAAGACTTGCTTTTCCCACAGAAATCTCATTTAATAGTGCTCTCACTACTGCAAGGGATTCTGGGTAGGTGTATGCAAATGAGCTCAACAAAGAACCACATTTTTGCCTCATAATTCCACTTTATACATGGATTCCTTGGTTCTCTGTTGAGAACATTTGCATATGCTTACCCAGAATCCCTTGCAGTAGTGAGAGCACTGTTAAAGTGAGATTTTATGGCTTAACTGGTGTATGTATTTGTGTTTAGCAATGTATTAATTATCTCCACAAGAACTCCAGGGTAATGTATGAATTCTCTGCCCAGTTCCCAATCGCAATAGACATAAAAGTAGTTTCTGTGACAGCACTTCAAGGACTTTGTTTAATGTTATAATTAAAACTTAGCTTTTATTTAAACTTATGCAAAAATAAAAAGTTAACTTTTCAGATTACATTCTAAACTTTCATCAGGACAAAGTAACCAATCATGCATACAGTGTATATATAGCAAATGACAAATCACAAATAAAATTAACGTGAGGTACTTACCACCTGCATCAGAAGGCCATGCCCCGTGGAGAGAACTGGTGTGGGATAGTGGAGCCCGCTATTATGTGGGAAGTAAAGTAAATGTCTACTATAAACCTGCGTTCCAACCTGTCACCACGATGCAGCTGCAAACACAGGGCCGCAGCCGATAAGTAATATTGGTCTGATCTCCGGCTCCTCCATGTTCCCATGGTGATGGACACGCTACCTATACGGGTAAAAACATTTCAAAGTGACCTCAGCAAAGTTTTAAAACAGTGCAAGCAGGGAACTAAAATAAACATATGAAATTAAAAATGTAAAATTAAAAACAATAACATTGTCACCTTAAACCTGCTTGATCAAACCAGTAAAAGATACTAACTCCAAGTTGCACAAATATATAGTGTCATGTAGACGGCAGGATTATACATCTACAATACGATAATCTAAACCATGTTATTGCATATGTATGATAATTACAATAGTTCAGCCTCATGTATAGTGTCCAGTACACCATATGTGTCTGTCTGCCCGAACTCAGTCCTCAGTCACATACACACCATGTAATGACCACTGAGTGTGTATGTGTGTTTGTCCGTGTGTATCTATCAGTGAGTATATATGTGTCCTAATGTATGTATGTGACACTGAGTGAGTGTGCGTCTGTCAGTGAGTATTCATGTGTGTCTTGTCAGTGAGTGTGTATGTGTCTGTCGGTGAATGTGAGTATGTGTGTAACTGTGAATGAGTGAGTGTGTATGCCTGTGAATGTGTATGGTTCTTTTTGTAACATGTCAATTAAATAAATTGATTGTTGGTGTTATTTGATATAAACACTTTAGAATGCAATTCCAAATTTTTTATTTTAGCATATTTTTTTCACCAAGGCTTAACCCCTTAAGGACAAAACTTCTGGAATAAAAGGGAATCATGACATGTCACACATGTCATGTTTCCTTAAGGGGTTAAAATGGGGCATGTTTGTACATGTTTTTTTTCAGTTTTAACTAATGCTATTTTCCCAAATTTTACTGCATTGCCCGATGCTATACACATGACACTTTAAATTGGTTGTTCATTTTCAGTATGTATACATAAGTGACAGCCGTCAATCATTTTCTGACAACATTCGACATAAGTATTAGGAATATTCTTGGATGTTTGAATAGTTTCTCAATGGGAAACTCTTTATATTATGTAGAGCCTCACTAAGCATACATCATTTGTGTTTTAGTTTGACGTGCATAATCTATAAATGTAAATAATTTTTTTTTAGATTACATTTAGCAAATGGTAGGAATTTTGAAAGTGATACTCAAATTCATTTTTTATTGCATCCGAGACCTTTCATGTGAACCGTCAGAATTTCTGGTTGGGTCACCTCTGAAGTGAAGACAATAAAAGGCAATGATTTAAAATTATATTATTGTAACACAAACTGAAGTAGTATGTGAATAACTGGCCTTCTCGATCAATCATTTTAATGTGAATTATGTCTTTTGATTTCCATCTTGTAAGAGCAAGTAATGTGCTCAGATACAGCATTCTCCTTTCCAATATATACAGATGGACAGGGCATTTCCTGGCAGTTAATGTCCCATGGGAGTTATTGATTTTCTAATTTAAACCCCTCACCAGTAAAATGTGAAGACATTTTTTTTCCTGATAATGAAAGAAAGAGATTATGTATACATATAAAAAATAGAAGATATGGTAAGTAAATACTGAGTCTGTTAAAATGTATAGAACAATAGAAGCAGTGTCCACATAAGGCTCCTAAATGGGTGCATGCACCAATTCCTTCTAGTATTTGTCATGTGATGATAAGGACAATGAAGCAAATAAACAAATACTTAGGCTTCTGTAATACCCATGAGAACATACACACATTCTCTTTAGCAAAAATTGATTAGCAAAATAACTAATTTGCTGGATACTGATCCTGTTTCACTTGGGTCTTTTCTGAACTAACATGCATCATCACAATGCACACCGTGTGAAATATTTTAAACAACTTAAATATGTGATACATTTGATTATTAAATACATATGTCACATATTTTCTTTTAATTTTACAATATTTCCTTCATATAGAATACTTGTTAAGCAAGTAGATCTGATTGGCTATTCCTGGTGTGATTCTATTTGCATGGACATACATGTATCCAGAACCATTTTCCTGTTGTATCAATATTTATAAACTTCACTATATTTGGAATCCCTACATAGGAATTGGATTTGTAAGTAGCCAGAATGACCAAAATTAGAGGACATATGGGAAATGCTATCCAGATTTTTCACATGTGCAATGCTCCAATAATAATGTTCACAAATATTGTTTTCTTGGCTAGGGATTGGACCTGACTGAGGCCTGGACACACCCAGCTTTAAACGCTCATGGGAATGGGGCTCGCAGGAACTTGGCACCACCTTTGAAAAAGCAAAACTGCTTATTCTTTCCAAATTGCTTTGTAATTGGTTCACGGACTCTGGAGTCCTTAACTACCTGCATGGTAGTTGTATACACTGGCCCTGCGCGGTTGTCTACTTTCAATGGTAATTATTGGGAAAACGGCTTAAATGCGCATTCCCGCATACTCTTTAAATGTTCTGCTTTACACACAGCGCCCTATAAAAACCTTATTGCGGGGGCGGGGCCAAGCCAGCAAGCTGAGCAGACACATGAAAGCTGGGCTCCTGCTTTACTTGCCGATTTCATACAGATACTCGCCACAATCGAGACAATAAGCAAACCAGGGTGCACTGCCAATGTCAGGGGTGACCCGGTGATAAGCCTGATACTCGAACTGAGCGTTTTGGAGATCGGGAGCCCAGGGTGGATAGCTGCGGCCTACAGATGGCGGAACCGGGGAGAGGCGGCCGCTCTCCTTGCCCTAACATTAGAGGTACAGACCCACCAACGCCCTGCTCCCCCCCCTGGACCGGCGGGGGTCATCCCGGTCCAGCCCTGAGGGGTAACCTTCCTGCCCGGGCCCCAAGGGTGGAACCCAGCGAGCAACGAGAAGCAGCGCAACCAGACAAAATGGCCGCCGCCACGTGTGCTCGAGATACGGAGAAGCCTGACCTCGAGACCAAGCTGGACTTTACCTACACTGCGGACATATTTTATATAGACAGCAGAGGACTCTATTTGCGGCAAAAGAGCAAAGTTTGCCTTGATTTTATACATGTTGCTTCTCTTGTTTGCTTTTGTTTTTTTTTGCTCTATATCTGCCGCATATCTGTAAGTACACACTAAGTACTAACCCCAATGCCCAATATCCTAATAGCACTGGGTACTTGCAATTTAACTTAGCATACAACTCTGCTCATGCTGGGGGCCGTGGTGGTGGTGGTGGGGGGGAATACCACTCAGGACCTAGCGATTACATGCCGAGCCTCTCCTAGCATAGCCTCAATATCCTGTTTCCAAAATTAGTTTAGCATACTTACCTTTGTGATCACTAATCTATAGCCTTAATGGCTAGGAAGGCTCTAGTTATTCGTAAGCTTAACATCTATGTAAAGGTAGACACATCAGCCTGTTATGATGATGTTCAATTCAACATGTTACTAACCTATGTCAGTCACGTCAATTTACCTCTTGTAAACATACCTATTGCTACTGCCACTCGCAATGACTAACCTTATGGTTTACCCAGCATTACTCTAACGAAAAAAAAAGAAATTTGCAGATAATATTAATGCATCAACTGTTATGCCTGAAAATATGCTCGAGGATTGCTATTGGGGCACCACGAGTCTGTATGTTCTACACTCAAAGCACAATAAAAATAAAGAATTTAAAAAAAAAAACCTTATTGCAAAAAAAGGGGGGAAAACAATAAAAAACAAAGATCAGCCCCTCACATGGTCACACACGCACTCAAGAGCATGTCTCCTTATATTAACCTTCCCAACAAGATGGGTTTGTAGAATTCTAGACGAGGACTATCTTCCCCCATTATACCGGGCTATACTAACAAAACTAAATTGGGAATACCTGCGAGTCTCTGTATATCACGATATGCTTTAACCTACCAAATGACCTGTGAGTCACTATAAATAATCTCCTTTATACTTACAAACAACGAAAAAGAAAATTATAAAAATATATTTACAAATATATATAGTTTTGATGGAACACTACTTTAGTTAAATGATGTCATATCTGCAAAATATAGGCTGATCAATAAATGGTATATATAGCCTACATAATTAAAACTATGGACTCCCCACTTTTCTAACACTGTTTACAAAGTACTTATATGTATCGTTTTCTAGCATAACATAATCAGTAAGGTGGACCTTTGTGGAAAGATGGATATCTGCTTCTCCTCGTTCTATGTCTATAATTTGGGTAAAGTAAACAATAAAATGCAAAAGAAATACATTGGCAGCTCTGGAGGGTCAATCATTGAAATCATGTCACAGGACATGCACTCTCTGCCAAGACTACTCTATATCTTGATGTACACTGGAAAGTCTCCATGATCCCATGGTCTTCTTTCTATTTTTTTCCATTGCTTCTTCATTCTTTTCTTTTTATTCTCTTCCATTTTTTTAAACTTTTGTTCCATTTTTTTAAGAACATATATTAACAATTAAACTGTGTTTTTATGGTCATCATTTATGTATAGAAATTGAAAAAATTAAATTAATGTATATTCAGGTAAGCACATTTTAGAGAAAAATTTAGTTTTTGGAAAAAAGAAATGTCTAGTAAATTCCACTTATCTCAGGCAGACTAGGATATGTCTGGACTAGTGAAGCATATGGGCCAACATTGTACTTTGCCAGTCACACCATGCATTTTATGAAATCATCCACCACGTTATGGCATTTTGAAATATGAGCTGCCCATTAATAAACATATTGTACTGTCTGTCTATCAATATAACCATATTTTAGAAATCTGCTGATTATGATGAAATATCCCAAGTTAGTTTGTCTGGATCCTTCCAGAACTTTCTATATTGCATATATTCTATATTACATATTAGAGTCCTCTGGGGTTAAACATCAGGAGAGCAGGGGGGAAGCTAGTGTGATAGTTCATTCATAAGAGAATTAGCTGTCTGGATTCCAGTCGACAAGTCTACGTTGAGCTCTCAGGAGCTTAATTAGTTTATCAAACAGGTATTTAAACTGCAGAGATGTGCCATGCCTCAAACATTTTTTTTTTTTTTTACAAAGATGAGAGAGCTCTGTCACTGGGAAGGTTGGTAACATATCTGTGTTGTACCTGTGGCTATGCATTCTTATGTTGGTAACAGACATGCCAAGTATAGACAGAGTATAGACAGAGAGACAATTTCTGGGCTTGTATACATGCTCACTTGAGTAAGGTTTTTATTTTTACTGTTTATTTTGTTGTGTTTACTTGGTTTTATATATTACTACTATTCTAGAAGAGTAATGTATGGCATCTCTTACTCTTGATGTATTATCTATTGATTGATCAGTCAGTCAGTCTGTCTGTCTGTCTGTCTGTCTGTTTGTCTTCTTTGAAATCCAGAGTGATTGGTAATAGGTAACTAAATAATTAATGGTGAATTCACCCTGACGGACAATGTGGGTGTATAAAATATAGTGAGAGTGGGAAAATATATACAGCAAAAACTTGTCAGCAATCTAAGGGTTTTACCTGGAGGCAGCGTGAAATGTGGTGTATTTAAATCAGCTTATTGTTGCTCTTAAAAAAGTAACGTTCGCTCTTTCTTCTTTTGTGGAAGGAGAAAAAACAAAAGGTGAGTGCGCTTGTGTGTAAAAATTGCATTTACTTAATATATTGAAAGAGAAACATTTGTCAAGTTAATAGTAAATGTATAAAAACTGGCAAATGTTAATTTGTAGTAAAGTAAATAAATGCAACATAAAACAACACACAGGATAACATTGTATCTTCACAGTAACAGAGTTGAAACAGCTCAGAAAGTATGGCCCTGATTTCATATTTTTGGATAAACTTTCCAAATGATTTAATATATTTGGATACTTATTTTGATATTTTTTAATACATTGATTTTTTTTTTTTTATTATATATGATATATGTTTTGATGTTTTAATATGTTGAAAAGGTAGTTTGAAAACATTATCCAAAAATATTAAATCATTTGGAAAACATATCCGAAAATATAAAATCATTTGGAAAACATATGCAACAATATTAAATCGAGGCCTAAGTTGGTGTTCATAGTCAGTAAAAATCGGACTTTGAGAGTATAGGTATACCATGGCTACACACTGACCTTCAAATGTGGTGAAAAGTGGACTGACTGCAGATAAACCAAAAAATGCAATAAGCCATACTACTTACACAGGAAAGAGGGGAACACACAGCATGCTGAGATGAACTCCTAAACATAAATAAAAAATATGACCAAGTTTATAAAAATGGCAGTTACCATACAGAATAATTCCATGAAAGTAGTTATTTAGATAATTACAATGAATACGATGATAATACATTTACAGTAACGTAATAAACTATGCTAGCCTTAGTTTGAAAACTGTGATTTGCCCTATATCTCCAATTAAAAACTTTATGTAAAACAGTATAAACCAATGCACAAACAAAGAAAACAGATGAGAGGTTAATAGCGTTAAAATGGGAAGAAAAAGGACCAAGGAGAAAGGGAAGGAGCTAATATATGGGAAATACAAAAGGGGTTAGTGCAAAGTGGCAGGGGAAGAGAAATGGGGAGGTTGACAAGTGCTCTATAAGCTATATTAATTGATAAACAGATAGACATGTGAGGGCATGGGTTAGTGGTAGGTGGAGGATGGGAGCCAGTGACGTTGAGAGGGGAAGGGGAAAATGATGAGGAGGGAGGGGATACTGCAATACGCCAGTATATTCCTGAATTTACAGTATATAGATATACCAGTATATGTCTTCATATATATACTATCCTTGCATGTACCAGTGCATTCACAAAATTTATAAATACATTGACAATTAATGCAAATATGTGCCTGCATTCGCACTTGAATTTGTGTGCACACGAGTACGGAAAAATGAAAGGCTTGGAGAACCACATCAAATGGCGAGGAACTCTGAACAAGCCATTGACATAGCAAAATCCATGAGTGAATTCGCCAGTAACCTTAAGCACTTTATGGCAAATTCAGTCACCTGACATTTATGTTCTGTTTTTCTTTTTGTGTTAATGTAACTATGTAGTTTGATATAAAACAAGACTCGTTCTCTAGTTGTCTAAAGTTAGTTAAGATTTCACTTTCTAATCCATAACACAATGCACAGAAATAGCTCATTAACTGTAACATTTGGAATCAAGTTTAAATTTTCAATATGGCAATATTTTAAGGACTAAATGAGAAATGTAATAAAAGATTGCTTTTTTAAAAGCCTGAGTAGTTCTCATTTGAATGAACATAAAGAATAAAGCAAAGCCTGACCTCCATCTGTTGTTCTTCCCATGCCTTTATTGACTTTCTGATAAGGAGAAGGTGGGCCAAGTAAAGAAAACACTTGATTGACATACCCTCCCCTAATTCACCAGAAAAAAAAGCTCTGTAGAGGTTTCCATTATTGAATGGTGTGCTGTGTGGAAGATTGCTTAGTAAATGTTGCCCTCTGTGACCCTTATTGTATCAGTTTTACTGACAGATATATAGCAGCCCATGTGTCATCTGCTTGAATTGCCAGAGCAATTGTATGTGTTAGAATTGACACGTGCGCAAGATATTGCAATTTCATGAATGTTAGCTACATCGCTATATTCAATACAGATATATGTATATTTATATATAGAGAGAGATGGATATATATATATATATATATATATATATGTAAAAAAAACTGTTAAAATTCTTATCTTGTAATCGTCTTGCTCAGAAATGCTTCAGACTTGAGAAAGGGAGGTTCTCCCGAAAGCTAGTCATTAAAAAATTATATTAGTCCAATGAGTATTACAAGATTACGAATTTTTAACAGTTTTACATCTACATCACTGGACTAATACAGTTACAATCTCTACTTAAATATATATATATATATAGATATATATATATATATATATATATATATATATATATATAGAGAGAGAGAGAGAGAGAGAGAGAGAGAGAGAGAGAGAGAGAGAGAGACAGAGACAGAGACAGAGACAGAAATAAGCTAGACAGACAGAGATGATATATATATATATATATATATATATAGAGAGAGAGAGAGATAGATAAAATAGATAGCTAAGACAGAGAGAGAGAGAGAGATGAATATATATATATATATATATATATATATATAGAGAGAGAGAGAGAGAGAGAGAGATGGATATATATATATATATAGAGAGAGAGAAAAAATAGATAGCTAGACAGACAGAGAGAGAGAGGCAGATAGAGAGAGAGAGATAGAAATAGACAGACAGACAGACACAGAGAGAGAGATAGGTAGGTAGATAGATAAATAGATAGAATACATTCTGGTATATGGTGAAGGAATCTCGTCTCTGTGAATTATAGTAAATAACAGTCAGAGTCATGCATGCCAATGCAGGAGCATAGATGTCCCGTTCTGCCTGAGATTAGTTGGAGCTACAGTCCTGCATGGGCAGACTGCTATTTAAAGCTGCCTCCATTTTAGTTCAACTCTCTCATTAATGATATGGCAGCAGAGGAATTTAGAAGACAGGGCTCGAGTCCTGCAGGAACGCATGGGAACGGCGTTACTGCACTTTTTCCAAAGCAGGAACGCCGTTCCTGTTACCTGTCCTGCAGGACCGGCCCTGCTACCTGCACAGAGGGGCCATCACACGCTGTGTTCCCTCTCCAGCTATAACTCTCGCGAGACCCGCGGCTGTTACCATGGCAATGCTCCGCACAGGCGAGTCTCGTGAGAGTTAGAGCTGGAGAGGGAACACAGCGTGTGATGGCCCCTCTGTACAGCGGCTGGCTCCCTCCACCGGACCACCAGGCGATCTCCCCCCTCCCTGACAAGGTAAGAAGCAGGGAGGGGGGAATAAAATAAAAAAATATACATACACATCATCCAGCACTCACACACCCATCATCCAGTGCACACACACCCATCATCCAGTGCACACACACCCATCATCCAGCGCACACATCCATCATCCAGCGCACACACACACCCATCATCCAGCACACACACACAATAACAACACACATCATCCAGCACCACACACACACACACACACACATCATCCAGCACACACACACACCCATCATCCAGCACACACATGCACACACACACCCATCATCCAGACACACACACACACATCATCCAGCACACACACACACACACTCATCCAGCACACACACACACCCACTCATCCAGCAACACATGCACACACACATCCATCATCCAGCGCACACACACACCCATCATCCAGTGCACACACACACCCATCATCCAGCACACACTCACACCCATCATCCAGCACACACTCACACACATCATCCGGCACACACACCATCCAGCACACACACACACACATCATCCAGCACTCACACACATGTCATCCAGCGCGCACACACACTGCATTCATTATACACACTCTTCACTCACTACAAACACACTACATTCACTATACACCCTCTGCATTCACTATACACACTCTGCATTCATTATACACATTCTGCACTCACTACACACTACATTCACTATACACACTCTGCATTCACTACAAACTACATACACTGCATTCATTGTACACACTCTGCACTCACTACAAACACACTAAATTCATTATACACAATTTGCAATTACTACAAACACACTACATTCACTATACACACTCTGCATTCATTATACACACTCTGCACTCACTACAAAACACTACATTCAATATACACACTACACTCACTACAAACACACTACATTTATTATACACACTGCACTCACTACAAATACACTACATTTATTATACACACTCTGCACTCAATACAAATACACTACAATTATTATTCACACTGCACTCACTACAAACACACTACATTTATTATTCATACTCTGCATTCACTACAAACACACTACATTCAGTATACACACCCTGCACTGCACTATATGCATAGGAGTGTAATTGTTTTTTTTAGGGGACGGGGGGAATCTGGGGTGAGTTCCCACACTTTTTTCCCCAGGACTTGACCCCTGGAAGACATATGGAAACAGCACAGTTTTCTCTCCCCAGCTCCTATCCCTGTATTTCATCATTATAGAGAAAGATGAATTAACAGAATAATGCAGCTAGTATCTGGAAGTGTAACTCCCACCAATCTCGGTAGAACTTGGAATGTAGTGCTGCCTAAGATTAAAGGGACCATTGCCCTAACTCAACTTTTAAACAATCCTGTAATAAAAAAGATACATAATGCTGCCATTTTGCCGTTATGCATCAATTGTTTTAATGATATTGTTAGGTTAGAGTTAGCGTTACTGTAAATGTACTGTACTGTAGCAGTTAATGGTTAGTGTTAGAATTGTTTAGGGGGTGATGTTTAGTTTTAGTGAGGTGTATTGGTTAATGTTTAGTATATTGTATGAGTTCATATTTAGTAAAGTCTGTTAGATTAGTGGAGGGGTTAAGGTCCACACCATGCTATGACTCAAACATCCTCAATGAAAAAAATGGTTTCACAGTAATATGTTGGAGGGCCACTGCTTCCAAAATGGTAGCAAAATTAGAAAATTAACGCATTCATTAGGCTAGTTACTTCAAAACAGTTTTATTAGAAAGAGGAACACAAAATAAAAAATAACACGTTTCGGCACAAAATCTTACTCATGTAGGCTTTGGGCCAAATCGTTTATATTTTTTTATTTTGTGTTTCTGTTTCTAAAAAATCCTTTCTTGAAGTACCTACCCTGACCCTGTATCTCTTGTAGCATTCACATTAAGGACATGTGCATGTCATATTGGCTTTGGTCATCATTATGGACACCATGTCTTAGGGGTGATTGGCTGCTTCTATTTTGTTTATATTATGTACAATTAATTTCTTTTGTCATTATATTGTGTGGAATATTCTAATAAACATTTATTTATAATCAAGTATTGCTATAATTCTAAATTGATGTATTACTGTTGCCCACCAAGGGAGATGGTCTGGCACTGATTTTCACCCATATCTCATATGCTGACTTACACAATAAAGGCTGTTTTTTTTTTTTTTACTTGTGTGCACCTATGTCATAATAGACAGAAGGTGGGGATGGAGCCTTTCTGTGTGTGTGTGTGTGTTTGTGTAAGTTTGTATCTGTGAGTGTATGTCTATGTGTATCGGTCTGTGTAAATCTGTGACTCTGTGTATCTGTTTGTCACTATGTGTATCTCTTTGAGTAGATCTGTGTGTGTACCCGCATTTGTGTGCACTTACATGCCAAAACTACACAAAGCTACTCAAAAATACACACTAGCAATCACACATCCCTCCTTCATAAAAAAACATGCCTACATTCAAATAGACAGACACTACACACAAATACCCACATTCAAACGCCAACACTGCACACACATTTATTCACACATACCTACTCCATTTTATATTCAAACACACCAGCACTACACACATATACAACCCTGTAAGGTGGGCAAATGGTAAATCCTGAGCTTGCAAGGCACCGAGTTTTACAGCCATTGAGGATCTACCTTTTAGCAACTCCAGCTTTGTAGGGGAACCCAAAAAAATGTCTTGTACAGAAGCCCACTTTTCATTAATTCTCCCATAGAAATTTTGCCATTTAACTGTGTCCCTGTCTCTTGTAAACTACACAGGCTGAAGAATTTGGCTATGAGTAAGGATACTTTGGGAGAAAAAGGGTCAGAAATTAACGAATCATTGGTGTCTGGATACATACCCAAACTTTAGAAGGCTGCGAGAGTAGTGCCTATCCATAAAAGTGGTGACACTACTTTGGTTTCTAACTATCGCCCAATATCATTGCTCCCGGTATTGTCAAAAAATCCTAGAAAAATGTCCATATGCAACTATGTGAGTATTACCAACAATCAAACTATCTGACCCCTGATCAATCGGGCTTTCGCCAGAATCACTCCACTACAACTGCCCTCTTAAAAGTTTGCAATGACATCCAAACTGGCATGGGACAAGGAAACCTAACTGGAGCTATTTTCCTTGATTTTGCCAAGGCCTTTGACATGGTAGACCATGACATTCTACTGCACAAACTCAAAAACTCAGGTATTGGTGATTGTTCGCTAACCTGGTTTCGATCATATGTATCGAATCGCTAGCAATATGTGTCAATTTCTGACAGCGACTCCCTCCCTCTCCCAGTCACATGTGGTGTTTCCCAAGGTTCCATTCTCGGCCCCCTACTATTCACGTTATTTATAAATGATCTGCCTGATGTCTGCAAATCCTCAAATGCACACATGTACGCAGACGACACAATAATCTATGCAAGCAAATTCAATCTACCGCAGCTTGAGGCTGTGCTCCAAGACCAGTTTACAGAGGTAGAAAAGTGGATTGCAAAAAACAAACTCTTCCTAAACACTGACAAAACTGTCACAATGATCTTTGGAACAGTACCTAAATTACACAAATTACACAATTCCCACCTATCCATCAAAATAAATTCAAATGGCACACTGACCGCAGTCCACTCTTTTAAATACTTGGGTATGATGTTAGACCCCAATCTATCTTTTGGCCTGCACATAGAAAAACTTGCATTTAAACTTTATCCAAAACTAGGTGCCTTGTACAGAAACAAATCCTGCCTAAGCCCTACAGTAAAGGAAAAGATTGTACAGCAAATGCTGATGCCAATCATTGATTATGGGGATGTAGTATATGCATCTGCACCGCAATCCCACATTAATAAACTCAATACATTGTATAACTCGTTCTACCGATTTGTGCTACAATGTAATTACAGGACCCACCATTATGACATGCTAAAAGAACTAAACTGGCTGTCACTGGAATCCAGACGCACCCTTCATCTTTCCAGCCTTGTGTTTAAGAGCTTTTCTGGAAACTCCCATCCTACCTGAGCAGAATGCTTTCCCCAGCTGTTCCCACCTCCTATAAGCTCCGATCCAGTACCAGCACTTTATTTAGTCTACCTCAATACAAAAAGAAAGTGGCCTGATCCTCCTTCTCCTACAGAGCGCCGCAAAAGTGGAACAACCTCCCGCACACTTTAAAATCTCCCCCAAGCCTAAAGTCCTTTAAGAGATCCCTCGCTACATATCTCAAAACAGAATGCACATGTCATGGTTGATTATATATTTCCTACCTGCTCTATGTTATGTTTTGTATAGATTGTGTATTAATATTGTTTTTGTATTGTATTGTACCCTAATGTAACAATGCAATGATTTGTGGACCCAGGACATACTTGAAAACGAGAGAAATCTCAATGTATCTTTCCTGGTAAAATATTTTATAAATAAAATAAAATAAATACTGAAAACACCTGACATATTTAATCAAATTAACCAAATAGTCACTGACCTTTAGACGTAAAAGTGTCAGTGAGACTGTGATAAATCTCCCTCAAAGTGACCCTGGAAATTTTAAAAAATGTTGGCAATGATGGTTCCATTTTCAAACAGATCTAACAGCTCAATGTTAGCTCTTATTTCCTGCTCCGTTGTTTGAACCTTCATCTTTTACATGAGGCTCTTGCAGGCTCTAGCAGGCTATCAGCAGAGCAGGAGATTAGACTTTCTTAATTTCACACACTGTGTAATAGGGGGTGATAAAAACAAAACAGGCTATTTTTCAGGAAGTAGGTAGGAAGGCTGGATAAACAAAGTGATTTAACTACTATATGGTGATTGCAGGAGCATGATCTATACACCAAAACTACTTCATTATCATAATATTGTATTGGTGTTTAGAGAGATCCCTTTAATTTGGTTGTGCATTCAAAAAGTACTTTTCTATATTATTTTTCAATTTTATATAAGGCAAATATTTATTAAAAACAAGTTTAAAAATGTAAAGGCAATAGCACATGTTAAAATATATGCTTAGTAAGAAACAGAAAATACAGAATTCTGGTCATGCTAAACAAAAAATCTAAAATAAAATGCAGAAGCAATGTATTATTTTTTTTTTTTAATACAATAAATATGCAATGTTGTGTCTGTATAAGTTAAAAAACATTAAATGAAGTTTTGCCAGAGCCTTATTGTAAAATGGCTGCCTTAAAAGTGTCAAGTGCTTCATAAGTAAATATTTCTGGGTTTCTGTTTTGAAAAAAATGTAAATTTTTGTTCAGAAATTTGAAGATCACTAACCTAGTTACCCAAGGTACAAAGTCCAACTGCATTTATCTAGCTTTGAAACGGGAATGCACTCATTTTGGTATATGACCCATAACTGCAAAATATAAGTGGAAATCCTAGGCATATGAACTATTGCCCCAAAAAATCAATTTCGCCAGCTACTTTAGGTGTCTCCACATTATAATAGGCAAAATGGGGAAAATGTATATATTTTTCCATGCTATATTTGTAGTTTATTCATGTTCGGTGTAAAAAAGCCCTAATACTTGTGTCTGCACTAAATGAGTAAAAGAGAAAGAAGACATGGATTTTTTTTTTAAATATTAAAAGGTCAATCTAGTCACCAAATCAGTTTTACATGATTGCAACGTTTATTGTGCACTGACTACCCTACATGAATTTTTAGCTCTGAGAGTGCCATTTAACTGTAGTCATTTGTAAAAATCACTGTAGATATAAACCAGCCCACCAAAACCGTCAATCAGGCAACCAGTACACTCGGGTTCTGAACTGGCTGTATCAAATCTAACGTCATTGTGCATGCTCTTGTTGAATGCACAGCTTGGATGGAGCAATAATTCCTCCCATACACCATTATTTCATGGTTTAACCCCAAAATCTTTAATTCAGTGCCCACCGTGTCTAACCCATCACCATACCTTTTCCCAGTTTTGTGAATGAGGAGCTACTTATGGACTGAGTCAGTGCACAGTCCGAGACTTCCAGTGCACAGCCTCAGATTGAAATGATAATGAAGGGGCAGAGCTGACGGGCACTGGATATTTTTTTTTTTTTTTGTTTAAACCATTCATTAACATTTTAAACCCTTCAGGTAAACAGGTGCCTATGACCTCCTTGCACCATAACAACCTAAATCCAAGTTGTTATGGTGCACTGGTTGGGACTTTATTAAAGATAAAAAATAGTGTGACCATTTATGGGAAATAGTTAAATCCTGATAAGTGACAATTGTCTTTTACCCATTTCTATCATTAACGATTGCAGGATTCATTTGGAAATGATCAATTTTAGCCAAGCAAATATCATATGAAATGCTTTGAATGGAAGCAATGGTTTATGGTGTCATTTAACATAAACCTACAGCTTCAAACAGAAAGTTGTTCTTATTACAGTTTAATGAAATCAAGATGAGCTGGTATTTTATATATGTACCCAATATATCCATGTAAAGGAAATGCTTTTTTGGACGGAGATAAAAGATTTAAAAAAAAATAGTGTGGTTTTAATTTCTGGTTAAACATAACTGAGGCCACGGGAGGACAGAAGTATTTGTAAATATTTTTACCATTGTATGTTTGTGAATAACTGCATCATTACCGTACAGTCCCTATGAGAATATATATGATGTATTTTAGAGTACTGGGCAATTTAAAGCTTTACTAGAGCAAGAAATATAAGGAAACGTTTACAATCAAAGAAAGAAAACGCTACGGCGAGCCTTGAAAGTTGTGAGAGACAATCCTTTTTTTATATTCTATGATGTCTATACATACAGAAGCATATCTAACTTTCAAGGCACCCGTGGTGGAAATTTATTTGGGACTTCCCCTCTGTCCTGTCCCCCCCAACTGTGGAATTTGTATCACACTGCACCCCTCAACCTCTTTTTGTTAGTTAAATTACACACAGATACTCACATTTATAAAAATACAAACACAGACACATATACACAGACACACAATGACAAGTTCACACAGACTTATACACAAACACAGGGGCATATAAACACACACATCTATATATGCACACACAATCATATACAAACAGCAATATACATACACACATTCATATACATTCATATATGCACCCTGATCTACAAACACACACACACACACACACACAAATACAATCATATGCATACACAGACTCACATCCACAAATTTATGTAATTTATATATGCACACAGACTGATACATATACACACATTCATGTACACACACATACTCATATAAACTTACTCATAGACACATAGACTCACACACAGACACACTTAATCATTACTCTGGATTTCTCTTTTTACATCAGGGGTAGGCAACCTTTTAGCAGCACTGTGCCGAAATAGGATTGTGATGTCCTGTAGCATGCCGGTCCTATTTCTTTTTTTTTTAAATTGAGGTGTGCATGTTGCCATATTTTGCTTGTGTTATTTATACTTTAGTTGCTCTGTATTGTTGTATTTGTGTGTATTTAAGCTATTACATTGTATTTGTACATGAGTAGTTTGTGGTACGTGTATGATACCGATAAATGTGGGCTGTGTATGAGGGCTGCTTGTGGAATTGTCTGTGGATGCATATGTCACATAGTGTTTGGTAGTGTGTGTGTGGGGGGCTATTTGGGGTATTGCATGTGGGGTTGTGTGCATATATGTAGATTGTCAGTGGTGTTGAGTTTGTGTGGATTGTGTGTTTGTGTGCGGGATGTTTTTATTTGTATGAGGGGAGAGTTATTATATATCTCTGTGTATATCTAGCAGTGTTTGTGGCTTACCTGGGATCCAGTGGGGACCAGGCTGGCAAGGTATATGTCAAGGACAGGAGCTGCAACAGCAGCTGTGAGCTGCTCTTCTACAGTGTGGATTCTGATATCACTTCCTCTATGTGCTGCAATGCATAAATTGAGGCTTGTCCTTCACCACCTTTTCTTATTAGCAGATATCTGAAGTTTCCCTGGGACTCCTGATAGGCCAGAGCCTATTTGACTCTTGCAGCCTTGAGTGCCGTGCAAAGACACCTCAAGTGCCGTGCATGGCACATGTGCCATAGGTTGCCTACCCATGTTTTACATGTACACACATTTACTCATATAAACACATTCATAGACACATAGACTCACACAGACACACTTAATCATTATTCTGTTGATTTTTTTTTTTTTACAAAGAGGTCCATTGAGCCTGCCCTTTCTTACCTTGTAAGCAGTGGCGTACATACAGGGTCGCAGGGGTCGCGGTTGCGACCGGGCCCGGCCCACCTGGGGGCCCGGCCGCTCCTGCGACCCAGTATGTAGCCACAGGGCCAGCCTCTTCCCCTGGGGGGCCCAGGAGCCGGCCACGCCAGGGCCCCCCACGAGGCTGGCCCTGCTGTCACACACACACTCCTGGGCGGGAGGCCGGTCGGGCAGGCGGGCGCGCGAGGGAGCACTCAGTGCTACCTCTTCAGCTCCCTCGTGCACCGCACTGATATCGGAGCCGGAAGATGACGTCATCTTCCGGCGCCGGTATCCCTACGTGGCGCGCGAGGGAGCTGAAGAGGAAGCACTGAGTGCTCCCTCGCGCGCCCGCCTGCCCGACCGGCCACCCGCCTGGGATTAGGCAAAAACGTGTGTGTGTTAGAGTGTGTGTGTTAGAGTGAGTGTGAGTGTTAGTGTTAGAGTGTGAGTGTTAGAGTGTGAGAGAGTGTGTGTGTTAGAGTGAGTGTGAGTGTTAGTGTTAGAGTGTGAGTGTTAGAGTGTGAGAGAGTGTGTGTTAGAGTGAGTGTGAGTGTTAGTGTTAGAGTGTGTGTGTGTGTGTGTGTGTGTGTGTGTGTGTTAGATTGAGTGTGAGTGTTTGAGTGTGAGTGTTTGTTAGATTGAGTGTTAGAGTGAGTGTGTCTGCTAGTGAGTGTTAGTGTGAGTGTTAGTGTGTGTGTCAGTGTTAGTGTTAGTGTGTGTGTCTGCTAGTGAGTGTTAGTGTGTGTGAGTGTTAGAGTGAGGGTTAGTGTGTGTGTCTGCTAGTGAGTGTCAGTGAGTGTGTTACTGTGTGTGTCTTACTGAGTGTGTGTGTTAGTGAGTCTGTTTGATGTCTGTTAATGAGTGTGTGTTTGTCAATGAGAGTGTATGTTTTGTAAGTGAGTGTGTATGTATGTCTGTCGCTGAGTGTGTCTCTGTCAGTAAATGTGTGTGTCTGTTAGCTAGTGTGTATGCGTCTGTAAGTGAGAGTGTGTGTGTCTTCAGCACTTACCTTTCTCCAGCGCCGGACTCCCTTGGTGCTGAGGATCCCTCAGCCTCTCAGCTCCGAATGCGACCGCGCACCCATTCAAACCGCCCATAGGAAAGCATTACTCAATGCTTTCCTATGGGCGTTCAGTGTGCTCCTCTAGCGGCTGTCCGTGAGACAGCCACTAGAGGCTGGATTAACCCTCAGTGAAACATAGCAGTTTCTCTGAAACTGCTATGTTTTCAGCTGCAGGGTTAAAACTAGAGGGACCTGACACCCAGACAACTTCATTGAGCTGATGTGATCTGGGTGTCTGTAGTGGTCCTTTAAGTGTGTGTGCATCTGCATGCACTGGCGTACATACCGCGGTCGCAGGAATCGCAGCCCTGTAACCCCTGCGACCAGGTGCTCACTGCCATGTGTTGCGGCCAGACCCGCGCACACGGGGGGCCCACGGATCAGTTTTCGCACCGGGGCCCCATGGGTCATGTGTACGCCACTGCTTGTAAGAGAGAGCTGAAATGGAATCTCACCTGTGGGGTCCGGTGGGATCTCCCTTGTTTGACTGGTCAACTTCTGCTCTGTACCATTATCAGAGCTGGTGTCAAGAATTTAGTGTGTAGGTGATGCAGTGTGTGTCTAAAAGGGATCAAGTGTGTTTAGGGGAGACAGAATGTAGTGTGTGTGGGCAAGTGGTGCAGTGTGTGTATAAGCTATGTATTGTCTAAAGGGGATGTAGTGTGCGCCGTGTGTGTAGGGTTGCAGTGTCTGTAAGGGGAGCAGTGTATGTTTGCAGGGGTGCACTGTGTGTGAGGGGTGCAGTGTGTGCCTAAAGGCGATCTAGTTTGTGTAGGGAATCCAGAGTGTTTATAGAGGATGTAGTGTGTGCGCAGTGGTGCTGTGTGAATATGGGATGTAGTGTCTATACGGGATGTGTGCGAGTGGTGAAATCTGTGTGAAGGGGTGCACTGTATGTGAGGGATGCAGTGGTGCAGTGTCAGTGATAGTTGATCTCCCACCTGCTCTGAAAGGCACACAGCAAGGCTGGCTCTGCATAGGCCCGCAGGGTAGAGGAAGATCAGTCTATGGCCATCTCAGCCCACCAGGCCGTTTGCCCAATAGTCAGTTTTCCCAATAGTCAGTCTGGATCTGCTTAATGGAGTAGTTTTGGTTTATAGATCATGCCCCTGCAGTCTCACTGCTCAATTCTACAATTTAGGAGTTAAATCACTTTGTTTATGCAGCCCTTTTCACACCTCTCTTCATGTGGCCTACACAATCTTCTTACTCATTTCCTGTAAAGTGAGATCTAATGTTGAAACATCCTTTATTGTAGAATTATTTATCTCCTACTCTGTTAATAGCCTGCTAGAGCCTACAGGAGCCTTCAATGTGTGATTAAAGTTAATTTAACAGCAATACGAGGTAAAAAGAACTTCTAAAGTGAACACACAGTGCTGAATGAAAATTAAAACATTTTCATGCTGGCAGTGTGAGTCACAGCCACAGGAAGTGTGGCTAAGGCTACATAAATAGAAACAAAAATGATTTAACTCTTAAATGGCATAGAATTGAGCAGTGAGACTGCCGGAGCACTTCTTCATTAAGCTAAAGTTGTTTTGGTGACTATAGTGTCCATTTAGATAAATGAGTGTGTGATAAAAGACTGTGTTTGCATTGCTGGCTAGTTACACCTCTAGGTACAGTCATTAAGATAGCCACTAGAGGTGCTTCCTATCTTAATGCTGCACAGTGCATGGAGGTGCTGAACGTTCCCCATAGAGATGCATTGGTTCAATGCATCTCTATGAGGTAATGATTGGTACAACGTGGCATTTTTCCACACATGCGTAATAGTCTCCCAGTGCTTAAGTGGAAGCATTGGATTGGCTGAGATCAAGAAAAAGTGAGTAAAATCAATTTCTTCCATCTCTGACTGGATGTCGTCATGCTTTCTGAAACTCAATCTCTCTAAAACTGAGCTCCTTGTCTTTCCTCCTCCTAATACTGATCCTCCTCTTTCACTCTCCCTTCAAGTTAGTGGTATCCACATAAGTCCATCCTTGCAAGGGTGCTGTCTTGGCGTCATGCTTGACTCTTGCCTCACATTTGAGCCTCACATTCAGTATGTTGCCAAATCCTGTATTCCAACTAAAAAAACATAGCCTGCATCTGCCCCTTTCTCACGCAAGATGTTACCAAGATGCTTGTCCACGCTCTAGTAATTTCCTGCATGGATTATTGCAACCCTCTCCTGATTGGTCTTCCCAATTGCCCCGCTACAGTCTGTAATGAATGCTAGCGCCAGACTGATTTTCCTCTCTAGTCGGTCCTCTCACACCTACATGTTCACTAACATTACAACAAATTCTATATAAAGACAAAAACTATTTTATCCCCTCCCAAACTTTTTCAAATAGCAAAACATCTGCCAAGTTCCAAAAATCCTAAAATATTTCTTGTGGTAGGAGTAAAATGTATTTAAGTATATTATATTCCATTTAAAGCCACAGTTCGTTATATACAACATTCTAAAACAAGTTTTATACTTTTTTACAATGCTTGTATTCACAAACACTACTTTATCTCAGTTGGTGAACAGAGTAGGCTTTGCAGGTTTGCTAAAAATCTACACTTAACATTAAAAAAATAATAATTAAAGGTTTCTATTGGGTAAACCTTCACAAAACACCATTATGTCTAGTAGTAAGTATTTAGTTTTTTTTTGTTTTGTTTTGTTTTTAAATATATACCAGGTTTTTATGGGTTTTTTTTTTCTTCATTATTTTTCAAATTGCTTACAGCAGCTTTGAAAAATGAGCTGGTAATGTGCCAAAAAGAATCTAAAGGAATACATTGGGCACAAAAGAAATGCTAAATAGTGTAGAATGAATGCTATTGTTATGTCTCGCTTGTCCCATCCATCAGTGAAGTAAGCACTGCAGGTGCCTCTTTAAGTGTTATAGAACTCCAAAACTTGAAGCTATTGTTTCCTTTTGGCCAAAAATGTTGGCCCAACCATGCTTTGCAGGACAGAGAAACACCCAAATTGTGCGCTTTTTTTTAACTTGCTTTCTTTTGTTTTTTCTTTTGTTATGTGTTTCACTCATGGATTCAGTCTAAAGTCATTCCAATGTTACACAATGAATATCATTAAGGTTTAATCGGTTTCTCTCTTAAATCGTTCCTAACAATTAAGAATCATAAAAATCATTGCAGGGAAGTCTGTGAGGTTAAATAGCATGCAAAAATTCTACAACATGACAAACGCAATGATTAACTTGTAAGGTTAAAATGTGCAAGAGAAAAGACTAAAAACCCTGGCCATTTAAATATGCTCCATCATAAAATGCATTGGTTTAATTCTCAGAGTACAGTCATCCATATATATATGGAAAGAGTACTTTTAAGATAAATGTTCAGAATATCATTTTACTAAAGTGTAAATTTTTGGTAATTGAAAGTGAATTCAAAGTGGATTTAAAATGTTAGGCTAAAATAAGCAAAATTAACATGTAGTTTCCAATTCTTTTTGTGATTCCTGATGTTTGAAATTAATTTTAAGTTCACTACAAATTCTCAATAATTAATTTTTTTATGAAAAAACCCAGTGGTGTTTACCAATAGGAAGACCACCCCAAATGATCATCAGGCTAAAACCCTTAAATTAGCAACAATATTAGATATGCTAGACCAAACCGTTGTGTTCATCAAGGAAAAACTGACAATCCACCATTGCACCTACCAACAGCGAGATTACACATGCATTACATAGTCATTTAGTCAATATTTGAGGCTGATAGCAGTAGTGACAGGCTGGAATCTATCGCTGAGTTCTTCACATAGAAAAGAACGAGAGCTGTTTGCACCTAGCATTTTAGTAGCGTTAACTCCGTGTCATACAGATATTGACAGTTGTTAAATAGCCACTATTTACTAACTGCAGCAACAGACAATTTAGTAAGTGGCGGCTGTCTGATAAAAAGTAGAAGTAGGTATGCAATACCCTAATCCTATGCCGTTTGGCATAAATGTCCAATTTATATGAATTGCATAGTGTATCTAATAAATACCATTCCCCACCGCTATTTCAATGTTTTTTTTATGGGAGTTTTTTGTAAATCACTTGGAGAGTTTTCTTCATCAGCGTATCTGATTAGGCATGAGCCCATTTTCACATAAGTTTTACCCAGCACTACAAAGTTTTAACACCAGCCTCTAATACATTGTGGGACATGTATTAGGTAATTAACCTTTTGATTAATTAGTAAAACTTGAATATGAATACTTAAGGGAAACTATAATGTAATCAATAATGTTGTTTTTTTAATTTAAATACATTAATGACATGTTTATGACCCCACCCTCCACCCAACCCTTATATTTTAAACTACACTAAAAAACTGTTTACTTACCTCAATTCATGCAGCTGCCAGCTTCGCTTCCTATTTCATCTTCTCTCCTCGCAAACTTCTTTTCAGATCCAATTCTATTCATAGAGAAGCATTGAAGACAGAAACACATGCATGGTAGATATGAAAGCACTAGAGCCAGAGCGACCATGTAAGGTGCACTGGCACAAACCGGCAGGAGGGAGCACACAGCACTCCACTCCTGCAAGTCACAACATGTAGCATGGCCAAGTCTGAAGGCATGCACTTACTGAGAGCACAGAACTGATCCCTGGCAGACCGTGTAGAGGCTTGGGGGGTGAGGAGAGGCACACAGAGGGCTAGGGTGAAGAGAGGCACACAGAGGCCTGGTGGATGAGGAGAGGCACACAGAGGGGAGTGGGAGGAAGAAGCACACAGAGGGCTGAGGGTGGGATGTAAGAGGCACACAGGGGCCTTAAGGGGGGGGCAAGAGGCACACAGAGGGCAAGTAGCTGCCTAGAGCACAAAATAATCTTGCATCAACCCTGTGAAGCACCATCTAGTAACTGTCAGGAAGTCAGGCACTACAGGTGTGTTTATTCCTGCAGTGTAAAACATTTTTATATTGTAGGTCCAAAGCAGCAGGGCCGGTGTACCAGACCACTTTATTGAGATGAAGTAGTCTGGGTGAATACAGTGGTGCCTTAACTTCATTATAGGAAGCTTACAATAATGTACATGACATTTCTTCAAACAACTCCAATGTGTATGAGAAATTGATTGTGTTAAAGAATAAAGAAGATTTGTAGCTAAGTAAATTAAAAAACAAAACAAAAAAAACAATGTAACAGATTGCTCCACAGCTTCCAAACAATTTATAGCCCATTTAAAAAGACACAACATAGACAACAAATTGTATCAAGGCAAATAGATTATGGCCATTTAAATGAATCATAACACAAATAACATCAACAAGTAGAATATTTTCTTTTAGTTTTTTTTAATTGCAAAACAATATTAATCTGTCATTGAGGCAATGAATTCTCCAACCTGTTTGGAAAACAACAGTAAGTCAGTGGTTCATGTTGGCATTGCCTGAAACAATTCAAAATTACCAGAATTCACATGACAGCTGCTGTTGACACACATGATACATTTTATATACTTTATTATATGCATTTCACTACTTAAATATTCACTTGTCATATTGTGCGAGTAGAAAATCAGTAAATTGTTAGGTGTTCTTAGGTAACGGAGCAAAATAGATTGAGAGCTAAATGATTCAATATGGTAGAAAAGGGAGCAGCACCTTGTAGATATCCTCAAATCCAGATGCTAGTCAGTAGATATGTAGAAGGAGAGGACAGGAAATCAAAATATGGTGTAGTATCTTCTAAAAATCAGTCTACATAATTTAAAAACGCACTTACGGTCTTTTTGGAGCTCCATATCAGCTCCAGATGATAGCGCTTGGGTGGTACAATCACCGCCTGTTGATATGTTGGTCCGATGGGACCTTCGTAGATGGTATGTCTGGTTCTGATCACAGTAGCGGTGTGTAAGTGTCCAAACTTGGGAGCAGCACAAATTCGGAATAGTAGAAACTGTTATTGATCCCAATTCACTGTCCACAACTTGGTTTTAGTTTTCTTGGTGTTTAAAATAATCTATTATTACCTCCTCTATTTATTGTATTGAGAGCTAAATGATATCTATATAGAGGGACTAGAGAATAGTGAAGGATGATAAAGACTATAAAAAGTATTATGATCTCATGCTGAACCCATAAAAAATACATTACGTGAATGGCAACATAGCCAATGAGAGACCCAGAAAAGAGGGTATAGCAAAGGTCTGAGGGTAGAGAAGAGAAAAAGGAGATTTTAAATGGAAAATTATAACTTGGCAATTAAGCAATGTTTAGATAGGCATGATTTTGATCAGAAATACCTATGCTATAGAGCATTATATGAGGAAGTTGACTGTCAGAAGTGTCAGCCAGTGGAAATGTCCTGGAAGCATAGTAGGAAAAGTACTCATTTTGTACTCTAGTTGTGGTGAGTGAACTTTAGTCTGCAGCTCTTTTGGCTGCAGGCAGTGTTTACTCCTCTTTTGAGCTGTGTTGCAGTGATAATGCGCAGCAATGCTCCAAATTGCCTGCTCGCGGGAGGAACATACAGCCTCTAAGGTCCTCCTTCCATCACTCTCCTACCACAAAGGGCCAATGGGCCGTGAGGCACTTCTTTAATATCCCCACTGCCTCTAGAAGGCAGACAGCAAGGTGGGCTCTACAAGGGTGGGCAGGGGAGATTAAATGATCTCCCCTGTTTGCCTTAGCCCATGACAATTGCAGCCTAATGTGCATTTGTCTGGTTTGCCCAATGTCCACTCCAGGCCTGCCTGGAGTTAAACTACCAGGAACTAACAGGTGTTACAAGGTTCATTACTAAGTGCTTATATCTAAATAAATTAGCATTGTAATAAAATGAAAAATGAGGACACACTATTTACACATAAAGCTCTCTAGCAAGATGAAGTGTTTTGTGTGTTTTGAGTGTTCTATTACATTTGTTAGGGCTCAAGCCCTAGTCTAGTCTATCCTTATGAAAAGATATATGTGAATGAAAAAGATAATGGTGAGGCATTATCTCCTCAATTTATGAGAGAGTTAGCACCAGGTAAAACTTACCTAAAAATGAAATTGTATTATTATCTAATCAGTTACACTACTGTAGAAAATTCTATATTTGTAAAATCTTGTCCTTTACAGGACTACCTCTGTTTCTGGACAGCCTCATTGTTTCCTTATAAGTATTGAAGGCACTATCCATGAAGACCATTTGCTAAGTCAGGAAAGATTGCTTTTCCATCAGTGTATGACTAAGGCTTGGAGTATTAACACTGCCATAAATTGATGTAAATTCAGGGTGGACTGATTCTTTGTCAGGATCAAAATATAATTTGTGTAATAAAATATGTAAGTCCCATTCAGTTTGATCTTGTAATTAATGTGACAAGGACTTTGAAGAAAACCCTTGGGGCTGATCTAAGGTTGAAGGGGTGAGGATGAAACTGGAAATGTCTTACACCTATGCAGAATCTGAGGAACGTTTGATGTTCCTGGGCGATTAGGATCATTTCATATCCACTAATGCCAATGAATCAACCAGGTAGACCATCTAGTGGTAGGTGCCAAAGATTACATCCTGAACATTCTGGTATGTAAGTATGTATTCAGGACATGATCCAGAATTGGCCTCTCAACAGTCTAGTCCTTTCATGGCCAGGAAGAGGTGGTCCTGTAAAATTAACTGATTGGTCAGTGCTAATCTTTTGGCTGGATCCTCTAGAAAAACCAAATAAAAATTTGGAAATTCCAGAATCCCATTAAATAAACCCAAGTTACAATATTATTCATACACACATTGTTTACTTTTCTGCACTATCTTGAAAAATAGAGCAATTAGGGGTGCACCTTCAGGAAACATGGCCTGCTCTGCAATGCATCCACTGTTGGTTCCCCTGTGGGGTGGATACTCCTCTATCTCTGCTACACCTGGTAGAAGATTGGCTTATTTTCCAGGATTGCTTCATGAAGGGCTCCTTTCTGGGGGGATAATTATGTGAGCCTCAAAAGGAACATCAGACTGTCAACTCATGGCTTATTATTTACAAGCATAACTGTGGTCCCTATTGCTGCCTTCTTAATCCATTCATCCAGGTAATCCAGCCACACACCATGTCCCTCTAGATACCTTTGTTTAATATCTACCTCCAGGTCCTTGGCTCATTGTTTGAGACTCTGGAGACTGAAGTCTGACTCCTGCCACAAACCTGAGATTGTATAAATTCTCCTCTCCATGGGCTGTTGGAATAATCCTCCATTATTATGCTAGGATGAGATGTAACAATACATTTTCCTGTAGTAGCCATAGTAAAGGTTGTATTTTGATACATTTTACTGTACAGAAGATGATCAAAGGTCTAGTTTATATTTTTACCACTCCAAGCTACCATTTACTCTTTTATACAAGGCTATAAGAATATGATATGCTGCTCTTTTAAACAGAAATGAAAATATTTCAATTACATTTAAAAATGTAACAGTAGGGACCGACTGTACCTTTGTACAGTTTGGTTATAATATTAGCACACTATCCCCTGAATATGTTTCATAATAGAGAATAGTTTGTTTAATAAAAATGAGTAATGGTTGCTATTGAAATGTTACCGCTACCCAAAAGTAATATTGATAATATCAGAGAGCTAACAGCTATCTCGAGGATTTTTGGCTAGGGTTTATTTTCTTTCTCTGGCTTACTTTGTGTGTTCTTTTGGTATTATCTGAGCTTAAGATCTGGGTTATCTAAGTGGGTGGGTTGGTATCTATATTTACAGACTCCCTATATGGGAAGGGGGTGCCTTATGCCCTCCACTCTGCGATTTTGCCTCAAGGGATATTTTGTATACTCTGTCAGTTGGACATACTGACATCCACTCTGCATTGATACAATGTTCATAGGTATCATTTTGTTGCCATACCACAGTACTACATGTAGTCAGTGCTATTTAAGCAACCATTGAACCAGCTGTCTATATCACAGTTAGCAGCATTAAGGGAGAGATCAGCCAAGGAAGGGCTCTTCTGTCCATTTTTTAGATCCACGTATGTGGCCTCAGTATTAGAGATTTTGCTTTTATTCCTCTACCTGCATTGAATCTATCTCTCTGGTCTCCCTAATTTTTTCAGACCTTTCTTTTCTTTTAATTATGTGTATGTGTTTTTTATAATTACTATTAAAAGTTACATTTTATAAACATGTAACTCTATTTAGGGGCTTTCTCACTTTTGACCCAGAGGGTCTCTCTTTTCTGTTTTCTCTACACAAGTATATGTGAGGGTTATCCCCTTTTCTTGGTTAGCCCCAGACACACACCTTTGCAAGGCACCCCTCTTTTAAGGGGCCCCTTGCTTCTTTGTTTTTCCAAAAGTAATGTTACTTATTTTATTGAAATTGCAAAAATGAAAGATTAAACAATCAACATGGCAAGCCTGATATTTTATTAAGAAGTAAAGCGAATGCATTACCCAGTTGGCCCATCTCAACCATTTTTATACTGTCTTCGTAAGGAACAAGAATGCTGTAGACTTCTGTAAATTAATAAAGTCAATGTCTTCAGAACGTTTCAATAAATACAATGAGTAGATCTCAAAAGATTTTCAAGGAGAAAATTATTAGAAATTTGCTGTAGTTACAGTACATTTTACTGCATTTCTTTGTTTCTTGTAAATCTGCATACATAATTAAAATAAACAACAGAGATTTAATAACCTATATAGAGAACAACAGTTTAATTTAATCTGTAGAAAATCACAATATTGGTTTACTCATGCCTAACAATTATGTAAATGGTGATGTAAATATAGGTTTTTGTAAAATGTGCAAAGTATATCACTAGGGAAAATATATAAAGCTGTGTCTTATTATTGTGCATGTGTGCAATGCTGGAAAAATGCTATTTTCTATTGTATTTTATCCAATGTTGTAATCCAGTAAGAAGCTGGAAACCATCAAAGAGATTTAATTTGGAAATGTTTATTTGAAGTTTTTATCAGAGTGTCTTTGATTTAACTCAAGTCAAATTACATCTTGATTTAAGTAACCGAGTCTTGACTTAAATAAATCACTGAGGACCATATAAAGTGTGTTGTTATAAAATATACAAAGAAACCGTTGCTCTAAAGGTCACTGGTCCAGGTGAGAGATGAAAAGAATGGAAATGGAAATGCCATACAAGGGAATGCATTCGCAGTACCTTTTGATGAACAATAAAGATATATATTTTATTATATCCAGGAATCAATTGTTATCTGTCAACATTCGTCTGTAACGCTCTGATAATTATCTCCTTCCTCTGTTGAAAGGATCACAATGGGAAGGCACTTTGCTCTACTGTTACTTAACAATTTTAATAGTCTCTTACAGACCACTACCATTATAGCATATAGGAGAAGTGATAAGAAACACGTCATGCATTGCCTAGGCATTCATCACAACATTACAATTAGGGTGCTACTCTTTGCTAGTAGATACGACAGAGGCCGTTAAATTGGGCAATACATACCCGTCACATGAACTGTAACATACTCTCCAGTCTTTTTCTTGTGCTTTCAGGTTTGACATAGAGTCTACTTTGGAGGATAGATTTTTTTGATGCTTAAGGGCCTGATGTTTTACAACCTTCTCTGGGGAATATTGACATTTCTCATAGGACATGATTTCTTTAAGGGAACCCTTGGGAACTCTATTTACTAGCTGCAATGTATTATGCATCAGCAACCAATAGCAGGTTTGTCAAAGTTTGTCACCCTCTGCTCCATTTCTTCTGACATGGCCTTTATAGAGGATTCTGGTGATTTTTACTTATTTCTTATTTGAGGTTACATTTATAAAGTATCCATGTATTTCATCTCGCTCTCTCTCTGACTTCAATTTAATTAAGGTCCTGAGATTTGGTTTGTCTTATTTTCTGTCATTTCATGTGCATGCTCGATTACATTTAATGCTTTGTAGAGGTTTGACCTTTTTGTCAGTTCTTAAAGGGCAATGGATGCATTGTATCTCTTTTGGCATAACCCAGCTATCTTCTGGCATATTTTGGTACCCAATGGGGCTTATCTATTCTTATCTACTTCTGATTTAATAGGTAGAAACTAGACCTGAATCTTTCTAGACTCCCAAGTTCTTACTAGTGAAGATTCAAAATGTAAGCTATATTTTCCATTATGTCAGCAGTCAAACAAAGAACTGGTTTATTGCTATAGCTCTTATATGATGCTTATATTCATATTACATATTTTTTCCACATCAGAAGTTCCTGATAATCTGTCATGCTGGCTGCAGGCAGAACTTACCAACTCCGCATTCCCACTCGGCTGGTCAGGTCTGCAGACTGCCTTTATGTCGACAGCACTCGCATCTGGGATATTTACAAACACTGGGCGCTGCATGGCTGTGCCATTTAAAGGCTTCTACTCAATTATGACAAGAACGTGCATGTGACTTCACACACGCACTTTCCAAGGTCATGTGTTTGCATATAGCGAATCACAGACCTCTTAAGGCTATTTAAACTTAGTTTGTCAGTCATTATTTGCCCTGTTGTGGGTTCCCATTGTAGTTTATCCAAGAGCATGCTTTCTATGTGATTCATCTGTGTATTTGTCCTTTTGCTCATATTTTGACTATTTTGATTTCTATTGTCTTCGACCTTTGCTTGTTTTGCTGTTTAGCCTCTAACTGTATTTCTGACCTCGGCTTGTCCTGTTTATTCTAGTTTTTAAATTAAATCCAGCCATTTTAAGGCCCAGTAACATGTTTAGGGTTTTCTATTACTTTGCTGGTTACTTGAGTTCTGCATGTTGCGTTATGGTCAATCCTGACATATTCTTCATAGAATGGACACACTTTCAATTCAGGATCTTCTCAATCTATCCACAGTGTGCATCTCCTTCTTTTTGGCTGACATCTTGATGGCGGTTTCTTTATTTAATACTTGGCTTGACACAAGAAACCTATTTTTTTTTTCTTGGGTTATGGACCAAAACTCTTCATAGATAGGTCTACTTGTAAAGAGAAAGAGTCAGTTCAAACTTAATCTCAAGGTCTGGAAATAACAGAGACTCACTGTCTTTCACAATAGGCATTATAAAATAAAAGCAATTTTATCTTAATGGAAAATCTTACAAAAATTGTTACATATTCTTTCTATATGTTGCAATTATCACATAAGCTTCTTAGTTGCAGAACTCATACTTTCAGAAGTATTTGTGGGACAATTTAATGGAAACCTGTTTTTGATTCTAATTAAATGTAATTATTTCCAGAAATATGTATAGGATAGTATTCTTATTTCAATATACAAAATACAATTGAGCTTTTACATATGCAGGTGGTAATTCTTCCAGACAGTGGAGCTATGGAGGACCAGAAGTGTTTTCTTCCACCAACTCCTAAAATATAGTACAGTAAATTATAGATGAATGCAGTCCACCAGCATTGAAAAATTAGGATAAATTCAGCAAATGCAAAATTTAATTAATTTATTATTTGAAGTGGACTTCTTTTGCAGATAGATGAGGGATAACATGTAATTCTCAATGTGTACAAGGGATATATCTCTACATGTATGTGTCAATTCACTAATCAGCATAGATAGCCTCACTTCTGTTGAAATCCGTTACACTTGAAAGTTCATTTAAAGATCGGTGATATTCAATATCAAATGTCACAGGATGGTTTCTGAGTGTAACTGAGCTCGGGCAGTGGATGTGTATGGTATCTAAATACTAAGAAATGCAATGCTAGGAAAATAACAGACAGAAGTCTTTGAATGTAGGTGCAATCAGAAACACTTCATTGGAGGGTAAAATATATCATTCCTCCGGGCAATTTAAAGAATCAGTAACACATCAAAGGAATGCTGCTCAAGAAGACCAAAAAATTATGTCAATCCATACGGGAGCAGGGTGCACAACTCTGTCACTATTTGTCTATACACATCACCAATCATTTATTGTAGAATTAACTGAAGATATGTATCTTTCCTACAGCTGACTTTCTTTCTTTTGTAGCAGTAACAACCAACAGGAGCTGTGTTTGGCTCTGGAACTTAGATGCAGTAATTGTACTTACAAACACGACTCACAGATATCATGAAGATGAGAACAGGATTCTATCAGTTTGCTGACAGCACAGGGGATTTAATAGAAAAAAACAAGAAAGTCCAAGGCAAGGTATCCAAGCAAAGGTCAGACAGTAATCAGTTAGATGGTCCAGAGGTCAGGGCAGGCAGCAAACACCATGGTCAGATGGCAAGCAAAAGTCAGGAAAGCAGCAAAGACAGGGGTAAATAATGCTTTGAGTTCTGAGGAAGGCAGCAAAACAACCAAACACTAACTAGTAGGTGTGCTCTGCTTATAAAGGGCTACTGGATCACATGACTGACACTTGTGGGGGTTAATATGTTAGACAGTGAGACTCATCTTGGCTGCATCATCGTCCTTGCTCTGCCTCAAGTCACGCCCACCCTCCAACATGCCAACTGGTTTCCCCGCATGGTGGCTACCATCTTGGATGTACAAAGTAATCGCTGTAGGTGCCACAGGTACCAAAACTTGTGGGCACCCTGGGACAGTTGAGTGGCAGCCGTCTATGTCACAAAGTAGCTCTTGCCCTGTTTGTGCAACATAAAAGTGAGTCTTTCTACTGGTTCCTGGGATATTTACTGCTATTGACTTTCTGACCCAATTGTCAAGGCCTGAAATCTACCAAGTACCAACTCAAGTTCCCTGAGCTTGTGCAAAAAATATGTAGTAAATTGTTTTTTTGGTGGGTTAGTGAATTTGTCTGCATTGATGGATTACTATAGGTTGTTTGGTTCAAGACGCTAAGTGTTAAGAGTGTTTGGGAGGTGTAAGTAACTCAGTATGTATAGATATTTGAACAGAGAGGTGGATGATGAGTAAGATGTGACAGAGTGTATGAGTGTGGCTATGGGTAGACATGTGTGTCCACTCTGTATATGGGTGGGATAAATGACTAAGTGGTTGGCTTTATGTGACTGAAAATATATATATATAGGGCATGTTGCTTTGTGGATGTGACTGGGTGTATGTATCAAGTTGAGACTATGTGAAAAGATGCATTGCAGATAAATTTAACTAAGTGGGGGTTTGTTGGAAGGACTATGAGATACTTTGGCCTTTGAGCTTTTTATTTAACACACTGCAATTTAAGTGGTCTGGGTGTCAACTCCCATCACCTTCAACTCTGCGAGTTTAATTATTGCAGTGTTGATAAACTGCAATAGATACCTTCCAGGGTTATGTCCTCCTCTAGTGGCTGTCTACCAGACAGCCACTAGAGGGACTTCCGGATTCTTAGACGACTTTGGTCATCTAAATGGCACTAGATGTCCTCACGCTATGCATAAGGGCCTCGAGCGTCATTGGAATTCCCATAGGAAAGCACATCAGGGTAGGAGCATGGATGGAGCCAAGTGCTGAGGGACATTGGCACTGGATTCAGGTAAATGACTGAAGCAGTTTTAACCCCTTTACCTATAGTTTGCAGATTATGTGTGGTGAAGTTATCTTACAGAGGCACTGACATTAAGATACTCACTATCCACAAAAAATAAAATAGATGTGTGTACTCTCCATGGCTGGTAACATACTGGGGTGTACGAATGAAACAGATGAAGGCTGTGTAAATCTCCCAGATTGTAAAATCATTTTCCAGGATTGTAAACACATTTGAGCTTTGCCTTCTTGTCTCTGTCAACACTATGTTGTATGCCAATTACTTGTTGTCATATATTCCTATTCTATAACTGCAGAAAATGTTGACGCTATATAACTGATACTGTGTAATAATAATAATAAGAATAAATTATTGCAACCATATTAGTATTCTTGTTGTGTGGAATATACCAATCATAGAGAAGATACAATATTAACTGATAGAGAATCAATAACACCTGGATCTTTCACAAACTGCAGATACTGAAAGGAACAAAATTATTCAGAGTCATTTAGGTATCTCAAACCCTAATAAACCAAATAAGAAGTGGAGCACATGAAAATAATATTTACCAATAAATTATATGTCAAATGGAATATGGGAATACGGGATTCCAACATTAATATGCAGAACATAAAAAAAAAAATCACAAATATTTATACAGTTGCTTCTTAACCAGTGAAAAAAGTAATAAAGTGCACATTTACAATATGTAGAGTCAAATATTCCTGGCTCTATGAATAAAGGTGGTCAATATCTTATGAGGTTCCACCACACCCTTCTGATATAGCATCAGTGGAGTTGAACCTTGAAAAAAATAGAAAATAGAAATAGCAAAATAGTGCAAAATTATCCCAAATGTGTTGCTTTATATGATACAATTACACTCACGTTTTCCAGAGCCTGTTGTAACTAGCTCTGAGTATTGAAGTATGTTTATATCATATAAAGCAACACACTTGAAATAATGTTGCACTATTTTGCTATCTCTATCAGGTTCCTGAACACTTTATTTTCTTTTTTTTACACCCTATGTGCTTTTTTTTCTAGAACAAGACATTATTTCCATTCATATTTTGATGGTGAATTTTTTTAAGTTGTTGAACCTCTAAATCAGCAACTCAGAGACAAGGGGTCATTAAGACGTTATATTACATTTTAAGGATGCTAGTTCAATCCCATATTAAAGAAACAGGAGATAGTCAATAGTCTAGTAGCCTGTATTCTAATGTAATAACTTCCCAAGATACATTACTTTAATACCACATGTATTTAAATGCAGCAAATAATTCTAGATAATCATGAGATATTGGGTCACTTAATGTAACATGGTACGTCTGGGCATGCAGTGCTCACCATGTCCTCAATAGAAACCCAAGGGAAGTTTCACTTTTAACTACCGTATTTATCGGCGTATAACACGCACCGGCGTATAACACGCACCTCATTTTAAGAAGGAAATTTTTTCAGGGAAAAAAACTTACATTTCAAATAAAGAACTTCTTACCCCCTTCTTACTCCCCCCTCCCCCTCTTCTTACCCCCCTTTCTTACTCCCCCTTCCCCCTCTTCTTACCCACCTTTCTTACTCCCCCCTCTCCCTCTTCTTACTTCCCCTTCCCCCTCCCCCTCTAACCCCCTTCTTACTCCCCGTCCCCCTCTTTCTTACCCCCCCCTTTCTTACTCCCCCCCTCCCTGTCTTCTTACCCCCGCTTTCTTACTCCCCCCTCCCCTCTTCTTGCTTTCACCTCCCCCTCTTACCCCTTCTTACTCCCCTCTTTTTACCCCCCTTTCTTACTCCCCCTCCCTACCAGACAGCCACTAGAGGGACTTCCGGATTCAGGAGCGCGGAACAGGAGTTTCTGTTTCCTGTACCCGGTCGGACTGACAGGAAGGTGCACACTGAGCGTGCATCTTCCTATCACTCTGGCCGGGCACCGCGGACAGCAGAGCAGCTCGGCCACGCTACAGGGGAGGGGAGGTGAGAACCAACTGCAGCCGCCTGAGCGCTCTTGACAGAGCGCTCAGGCGGCTGCAGTATTTAAAGGGCCGGCGTATAACACGCACCCATAATTTGCCCCCTATTTTCAGGGAGAATAAGTGCGTGTTATACGCCGATAAATACGGTAAATTTCATAGGAGTAATAATTTGAAATGACACTGAAACAATACAAACAATAAAATTGTTTATTTCAGATGTCAGTTAAGATAACCTAATGCCCAAAGGCTTCCATTGAAGCAGTGGTGCATCAATTGTTGGTAATAAGAAACACATTCATGCTTAATTTAATTTAAAACAATCTTGGCTTACTATCCATTCTTCTCTCTTCAGTTTTTAATATCTTAGGTTGGTATTTTTGGTCAGCATACAATCCTTTTCGAGGGTTCTATATGGATAATTCTTTTCTTTAAGATGTTTTTTTTTTTAAATTTCATTTTTTTGTGCTAAGGTATATTGATTTAATTCTTTCCCCTCGTATTTTTCCAAGCAGGTAGATTTTTATTATGTACCTGCAATTATTATTTTTTCAGTATTATTTACATTGTTTCCATTTTTTTATTGGATTATTCATAGTACGTTAACTAAACTGCACTTTTCTTGAAAAAAATCTAAGTAACAAATGAACTATCAGTTTGAATGCTGATGGATCTATATCTAACTTTTAATGTCAATTCTTTTATAACTCAAAATGTGTTGTTAGAGTGTATCATTCAACAAACTCTTATCAACATCAGAGGATTGCCTTCATGATTTCGCAATACTGGTCAATGTGACACACACTTTACCGGCACATTTACTGTGTTTCAATGGTGTCACTGTTGTTGTCACATGAGCATGATAGCTGGCACATGCAATCCTTGGATATGCCCCCCCATCATATGCAACATATTGTAGAACAGTTACCGGTATATACTATTATCATATCACATGTTATTGTACTAAAATGCAAAAGGTCTATTTTTTTTTATATATCCATGTTTAACAATTAGCAGTGAATGATATATTCATATAATTTAATTGACATTTATTAGACATTAGTATTCATCAAGAATAAATCAGTTGACTTTTTTTTATATTGATTTATCAGCTTCGCACTTTTGTTACATTTACTGCATTGCTTAAGGATTATTTCCACAAAGCTATAGATGTGTTTTTTTTTATTATTTATGTGAAAACCTCCCTTTGATTAGACTTGTTTTTATATAGAAAAAAACTTCTCAAACTGTTTTTTTAAACTCATTCATATTTATTCAATGTGTTTTATAAACATTGAGCAAAAACAACCCTTTTGATATACAGTCTTCAGATTTATCCTTTGTATTTACTTTATGGTTGTAAATGCTACTTCCCATACCATCATATGACTTACTGCTAAACATTTCCTCCCACACCTCCCTTAGGATTTCAGTATCCCAATCAACAACCCCAACTGCACTGATGCCTCTCGTCTGCTTTCTGTAACCTTATCCTTTGGCCTCACGCAATGGATCAATTCAGCAACCCATACAGCGGGAAACACTCTTGATCTCGCCTTCATCAACCTCTGTACCGCCTCTAATCTCTCCAATATTTGTTCCCTCTATCTATTCACAATCTGCTGAATTTTGATATCGGCATACCCAGGACCCAACTGACACCACACCCGGCACATCAATCTTACAGAATCCTTAAATGTCTTGACCCAGAGCAATTCTCCACTAACCTCCAAACTCTCCTTTTACCTATTTCAAACCTCTCCTGACCTAGCTCTGCAACCTCCTTCTACAGTTCCACCCTCCCCTCTCAACTAGACATTATGGCACCTCATACACTTAAACACAGCAAGTGCCCCCAACTGCAACCTTGGCACACCAAAATGAATGGATACCTTCAAAAATGTTCCAGAACTGCTGAACGCTGCTTGATAAAGTCTCACTCCACATCTGACTGTCTCCACTACAGGGAGTGCAGAATTATTAGGCAAGTTGTATTTTTGAGGATTAATTTTATTATTGAACAACAACCATGTTCTCAATGAACCCAAAAAACTCATTAATATCAAAGCTGAATATTTTTGGAAGTAGTTTTTAGTTTGTTTTTAGTTTTAGCTATGTTAGGGGGATATCTGTGTGTGCAGGTGACTATTACTGTACATAATTATTAGGCAACTTAACAAAAAACAAATATATACCCATTTCAATTATTTATTATTACCAGTGAAACCAATATAACATCTCAACATTCACAAATATACATTTCTGACATTCAAAACAAAACAAAAACAAATCAGTGACCAATATAGCCACCTTTCTTTGCAAGGACACTCAAAAGCCTGCCATCCATGGATTCTGTCAGTGTTTTGATCTGTTCACCATCAACATTGCGTGCAGCAGCAACCACAGCCTCCCAGACACTGTTCAGAGAGGTGTACTGTTTTCCCTCCTTGTAAATCTCACATTTGATGTTGGACCACAGGTTCTCAATGGGGTTCAGATCAGGTGAACAAGGAGGCCATGTCATTAGATTTTCTTCTTTTATACCCTTTCTTGCCAGCCACGCTGTGGAGTACTTGGACGCGTGTGATGGAGCATTGTCCTGCATGAAAATCATGTTTTCTTGAAGGATGCAGACTTCTTCCTGTACCACTGCTTGAAGAAGGTGTCTTCCAGGAACTGGCAGTAGGACTGGGAGTTGAGTTTGACTCCATCCTCAACCCGAAAAGGCCCCACAAGCTCATCTTTGATGATACCAGCCCAAACCAGTACTCCACCTCCACCTTGCTGGTGTCTGAGTCGGACTGGAGCTCTCTGCCCTTTACCAATCCAGCCACGGGCCCATCCATCTGGCCCAGCAAGACTCACTCTCATTTCATCAGTCCATAAAACCTTAGAAAAATCAGTCTTGAGATATTTCTTGGCCCAGTCTTGACGTTTCAGCTTGTGTGTCTTGTTCAGTGGTGGTCGTCTTTCAGCCTTTCTTACCTTGGCCATGTCTCAGTATTGCACACCTTGTGCTTTTGGGCACTCCAGTGATGTTGCAGCTCTGAAATATGGCCAAACTGGTGGCAAGTGGCATCGTGGCAGCTGCACGCTTGACTTTTCTCAGTTCATAGGCAGTTATTTTGCGCCTTGGTTTTTCCACACGCTTCTTGCGACCCTGTTGACTATTTTGAATGAAACGCTTGATTGTTCGATGATCACGCTTCAGAAGCTTTGCAATTTTAAGAGTACTGCATCCCTCTGCAAGATATCTCACTATTTTTGACTTTTCTGAGCCTGTCAAGTCCTTTTTTTGACCCATTTTGCCAAAAGGAAAGGAAGTTGCCTAATAATTATGCACACCTGATATAGGGTGTTGATGTCATTAGACTACACCCCTTCTCATTACAGAGATGCACATCACCTAATATGCTTAATTGGTAGTAGGCTTTTGAGCCTATACAGCTTGGAGTAAGACAACATGCATAAAGAGGATGATGTGGTCAAAATACTCATTTGCCTAATAATTCTGCACTCCCTGTATAAATTTATGCTGTGCTCCTACAGCTTGGCTCTTTCCTCTGCAAAAGTAAATTACTTCAATACCCTCATAACCACACTCTCCCGCAAACCCAAATTACTATTTAACACTTTTAATTCTCTTCTTTGCCCTGTTGCTCTTCCTCCTCCTACCAATTTAACCGCCACAAACTTTGCAACTCACTTTACTAACAAGATCTTTACAATCGGGGAAGAGATCTCCTTCCCCTTACAATACTTCCCCCAACCTCACTCCCTCTGCTGTTCTATGTTCATTCGCACCCACTGCAGCAGAAGAGGTTTCTGCTCTGCTCTGGTCCTCCCGCCCCACGCCCTGCTCCCTTGATCCCATTCCCTTGCTTCTCATCCATACTCTGTCTCCTTCTCTTGCTCTGCCTCTCACTAAAATTCTCAATCTTTCCCTTGCCTCTGGCATATTTCCATCACCCTTCAAATATGCAATTGTAACCCAGATCTAAAAAAGTCAAGCCTTGACCCTAACTCCCTGTCCATCTACGGCCTATCTCACTACTGCTGTTTGCATCCAAGATCCTTGAAAAACTTGTGTATGTGAGATTGACAGACTTCCTCGAGTTCAACTCGACCCAGTTCAGTATGGTTTCCACACTCAGCACTCTGTGGAAATGGCTCTGACCATAGTATCCAACGATCTACTCCCTGCAAAATCTTGTTGTCACTATTCTATCCCAATTCTCCTTTACATTTCTGCTGCTTTCAACACTGTTGATCATCAACAGCATCTTCTCATCCTCTGTAATCTCAGTCTACAAGATATTGCTCTCTCCTGGTGTTCCTCCGGTGTTTTTTTAGTGTTTCTTTCTCTTGCAATTCCTCTTTGGCTTCCAATATCCCTTCTATGCAGATGACACGTAAATCTATCTGTCCTCTCCTGATCTCTCCCTGCAACTCTGACTAATGTCTCTGATTGCCTCTCTGCTATTTTTAACTTGATGGCTGCCCACTCCCTTAAGCTCAATTTTTCCAAAACAGAACTTCTGGTCTTTCCACCCTCAAGTGTTGCTACTCCCGTTTCTGTCTCCCTCCACGTTAATGGCACTACCATCAGCTCCACCATGCATGCTTGCCTAGGTGCCTAGATGTTTGACTCCAACCTCTCCTTCACCCCTCATGTCCAGTCGATCACCAAATCCTGCTGCTTCCATCTCAAAAACATTGTGCGCATCCTCCCCTACTTAACGCCAGATGCGGCTAAAGTGTTGGTCCATGCCACTGTACTCTCTCATCTTGACTACTGCAATTCGCTTCTCAGTGGTCTTACGTGCTCCATTAATTCTATAATGAATGCGGCGGTGAGGCTCATCTTCATGTCCGCCCGCACCTCCCATGCCTCACACCTCTGTCAGTCCCTGCATTGACTTCCCGTAAGATATAGGGCTCAATTTAAAATTCTGTTTCTTGCTTTCAAATCTCTACATAATGATACTCCCACCTATCTATCATCCCTAATATACAAGTATGTCCCGTCTAGGCCCATTTGCTCTGCCGAAGACCTAAGTCTATACTCCCACCTCTGGTGCTCGCCTTCAAGACTTCTCTAAGGCTGCACCGTTCCTGTGGAACTCCCTTCCCTTTTCCATTAGAAGCTCACTATCTTTATCTTTTGGGTCACTTTACCCCACTCCCACACCTCCCCCCTTTATTAGTCCCTGCATTGACTTTCTATTAGCTATAGGGCTCAATTTAACATTCTGGTACTTGTTTACAAATCTCTACACAATGCTGCTCCAACCTACCAAGTATATCCAATTGGGGCCCCTACTATCTGCCGAAGACCTACGTCTATCCTCTGCTCGTTGCTGACCTGCAAGACTTCTCTAGGACAGCACCATTCCTTTAGAACTCACTTCCCTTCTCTGTTAGACTTTCACTTAGTCTCCAGTCCTTAAAAAAAAAACATTTAAAACTAACTTCTTTATGAAAGCATATATTAAACTAATAACTTTCCCTCCCTGCACACTGATTCCTTTCCTGCAACTGTCATAAAAAAAAAAAAAACCTGAATACTAATCTAGCAACTTAGTTTTCTACCCTACCCTAACCTTTTGTGTCACTATACTGCTAGCATGTAAGCTCATTGAGCATGGCACACTGTTCCTGTGCGTCGATCTCCTCTTGTTTCAACTGCGTGTCTGTCAGTCCACCCATTGTACACTGCTGCGGAATCTGTTGGCGCTTTATAAATAATAATAACCAAAAACAACTTACTCTATCAACATAAAAACTACAGGGACGGAGGGTGAGAAGCTGTGCTCTTCTCCAGATCCAGGCTGGAAAGGAAATGGTAAACTAATCCACTGCTGCTTCAGACCCCTGCTTTGCAACATTATAATCATATGAGCTCGGGCATTGCTGTGCCAACCCACATGCCAGGAGTCATGACCATCCTCTCCTAAAGGACAGGAGGACACTTTGCAGTTTTGCTACCCACATTTGGCAAACCTAGTCTGCTGTTGTCAGATGCTATTCCAGAAGGTTATTGGCAAGCACTGTAAATGCTTCTGTATTAAATGTATCTGCCATCAAATGACTCATGGCCATTTAGTTTCCTTGAAATATGTGTAAATGAATTATCCATGTCACGTGACAATCTTAAACCAAACAGTCTGATCATCTCCAAGCAGAATATTTAATTACAGCAATGGGTTAATCCTGTGCCACAAATAATCACATACATATTTTCAGGTAATAGTGTTTCCAGTTCACTCTGTTAGCTTTGTACACATTTACACAATACAAATTCAATTCTGTGTAACCTGATGAACAGTTGTTCAGTATTCCCATTTTCCCTTATCTATTAAGCCAGCAATTGAAGGGAAATGCATTTTGAGAAGGAAACAGTGTAGCTCAGAAAGCAGATAAATAGCTGTACTTTCACTGCTATGAATTCAACAATCCATTGAAAGCACTTTACACTTAAAAAATATCGCCACTATTATATTATTCAACTATCTTCGATACTATACACACACCGAATAGCTTAATGAAATATGAAATGCATTTTCACCTAAGTAAAAAAGTACACATTGAAGAGATATTGCAAGATAATCAAAATAATTCTAATAAATCAAAGTATATCTCTCATCTTGGAGAGTTTGGTTCATTAAATTCTCCTCCAGAATCTGGCAAAACTGTTTGTTTTTATCCCCTGTAACTCTACTATTGGCCCGGGTCTAGGATTATCTGCTTTTTCACTGTGTGGCACCTCACAGAAATCTGAGTTTCAGCTTAGCTTCGGCCATTGTGGAACACCTTTTTAAATGATCCCTCCTATGTGCAACCCACTGCGCTTAGATAACAAGCTCATTTACACTTAGTAACAATAGACAATGATAAAATATACAACAAATACACATAAATGTAGGAGAAGCAAATAATACATGCTTCTCTTAAGCAAAGTATAATGAGGCCTGCAGGAGAGGCAAAAAATACATACTTCTCTAAAGTGAAATATAATGAGGCTTGCAGGAGATGCAAATAATAAATACTGCTCTAAGGTGAAATATAATGAGGCCTTCAGGAGAAGTAAACAATAAATTCTTAGCGTAAGCAAAATATAATAATAAATGATGAAAGATACAAGTCAATTATCTTAGATAGGAAAATTAAGTTCATTCCAAATTTTCTTGTTTTGAAATGGTTTGTAGACAGTGACTGTATGCATATTTTGAGTTGTGGCAATTTTCCCTTGCCTCAAACAGCTGAAAGCCACCAAGTCTAGAAGAAGAATGTTTTTTTGTCTTTTTTTTTAAATGAGAAATTAGTATTTCTCTCTCTCCGCATTTCTTTACTCTATTCACATGGTTTTCCTCTACACATCCCTTTTCTCTGTTTGCATAACTTTTTTGTTGTTGTTTATACTATATAGTAGTATATACAAGAGTAGTGCCTATCCATAAACGTGGTGACACTTCTTTGGTTTCTAACTATCGCCCAATATCATTGCTCCCAGTATTGTCACTAATTTTAGAAAAATGCATCCATACGCAACTACGTGAGTATTACCAACAATCTAACTATCTGACCCCTGATCAATTGGGGTTTTGCCCAAATCACTCCAATACAAACTGGCATGGAACAAGGAGACCTAACTGGAGTTATTTTCATTGGTGATTGTCCGCTAACCTGGTTTCAATCATATGTATCGGATCGCTCACAATATGTGTCCATTTCTGACAGCAACTCCCTCCCTCTCTGTCAGGATTACAGTATGATCCAGCACGTAGAATTGTGTAACACAGGAGACTAATAGGTAACGTATACTGGACTAACGTACCAAAGAATAGTCAGAGAAATAGCCGGTCAGGGGACACAGAAAGGGAACACAACGATAAAGGAAAGCGGAGATCAGGGATACCAGAAAACAGGGAAGTCAGAATCAAAGCCTAAGTCAATAACCAGAATAACCAGAATAACCAGAATAAGGAACACGCTCTCGGACAACCACTAGGGAAACAATGACAAGGCGATGAGGAACGGTAATTCTAGGCTTTTATACCTGCTTTATCCTTCTGATTGGCCGTGATCGCTCTTTGACCCCAAAATGCACACGTGCGGTGCGTGCGTGACGTCACGTACACGCCGACGTCGTCAGTTACTTGAGCGAGCGTGGGGGTATAATTAGCCTTGGATCCGGAGCGGCCGGCATTCATTACCATGCTGCAAGTGTCATTCATGCTGATGCATGGATGCTGACCACAAGGTGAGGATGAATATGTTACACTCTCCCAGTCACATGTTGTGCTCCCCAATGTTATATTCTCGGCCCCCTACTATTCACATTATTTATGTGTGCAAATCCTCAAATGTACACATGTACGCAGACGACACAGTAATCTATGCAAGCAAATCCAATCTACCGCAGCTTGAGGCTGTGCTCCAAGACCAGTTTACAGAGGTAGAAAAGTGGATTGCAAAAAACAAACTCTTCCTAAACACTTACAAAACTGTCACAATGATCTTTGGAAGAGTACCTAAATTACACAAATTTCACAATTCCCACCTATCCATCAAAACAAAATCAAATAGCAGTCCACTCTTTCAAATACTTGGGTATGTTGTTAAACCAAAATCTATCTTTTGTCCTCCACATAGAAAAACTTGCATTTAAACTTTATCCAAAACTAGGTGCCCTGTACAGAAACAAATCCTGCCTAAGCCCTACAGTAAAGGAAAAGGTTGTACAGCAAATAGAAACATAGAAACATAGAATGTGACGGCAGATAAGAACCATTCGGCCCATCTAGTCTGCCCAATTTTCTAAATACTTTCATTAGTCCCTAGCCTTATCTTATAGTTAGGATAGCCTTATGCCTATCCCACGCATGCTTAAACTCCTTTACTGTGTTAACCTCTACCACTTCAGCTGGAAGGCTATTCCATGCATCCACTACCCTCTCAGTAAAGTAATACTTCCTGATATTATTTTTAAACCTTTGTCCCTCTAATTTAAGACTATGTCCTCTTGTTGTGGTAGTTTTTCTTCTTTAAATATAGTCTCCTCCTTTACTGTGTTGATTCCCTTTATGTATTTAAATGTTTCTATCATATCCCCCCTGTCTCGTCTTTCCTCCAAGCTATACATGTTAAGATCCTTTAACCTTTCCTGGTAAGTTTTATCCCACAATCCATGAACTAGTTTAGTAGCCCTTCTCTGAACCTCTCTAAGGTATCAATATCCTTCTGAAGATACGGTCTCCAGTACTGTGTACAATACTCCAAGTGAGGTCTCACCAGTGTTCTGTATAATGGCATGAGCACTTCCTCTTTCTACTGCTAATACCTCTCCCTATACAACCAAGCATTCTGCTAGCATTTCCTGCTGCTCTATTACATTGTCTGCCCACCTTTAAGTCATCAGAAATAATCACCCCTAAATCCCTTTCCTCATATGTTGAGGTTAGAACTCTATCAAATATTCTGTACTCTGCCCTTGGTTTTTACGTCCAAGATGCATTATCTTGCACTTATCCACATTAAATGTCAGTTGCCACAATTCTGACAATTTTTCTAGTTTACCTAAATCATTTGTCATTTGGCTTATCCCTCCTGGAACATAAACCCTGTTACATATCTTAGTATCATCAGCAAAAAGACATACCTTACCATCAAGACCTTCTGCAATATCACTAATAAAATATTAAAGAGAATGGGTCCAAGTACAGATCCCTGAGGTACCCCACTGGTGACAAGTCCAAGCTTCAAATATATTCTATTGACTACAACCCTCTGTTGCCTGTCACTCAGCCACTGCCTTACCCATTCAACAATATTGGAATCCAAACTTAAAGATTGCAGTTTATTGATAAGCCTTCTATGTGCAACAGTGTCAAAAGCCTTATTGAAATCTAGGTAAGCAATGTCTACTGCACCACTCTGATCTATAATTTTAGTTACCCAATCAAAAAAATCAATAAGATTAGTTTGGCATGATCTCCCTGAAGTAAACCCATGTTGTTTCTGATCTTGAAATCCATGTGTTTTTAGATGTTCATCAATCCTATCCTTTAACATGGTTTCCATCACTTTTCCCACTACTGAAGTAAGGCTTACTGGCCTATAGTTGCCCGACTCCTCCCTATTACCTTTCTTGTAAATGGGCACAACATTCGCTAACTTCCAATCTTCTGGGACTACTCCTGTTAACAATGATTGGTTAAATAAATCTGTTAATGGTTTTGCTAGTACACCACTAAGCTCTTTTAATAGCTTTGGGTGTATTCCATCAGGTCCCATTGACTTATTTGTCTTTACTTTTGACAGTTGAAATAGAACCTCTTCCTCTGTAAACTCACGTGTAATAAATGACTCATTTATCCTTTTTCTCAACTGAGGTCCCTTTCCTTCATTTTCTACTGTAAATACAGAACAAAAATATTAATTGAGGCAGTCAGCCTGACCTTTATCCTCTTCTACATACCTTCCTTCTTTTGTTAATCATTGATAATGGGGATGTAGTATATGCACCTGCACCGCAAACCCATCTTAATACATTTAATTCATTGTATAACTCGTTCTGCCGATTTGTGCTACAATGTAATTACAGGACCCACCATTGTGACATGCTAAAAGAACTAAACTGTCTGTCTCTGGAATCCAGACGCAACCATCATCTTTCCAGCCTTGTGTTTAAGAACTTTTCTGGGAAGCTCCCACCCTACCTGATCGAAGGGCTCTCCCCAGCTGTTCCCACCTCCTATAACCTCCGATCTAGTACCAGCACTTTATTTAGTCTACCTCAATACAAAAAGAAAGCAACCCAATTATCCTTTTCCTACAGAGCACTGCAATTATGGAACGACCTCCCGCACACTTTCAAATCTTCCCCATGCCTAAAGTCCTTTAAGAGATTCCTCTCTACAAACCTCAAAACAGAATGCACATGTCATGGGTGATGATATATTTCTTACCTGTTCTATGTTAAATTTTGTATATATTGTGTATTAATATTGTTTTTGTATTTTATTTTACCCTATTGTATCAATGCAATGTTTTGTGGACCCTGGACATACTATTAAACAAGAGAAATCTCAATGCATCTTTCCTGGTAAAATAATGTATTAATTATAAATATAAACAATATATGTTCCTGAAGTCCTGGAATAAGACGATATTCAGCTTTCTTTCTATAGCTCTTTACTCTGTTTGTCTCTATTTTTGAATTATCACAGGAATCTCAAGGTTCCAGTGTTTAAATAACGTTTTCTTTCTTGTGCTCTGTTTTCTATTCCTGCATAGTTATTCTGGTTTTTGTTCTATTCTAAAGCTGCAAGGACACGTCAGGTCATACCATAGAAGTAGAGAAAAAAAAAAAAACATAGCATTTTTATACTAATTCTTTCAACATGGAGGCTTCTAGTCAGGATTCTTGTAGTTCTTCAGGAGCACCAGTTTGAAGGTACTATCTATTAACTAGCTTTTAAGGGACAATAGTCACCTTAAAATTATTTTAATATAGAAACATAGAATGTAAGCGCAGATAAGAATAATTCGGCCCATCTAGTCTGCCCAATTTCCTAAATACTCTCATTAGTCCCTGGCCTTATCTTATATATAGGATAAACTTATGGATTTAAAGTAAATAGATTTTTAAAAATTAAGTATACGCAAAAAATATGTGCACCTTTGCTCCGATAGTGTTTCAATCCAACAGCTAGTCTCTCGCTTCCCTGCTTCATTACCTGCACAGTGCAGTGACATCACCAGTCATTGTCCTGCGTAGTCTGCTAAGCATGGTAGAGACTTGTATCATAAGGGCCAAATCATACTAATTATATCTTCAAACATATTTTTACTGAGCACTGAAGCTGATATTTGTCAAACAGTCAAATTAATGATGTCACTGCACTGTGCAGGACACTGTCTGTTTAAAGGACAGGAGGTCACTTTACAGTTTTACTACCCTGTAAAGCGTAGATGAACCATTTTGTCATATATTGAATATGGTATAAATTAGTTTTTCTCATTTTTTTACATATTCTTAATTTAAAAATAATATATTTTTTTTCAATTCCTGATAAGCAGATTATTATATTTAAAATATTACTGAGGTGACACTTGTCTTTTATCTAGTGTTTAAAATAAAAGAAAGATAGAAGTATTCATGTTTATTTTTGTTTTTAAAACATCCCCATATTACATGTATAGAGCAGACTAACACAGGCAGAGAAAGACACTGGTATAATGACATCATCTCACTCATAGACACTCACAGACATTCTCATAGGCAGATTCATAGACACAAATAAAAACTTACATATATACTCACAGACATTCGTATTGTGAAATTGCAAATACTTCCATAGACACATAGATTCACATATAAACAATCTTAGAAAAACAGGCACTCTAAAAATCACTCTTCTGTCATAAACTTTCTTTGTTGACTACTGCTTCTTACATTACATCGTACACTGCATGCAACGAAGACTGTCAATGTGCGTATCCACCCATTATAAGTAAGGAGATCATATGACTTTAATTCCAAATAAAAGATATGTTGGACTATGACTCTGATCATCAATCACCATGGTAATAGCAGTACCGGTCAAACTAAATGAGCACTGCCTCTGTTGCCATTGATGTGAGTGTTTGGGAGGCTAAGTGATCCAGTTCAAACTGACATGGATCTGTCAGCCTTCCAAAATTGTTACCAGGATACGCTATGCACCAAAACAACTTTAGCTTATTAAAGCAGTTTAGATGTATAGATTATGCCCCTGCACAGTCTCTGCTACATCCCCTTCCATTTAGGACTTACTTTTGTTTCAGATTATGCAGCCCCTAGCTACACCTCCCTCTCTGTGAGTTACAAAGCCTCCATGGAAAGAATAATAAAGGTAAGGGAATTTAAGAGAGGGTTCGTAAAAAACAAATCACCAACCAAAAAGTCCCTTAAGTGGAGTGCTAAATAGTACTTACCCCTAATCTTAGGGGTATCAGGTATTCCAAATGGAGGTTTAGATAAGCAAAAAATATAAGAGAAAATAAATTTCCAATAGTGGAGTATGTCAAATCTAATACATAAATGATAAAGTTTATATAATTAAACTCACAAGCGAAGAGCTCAAATCACAATCGCCTTGGTGTATATTGGGAGACACCTTCCTTCTTTTAATTTCCTTTCTTCAATACTCATAAGGGAAAACACAAAAACAAAGATATCTGGTGAAGTATGTTAGAATGAGATCTGAACAAATTCAAAACACCAAATGGTATAGTGCTCACCTTTTCCAGAGCCAAATCTGGTAAGAGGTAAAAACATCTAAATTACGCATACTATGTAATAGGGTAAGTTTAAAAATTAGACCTTTTTTAGGAACTGTGTGGGGAGACTGTTTGAGTTTCAGCAAAAATTTGGCCAGGGTTGCATAAACTAGTTGATTGAGAAATTAGCAGTGAGACTGCAGGGGTATGATCTATACACCAACACCACTTCATCTAAAGTTGTTACCATACTTAGAGAATCCTTTTAATGCCTTTTAAACAACTGCACTGATAGGTCCCCTATTTTGTTAGCTCACAGTTTTCTTTTACTTGTATGAGAAAAGTCAATAACAATCGACCCTGATCTATACTGTATTTACAAACAGTGTAAATGATTATTTAAGCACTTTAGAGATGGTCTAAATAACTAATATGGTGCGCAGCATGATTTAAATAGTTTGCTATTGAATTTGCCTTGGCTTGTTGACCATCTAACATATTGAAGACGTGCCTTTATCTCTCCGTGAATCCACTTAATCACATTTCTTGCTCAATTTATTAGAAAGTGTAAATTCTTATATAAAAATAAACAGGCTGTCAGTCCTCCAATTAATTAACATCAAGTAGTACAGTCAAACATTTAAATGTGATCTATTGTAAAGTGCTTGAGACACGAGGCTTGTAATCCACATGACACATGGAAAGTTATTAGTAAAGTATAGATTTGCTGGCAAGTTGACATGTATAGGAAACAGAAAATGTCACAACACTGTTTAAGGCTGCATTTAAATGCAATTCTTTTTTTCTTTTTTTTTTAAAACGATTTTAATTAAACTCTGGTGATGTGATGCCCTTTAATTAAACTGTGATACTATTTTAAGGATTAATGGAAATTCTTGGAAATTCTAAAGAGCATGACGTACATTGCCAATTTAGGTTTTAAAGATGTCGGGTAATGCTAATACTGATCATGCAATGCTAAACAAGCTGTTTGTCCAACTAGGTAAAAGATAGGCAATGTTAGGCAAATTTTACATTGCTTTGTTCACTTCCTGGATAATTGCATTGTGATGGGTAACAGACTTACTCAATATTCCTGCTGGTCCCAATAGTGCCAGTGTATGTGGCTTAGGGCATTTAACTGTATGCATGATCTTATAACCATACAGATTGGAGTGTGCTGACAGAAGAGAACCAGTTACACACTGGGCCCTGCGACTAGTCTAGATCCGAACACAATAAGAAAAATTCCCAATAATTAAAGTTTTCTGGAATCAGAATAACAGGGAAGTGGGATCAGGTGTTTAGTTAAAGTTCACTTACTACTTTTTAACATTAAATTGTGATATGAAAATGCGACTGTCAGAGACAATCGCTGCTTTAACACATTTTGTAAAAACCAAACATTTGTAGTGCAGATGTCAAAATTCTGATACAGCAGACACAGGGAATCTCACACTGCCCTATTTACATGCTTGTTTTAAAAGTAACATCATTATGAGCATTTGCAACACTTTTAGAAGGCAATTTCACTTTCTTACAGAGCTCTATAGGCCACTGGGGCCTCCAAAGCTCATTTTATCTGCCTACAGGGGTGGCATAGAGCGTCACCTTTTTTTTTTTGTTAATTCAGTTAATTTAGTCATTCAAAACGATAAGCAATGAAGTGTGGCTTGATAAAGACACACATTGTGTCGAAACGTTGTCTGTGATTTCGGATAGCTAACTAAAACACACATGGCACATGAAACTACCAAGTGCTATAGCTTTATTTCTTTTAGTTACTTATGAATCCTTGGAGCAGGGACCTATACCCACGGCACAAGTACCAACATCTTGGAGCTTTTCTTTCAGTCTACGAAAAGTGCAGATTTGAATAGAGATTGGCAAGTTTATATATTAACATTGTTATAACTTGTGGTTTTCAAGCAGACAACAGGTCCTGTTACTTCCTAGGCTGTTTAGCTCAGTGGAGCCTTGCAAAGACTTCTCGATGAGTTGCATTGGTTAGTCTATGACAGCCATAGTAAGTCTGGGCTGTATAAGAAGAGGATGACATGCAAAGTCTACAGACAATAGATATATCCCCAATGTAAAAAATGCCTAAAAAAATGAATGCATAATTTCATTGGGGATATATAATAAATAGCGATTTTTACAATATATCTATTTATTTATTTATTTATTTGGGCAGTGGAGTGTCCATTTAAAGACAATTGCTGAGCAAGTTAATAGACACCACACCCTCTTGTGTTTTCCTCTCCATCCTCCCATGTTTCCTTCTCCAGCATGTCTTGTGCATCTCTCTCCATGTCTCTTCCCACCATGTGTGCGTCCCTCTCCATATCTTCCTTGTTTGTGTCCCTCTTACTCTATTAACATTTATCCTTGTCCCTTTCCATGTGCCCTTCATGTTTCTCTCTCTATCTGCTCCCCTTCTGTATCTCCTTCTCCAAGTCCCTACTAGTGTAAACATGCCCATCTTGTGTGCACCCTCTATGCCCTCTCTCTATGTCTATACCCATCTTCTCTTGTCGTCTCCACCCACACACTACATGTCTCTCACCATCTTCCCACTTTTGTAGTGTGGCGTAGCGCATATATTGGTGGACCCTGGCTGTTCTTTGACAGTCTTCCTCAACAATGTTGAGGCGTAGAACAGCAGTTTGGTTTGTGCTGACAGGGCAGGAACAAAACATAGTGTCTCTCAGCTTTACTCACACTTCTTCGTGTGTGCCAGGGGCAGCGAACAAGCACGTCAGCTCTCAACAAAAACACTTTGACAGCAACACGTTGCCCTGCCTCACTCCTGGTAATCTGGGCGACACATCTGTAAGGCTGGCCCTGGCTTCATGCACAAATCAATTCTTAAATATGTAAATTCAGAGTAAAGCTTTATATATTGGTATTCTGGGAAGAGTTCAATAAAGACTAATTTAATTTAAAAAGACACATTTTATAGAACTTATGCAAAAAAGTCACTCTATTTAATATCAGAGATAATGTCCAGTGAATGAATGACCTAATGTTGAATAAAAAAACGACACAGTTGAATTACTTGGCTTGCATTAGCAAGTTGCGCAAAGAGCTGATGAAATATTAATTTGGCTATTTCTTTTCATGACCTATCAGTTGGGTTCACTAATGGATTTTGACTTCCCAACAGCAATAAGTTATGCATTGATTTAAAGCATCACCAATATATTCATACACTGCTCATAAAATGCATTTAAACTAATTTTTAAACCACCCAATTAGTCTTAAGCAATGGAAACATACACATTTAATGTAATGGAATTAAAGGACTAGGTTAGAAATCAAAATTGGCTAACATATTTAAACTTGTTATCCTGATTTTAAGCAAATGAATTAAGGCCTGATCTTGCTTTTTAACCTAGGGTCAGTTACATTATGCTTTATTAAACAAAATTGATAGGTTAAAGACATTTGAATGCATGCATATGTTTTATTTGTGATTCAGTGGATGTTTCAACATAAATTAAATCTTAAAATTAAACAATTTTATTTTTGCAATATATATTTTACTGGCAGCTTGGGAGAATTTTTTTTTTTTCACATACAGTAGTGTTCTAGTGAGTTTGGGGTCCCTTCCAGGTGACAGGTGGGAAGAGAGGAGATGAAGTGGCATAGCCGTGGGAGGCCTCCAGTACCTCCATCACAGTTCTAGAGATCAGTAAGTGAGTCAGAGTATAGTCTCTGTTATTCCCAGCCTGTGTTCTGACTAACCACTGAGTGCTGGTCTCGAGGGAGCTCTGTGTGTGAACTGCACCCGCTTGGCCACCAGGGATTAATTATTAATGACCCCAGGACCAGGAATGATTGCCCCTGCTGGACCATCAGAGATCATAGCCCCACTGGATCACCAGTCATTGTAGTAAGGTAAGAAGGAGTGGGTAAAAAAGCAAAATATATTTTGTTTAATGAGTAAATTAAATGTGTTAGGAGGATAAAGACACAGCACAGTCTAACCACACAAAGCCACCAAACACTCAGTAAACTCAGTAAACTCTACTCACACCACACTCATTCAACTCCACACACATCACCTGAAACTACACAAAACATATCACACACAAAATTTATATACCTCCCCACACATCAATTAACACTCTCAGACAAGCCCCCACATATCACATTCAGCATACTCAAATGAAGAGTAACATATGGAAACTCTATGAAGCCAATAATATGAAGGACATAGGAAAACAAATCTAAAAAAAACCAACTCTACCTGAGGAGAGATTGGACGTATTCTTATATACCCATGGCTCCCAGTGTCCCCTAGTCTCCCAGTGTCTGTGTCCCCATGTCTCTCAGTGTCCACATGTCTACCAGCCAGTGTCTGTGTCCCCATGTCTCCCAGTGTCCCTATGTCTTCCAGCCAGTGTCCCTAGTGTCCCCATGTCTCCCAGTGTCCCCAAATGTGTCGTTGTCCCCATGTCTATGTCCACAAGTTCCCCATGTCTCAGAGTGTCCCCAAATGTCTCAGTGTCCCCAAGTGTCTGTGTCCCCATGCCTCCCAGCCAGTGTCCCTAGTGTCTGTATCCCCATGTCTCCCAGTGTCCCCTAGTCTCCCAGTGTCTGTGTTCCCATGTCTCTGTGTCCCTAGTGTCTTATTTTCCCCAAATGTCTGTGTCCCCATGTCTCCCACCTTCTGTGTCCCCATGTCTCTGTGTCCCTAGTGTCTGTGACCCCATTTCTCCCATTGTCCCCAAATATCTGTGTCTCCATGTCTCCCAGTGTCCCCAGGTCTGTATCCACAAGTGCTCCCATGTCTCCCAGTGTCCCCAAGTGTCTCAGTGCCCCCATGCCTCCCAGTGTCGCCATGTCTGTCAGTGTCCCCTAGTATCCTACTTACACGGGACACACTGAGACATGGGGACCCTGGGAGAAATGGGGACACAGACACTGGAAGACTAAGGGACTGGGCGACATGGGGACACTGTGATACATAGGGACATGGATGCCAGGCTGGCCTTCCAATTCTTTGGACAGACATGCCCCCTTTTTGGGCATGTTCACCCCTTTTGGCAGTTCTGGTCATGTGATTTGCGTCAGTGGCCCACCCTTTTACCCTGCCCATTGACTTCCTGCTTCACTGGACCCTGCTGTTAGGGGGTATGGATTTACTTGAAAGATGAAAGCATAAATTAGATAAAGAGATTAGCATAGAATATGTGTTTTCTTATATCTGCATCCTTTGAGTTTCCCTCCAACACCATCTCCATCAAATACATGATGCTTGAGAGGTATGACTGTTTTAGTGTTTTTGGTCGATAAGATTCTGTAATTAGACCCCATCATAATTGTCAGCACCATGCCCACTGGGCTCTTAATCTGGCCCTGGACACGTCCTATTGTATCTGCTCTTGAAACCGTGGGACAAAGGTAAGTTGTGGTGACAGAGCGACTTTAAAATTAAATTAGTGGAAAATTTACAGCAAATGATCCACCTTGCACTTAGTGAGATGTGGCTTTCCTATTACTCGAAATTGCTGGCTTACATCTATAAGGGCATGGCAGAAATAAAGCATTGGGGTGGAGTTACCAGTTATTTCCATGGAACATTGGGTTAGGATGTCCATAAATGTGGATATAGGGTGTGTACTGTGGGACTTGGAAAAGGCATATGCATGGTTATGCGTCTAAGAACATCAGTTTGCGATTTATTGACACACATGAGGGTTTAATGCAAATTAAGGTCATTTAAAGGTGTAGCTAAGCCTATTAACCCCGCTGGTGCTGGAGACATTTAGTGATGTTAGAGATCGCTGGCTGTCTCACAGAATTAGCAGATTGCGCGGATGGAGTTTCGTGGACTCTAGCATCGAGTGTCTGACGATTAAATATGCCTATCCTCTGACTGTAAACAACCGAATACTGCATATAACCCGATATTATAATGGCTGAGAATGATGGAAGTAGGAGTGAACCTAAGGTTTCTGGGCTACATCTGGGTGAGAATGATGGGAGGAGGAGTGAAAGTGAGGTTGGGTTTCATCTGGTTGAGAATGATGGGACTATGAGTGAAACCCACAAGAGCCCAGGGTAGTGATATCCCAGCTCTGCTCCTCTTACCGTAACCTCTCCAGGGGCATTCTGTTTGAAGGTGGTAGATAAGGAGATGGGGGGCACCACTGCCATGGAGGACCACTGCCCAGGCTCCTGCCGTGTATGAATGGCCTGGGTGGCAAAGTGCTGGTAAGCCGCCATGAAGCTCTCAGAGTGGCACTGTCTGTCCTGCAAGGTCTCCATGCTGCTCTGATCCAGCTGTCACTGTGTAAGAGGGTGAGTAAGTGCACCCGGCGGGGGAGGTAATCTATTGGCTGAGCTTGTGGGTGTCAGCTGGAAATACAGCCAGGAAAGGACGGAAGGTGACCTGGTCCGCAGCAGACATAGAGACCAGGCACTATCAGGGAAGGGCCTCATGGAGACCAGGCTCCTAGGAAGGAGGGGCCCAAGGGTGATACCTGTCAGCAGGGAATGCATAATCACACCACAGAAACACAAGGCCCTTGAGGGCTGGAAAAGCGTACAGTTTCTGTCGGCTGACGGTGTGCCCAACGGCGAGCCCAGTCTTGTGAACCCAAGGGAGTATCAGCGTTGGTGGGGGAGATGCTGCATCAGGCACCTGATGTCTTAGCCTGGCAGGGTTCAGTGTCCCACGCTTGGTACTGAGCACTCCAGTTGAACTATGACAAAATGGCGACCTGCATTTGACCCGGAAGTAGTCACATGCAAATCACTTACAACACGAACGGTTTGTGGTAAGGAAGGTATCCCTTTAAGTAGGGAAAACACATGCACCTCCCACAATTACAGGCCAAATGTCCTTAATATATATATATATATATATATATATTTTTTTTTTTTTTTTATATATATATATTGTATTTTTGTAATATTGTATCCTATTGTAACAATGCAATGTTTTGTGGACCCAGGACATGGACCCAAAACGAGAGAAATCTCAATTTATCCATCCTGGTAAAATATTTTATAAATAAATAAATAAATAAATAATACTTCATGAGAAATAAGCACATACAGGCCTGTATGGGATGGATAACAATATGCTGTACTAGCAATCTAGGCGACTAAATTTCTAGCTCATGAAAAAGTCAAAGCCTCAACAACTCAGGAAATATAGAGGGAGGCATAATTATTGCATACCAGAAATAGCCCCTTTCAACTCAAAAATCTTTTTTAAAAACTTTGGAAGCACAAAGAAAATGCAAACACTTATTGAGATCCATAGTATCATTAGCACATTAAACATCTGTCCAGGTGAACAGTCCAGAGAGTCATAACTTAATGTTTATACTTGACTAAAAAGCTAAGCCTTGCTGCTTGAGGGTAAACATCTTGAAAATGCAACAAGGCTAGAGCAACACATATTTTTAAAACTATATATATGTATATACAGTTATAATCAAAATTATTCGACCCCCATTGAAAATCAGGTTTATTGTCAAAAGTTGCAACAAAATCAGAGAATATAAGAACTCTAAGAATGAGGAGCTCGGTAGCTTGTCCTTCGGTAAATTCCCACTCAGGTCTCAAAATAGTTTGTTGTTCATTTGTGCTTTTACAGAGAAAACCAGTTCCAAGGCATATTAGACTAATCCCACTCATAATGGTAGTCAAGAACTGAAATGCCGGTAAGTTCTCTCTTCACAAGCGATACAGCAAACCCTGATCATTGTTTTGGCCTTCTTTAGGCTTCGTCAGCGATGTGTAGCTGATACCCCTCTAGGCACAGTGAACACAGGGTCCATGTCTGGATTACCATTTTGAACTTGGGAAGATCCAAGTTAGTGCGTTGCACAAAAATAGAGAATATGAGAACAAATATGTTTTAAGAATATGTCTCAAGTACACCTGATGAAACTAACCAAGGGCTTTATCAGTTGTGCCAGATTTGCTTTAGCTGGAACACTTGACATACCTGAATTGGCTAGGATTTGTTAAGTGTCACATTTGACTGCATGTTAGAAATATGAATGGTCCACAAAGTTAAGAGAAGAGATCATCGCCCTTCACAAACAAGGAACAGGATGCAAAAAAGATAGCAAAGGTAGTTAATGTTCCTAGAAACGCAATTGGAAGCATAGTTTGCAAGTTCAAAGTTGAAGGAACAGTGGTTACACTAAAAACACAGTGCTGAAAAAGGAAGCTTTTAATGGCTGCAACCAGATTTCTGAGAAGGCAGGTTGTGGAAAAACCCTTAAATGACTGCAAAAGACCTGCAGCAAGACTTAGTTGCAACAGGCACTGAGGCTTCAGTGAGTACAGTAAGGTGTATATAAATGCAGAAGTTTTCCATGCTAGAATTCCATGACGTACATCACTACTTACCCAAAAGCAGAAGAAAAGTCGGATTCTGTTCTGTGGAGCGATTAAACAAAGCTGGAACTTTTTGGCCAAATGGAGTGGTATGTCTGGAAGAATACGAATGAAGCATATGCTAAAAATAAATACTCTGCCTACAGTTAAGCATGTTGATGTTTTATTGATGCTCTGGAGCTGCTTTGCATCCTCTAACACTGGAAACCAGCAGCTTGTGGAACAAGATGGATTCATTGAAGTATCAGGAAATCCTAGGAGAAAACATCATGCTGTCTGTTAGGAAGCTGAAGCTTGGGTGTCATTGGACCTTCCAACAAGACAGCGATTCATACCTCAAATTCCACCAAATCTTGGTTGCAGAAGAAGTTCTGAAAAATTCTACAATGGCCCAGTCACTTGACTTGAACCCCATAGAAAATCTCTGGAGGAATATGAAGAAGGCGGTTGCACCACACAAACCAAAGAATATTACTGAACTGGAGGTCATTGCTCATGAGCATTGGGCCAAGATTGCTCAGGAACACTTACAGAAGCTGGTGTCTGTCTATGCATCTTGTTTGCATCAGGTCTTAACAGCAAAAAAAGTGCTCTTCTAAGTACTAAAGATGTTTGTCATGTAGGGGTTGATGTGATTTAAAAAAAAATTCTCAGAATTTTGCACTGGTTGTTTTAATCATGAGTAGAATTCTAACATGTAAAACACAATTTAAACTTTCATTAATATTGAGTGCCATCATTTGTTAAAATAAATCATTGCAGTGTGTGGATTCATTTTTATTCCTTAAGTCAATGTTCTCAGGGTTACTACTGTGAAAATAAAAAGCACTTGCGTAGCACCCCAATAGACCACTAAAGTATTTTAAAGAAGGTGCATGCATCCAGTGATTAATACCCTGCCCAGCACAAAATGCACAGGTTTGTTTTCTGCTAACACTCCACAGTTATTTATGTGTGTAAAATTCAATGAATGGTTTTCTAATTAAATAAGCTGAAATCACTCACTGCACACAGCACCAGGGCCATCTTTAATTTAGATTGGACCCTGGGCGAGCATTTACTTGGGCCCCCTGACTACGTCTAGATACACACAAATACACTACCTGACACACATGCAGACACACACTGACCACATATAGATACACACAAGAACATACAGATACACACAGACTACATATAGATACACTGACACACACATAGACACACACACAGATACAAACACTGACATACATGCAGATACAAAGGTACACACACTGACTACTTATAGATACACCGACACACACACTGACAGACAGACACACAGATACACAACCTGACACACATGCAGATATACAGATACAAACACTGACACATACAGATACACACACAAATACAAATGGACAACATACAGATACAGAGACACATTCTGACAGACGTACTGACACAGACTCACACACAGAAAACCATACTGAAACACACATACACAAAGACATACTGAACCACACAGACACTGATGGACTCTCATACACACAGACATACAGATACACTGACAGACATACTGGCACATATACACACAGACAGACGGACATACTGAAACACACATACACACAGACATTGACAGACATATTGACAAACACAGACATACAGAACCACACTGACAGACTCACACATAGACATACTGACACACTGACAGACATACACACATTCTGGCACACACACACAGACAGACTGAAACACACATAGACACAGACACTGACAGATATACACACATACAGACATTTTGACATACACAGACAGCCATACTGAAACACACATACACACTGAACCACACAGACACTGACAGACTCACACACAGACATACTGACACACTGACAGACATACACACATACAGACATACTGAACCACACAGACACTGACAGACTCTCACACACACAGACATACAGATACACTGACAGACTTGCACTCATGCAAAATTTGATAACCACCCTCCAGTTTCTTACCTTTTCCTGGAGGGTGGCTTCCCTGGGGTCCAGTGGGCTGGCTGGGGTGGCTGGGAGTTAAGCTCCCGGCCTGGCCCCCTCCGGAACAGCTGGTCCTCCTTCCTCCCGCGTGGCTCCTGTTTCTGTGGGAGGAAGTGACGCACGGCTGTCACTTCCTCCCAGTGCTGCCGAAAAGCAAGGGCCCGGTCGCGCTGTTAAAGCGCCACAGCGCCCGACCGGGCCCCTGCTGACACAGGCCCACCGGGTGGCCCTAAGTGCATGGGCCACCCGATGGGCCCCCATAGTCTGCGGGCAGAGGGCAAACAGGGTAGATACCTCGGGCCCCCCAGCAGGGACAGGGCCCGGGGCAGCTGCCCCGTTTGCCCCGCGTTAAAGACGGCCCTGCACAGCACCCAGTGCTACCCAGAGTACTTCATACAACAGCTAATATTGACACACCTACCAGATACTCAGTAGATGTTTATGGTTATTCCTCACCACAAGAAAGTGTTTTGGTTCGTTAAATTTCTTCCAGCCTTAGTAGATATGCATGGTCCAACTCACCATTATTTTCATATCTATTATTTTTGTATATATTCACAAGTCAGTGTGTGCTTAGAGGTTAATGCATTTAAGCATGGGCAAATTTGAGAATACTATTATAATTATTATTACTGGCATTTATGTTTCACCAACATGCAATAAATGTATCTTAATGTCACGTACTAACCCCAAGCAGAAATTGAGGGGAGATAAGGGAAGGGGTCCACCATCAGCCATATATTCAGAGTTTGAACATCACTTTCTCAACCATGAGGACTGTTGACAGCTTCCCTAGCACTGCAGCTCCTTGTACCACAGCTAGTTCATGCATTGTGTCTTTTTGGTACCACACCAAGTAGTAATTAAGGGAGAGAGCACTCATTAGTACAGGCTTAGCGCAGAATACTAAAGTATTTTCTTCAATGTGTGTTATTTTTTTTTATTTATTTATTTTTTTCATTTTTCCCAATTTGACAATTTTTATTTTCCAAAAACGTGGGTATATGGGGTACAGAAGAGAGACGGGGGGGGGAAAGTATGGCAGTACATCACATGTTCTCGCATATAGTATACATCATAACCTTCGTTACATGGTATATTACATTCCAATAACATTACAATAATTTTTCAATAACATGCTATCCCTAGTGTTAGACTTGGGCTTGTTCCCTTCCATTGGGTTCAAGACCCGTCCTGTGCTTCGTCACTGCTTGCGTACCCTACGATTGTGACTAACTGTCATTAGCTTTTTCTTATCTCGCATGGTCTGTACTTCCCAACCTAGTTCATTCCGGGTTACCCGGCTTCTACTTGTTTGAATCTCTCCTCTAGTATCCCAACGTGGAAGGGATTTGTAAAACTTGTGGGGTGGGGAGAGAAGAGTGTAGGAAGGTGGGGGGGGAAGGAATTTGGCGAGATCTGCGTGTCCCTTTTCCTACCGGTTCTGTTCCCTATAGAGACTTTATACTCCGCTCAGGACTCTTGGCTCTTGGCCTACCCAATGTCCTATGCCTGCCTCCTCTGTCCTCCCTGGGCTCTATCCCTTGACAGCTTCCCTAGCACTGCAGCTCCTTGTACTCTCTCTTACCCCCTGGGGTGTATCTCTTGTCTCACGGGATCCCCTACGGGGCGACTCCCTGGTTTGGGATTATTCGCTGTCTTCCTGTTCTTTGGGGGCGTATGCGGCTTCCCATTTAACTTGTGCTTCCTCAAATTTGGCGCTGTTGCCATAGTTTTTCCTCGCTACCTTTTCGTAGTGTAGGTTGTTGGAGATTTGCCTTGTCAGGGCACTTTTAGTCGGTGCCTTTGTGTTTTTCCATTCCCTAGCTATTAGTCTCAGGGCCGCTATCAGTATGTGGAAAACCAATATTGCCCCAGCTCCCTGAAACTGGTCTAAGTTCATGAATAGGAGACTCAATTCCGGGGTCAATTTTATGTTGGTGTCTACCATCTCTTTAGTTATGTCCTCTACCATCTCCCAATAGGGTCTGATCGTCCTGCACTTCCACCATATGTGGAGCATCGTGCCCTCCGACACCCCACACCTCCAGCACAGCGCTGATGTTCCCTGGTATATCTTCGCCAATCTGGTAGGCACCATGTACCATCTATAGTACACTTTCCTCATTAATTCTATGTGGGACGTGCACAATGTCTTCCCCTTATGCGCTGTTACAGCTGTCTCCCATTGGGTGTTATCAAATTGTTTCCCCAGGTCCAGCTGCCACGCCTCGCTGAATCTGTCTAGATGTGTTGGTGTACCTACGTTCATAAGCGAGTAGCACATGGAGATAATCCCTTTCCTCTGTTTTTTGTCCATGCATGTTTTCTCCAGCCTCGTGAACTCGCCCCCCCCCTGATCTGTGAGTCTTTGGGCCCCTAGCATTGATTTAAGTTGGAGATATAGAAATATCAATTTAGAGGGCAGTTGAAATTTTTCTTGGAGGACGGGGAATGGTCTGGGGTTGTGTCCTTCTAGGAGATCCCGTACATGTGTGCATCCTCTCTTGGTCCATTCTCTGTAATCAAACGTGTTGTTGGCTATATGTATGCTAGACAGCGGGGTTGCCGGTGACCATGGTGACATGGACACTAATGTCGATTGTGATCTATCCCAAGCCTCCAACATTGTTTTGGTGGTGGGTAGTATGTAGGGTTGTGGAGGGCGTAACCTTTTAGGTACCCATATTAGTTTCTGGAGGTCTGTTCCTTGTAACCAGTGGTTCTCTATTTCTAGCCATTGGGGGTATGAGGATTGTGTATGCATCCCTATCACTGGGGCCACCAGTGTCGCTTGACAGTAGGTCTTAATACTTGGCAACGCTAGACCTCCCTGGGTGATTGGTCTGTATAGGAATTTTGCCGCTACTCTCACTCTCTTTTGTGCCCATACAAATTTGGTGAGTATTGTTTGTATTTTGTTTAGATATGAGGACGGTAGGCCTGTCGGTATCATTCTAAATAGATATTGTAGTTTGGGGAGAAGAGACATTTTAAATGCAGCCATCCGTCCCAGCCAAGACAGGTATTTATCTTTCCATGCTGCCAAGCTGGTCTCTAATTCTTTTTGCAGCGGCTCGTAATTGGTTCAATGTGTGTTATTGACGGCATTGTCAGTGATGATAATTTTGTTACCCTCACTGCTGCAGACATACATAGCACATTTACCTTTGACACAAGAGTTACTTGACTATGAGTATGATAAGCAAGAGGAATTAGAATAGGTGAGAATGGAGAGGATATGCAGTAATAATTTATCTGGCAGCTAGTGTACACTCACCTCTTGCATCTTATTCTCCATCTCTAAGTCCATTTGTATCTACTATAGAATCGTATCATCCTATGAAGACAGTTGAGACATCACCAGCACCACCACTACCACCAATTATTATTATTGATTTATTGCCTTTTTATAAATCACTGATAAGACCACATCTTGAATATGCTATGCGATTTTGGACACCCATTCTAAAGAAAGATATTATGGCTTTAGAGGCATACTGCAAACTTGATAAAAGGAATGGAGCATTTTAGTTAAGAAGAAAGGTTAACAAATTGAAACCTCTTTAACTTGGAAAAACAGTGCCTTAGAAGAGATAAGATAACGTTATACAAATTTATACGGGGCGAGTATAAACCATTGTCTACAAATCTGCTTATATACAGGACTATACATAGAAAACAAGGTCACGCATTTAGACTGGAAGAAAGGAGATTTAGTCTAAGGCAAAGGAAGTATTTTTTTATAGTAAGAACAATAAGGGTGTGGAATTCTCTGCCTGAAGCAATTGCTTTATCAGAATCTATACAGATTTTTAAACAGCAACTGGATGCATACTTGCAAAAATATAATATACAGTGATATATTTTTTTTTACATTTAATGAGGTAATAGCTGATTGATACAAGACGATATCTAATTGCCATTCTGGGTTCAAGAAGGAGTTTTTTCTTAGTTTGTTGCAAACTTGGATGTGCTTCAGACTGGGTTTTTTGCCTTCTTTTGGATCAACAGCAACACCAGATGTGAGAAAGGCTGAGCTTGATGGATGCATGTCTATTTTTAGCTATGTAACTATAATATTTGGCAATAAGCAGTTTACATACAGATTTAACAGAGACAAGAGATGAAGAAAACCCTGCTAAAATGTGCTTAATCTATATCACCACCATCAACTTTGGTACCGACACCATCAACATTATTTTCATTGAAAATAAATGAAAGTGGCCTCAGTTAGGAAAAAGGACAAATTAGTCATTTGTTACATGTGAGTTTACAGAGGAAGTGGTTCCATTTCAACTGTACAAAGTAAAGACAAATAAGTCAATGGGACCTGGTGGAATACACCCAAAGTTATTAAAATAGCTTAGTGTTGTACTAGCAAAACCATTAACAGATTTATTTAACCAATCATTGTTAACAGGAGTAGTCCTAGAAGATTGAAAGTTAGCTAATGCTGTACCCATTCACAAGAAAGGTGGTAGGGGGGAGTTGGGCAACTATAGGCCAGTAAGCCTTACTTCAGTAGTGGGGAAAGTAATATAAACCATGTTAAAGGATTGTTGAACATCTAAAATCACATGGATTTCAAGATTAGAGACAACATGAGTTTACTTCAGGGAGATCATGCCAACTAATCTTATTGATTTTTTTGATTGGGTAACTAAAATAATAGATCAGGGTGGTGCAGTAGACATTGCTTACCTAGATTTCAGTAAGGCTTTTGACACTGTCACACATAGAAGGCTTATCAATAAACTGCAATCTTTAAGTTTGGATTCCAATATTGTTGAATGGGTAAGGCAGTGACTGAGTGATAGGCAACAGAGGGTTGTAGTCAATGGAGTATATTCAAAGCATGGTCTTGTCACCAGTAGGGTGTAACAGGTTTGATATGTAACAGGGTTGATGTTCCAGGAGGGATGAGCCAAGTGGCAAGTGATTTAGGTAAACTAGAAAAATGGTCAGAGTTGTGGCAGCTGACATTTAATGTAGATAAGTGCAAGATAATGAATCTTGGACATAAAAAACCCAAGGGAAGAGTACAGAATATTTGATAGAGTCCTAACCTCAACATCTGAGGAAAGGGATTTAGGGGTGATTATTTCTGATGACTTAAAGGTAGGCAGACAATGTAATAGAGCAGCAGGAAATGCTAGCAGAATGTTTTGTTGTATAGGGAGAGATATTAGCAGTAGAAAGAGGGAAGTGCTCATGGCGTTGTACAGAACACTTGTGAGACCTCACTTGGAGTATTGTACACAGTACTGGAGACCATATCTCTGCTACTTTAGAGAGAGTTCAGAGAAGGACTACTAAACCGGATTATGGATTGCAGGATAAAACTTTCAAGGAAAGGTTAAAGGATCTTAACATGTATAGCTTGGAGGAAAGACGAGACAGGGGGGATATGATAGAAACATTTAAATTCATAAAGGGAATCAACACAGTAAAGGAGGAGAATATATTTAAAAGAAGAAAAACTACCACAACAAGAGGACATAGTCTTAAATTAGAGGGGCAAAAATTTTAAAATAATATCAGGGAATATTACTTCACTGAGAGGGTAGTGGATGCATGGAATAGCCTTCCAGCTGAAGTATTTAGAAAATTGGGATACAATACAATACAAAATAGCTTCCACCAAATCACCCGTGGAATAAAAAGTTAAACTTAACTTTGGATACTTGCTTCCCTTCAGTTACCTCCCAAAATGGTAACGATATAAGAAGTATAATATGGTACATATGGAATAGGGATCCAGCTTGTATCACTAAAACATAAATACGTGTAGAACCATATTTTAATTTAATTTTATTATATGCCAATAAATCCATTGTTTTCTACTTTCAACCATTGGGAGAGTGTGAACTTCTTGGTTTACAGATTGGCGTTACTACAAACGAACAGGACCTACCCCCCTACCTATAGGGGTGGCAACCTGAAGGCTTACTATATACAACAAATCTGTGAGTGTAACCTTGAACCATTGGGCAATTAATAAGACCACAATAGTATTACACTATGTTGTATTTTTTATTTATGTTTTAGTGATACAAGCTGGATCCCTATTCCATATGTACCATATTTAGAAAATTGGGCAGACAAGATGGGTCGAATGGTTCTTATCTGCCGTCACATTCTATGTTTCTATGAATACTCTCTTGTAAGACGGTCTTTGATTGATTTTTTAGGCCTTTGGTGTTGGAATATTCTCAACATATAGCCATTGTTGCAATAGATATGTCTGTATAGATAGCCAGGGAACAGTAATTCTACATCCAAACAACTATCCAAATAAGCTGCAGCCATTTGAGTATCTCAACCTACAGTCAGGTCCATAAATATTGGGACATCGACACAATTCTAATCTTTTTGGCTCTATACACCACCACAATAGATTTGAAATGAAATGAACAAGATGTGCTTTAACTGCAGACTTTCAGCTTTAATTTGAGGGTATTTACATCCAAATCAGGTGAACGGTGTAGGAATTACAACAGTTTGTATATGTGCCTCCCACTTTTCAAGGGACCAAAAGAAATGGGACAATTGGCTGCTCAGCTGTTCCATGGCCAGGTGTGTGTTATTCCCTCATTATCCCATTTACAAAGAGCAGATACAAGGTCCAGAGTTCATTTCAAGTGTGCTATTTGCATTTGGAATCTGTTGCTGTCAACGTTCAATATGAGATCCAAAGAGCTGTCACTATCAGTGAAGTAAGCCATCAGAGAGACAGCAAAAACATTAGGTGTGGCCAAATCAACTGTTTGGAACATCCTTAAAAAAGAAAGAATGCACCGGTGAGCTCAGCAACACCAAAAGACCTGGTAGACCACGGAAAACAACTGTGGAGGATGACCGAAGAATTCTTTCCCTGGTGAAGAAAACACCCTTCACAACAGTTGGTCAAATCAAGAACACTCTCCAGGAGGTAGGTGTATGTGTGTCAAAGTCAACAATCAAGAGAAGACTTCACCAGAGTGAATACAGAGGGTTCACCACAAGATATAAACCATTGGTGAGCCTTAAAAACAGGAAGGCCAGATTAGAGTTTGCCAAACAACATCTAAAAAAGCCTTCACAGTTCTGGAACAACATCCTATGGACAGATGAGACCAAGATCAACTTGTACCAGAGTGATGGGAAGAGAAGAGTATGGATAAGGAAAGGAACTTTGCATGATCCAAAGCATACCACCTCATCAGTGAAGCAAGGTGGTGGTAGTGTTATGGCGTGGACATGTCTGGCTGCCAATGGAACTGGTTCTCTTGTATTTATTGATGATGTGACTGCTGACAAAAGCAGCAGGATGATTTCTGAAGTGTTTTGGGCAATATTACCTGCTCATATTCAGCCAAATGCTTCAGAACTCATTGGATGGCGCTTCACAGTACAGATGGACAATGACCCGAAGCATACTGCAAAAGCAACCAAAGAGTTTTTTAAGGGAAAGAAGTGGAATGTTATGCAATGGCCAAGTCAATCACCTGACCTGAATCCGATTGAGCATGCATTTCACTTGATGAACACAAAACTGAAGGGAAAATTCCCCAAGAACAAGCAGGAACTGAAGACAGTTGCAGTAGAGGCCTGCCAGAGCATCACCAGGGATGAAACCCAGCATCTGGTGATGTCTATGCGTTCCAGACTTCAGGCTGTAATTAACTGCAAAGGATTTGCAACCATGTATTAAAAAGTGAAAGTTTGATTTGTGACTGTTAATCTGTCCCATTACTTTTGGTCCCTTAAAAAGTGGGAGGCACATATACAAACTGTTGTAATTCCTACACCGTGATTTGGATGTAAATACCCTCAAATTAAAGCTGAAAGTCTGCAGTTAAAGCACATCTTGTTTGTTTCATTTCAAACCCATTGTGCTGGTGTATAGAGCCAAAAAGATTAGAATTGTGTTGATGTCCCAATATTTATGGACCTGACTGTATGCACTTTGCTCACGATCTATTCCACTTAGCATAGAGCTCTAAATAAGTTTGTTAGGCAGATAGGCAGTTCCACAAATGTTGTCTCTTTTGGGATTCCATGTACCAACAGACTCCTACAGTTTGGCCACTTTTAATGTGTTTATGGTCCTCTTTCAGCATGTTAAATCAGTACACAAGCCCCTTGTAAGGGCTGCAGACATCTTCCATCTTGCTTTCTCTCCCCTGAGTGTTGCAATTTTAAGGATGTAAGCAATGTTGACTCTGGTTACAAAAATGCACGACTGTAACATTTTGGCTTGATTGATAACGAAGATTACATTGACTGTAACTATTTTCTTCATTAACTGGGGCAGGTTCCCCCTTCATTCTATTTTTCTTATAAATGCCACATGTAGCCTTTTTTTCTTAAACAAACTACCAACACATAGTAGTAAAGGGGTTAAGCTCTGAATACAGATTTTTTTTAAATCCACCCATCTCGCCATTTTTCTCCTGAGGGATTATTTGTGTAAAAAGCGCTACGGAATCTGTTGGCGCTATATAAATGGCAATAATAATAATAATAAAAACTGTTATTACCGTTTAAGTGAACACTTTATTCCACTCTAAGGGGAAGAAAATCCCATGGAGAGCAGGGGGTTAAATGTATATCTGAGATGTCTGGAAAGTACCCCTGGGAAAGAAATTAACTCCTCTCTAGTTGTGACTAATAGGTTGATATATTGCAAATCACAGAAGATAAGAGTGCTTCTTCCAGTGCACAGGATAGCAGAAAGTAGGTTATTCATTTCATAAGCTGCTGCTTAAAAATCTCAGAAATTAATCATCTAACTACACCCTTCTGACATTACTAAATACTTCATGAGTGATCTTTAATTCCTAGAATTCCTGCTCCTAAAGATGTGTCGTTCATGCCAAGGATTCTTGCTAGTGTCACACATTACTTAATGCACAGATTGGGTGATTTGCTGATTTGGCTTTGAAGCTATTACAGTTGCCAACTGTGCTAGATTTCTAAGCCGACCTTAAATCTGACTCTCTCTTTTAGTAATCTGCTGTCCAGGCATTTGTCTTTTACCTTCACATTTATTTAAATGATTAGGAAATGATTTTTTTCGCAGTAAATGTGTATTACTGCCTATTTGTCGTTATTTATGAGTATTTATGATTATTTCTGCTTTTTCTGAAATCCGCCTTTTGAGTTCTGCAATATTTTCTATTAACTTAAATCCCATTGTACAGCACCATATAAATAAAATAATAAAATAATAATAATAATCTAACCAGGGCCACTGAGGTATTATTTACTAAATCACTTTTAAGTACAGAAGGAAGATACCGTTTTATAATCTTACTTACTAATTTAATAAATATTAAGTAAATTAAATGCAGATTAAAATTAATACACAATTTATATTTTAAGTACAAGGATAGAAACATAGAAACATAGAATGTGACAGCATATAAGAACCATTCGTCCCATCTAGTCTGCTCAATTTTCTAAATTCCTTCATTTGTCCCAGGCCTTATCTTATATCTAGGATAGCCTTATGCCTATCCCACGCATGTTTAAACTCCTTCACTGTGTTAACCTCTACCACTTCAGCTGGAAGGCTATTCCATGCATCCACTACCATCTCAGTAAAGTAATACTTCCTGATATTATTTTTAAACCTTTGCCCCTCTAATTTAAGACTATGTCCTCTTGTTGTGGTCGTTTTTCTTCTTTTAAATATAGTCTCCTCCTTTACTGTGTTGATTCCCTTTATGTATTTAAAGGATACTGCTAATTATTTTAGACTTGCTTTGGTCATGTAAGCTTTGGTCAGACATGTAAAAACATAGAAAGGCAGAATGACAGTCTTATGGATCTGTATCTGTATATTGTGTAAATGTTGTATATGTTCATTAATCTGTAGGACTTGCTAAATGCAGGTTTAGATGGGGGTTTGCACATATTTAGATGGGGTATTTTAAAAGTAAAAATGCAGCCGTGAATGCTGGCTCCTAGGATTTCAATATGAAAACATAGCAAATGAACAGCACAGCAGAGCAAATACTCCATTTGATTTCCATTTATATTGCCCTGGGGTATTGTCACAGATCCTATACACACCATAAAGATCTAATATTCAGAGTCTCCCAGCCAATATTCAGACTCCCCAAGGATTAAGCCCAAGATTTGTGTGGCCATTGGCATTAGATAATTATGTGTTTTTATGATATGCTCTCTATGGCATCCAGACTTTTCTGTCTGTTTTTATTTCCCCATGCTCCACTGAATCCTTATCTACATCTGACCGCTACTCTCTATACTCTCCTCTGGATGTGTAAATCTAACAAAACATTCCCTCTCAAAAAGCTCATATAAGGCCAGCATCTATACTATTTGTGCCACAAGACTTTGGGAATTTCATCATATCTTATAACACTAAAACTTGCCAGCTGCAATCCATCTCAATGAACTAGAAGATGCACAAGATATATGGACCTTCTAATCCACTAGCAACCATGTTCAACTATTACCTTTATTCTTTCTCTAAACATTCTATACAAATGTTTTGCAGACATCATTTATTTTATACAAAAACTTAATACAACTTTCTCTCCTCTTAAAAACATTGATTAAACAATACTTTTCTGCCATTATCATCCTGCTTTGGTCAAACCCCTCATATTCACCACCCACTGCATCTACCACACCTGAACTGTTCCAAATACAAATATCACATTGACCAACAAAAGAAAAAAAAAGCCCTTTCTGTCTTGCATCACTTTAACCCCCTTCTCCTATTCTTGTTGCTTATCTTCATTCAGTAGTAGTATGATAGGATTATAAATATTCTGTAAATATTCCAATTAAAAAAGTCTTCCTTACCCTCTTCCTGCCGTTTTCAGACCAAAAGTAGCCATCTAACCGTACTAGCTTCTCCATTACTTAATGCTCACCTCTAGTGTTCTCTTGAAATTGGTAGCATTTGTAGAGAAGTCAGGAGTGATGTCAAAAGGTTGGGTGGATTGCCAAAATGTATATACAGATAGAACTTCTAGATTTGTTTGAAGTAAAACTGATTTTACCATATTCTTCAGGTGATGAGTCATATTTCGTGGTCTGTAATCAAGAACCTCAATGAAGTGTAATATGAAAATAGTTTAGCTAGAAATAAACACTGTTAGAAGAAAAATATGTCCTTAGATAAAGGTTATCAGCTTAAATTTTTGAAGAGTTCTTATAAGTAAAGGCACCCAGTGTATGAAACTGAATAATCTCTTATAAAAAATTATAGTCAAAGATACTACCCTCAAATTCTTAAAGACATAGACATATAGACATTTATCCAGATCGAATTCTGATAAGACCACCTAACCATGGACAAAACACCTAATGATCCCTTTACTTAAATAATATGAGAGTACCACAAACGTCACCTGAATTAACAAAGTGTCAATAATGGAGATACCATAACACGCAAACCTAAAGGAACGCGTAACAGTCTTTAGAGTGGCCAGGTTAGTGCCTGAGATAGATAAATGAACTGTGTTCAAGCACACAGAGAATAAATGAGACAGTTCCAGGTCTAGAATAACAGAGATACACAAAATTGATAGTCAGGCCAAAGTCAGGATAACAGATAGCAAGAATAGTCAAACAAGCCAAGGTCAGAAAACATTAAATCCAATGCACAGTATAATCACACTCTCAGGTAACAAAACCATGACAGAATAAGGAAACAAGGACAATTAGGAAGTATATATAACATATACTGGGTTGTGATTGGAATCAAAGGACGATTGATTTATAAAGATCACACTTTAAATATGCTATGTAACATTAGGTCCCTGTTCTAAAGAAAGATATTATGGCACTAGAAAAAGTGAAGAGGTGGGTTACAAAATTAATAAAAGGAATGGAAGATTTTATTTATGAAGAAAGGTTAACAAATTTAAATGTGTTTAGTTATGAAAAACAGAGCCTCGGAGGGCATATAACAGGGCATAAGGTAAGGCTAGAAGCATAGGACTACACACCAAACCTATATGATTGCAGTGAAACTAACTTCAATAAAACTCTTCACACTGTAAATAAAAAACGACTATTATGCATCACCTGCATATCTCAAGTTGGACTTTAAGGGGTCCCTCCAAGGTACACAAACTTGAAAAATCATGTTTCCACAAGTATCCCACAATTCCAAACTTGACATGCAAATGGACACAGACAGGCATCACATTTCAGACTGCACTTCATACATATATATAAAGGAAATGTGTATATTTGCAATTTCCCTAATAGTTGATATGCTTAGTTAATATAATAATCATATAAAGAAAATGTGCAGCACAGATCTATTAGATATCATCAATTAATTCAACACTTGGCTGTACATAATAGGATAATGAACCATTCATGGGTATTGTGTTATATTGTTTGCTAAGCACCAAAAGGGGTTTTATTGAAATCAAATCCATTTATTGAAGTTTATTAACTTATTAACTAGCCCCATAAACAAAGGACATATATTCTGTACACATGTTATCTATTTCTTTTAAAGGGCTTAAGAAACCACAAACAGATGACTCATGTTTGTCACATGACTTCCTCCATCATTATTTTAAACACTGTAATGGTTAATTTCAACTTCTGGTTTACAAATGCTATAAAGTCCGTGCTAAATGTTTATCTGGTACAAGAGATTATGATATAATTGGTGTTTACTTGATGTTATTTTTGTACAATATTCTGTTATTGTCACAAAGCCAAATCCACAACAAAGATACTGAAGCATATTTATCCAGTTCTTAGGCAGAAAACCCCCGCATAGAAGAAAGAAATCCGGAATCAGATTTATCAGATTTCTTTTGATGTTTTATGAATAGAATTAAAAGGAACCGTCATAGAGAGTATAGTAAATTCATTCAGATCTGTATATTAATATGCCTTAACTTATTCAATAAACAGGTATATATAAGGGTCAAGGTAGCACTTCCTAGTTTCATGCTTTGTGAAACAGGTAGAGAAAAAGACAAGCAACATCCGGAGTCTCCTATTACATTCAATTCTAGCTGCCAACACCACATTCAGTGCCAGGGGGATCCCAGGTCAGTCATTCACATTTCTTTCCAGAGTTAGAACGCTATTATTAACCATTCAATAACTGGTTCATCTGTTTACAGTTTGGCCCCTGGTATCATTACTTTTTTCTCCCTGACTTTGAAAGTTTAGAAGTAAAGGTCAGGTGACAATCAACTTCAACAACTATATTAGAGTCAGCTGAAGATGACTTAAAGGACCACTATAGTGCCAGGAAAACATACTTGTTTTCCTGGCACTATAGTGCCCTGAGGGTGCCCCCACCCTCAGGGACCCCCTCCCGGCCGGCTCTGGAAAGGGGAAAAGGCGTAAAACTTACCTTTTTCCAGCGCTGGGCGGGGAGCTCTCTGCCTCCGATCATCCTCCGTTCCGCCCGTCGGCTGAATGCGCACGCGCGGCAGGAGCTGCGCGCGCATTCAGCCTGTCACATAGGAAAGCATTATCAATGCTTTCCTATGGACGCTTGCGGTGTGCTTTCACTGTGATTTTCACAGTGAGAATCACGCAAGCGCCTCTAGCGGCTGTCAATGAGACAGCCGCTAGAGGCTTTGGGGGAAGGCTTAACCCATTGATAAACATAGCAGTTTCTCTGAAACTGCTATGTTTAGAAAACAATGGGTTAACCCTAGCTGGACCTGGCACCCAGACCACTTCATTCAGCTGAAGTGGTCTGGGTGCCTAGAGTGGTCCTTTAAGTCCACTATTTCAAGACGTTATTTTTAATAAGTTGGTATTTTTTATATTTGGTTGTTGGTGAAGTGTAAATATACCAGACAATGTGACAATGCCAAGTAAAAAGGGACTCTAAGACTTAGATATGGCATATTTATTAGAACCAAAATGTCCAGCAGCAATGTTTCCACCCATAGGTTCCTTGAAGAACCCGTCTTAAACTGACATAATGTGACTTTTTCTACTTTTCTTTCATAAGACAGGTGAAAAGATGAAGTTTACTAGATAGAACTAAAATGGTTTATCAATATGAGAGACACATGTAAAAGGCCATGTGAAAACACGTATGTGCGTTAGTATTTAGGATTTATATTCTAAAAGAAACAGGCAACAGTAATCTATGAAATGATCGGTAGAAATATGCATTTGCCAGGAATTTTATCAGCTAGAGTAAGTTCAATTTGGTTTCAGCAAAGTTACGTTTATTATAACCTCAATATGGGAATGCCAATTTATGTCTGCACTTAATTAGTGAGGAAATGAGTTTCACCTGAAATAATATGATCTGCTGATCTTTTTCCATTCACTGTGGGCAAATCATAATGCTGTGACACTGCTTCCTAATTCTAAAATACATTGGAAATTTCAGTGTCCAGGCCCAAAGGCATACTCCGGCGTATTAACTGCTAGTGTGTCTTCACATATTTCATATTACTACACAGTTGTTAATAAAATGAAGATCTATATTAAAGCCCGAAGCTGATCTTTTGTTATCTTAATAATTGCACAGAAGGTTTGCAGAAATGTGCTGATTTCATTTATTGACCTTTTTCCCTAGACCTTTTACTCATCATCAAGTGTTGTGTCTGTGAATACAGCTAAGCTCTAAATATTACAAAATAAACAAATGCTAAATCCAAGAATGTATTTGGGACACAGATAGAGATTTGAAGTAGCTAGTCATCTGTACTAGGTCTGGCCTGACTGGCGCATTGCTTTCTGTTGCCAAATATGGAAGTTTACCGTCTTTGTTACGTCTTCCTGATTTTAACATCATGGAACTATTAAGAAAACAACACTATGTTAAGGAAATGTGTTAGAGTGAAACTATGTTTGTGTTACTGCACAGCCTCGTTTGTAGGATCTATAGGAAAGAAAATCAAACTCTGACCATCCAGCTGTTGTGGGTACAGCTCTCATAATATCCAGTTATTTATCACTGGAGTTAAAGGAACAATATAATGTCAGGAATACAAGCATGTATTCATGGCCACATAGTGCTGGAATGCAGCAAGAGGTCCCTGGCCTGCCTCTCTCCAGAGATTGAAGGGGATTTTACTCACCCTTTCATCCATTATAGTATGCCTTTAAGGGCTAAACTCTGAATGTACATCTAAAAAAATAATGAAAAATCTCTATAGTTCATCCAAAATTGCAATACTCAAGTCAAAGTCAAATGTAGACATTAATCTGAGTTTTTAATTATATTTAAGAGCAGGGCCAGACTGGGAAATAAATTCGGCCTGGGCATTTTGCAATCACAGCGGCCTACTGAAATGGGGGTGGGGTCAGATAGGGTGTGTTTTGTCATCCCCAATGACAAGCACACCCCATCTCAAAGTGAGCATGCTGGTTCAATGCTCTTCCAGGGCAGACTATGCGCAGAGCTCTGCTGAAGAAGTTCTAGCATGAGAAAAAGGCCCTGTATTTGTTCTGCACAGCACAAGCAAATTTAATAACATGTTTGTGTTGTGTTTGCTTGAAACTTGTCTCTGGTGTCTCCATAAATGGGATACCAGCAGACAAATGCCAGGAATGAGTACTGTGCATGTGTTTGGAACCTGCTTATGGGAGTGCATGTGTGTAGAATGAGATGATTGTGGTGTGGCTTTGTGTTAATAGGTTGGTTTCAGTCATGTTGTTTTTGTTGTGTAATGTATGTGTGCTGTAGAGAGTGTGTGTATAGGGGGCATAGTGTTTATAGGGGATGTAGCGAGTGTGTGCATACAGGCTGTAGTGTTTGTGTGTATAGGTGATGTGGTGTGTGTAGGGGTTGTAGAGAGTGTGTTTTTAGGGAATGTAGTATGTGTTTGCTTACAAGGAATCTAGTGTGTGCATAGGGGATCCAGAGTGTGTATGTCAGAAATGCAGTGTGTGTGTAGGTGGTGCAGTGTGTGTGTGTGTGTGTAGGGGATCTAGTGTATGTTTGAAGGACCCAGACAGTGGGTGTAGATGATTTAGAGTGTATATAGGGATCTAGTGTGTGTACACGTGTAGATGATCCAGAGTTGGGTAAGGAACCTAGTGTGTGTCTAGAATGTAATGTGTTTAGGGGTGCAGTATGTGAGTGTGGGTTCTTTATATATACATATATGATTGGAAGTATTATGTGTGTGTGAGTGGTGCAGTGTGTTGGGGGCTGCTGTGTGCATGTGTGAGGTGTGCAGTGTGTGTGTGAAGGATGTAGTGTGTATGTGTGAGGGTTGTAGGTTGTATTTGTGAGGAGTATAGTGTGTGTGTGAGGTGCAGTGTGTGTGTGTGTGCTGTGTGTGTGTGGGTGCAGTGTGTGAGTGAGGGTGCTGTGTGTGTTAGGGTGATGTGTGTGTGCGTGCTGTGTGTGTGCTATATGTGTGTGTGAGGTGTGCAGTGTGTGTGTGAGGGTGCTGTGTGTGAGTTGTGCAGTGTGTGAGGTGTGCAGTGTGTGTGTTAGGGTGATGTGTGTGTGTGTGTGTGTGTGTGAGGGTGCTTTTTGTGTGTGAGTGAGGGTGCTTTGTGTGTTATGGTTCTGTATGTGTGTGTGTGTGATGGTGCTGTGTGTGTTAGGGTGCTGTGTTAGGGTGGTGTGTGTGTGTGTGTGTGTGTGTGTGTGAGGGTGCTGTGTGTGTTTGGAGGGATTGTGTGTTGGGGAGGCAGGTTCATCAATATGTATGTATTTTTTGTTTTTAATAATAAAAAACAAACAGGCATTGTATCCCTCCTCTCTTCTTACCTTTAGCCTGGGAGGGGGGACAGTGCTGCCATCCCTGGTGGTCCTAGTGGTGAGTGAACTCTGGCCTGCTGGTCTCGGCCCATGGCCACCACGGCCCACCTGACATTTGCCCAGTGTGTCCGATGGCCAGTCCGGGCCTTTTTTTAAGAGTCATTTGGTGGCTGCTAAAATATAACCATGAAAACCTCAGAATTTCCACCTTTGTAGGAAATGGTATTAGAAATGTGTGCTCATCTGATTTTGCAGGCAAAATAACAGAAATAAATTTCACCTGTGACACATGGGTAAGAAAATAATATAATAAAACATTGGATTGGACATTTTGTTACTTAGAAAATAGTAAATTCTATCGATTGTAAATCTACTAAACCTTACGTGTCCTTTGGATTTTGACCTGATCTCACTATAGATGACAGAATAGTCTTTCACTCTAAACTGGCTTAAATGAATAGTTAAATTGTAAAAAGACAAATAGAACTACAATCTATTTACCTGCTTATAGCCAAATTGTTCTATATATAATATCATTACAGTGTTCTGTAAGCAGAAAATAATACAGTATCATTTTTTTTAGATTTAAGGCTACTTATCCACTTTGTGAGGAATAGACAGAGATAACATAAGGGTTAAATAGATCTTTCAAGTGCTCCGCTTAAGACATGATAAAAGGGAATGTGTGCAGATAGGCATACTTTCAATCTATACATTGTGTGCGTAATTGTTACCAATATATAGCTTAGAAGAGCGTTTCCCAAACCAGTCCTCAAAACCCACCACCAGTCCAGGTTTTGTCAAAATCTCTATTGAAATAAAACAGGGAAATACATAAATCATCTGCTGTTGGTAGGTCATGAGGACTGGTTTGGGAACCATTGGATTAGAATATATACTTACAAGCCCAAAATAAAGTTCATAAGAATATTCTGATAATGGACAAAATTGCAATAGCTATTTGGTTAGTCCATTGTCAGGTCTAATGCAAGTCTTAGGTTGCTTGTACCTTGATGGAGAAAGCCTATACCAGTTGCATAGCAAACTGATGCCAAGATCATATTGGCAGCATTTCCCCCATGCATGTTAAATATAGCAATTACAGATAATAGTTTCGGTCTCTATCTGTTAAACTATTTGTCAACGTGAAATTACTCTAATTTTGATAAATCAAAGGGACAAAACTCAAGTAACATAATTATTAGTCGACGTCTGTAAATAAACTTTTGCTGGCCCTTTATAAACATTGTACCTGACAAGTTGTATTATGCTCTTTAATTTTACTTGATAGTTTTCCCTCTTTGTTATGCTTTGCTGATAATGCTACATGAAACACGTTTCAAAAATAAATCTTTGGGCTACTCCCAATCAGATATAGTCCATCACTCACCATGTCCCCATCTATGTCCCGATTTCACTTATATTTAGTTGTGTTAAGTAAATGCTTCTTCCAACATGGAAGTCTTCTGAGAATAATAATTTAATTGGTTAATTTGAAATAATAAAAAAAAAAAATATATAAAAATTTAAGTTAGCTCATAGACATAAGAGCTAACAGAACATTGAAAAACTATGTCTCAATTATCTTCCGGGGTTAGTAATGAGGCAGAAACCATTCCAAATTAAGATTTATGACCTTCATTTTGTCACTCAGACCAGCTTTCAAGAAATGCATGTTGAAATGATTGATAGATTGTTATAGTCTCAGACAGGTTTGAAGGTTCCCATCAATGCATGTTACTGGTTTACTTTTTTTTGTTGTTTAGCACTGTAGTTGAAAAAGTATTATTTTATATTGTTCTTTGGCAGTTTATATGGGATAGCATGACATGGATACATACAAAATTTCACAGATTATATGTGATAGTATACATATTCAACCTCTCTGTCTCCATTCCCACAAGCAGAACTCTATAGAAATGCCCAATAAGCACAGAGCAAGCACAACTTTAAACACACATACTCTGTATGTATTAAAGGGACACTGCAGTCACTATAAACATTTCTCTTTGAATTGGTTATAGTGCCTGGGGTCACCTGGCACAGTCTCCCCAATTAGTGTTAAAAAAATAAATAAAGGTTCCTTGCCACTCAAAGACTTGCCCCTACTGGAGGTGTGACTAAGGCAGGGATGACACATTTCCTTGTAGTCATACCCATTCATATTGGCAATGGGAGCTCTTATAGGCTAAAAGCAGTCAGCTGACATGCTCATCCAATCTGCCTCTTTATCCCCATATTTGTTTGCTGAGATAGGGGATTTTAAGTAGTCTTATAAAATTTGAATTTTCATGTGTACACTGTTCCTTAATCTGTATTATGTATAAATGTTGGTCTCTACTACAGCACCATTCATGCGAAATGCATGTTCCAGGTTTGCCCCCATTTTTTTGTCTTTACCAAGCTGGTTATAATCACTCAAAAATTAATGATTGAGTATTGGTTTGGGCACTACATTGAGGAGTATGGTTGGAGGAAGTATATTGGTGATATGGCTTATTTTTTATTTTATTTTCTGACTTATTAATTATTACAGTATATCATAATTCTGTATATTAAATTCTGAAAGCTGTTAGCTTATAAAGATTAATGTGATCCTTGCACTATACAACATGCAACTGACAAACAAATAAAGATCAGACACGAAATGTGAAAGTCTCAAAATTAGGACATACACAAGAATACTGTATATTTATTAAAAATCTGAAGAAAGCCCTATCTGTGTTTTAAAAGGAGCATCATCTAATATGCCTGTGTGCATAAGATGGAAGAGGAAATAATAACAGTTGAGCAAACACACGCATTACAAAAATAACTAACATTTCCTTTCCATGAGGATCAAAGGAACATGCATTGAGGCCACAAGAAGGAGCCATATTTTGAGAAATAGTTGAAAATGACACATCAAAGCAAATAAAAAAAATGAAAAAATTAAAATGGTAATTTGTTGAAAAATATAGAAGCTAACTTACTAAACATGAGAGTTTTGGCCTTATGTAGGTCTCAATTTAATATTTTTGGACAAGCTTTTCAAATGATTACATTTTTGGAAATATACATTAATATTTAGATTTTTTTATCTATTGATATATTTTTCTATATTCTATAGTTTTGATATTTTAATAGTTTTAAAAAAAATATTTTAAAAAGTTTATATAAAACTATAAAAGCATTTTGAAAGGTTGAAATTCCATACCATAGTGTCAGGCCCTACATGAATTTTAGAGACCTGTTCTACAGAGAATAAACAGCTGTGATTCCCACATGATGCTTAATCATCAGGGAATTACATTGCTCTGGCGCTAAGGTAAATCAAGGTCTCAAGACGAAAAGATATGAGAATATGTAAAAACAGTCTTCAAAATATATAACAGCATCTAAAATCTTAAACAGCCAACAAATTAATAAAATATGTTTCTGTTAATTGCAGAAATACTACAATATAACCTATTTTAATCCATACAATCTGGAAATTTTTTCTACATGAATAATCTGGAGCAAATCCATCAAGAAAAACACACTCATATACCTTTGAAATAATTCGTAAAACTGTTACAGACATATCCCAAAGACATTAAAATGGGCCTGTCATTAATATGAAAGTGACTGCTCGTCAACCTCTCACCCAGGTTAAAAGCACTGAAGTACTGAGGTAAGGAATGTGGCATAGAAAAGTATACAGATCCAATCTATAGCTTCCAGGTATCAACCATATTTTTCAACTATTGCACATGGCATTATGGGTTAGGGTTTATGTAATTGGGTCTTGTGGGGGAGTAAGTGCACTCTGTGGCTGAGGTATATGTGATTGGGGTGACTGGTGGACTAATATAATCTGGGGTTTGGGTGGATAAAGACACTGGGCACTTGATGTCTGGGGGAATGCAGAATAATCATAATGTAATAATGTGTAAATGATGAGGGCAAGTGTGAAGATAGTTTTATATAGGTAATTTGCTTGTTGTGAATAAGGTGATTGTGATTATGGGGTAATATGGTTTTGAATTATGGTTAGGAGGAGATAGGCAGGATGAAGTGATAAAACTTGAATGTGGGGCTAGAGGTGATGAGGGTGAAGAGGTTATGGGAATGGAGATGATGGAATAATTATGGCATGGGTGGATTATGTGATTGAGGTAATGTGACTGGAAGTGGCTGTAATGGAATTATTAATGTATCAGGACTATTTTGCATGGTTCAATTTTTTTTGTTTTTGTTTTTTGTTTTTTTATTCTTATTTTGGGAACACAGTGAGTCAAACACAACTGGACAGTGACATAAACAGGCTGGGAAAATGCAATTGACTGGGACTATGGAGAAGGATTTGTTGAAGGGATTATGAGGCCTCATATTTGCGCTTCCCCTAGGGCTCCATAAAGTCTAGAGCCACTTGTGTCTGTGGGTTTCAGTACTTGTGGGTATTTGTTTATCTGTGTGTATCTTTGTGTGTCTGTGAATGTATGTGTGTCTGTGAGAGTGTATGTATATCTGTTGGTCTGTGAGTATATGTATTTGTGAGTGTATTTGCATCTTTGTGTATCTGTGAGTGTTCGTCTATTGTGTATCTTGCATTGTATATGTGTGTATATCTGGCCTCGTGTCTGTGTGTATATCTGGCAATGCATATTGGTATGTATCTGTGTTTCTGGCAGTATTTGTATATGACAGTATGTATCTGTCTACAGTCACAACTTGGTGCATTTATATAGCCAGAGTTCAATCCACTATGATTCAATCATGAGATCATTATAAACTTAAATCTGGATACGCAATGTTTAGTGCACCAACACTATTGTGTTTTTTTTAATTTAGAGGAACTTTTGCCCCTTTTTGATTATGTTTTGTCGCATATTTCACAATCCTTAACAAAGAGGTTTATTAACTGAACTGTGAACTGAAAACTTAATTGCACAATTCAGGCTAAAATAGTCAAGCTGCAGTTGAGCTGAAGAATTTTTAAAAATCAGCTATTTTGGTCTACATTTTGCAATCTGGTTTTAAAATGACTTCAATTTATATTTTTGTCACAAATTCTTATTGTGTGTTAATATGAGTTCTAAAATCTGTTATATCACATATAGAAACATGCTGACTTGCTGCGCTGGTGGACCACTAGATTGTATGTGCCCCCTGGGCCAAGAGTTGTGAGCCCTCTACTGTCAAGATACTTGCAAACACTGCAAAAGCTTGTATATAGCTGTCAACCTCTGATCCATGTGATGCTCTGGTTTCTGAGCGAGGCACAGCAGTCGATGTGTTTGGCTGCTTTGTAATAACTGAACATTTTTGTGACTAGCACAAGAATTTAGCACTAATTAGATTTTTTTTTTGTATATAGATTCTCTCTTCAGTGATTAAAAAAAAATAATTTTAGGTTTTTAAAGGTAGTTTAGAAGGACATATAGATTCTATAAGAAACAAGAGTGGCAATGAAATTCAAATTCAAATTGTTATCTACTGTGCTGTATTGGGAATGCACATGTAACTGTACAAATTACAAGCAGGAATGCCACATACATTATTCAGTTACTTGGCTTAAACCACATACAATAGTTACAGTTGCATGTCTGCTTATGAGTGAAATGCGTTGAACATTTTTGGGGAGCTTTCATCTTCACATGTGATGTTATTGTACAAGGAAATTTCAGATCAAAATAAAAATTAAGTGTTAATGTTTTTACAAAGGTCTGCCAGCCACTTTAATTATTTGGTTTTCATGGAGATTGTTTAATTAATAGGCACATGATATAATTTAAGTATGGCGAATAAGAGAAATTTGTTCATCCAATGAGGGAAGACCAGCACAGGATTTTCAGGGAAAATCAAAGAGTTTACAAATAGGGAAGGGGTTAATGAATTACTTTCTCACTTTCTCCCGATCCTCCATAGCTCGTGAAGCAATTTTTTTTTGTTTTTGTTTTTTGTTTTTTTATTCTTATTTTGGGAGCACAGTGAGTCAAACACAACTGGACAGTGACATATACTGTGAAACAAAACAAATGGGTACAGGCGTACATTCAGTGCACAATATGTCAAGAGAAGCTGCAATTTTTTTTTAAAGGTAAAACAATGACAGACATGCAAGGCTGAAATGTCTAAGGACAATTAAGAGACAGGGCCGGACTGGCCCACCGGGATACCGGGAAATTTCCCGGTGGGCCGCCGGCACCTGGGGCCGGCCCTTTAAATACTGCAGCCGCCTGAGCGCTCTGTGAAGAGCGGTCAGGCGGCTGCAGCTTCTCCCCTGTAGCGTGGCCGAGCTGCACTCCGGTCCGCGGTGCCCGGCCGGCCGGAGTGATAGGAAGGTGCACACTGAGTGCGCACTTCCTGTCAGTCCGGCCGGTGACAGGAAACAGAAACTCCTGT